>BSYR01000044.1:4800000-6000000 GCA_030270665.1 Hibiscus trionum
AGTGGTGGTTGTCCCGTACCGATACGCTCCTAGCCGTATCGATACGGAAACTTCTAGTGAGCTCAGTAGAAAAAATTGCATCGATACGGTTGTTCCCCGTATCGAAACGGTCCCTGTCCCGTACCGATACGCTTACACGCGTATCGATACGCTCTCTTGTTATTGTGCAACGGTTATTTCTGTTTTGAGACAGGTATCGATACAGGTCCACGTGTATCGATACGGTAAGCTGTAGAAGTGCATTTATGGTGGAAAGAGAGGGTCCCAACGGCCATATTCATTACCCTAACCACCCAAACGGCTAGAATTGATAGAGAAGGTATAAATTGAAGCTAATTGAAGACCAGCAACAACCATTGCATCGAAGATAAACATCCTAGCAAAAATCCAAGCTCAAAGTGCTTATTTTTCAATCTCTTGTAAAACCCCAAATTGTGTAGTGTTCAATTCTGATATTGTTATCAAATTTGGGTTGAGTGTTTGTACTTAAAGGGGCAATCTTGCATTGAGAGATATCTTTCTTGCCTTTAATTCTTCTTTGTACTCTTGTGAGGGTTTGATCAAATTTTGGGTAAAAAATTTGACCGGTATTGTAAAAGGTTACCTCCTAAGCCTTGAAAAAGGGAAGAACAATTAGTGGATTGTTGGAAATCCTTAGTGGTGGCTAAGGTAGTGGATGTAGAGTTCATTTGGAACTTGAACCACTCTAAAATTCCTTGTTCTTCATTTTTAGCCATTCTATTTACTCCAACAATTTTTAAAAACCCAATTCACCCCCTCTTGGCTTTGATCAATCCATTGATCCACTCAACAAGAAGTCATACACGCTGAGTACGTTACGATGTGGAACAACAGAGATTCAACGATACCGTTTCGCGCTCAAATCGAAGAGGGTGATTTTGATTTTCAGAGGTCAGAGTACCTGATTTATTTTTTTAATAATGGAAAACCTTACTTAACTTCGGTCGAAGAACGGGAACAATGTTAAACATTTAAGAAAAAATATGGCGGTAAAGATGAGTCTTCCAAGACAGCAGCAGCGGCCGCATCTCAAAATCCCGATTGGTCTCAAAATCCCGAAGGTTGGCCAAGAACTTGGGAACATCCAGTGGGCTCACCAGTTATTTGGGAAAAAGAATCGGCCCCAACACGTCATGCAGGAGAAGTGGGCCCGAGCTCCTCCGATACTCACGGGTTTGCTGATGCTGATTTATACACACCCGAGTTTATTCCTCCACAGTTACCTCGTTACTCAAACTTTGAACGGAGCATGGATTTTTAGGAAATACAAGATTTCCTGAATTCACCAGAGTTTTTACCTCGTTACTCCACGGGTTGTGTGGACACGTACACAACACCGCCTCATATGCCCTCGGTGAATGAGAAGGATGCTGGAGAGGTGGATGCTGAAGAGGAGGATGCTGAAGAGGAGGATGCTGAAGAGGTTCCTGAGTAAGAATTGAAGCCACAACGTAAGAGGACCAAAAAACACATCTATTTTTCGACCATATCTGCTCATTGTCAGAAATTACGTAAGCGGATGCAAAAGAAAAAATGATGTTATCTTTATTTGTGTAATAACTTAGAGTACTGATTGAATTTGAATATTGAATTTTCACTATGTGTTTTGTTTTTTTATTATTCATTGTTTGGTTAAAATATGATATAAATGGTATATTTTGGCCTAAATAGTGAAAACGTAGTAAATGAATTTGAAACGTCCTAAAATTTTGTATGTTATTAGAAATATTGTTTTTAAAGTTTCTGTTAAAATTTTGGTAAATTTTGGAAATCGTTTGGTAGATGAATTCGAATAAAAACAATTTTGAATACTTTACGAAATGGTCACTAAATAGTGAAAACGTAGTAAATGAATTTGAAACGTCCTAAAATTTTGTATGCTATTAGAAATATTGTTTTTAAGGTTTATGTTAAAATTTGGTAAATTTTGGAAATCGTTTGGTAGATGAATTCCAATAAAAAAAAGTTTTGAATACTTTACGAAATGGTCACTAAATAGTGAAAACATAGTAAATGAATTTGAAACGTCCTAAAATTTTGTATGCTATTAGAAATATTGTTTTAAGGTTTCTGTTAAAATTTGGTAAATTTTGGAAATCTTTTGGTAGATGAATTCGAATAAAAACAGTTTTGAATACTTTACGAAATGGTCACTAAATAGTGAAAACATAGTAAATGAATTTGAAACGTCCTAAAATTTTGTATGCTATTAGAAATATTGTTTATAAGGTTTTTGTTAAAATTTGGTAAATTTTAGAAATCGTTTGGTAGATGAATTCGAATAAAAACAGTTTTGAATAGTTTACGAAATGGTCACTAAATAGTGAAAACGTTTGGTAGATCAATTCAGACAATATTTTAAATGCAAACATTATATTTCTTTTTTCAAGTACAATCCACAAATAATCATTGAGGCATGGCCACATATCTTGATTCATTGAGACATTTTGATTTCAAATGGCCTTCACCCCTACATATGCTGCATCTCTTGCGTTGGCCCTTCTCTCTGTGAGGAAGATCCATACTCGTGTAGATCCGAGTCGATCTAGGTCGCCCAGTTGGCTTTCTATGGAGTGTCGGATCCGGTAACCATTTATCATGCTCCACTGGCGGCCAATACATAGAATTCGGGATCGATGGGAACTCAATTTTGTAAATTTCTAACATCTGGCTGAGAATGAAGCATTCATCAACAAATGTGTATGGGTCAACGTTGACGAACATACATGCTGCAACTGCATGAGCACATGGATATCGCCACGCTTGGAACTCGCCACAGTCACACCAGTTACGTCTGAAATCTACTCGAAATACGTTCGAGTGGGGGGCTCCGTGTCGGGATCTGGAAGCAACAACATTGAAAGTATGATTATGGCGGTCGAATGCGTGAACCACCAACGCAGTTGCACTTTCACATTTTCATCCATTTTTTCAACTATTGTAGTAGCCCATCGTTGTCCCCTATTTATTAATGACTGCACCTGCTTCCCTTTGACGACTCAAACCTTAGCCAAATGGTAGTATGTCTCTGTTACCAAGCTGGCTATTGGGAGATGACGTGACTCTTTGAGTACTCCATTAATGCACTCCACAAGGTTGGTAGTCATTTGCTCGTATCGTCTACCACCTTCATCATATGATTGGGCCCATCTCTCTATCTCGATGGTGTTGGCTCAACTCCAAACACGCTCGCCATATTTCATTAAACCCGCCATCTTCCTTTCAAATTCTAGCCATAGTAATTGATACCCTGTGCCATAATATTTGTTTTACTTAGCATCAACATAAATCAAAACACATCACTGCATACACATATATAACAGAATTTGAAAGAATGACACTTACCCATGCTCATAATCTCACTGCGAAGGTACTGATTTTTGAACATTTCAACGACATTCTTTCCGATGTGACGAACACAGTATGCAGGGTATGCATAGGGAGGTGTCCAACGACTTCCCTCTCAATTAATTGCAGCTTTGATACCCGTCCCTCGATCAGAGATAATACAAACCCCGTCTTCTCAAACCACATGCTCACGCAAATTTGTCAAAAAGAAATCCCAAGCTTCAGCAGTTTCCCCTTCAACAATTGTGAATGCAATCGGAATGACATTGCTCTCACCATCTTGCATAACGGCAACCAGTAGTATGTGAGAGTATTTCCCGTAAAGCCACATTCCATCCACTTGGATCATACGCTTACAATACGGAAAGCCGTCAATGCATGGCTTGAAAGCCCATAACAGTCGATGGAAAAATTTATACCCTTGAAGCAATTGCCCTTGTCGGTCGCATGCATCTTTTGTTTGATACCTGACTATGGTGCCTGGGATGAACTGTGTTATTGCCATCAACAACGATGATAGTTCATTATACGATCTGTCATAATCACCGTACACTGAATGCAATGCCTTATCCATTGCACGTCGCCCCTTCTTGTATTGTATTTGATATTGAAATAGTTGTGCAACGGTTGCTTGAATGGTTGAAACTAGAACCCTTGGATTTGCTTCGACCAACTTCATCACGTGATGGCTTATTATACTGGAGTCCAATTTGATGTGGTTATGGTCGATGGCTGTTCGTAAACATGTGTGATCGCCATTGTACTTCGTGACCTCCCAACGACCACTCTTCTTAAGCTTCGTTACACGAATCTTCTAGTTGCACCCTGCTCCGTACTTCACACACTTCGCAAGGAAAGTTTTCGTGTTGGATTCTGCAACCGCATAATCTACATGTTGTCTGATGTTATACTCTTTAATTGCCAATATAGCTTCATCCTTTGCCTTAAATTCCAGCCCCTCAAACAAGTCGCCATTCTGACTCGAACTTAGTTGGGGCATATCTGGAAATTGTGGCGCCCTCATCGCATCGAAATCCACCAGGTGCATATGAGCAGGAGCTTCGTATAATGTAATGTCGCCCCCGGTCGGAACAAATTCTCCAACACCGAAGTCAGGGGCTTGACCAACGTTATTCGGGAACAAATCAGGATCCCCAATATCTTCATCTTTGCTAGAATCTTCTAATGATTCTCCCCATAGGCCACGTCCAAGTGCAATATTAGCATCAACATCAACAGTCGGTTCGTACGATGGACCATATGTTGACAACCCACCTTCATGAAATCCACTAGATGTCCCAGTTCCCAACATTGCAACAAAACCGCCTACGACATATCAATTTCGTTACCGACACCCATTTGACTAGATTCCCCGGTTGCATTTCTAGAGGGGCCGGGAATATCAAGCATCTCAGCAAACAACTCGACATTTCAAATTCCCATTGACTCATGCTCTGCGATCATAACTTCCACATCTTCATTATCTTCGAGAGCAATCGCGGAATATATGACTGGATTCGAACATGTCATCCACCGGTACCGCAAACTATGAATCGGAGCTCCAATTTTTTCCGATATCTCCTCTTTTAATACTCGAAGTGTGATTTCTTTGTTAATTCTCATCTTCGTAGGCCTCTCCGAATGAAATACGACACCAAAATCAGATTTTATCATTTGTCCGTTGTAATGGACAGTCACAAAACAACTGTTGTTGCTCATTTTCTCTGCATATTTGAAAAAAGATTTTACAATTAATTTTCAAATAACATCAAAATTATACAGATAAAAAAATAATATTTCAAAACAACTTACATTTTTTTCTTCCAACTTTCTTCTTCTTCTACTTCTTCTTCTCGCTCTTTACTCAAATATAACTTAAACGATTTTCTATCAAATTACATTCTTCAACACTAACATAACCTATTTAAAAAAAAACCCAACTTGAATATTTCCCTATAATACCCCTACACGAAAATTAATATTCACTAACAGATTTACAATAAAAAAACTACACTACCCCTATATAATTTAAAATTATTATAACAATTAAATTTTTTTTACTACCCTACACCACTATTATTTCACATCACTGAAACCTACACCTGCATCTATATCACATCACTGAAACCCTACACCTGCACCTACACCACTATTATTTCACATCACTGAAACCTACATCTGCACCTACACCTGCACCTATATCACATCACTGAAACCCTACACCTGCACCTACACCACTATTATTTCACATCACTGAAACCCTACACCTACACCAATATCAATTAAAATAATTATTCGAATATTTTTTTCAGTCTGAAAAGACTGATCACTGAATTAAAAATTAACTTATATTTTAGTATATAATTAGTGTAAAATCTTTTTTCATATAAAATTAAAAATTAAGATCTCATATTTATAATATTTAATATTCAAATAATAATTATTTATTATTTTATATTCGATCCAAAATAAAAATAAAAAATATCACCTCCCATTCAACCAATTAAAAAAAATCAGACATAAAAAATTATCACCACAACATATCCACCTCTTATTCATCCAATCAAACCCCCCTAAAAGTAAAAAAATCAGTCAACCCGCGCCCAGCACCCTATGCGCGTGCAATTTTTGTCTTCCACTGTACAAAATAGGAGGGTGGGGAACCCGATTTTGAACAGTAAAAAATCAGATAAATTAAAGCTGACCCGCCTGCCACCCACCACCATTATTCGGTGCACTGTTCAAAGACGGGGAGTGGGCAGTCCGACTTTGAACAGTGTCCGGCACGCTCAGATCACGCCACGTGGCAGTGTGGCATCTTAGAAGGGGAGGATCACCATCCGATTTTGCACAATAACACCACTTGAAAAACACTGTTTAAAAACGGGTTGTGATCCTCTTATTTTCTGATTTTGAACAGTAAACATCTTTAGAATTGGAAATAATTTGAGAGTGTTTTTATTCTTGGAATTAAAAATTCCCCAAATAATATTTGGGTAAATCTTCCGACTAACAATAGAATGTAAGAGAACATATTGAATAATTATAATCTGGGTCAACAGTAACAAAACTACATTTGTGCTGGAGTCAAGTGGCCATGCATCTCAACTTTTGTGAGTAAAATATATTTTGAGCCTCTTTAAAATCAATGTAATTAAGCTATGTCCTCTAACTTTTATGATTAGTTGAGACGTTTTTTTTTTCTTCATAAACTCAATTTTAATTCATTTGAACTTTTCTCTGGCAAAAATTTGAGGATGAATTTCTCTTAATAGAAAAAGTATGATACATAAACAAAAAAAAAAATCATAATATTATATTAAGTAGGATTGTTATTTATTTTGTTTGTTTTAATACATGAGTTATCAATAAATAAACTTTATGAGGTAATTGTTAGTCATCTACGATTAGTTTAGGCAAAAATAATGAATAAATATTGCTCATTTAAATATGTATTATTTTTTACTTTAATTTTTACTCATCTTTCTCGTTTCAAATTTAGATTCTATTGATTATTCTTTGGAAAATACTTTGATGCACAAGCTTGTGTAAACTTTAGTTTACACAAGCCCTTTAATTTTAGGGTTTAGGGTTTAAGATTTTATGTTAGGGTTTAGGGGTTTAGTATGTAGGGTATATAATTTAAGGTTTATGGTTAGAATTTAGAGTTTAGGGTTTAGGGCTTAGGGTTTAGGTTTTAGGTTGCTAGGGTTTGTGATTTAAATTTTAAATTTTATAAAAGGGTTGTGTAAAAAAAAATTACACAGCTTGTGCATCAAAATAAAACCCTTATTCTTTATAGGGTTTGTCTAACCTATGCATACATGCACGGGTTAAGGGTTATTTAATAATTTATATTAAATATAAAATTCTATTAGAAAAAACAACAATCATTTAATGTATTACAAAACTCTAAAAGATTTTATTGAAAACCTTAAACTATAAACCTAAAACCATAATCCCTATAACCTAAACCATAAACCATAAATCTTAACTCTAACAATAAACCCTAAAACCTAACACTAAACCTTAAAACATAAACCCTAAACATACCCCTAAAACCTTAAACTTTACCCCTAAATCCTAACAATAAAACCCTAAACACTACCCTAACCATAAACCATAAAACACTAACCCTAACCCTAAAACCTTAAACCTTAAACCATAAAATCCTAAATCCTATACCCTAATACATTAAATGAGAATTTTTTTTCAATAGAATTTTTTAGGATTTTGTAATACATTAAATGATTGTTATTTTTTCAAGTAGAATCTTCTATTTAATACAAGCTATTAATTGGCCCTTAATTACCTATGCATACATGCATAGATATGACAAATTATTTTAAAACTTATATAATAATTAAACTTTTGCCTGTGTTAATATCAATGTAACTAAACGTAACATAAGAGTTTAAATTTCCTTACAAGCTGATTACACTAATGTAACCAGATTTAAGGGGTACTAAACAGTGGCCAGCTCTTAGCTAATTATTTATGTGGTTTTATTAATTAGGGTCTAGGGTTTCATTAGGTAGCCAGGAATCTAGAGTTTTAATTAATAATTTAGTGATTATTCCTTGATAAATTCGGCTGAAGAAGTAATTCATGAATGTTGAATTCATGTAGAGGTAATTAGAATAGTTCACGATTGTCTAGTTTAGTTCATATGCAAAATATGAATGAAGAAATGATAAATACGCTAACAAAGCTTTAATATGACATTGATGGTTTCGAAGCATTAGAAATGTAACATCGTTAATGGAAGAATTTTATTATTTTTGCTGTTTTACTTAATTTGACATGAATATTTTTTTGTTTAAATTGTTAAATGGATAAAATGAAAGCACTTGTAAATGTGATCCAAACAAATAAATAAAACCATTGTTCAATGTTCAATTAAGAATACCTATTGTTGTCAACAATTTCTAGAGCATATGGTTAAAGCTCTCAGTTAACACTTAACACTCTCTCATTCCTTTAGGTTGTGGGTTCAAGACCCAGTAGGAGCAAAATTCCTCTCCTCTCTCTCTAGGTAGAAATTGTTCAAAAAGAAAAAAGAATGCCCATTGTTTTTTTTTATAATAACCGGTATCTAGTCCCGTTGGTTGATTAATCCACCGTTGTTTTTTTTTATAATAGGCGCGATCCTCCAAACGCAATTTACACTGTTTATAATGTCAGAATTTGAACATCTGACATTGCTTAAAGGATTTAGTGTCTCATCCCACTAAAACAACGGATAAAATTCGTCTGCCCCTTTTCGGTGCCCCTATATATGCCCCAACACTAAAAAACACTACACAATTAAATTCTAAGCCTTAACCCTAAATTCTAAATCCTAAACCCTACACCCTATACCTTAAAAAATACACCCTACCCTAAATTCCCTAAACCCTAACTACAACCCTTAACCTAAAACCCTAAACCCTAAAGTTAATTTTGAGCGCGAGAGCATATGTAGGAGCACCGAAAAGAGGTAGAAGATTTCCATTCCTAAAACAACTTATTGTTGGTAGAATATCCATTGTTTTTAAAAATGGTTTTAGTGTTTATTTATTTTTCATTTGTATCTTTCATTTAATTTCTTATTTAATTTTATTAATTATGATTTATGTTGTTAGTACCTTGGACCGAATCACTAAGTTCATGCATTTGGTTTTTACAGACTACAGTGTCTTCACAATCGGTTCCAATCTAGTTTGGCTAATTCCTTATTTTTCTTATTACAATTTAAATCTTTAGTCGTTTTAGTTTATTCTTTAATATTAATTCGGAATTTATTCAATTTTAGTCAATGTGGACCTGGGGGTATTTATCGTTAATAAAATTATAAAACCCCCTTTAATTCATGTACTTATAGAAAAGAAAATTAAAGGATATTTCGATCTTACTTTATAGTATTATTTTCTAAGAAATCGTGTCATGATAATTTTTTTAATAGTCTAAAGGTGATTACAATGTAGTATCTGTTTATAAATATTTTTAACTTTTTAACAATGCAACAACCTTGCAAACATCACGATTGAACCCGAGTTTCTAATACAATAATGCACCAAAAAATTCACATTTTAAATAGAAGATATATGCGTCTATTCAAAACAAATAGCATAGGATATGTGTGTATATGTCATAATAATTTAATATAGTGTTTAAAATTTGGGTTATATTTTGATATATAAGTTGGGTACAAAAATTTACACAATTCTTCTTCAAAAAAATTTACTCAACCCTTTATATTTAAGCTATAAAATTTAAAACTAAATCCTTAACCTTAAACTTTAAATCCTAAATTATAAACTCTGAATTCTAACCATAAACCCTAAATTCTACACCCTACAACCTAAACCCCTAAACCACAACCTTAATCTCTAAACCCTAAAATTAAAAAGCTTGCGTAAACTATATTTCCCTTAAAATTTTCACCGTATTACTGATACTACATTGTAACCACCTTTAGATTATTAAAAAAAACACCTTATTGTTTATGTTATTATATTTCCAGTAAAATGACAAAAGTAACTTCATTGAATTAATTATTAACCATTTTCAAGAGTTTATGGTCCATTGATTTTTCAAGGTTCCCCTCTATAAATAAATGAAATTCCAGCTTTCTTCTCTGCACAAGAAAAAAAAAAGTTATCGACTTCATCATATTCACGGAAAAAAAAAACAATGGCTGAGGGAAAGAGTGCTATAATGATGATGATGATCATCATCATCATGGCAATGGCCATGGTTGCATCTGCAGCTCAAGGAACTGCTACGTTCTATACTCCACCTTATGTCCGTAAGTATCCATCTATAGTACCTAATGTATTTTTTTTCGTATTTTTCTTGGCGGACCGAAAACAATACGTGACGTGTGATGTTTTCGACTCCGTAAACGCTTCAACGACTCTCGGCGGAGACGGAACATCAGCTATACACAATAATTTAAACATAATTATGCAATCTTTGTTTCGTTAACAGCTTCTTCATGCAATGGATATCAAAATGATGGGGTTATGATCGCGGCCGCGAGCGACACTATATGGAACAACAAACAGGCATGCAATAAAAGATACCGTGTTAGGTGCACCGGAGCCACTAATGCCGGCGTGCCACAGCCTTGCCGGGGTGGCTCGGTCGTCGTAAGAGTTGTGGATTACTGCCCAAAGGGGTGCCAAGGAACCATCGACCTTTCTCAAGAGGCTTTTGCCAAGATTGCTGACCCTAGAGCTGGCAAAATCAAAATAGAATATAATCAGTAAGTCAATTAAATTTTTAATCTCACGGTCATATTCTATAAATGAGAAAAATTAATATTATGCTCTTTTTTTTTTGTTATTTGCAGGGTTTAAGAAACAAACAGCCGTTAATTAATGTCAGTAATTTGCATGCTGAAATGTTGCTTACAATCTAAATAAGACCGTGCATGGATTTCTGTTAAATTGAAATATGTGGCATTTTAATATTCAAAAGTTTATTTCGAAAATTAAAGTCAAATTGATAATATATTCAAATTTTATTAGAAGTCGTTATAAAGTTATCAATTTGACTTTAACTTTAAATTGGACAAGTAAAATAATTCAGAACTAAATTTTAAAAAGTCAAAAAGTAAAAGACTGGAAGCATAATTAGACTAAAAAATACACTCGCTATCTAAACTACTAAATACTAATTAAGTCAGACAATAAGTCATGCTAATGGGTTTGAGTAGTTTTTATATCTGATCCGGTTGGGTTCGGGCTTGAGTTTAATTTTATAGTCCGTAAGTTGGTTCAACTTGAACTTGAATTTAAATTTATATTTTATTTAAGTTTAATTATAAAATATATAAATATTAATATAAAATTATTTTTAAAAATATAAAAATGAATTACTTGAGCCGGTCGAAATGGGCTTGGATCTTGATTTTTTTTTAAATAAGACTTGATTGGACCGATTATTTTGGGTCGGATATTTTTTACTCTAAACTCAAATCTGATTCATCCTAAAACATCGACATGAACCCGAACTCAATTTTTATTTTATATAAAAAAACCCGGTTTTATTAAATTTGATTTACTTTTGATTGGACCGAATCACCACGTTTCTTTTTCCATTAGGTTTTTAGCTTATCGAGTCCAAGTTAAGAAGTCAGAATATTAAAATGCGATTATACCTTTTTATTAGAAGTCAGAAATTTATACTTTTAGAATATAAAAATGGATTGTTTGAGCCGGTCGAAATGGGTAGAATCTTGAGTTTTTTAAGGGAAAATTATACGGATGGTCACCCAACTATCACTATTTTTTTTATTTTGGTCACCTAATTAAATTTTTCGTCAAAATCGTCACTAACGTTTCATTTCGTTATCGTTAGCAGTTAAAAAATTAACAGAGAATGTGGCATGTCATGAGATAATAACACTTTTAGTCCTAAAATTTATACATTCTATCAATTTAATACTAATACAAAATAAAACCCTAAATTCCTCATCCTCTTTCTTCTTCCTTTAAATAAGATTACAATCAGGTGAATTATCACACCAGCACTACAGAAATAAGATATTATCCTGGGCAGAAGCACAAGATACACACAGAAACAACAACATTACCAACATTTTCCAAGCATTTGGGAACAATGCTTGTCGTAGCAACGTCAGAAGCTAACAATGAAAACAAGCAGCGCGCAAACCTGGAAAATTGATCCAGACTCAGGGAAAGTAGAAACACAACTTCAAGCTTCAAAGAATTCTGCATCGATATTTTTGTTTGCGGTGTTGCTAACAAATGTAACCCCTTAGCCCGGTCTAGACGGTTGACCCGAACCGAGGTGATTACACGGGGAAAAATCGAAGCTAACTCGTTAAAGTTTACTCCGATTGACGACCCTTTCTATATGATCATCAAAGTACATAGGAAGAAATGTCACATCGATCGAAATTCGTTTAGGTGCTTAATTACACAAATTAGGCATTTAGGGACCAAAATTTAATTTCTGAAAATCACAAGGGCTTTTCTGATTTTAAGGTTACCATTATTCAATTAGTCATAATTAGTCATGTTACAGAGGCTTTTCTGATTTTAAGGCTACCATTATTCAATTAGTCATGTTTCATACCTCTATGCAAAATTTCATCACAATTAGACCATTCAAACTCAATCAATTGCATACATGAAATACAAGGACTAGAATGAATTTGGGGCTTTTCAAAGCGTCGTAATTGTCAAATAAATAAAGCCTTAATCTCAAAATAAATAAAAAAATAAGCGTAGTAAAAAAAAGAATGGTCGATCTATAAGAAGAATTGATCTTTAACCAAGAAATCTGTAAGAAAAAAAAGTTTAGCAAAATAAATTGAATAAGTCAAAACAAGTAAAAATAATAAAAACAAAAAAAGTAAATGTTTGGAAATAATTGTGACGAGAGATAGCCTCCAGATTCGCTTCGCTTCAATTCATTTCGATCACTAAAATGGATTTTACTTCGGGCACTTGCCAATTACAATCTATAAGGCCCAACCCTTGTAACTTTCTCTTCTCTTTGGCGAACTAGTTTTCCAAAGTCAATCCTTAGAATCTAGTCCTGGAATCAAACCTGATCTTGATTTCTCTTAGCGGACCGTCACTTTTAGGGAGTTGAATTTGCTACAAGCCGACTCTTTTTCCCAGCGGTAGATCAAAACGTCGATCAAACCAAAACATGATAAAAATCATACTTTTTCAACTCTCACGAATCGGATTGAGTTGTAGCTTAATTATTGGCTAAATGGAAATTTAGCTAAGCATGATAAAAATCATACTTAACATATTTAAAGAAAGTAAAATAAAAACGTAAAATAAAAATGAAGCTAAAAGGGAAAGAGAATTTTATAGAACTTCAAAAGCAAAAACAAACTAAGAATGAGAGATATTTTCTAGCTTATCTCTGAAAAATATTTATAATATTTTGAAACCCTAAAAATAACCTAAAAATGATAAAAGCTTGAAAATATTCAAATTAAATCTTAAAAATGATAAAAAAAATTGTTCTTAAATAGTATTTGAACTAACTATTAAAGGTCTAATTAAAAATAAAATAGTATCCAAATAAACTACTTATCAACTGCCGAAACAGAAGGCCAATTTGAGTTAAAAGAATCAATTTTACAAAAAAAAAATGGTATAAAAAATTGTTCTTAAATTTTTCTGTTAAACTATCATTAAGCCTTTTCATGAATACACAATTTTTTCTATTTAATTAAGGGATAAGTCACATTTCTCCTTAAACAAGTTGAATCAAGAGAATTCAAAGAGATTCTATCTTTATATTGAATTGATTGTGAAACTTATCAAACTCTGGGTTTTCTCTTTGTAGGCATGGCAATCATGGAAGGGAGGTGACATTTGGGGTTTAGTAGACAAGGTGGTTTCGAATTCAGATTCGGAGCATGAGAAAGCGATATGGAGATGCATACACGTTGGATTGCTATGTGTTCAAGAACTTGCCAAGAATAGGCCTACCATGTCAACTGTAGTTTCAATGCTTAACAGTGAGATTTCAGATACAAAGAACGAGAGCCTTTGGATCAACACCAATATCAAAATGCAGCACTAGGATATATAATATAAACAGTCTTCTCTTTAACAAAATGAGGGGAAAGAAAAAAAGTTTACAAGCAATAAATTCGAATGATCAAAACAAAAGCTTCAACGTTCCCATTATTTGAGCTAAATTCAACATTCTAGCTCGCCAGGCAAGACTTTGATAATTATGCCTCCCTCCCTGTAAAGCTACAATTGCTGATAACCGGTGTCTGCTACATGGACGGTGACGACTATTCCGAGGGAGACCATGACAGGATCCATCCGGCCTCATCGAGAAATAATAGCCGGGACATGGGATTTCAGTACCAAGCCCTGTACATGCTAACCAACTAACATCCCCATACCAGAAATTTCACAACAGAGCATCAAAATAAGCTCCAATTATATGGTAAGGACCCAAGGAAAAGGAAAACATCCTAGCAAGTTTCTATCATAATACACATAGGCCCACTTCAATGTTTTGTTAAAAGAGGGGATGAAAACACAAGTACCAAAACTAAAAATCTCTAAGGAAATTGGCTTTTACTTAAATGTTTCTTTGGAGTTTCACCTGAACCATTGTCGTTGCTTGTCATAACCACATTTGTGTGAAACGGTATAGCTAATTGAATTCCTTTCAGCACTCGGCATCACTCACTCTATATTGTGAACTTCAATTGTCGCTGTCTCGAACACGTTTGAATTCAGACTTCTCCTAGGTACTGCTTATCATTCATGACTGCTCTATAAGCATAGAACGTTGAGAGAGATCCCAAAGCTGCTTTTTCTGCTGGTTGTTAAGTTGGGGTAAACATGCCTGTAAGAGATCAACTGGCATTTCTCTTTTAATAGCTTTGGCGGCATCTGATTCACCGATTGCCAAATTTGGTTTGGCCTGCGACTGCATCACCGTATCGTATTTGTTTATGCAATACTTGGTAAGAAGGTTAAAGAATTCATCAAATGAGGCCTTCCAAAGGGACAGATTAGACATATTATAATTGCCAGCAGCTCTAGAATCTGTCATGAGTTTTGCTGCCCTATCGAGAACAGACTTCAGAATTAACGACGCCCCATCTCCAGCAGGACTTCCGAGGGGACGAAGAGGGGGTTGCTCTGAAGAACAAACAACTGATGCAAGACAGAAACTAAGTGCACGGATATCCATCCCATGAACACAAGAGGAAACTACCCTAGCAAGGTTAACAGTAGTTTCAGCAGCTCCTGGATCAGAGGGAAGGCCTCCGAACAAGAACCTTAAATGACGGAAAATGGACATGCAGACAACTCGCATGAGCTCACCACCTGGAGGAAGAAGCTGAAGGAACCTTGCAAGTAGCTTCCGGCCTTTGGGGAGGGAAACTATCCGTAAAAACACAAGATCATCCTTCTGAGCAAGCTCATCGGTATGACCATTCTTGCCAAGTGGGTCAACCAACTGAAGTGATGCAGCCAGCCCCTCCAACAAAGCCTGTCGTCTTTGTCTCAGTTGGGCACCACCATCCTGCAACTGATTAAACTGTAAAAACCTATCAATATCATCTACATCGAGAAGAAGGCATAGACCATCCTCTATTGTAACTCTAGCAGCAAGCATAGGTTCCTGTTCCAGGGGCTTATCAGAAGCTTTTTGATCGTTGTTGGTGACAGCAGATGAATTTGGAGGGTCAACTTCTAGAAGAGGGCGAGGCCTGCGAACTGAAGAGAATGGAACCCTCCCAAGAGCATCAACCTGGAGAAAAGCATGAGGCTCGGAATTCGAACGTGCCCCGGGAGGAAGGTCCCTAATCTGAGTCGGGCAAAAATGATGTCTCAACTTTGCTCCAGCAGATTTTCTTGCAAGACAAGCCTGGTGGTAATAATCATCCACGTAAGGGTCATTACTGTGGGTTGCAACAAGCTGCATTCTAACAATGCCCTCAATCTCATTAGTTGACATGTATTTGGATCTAAGCTGAGGCCATCCAAAATCGCTCTTCAGTCTACCACTATCAAAGCCCTGCTGTGAAAACCGTAGATTCTCCCTGCCTTTCTGAGCTGATTTGAGTCTTTGATCTCTCAGATCACCAATACCAAGTATAGCCTCAACCCTGTTCATTACAGGTGGGGAAGGAGAAAGATGAGGATTAAACAGCTGTGACTGAATCCCTGGAAAATGACCAACTGAAGGCTGAGCAGGATGCTGCAGTCTCTGCTGGTGCGACTGCAACT
This sequence comes from Hibiscus trionum, assembly GCA_030270665.1. Lineage (NCBI taxonomy): Eukaryota > Viridiplantae > Streptophyta > Magnoliopsida > Malvales > Malvaceae > Hibiscus > Hibiscus trionum. The sequence goes on from BSYR01000044.1 coordinate 4,816,113, forward strand.
GTGGTATTAATTGTGGTGGAATCAAACCATTTTGATGAGATAACTGTTGTTGCAGCATATTGTTCAAAACACTGGAATTATCTCCATATAATTTTGGCTGGCTCCCCCATTGATTTGATGGTTGACTACTGACAGGCAGACCAGGAGCAAATTGAGGAATATTCCCACGAAAAGGTGGTCCATGGTGTAAGCCAGGCGGTTGAAGCTGAGAATTTGAGAAGGCAGAGAGGGTTGGCGGAGATGCCATCTGCGGCCCACCAACCATATAAGGAATATTTAGGTGTCCAGCATGTTGGTTCGGTGAAGCCTGAGGAGACCTGCCCTCGGGGGGAGGGTATGAAGTATAAGAAGATTTTGGAACTAAAATTGGTTCACTAGAGAAATGTTGATGGTATTGTTGTTGTTGCTGTGGCTGCTGCTGCTGCTCGGGGTATGAGGATGTCCTGTAGAGATGCTTTGAGTCCAAATTGGCCAATGGTTGTGATGACCAGTGTTTCCCTTCGGGGATACTTTCAGTTCCAAGTGACTGCTGTCGAAGCCAGTAAGGAAATTCCTCCCCATGTGTCCATTCAGCTGCAGATGAACCTTCAACAACATAATGAAAAATGTCAGTATGGTATTATCTTGCATGTATGTCTGTTGGTCTGTGTAGTTGGTCCCTTCACTCTGATGCAGGGTCTTACTGACAAACTATTCATTTACAACAGCAAAAGTAATGGGTAGTACAATTCATGCACAACCTTCTTTTGAAAATGGTACAAAGGAAGCTTCGGCAAGTGCACTGTTAATTAATTACAACTATGACAATGCATCATCAAACACACTCGGCAAGGGAATATATGTTCTGAGAGTTCACCACTACTACCGGGTGATCCTTGATTGTTCCTTTAAAAGTGGTCATGCAGTCTGAAAATCAACTTTGTAATGAGTTATGTATGGATTATATTTTTAACATTATGTTTATTACGTAATTTAAAAACAAAAATATATATATCATATATGTGTGCGTGTCCCTACTCCCTATTGAAAAGGGAATCTCATCCAGATATCTAGTAAAACTCTCCGATTGCCTTCATCATATTCTAGGGGAAACTATATTCTTCAATCTTTCATAAGGAAAGTATGTCCACTGAACCTAAGTATATATACGAACAACCTTATAGGAGTATCATCAAATGTTACAAGCAATGAGCTCCCACCAAATAACTCAATCATAATCTTTATAAACCTAACTGACACTCTCAAATCCACTTGATCCAAGGATATATTGTTTTCCTATCCACGTATAATAGCTTTTCTGAACTTAAACATTATTTTCCATTAAAAAATTGGAAACATACAGATAGAGTCCAAACTTCAAACAGGTAAATGATACTTTTACCAAAGTTCAACAATCAGCATTGATGCTAAATAGAACATATCAAAGACTTCTGCAAGAAACAAATCCAAAAAAGATAGGAACAACACCAATCATAAACAACTGACTAACAGAACAAAGTAATGGGATCAATAAACTCACTTTGTCTGGATCCTCCATCACCAATTATCCCAGAGCCTCTTGGTCCACCAACAGCCGTGTCCAACTGCAACAACATCAAAAGCTAGCATCAACAATCGCTAAAGACAGGCTAGAACTAGCCACCAAGAAACATGCATGCATCTGGTGAGTTTTGATTTAAGAATTATTGTGACAAGTGACAACGACAGGAAGTCTGTCCTTTTATGACTTATTTCCAGTCAAAATATTTGAAATAGTAGAAACAAAGATAAAAATTAATGGATTGACTTCATATTTATTAAAAAAATAAGCTTAATATCATGCAAAGATTCTGATAGCTGCTAGTGCCTTTATTTAGTGTTACAATAAAAGTTTGGAGGACCAATATTCTGAAAACACCAGCACATGGTTTTGAAAGGAGTTGGCAAAATATTTCTTGTATATCTTAAGAAACGAGACAGATACAAGCTCAAAAGTAAGGAGGTGCTTCAGTAATACGCCGAGGTTTAATCCCATTAATTCACTCAAAATGGGATAATATCTAAAGCTAACAGTAAATGTGGATTTAGGGGATAATCCCCTGGAGAGGAAAAGATCTTTGATTATCTCACTAGTTGCAAAATACAATGATCATGTACTAGATTAACCTTTGAAAATGTATTAGCAAGATCATCAATGTCCGATAACGATCTCAAAACTTCACCCTGCAAATATAAAAAGAAATTAGTTAAAGCAGTTAGCACACAGATATTCTGCTAAAATCGATTGAGTATGAAAAAATGGTAAGCTTGAAGATAGTTAGATGTGCCAAAACAAACACCAAGAGGGATGAAAATTCTAGATTAAAACACAAAATTTTAACCACAGAACAGACAGGAGTTCATAATACCACAGAAAGGGGAGGGGAAGGGAACAATTTCCTCTCTATTTAGGATTTCCCTTTGTTACTGAGACATTCATCTCATTGGACTTTAGCTAAATGCATAAATTTGCAAGAATAACTAAAACAGGAAAGAAAACTGAAAAGAAACAAGAATATTAACCTCCTCTCGATCAAACAAAAATTCCTCATCATTAAGTCCGACTGCAGGTAAATCCTCCTCGTCATCATCTAACCCCCCCAATTCAACTTCCTCAAGAACATCTTTTCCGAAAAATGCATACTGCGATGCATCAAATAATGCATCTCCTGCATCATAGAAAAAGCTAATTTTACTAAAAAAGCACACTTCAACCAATAATTAAAAAGAAAAACTCACAACATAAAGATGAGATAAATTCAGACAAGAAAAAATAACTAAAACGAATATTAATTCAGCCTTTCCACCAGTAAACAAAGCACAACAATGGGAACCAAAAAAAGAGGGGGTCTTCTTTTCCCTTTCCCTTAAAACCAAACAGCAATCAAACAACAGGCAGTCAACATCCGCTACAAAAAGCCACTTGAACTGTATGCCCAAAGGGATATAAAACAGCTAGAGCTTCAGACTTCATCTCCTTGGCATCGAATAAGATATGGGATAATTGAAACGGAAGCAATTACCACCCTTTATGTAGCCAAAGGCCCAGTACTTCTCCATTTGTACCCAAAAAAATCTTAACTTTAAAATTCAAATCTAATACAAACTAAATTCTAGCTTAAACCAAACTAAAAACAAAACCCATAGCTAATTACAGCCCATCAAAAGCATAAATTGAGTAAACTAAAGGAAAAAAGAGTCGAATATCAAACCTGTAGAAGTATCGCCAAATCGCTCCGGATTCTCAGAAGCATTCATTATATAAACAATTCAAAATCACTACTCAATAGAGAAGACCCAAAAACAAAAAGTTGAATAATTTAACTGAATCTTCGATCTAATCGGGTTTTTTTAAAATGAAATCTGGAATTTAAAAATAAAAGTAAGGAATTCAAAGAGAAAGGGCAAAAAAAGAGGTTTAGAAAGCAAAAACCCTTTGCAACGAAATAGGGTTTGGCGGGGAGAAGATCTATGCAGCTTTATTTCATTGTTAAGAAAATGGGGTTTGCTTTTCCAAGTCAATATTTTTGGGACAAATTGAAGAAAGAAAGGAACCCTAAAGAAGAGATGACGAAGGTTAGTTAATTATTTATTTATTATTAGGATTTTTTTCATTTTTGATAGCTTTTTTCTCTGGCTTTGAATTTTTGCAAATATTTTAGATTAAATAAGAATAATTTATATTTTTATATATTTAATTTTAAGTATATAAGAAATTTATAGATTAATACTAATTAAATTAGAGTCGATGTTGCAAATTTAAAGGGATTAACTTTATTTTTGATAAAACACACCCTAAATATGAAGAAAATTTTGATAATTAAAGATCATTGTTGAAAACGAAAAAATAACCTAAAAGATACAATAAAAAGAAAGAAAAAAGCGATTAACTTTAATTTTCTTTTTGTTCTAAATAATTATTTCATTAAGGATTAATATCTTATACACCGGCGGTAAAAATTGAAAGTTTCAACAAACGCCTTAGTTTTAGGGTATAAGGAGTTAGTTTAGGGTATAAGATTTAGTGTTTAGGTGTAGGGGTTTAGAGTTTAGGGATAGTTGTTTCAATTTAAGGTTTATAGTTATAATTTAGGGTTTATAGGTTAGTGTTTAGTTTTTAGGGTGATATGGTGAGGATTTAGATTTTAACATATAATCCCTAAATTATAACACTAAACCTTAAATTGAAACAATTATCCTGCAACTAAACCCCTAAACATTATACCCTATACTAACTCTCTATACCCTAAAACAACTAAGGCGCTTCTGGAAATTTTCAGTTTCCGCCGCTTGTGTATAGAATATTTATCCTTTGGTTAAATGTTCAAATTGGATATAATTTTTTGGAGGTGACTAATACAAGATTTTTAAAAATTAAATAAAAAATTATACCATTAATTATGCCAAACGTTCTTAAATTATAACAAATTATATAAATGGACCCTCAATTTTTAAATATGTAAATTAATGTAAACTAATTTAGATACCTTTGTATCCAAGGCCCGATCCATTGGCCCATGCTCATATCCAATTCCACAAAAGTCTGCCATTAAAGTCGGCAAAGTATATGGATTTTTATGCCGCCCCTTACGCCATTTATTTGATCCCCATTCTTCGTCTTCCTCGACTTGGAGGATTGCAATTCCCAGTTCTCGTTCCTTCTTAAAGTCGGCAACTTTGCTTTCTTGGGCTTCTCGTATCCAGCAGCTTCTTCAAGGTTAGATTTTTTTTGGTGTTTTTATTATATTAAATTCCACGGGTGTTCGTTTTAATTTGGATTTAATCCATGAATTAAGTCGGTTTTATCACTTCAATTATGCCTTTTTGTGTTCTTTTTGTTGGTGATTAGGAAAAAAGAATTGGGTCGTTTTTTATTTCGATTTTTATTTTGGGTGCTTTTAGCCTATAGGATTGCTAATTATAATCCATGTAGGTGAGCTGAAAATTGAAACTTTTTTTATGGGTTTTCATTCTTGTAATCTAATATATTTTCAGATTTTGTTCTTATCGGAATAGCCTTTGTTGTTATTATTTGCAAATGCCGGCTGCTAGTGTTACTGCCCCCTTGCCGCCTCCGCTATGTAACGGTATGCTCTTGTTCTAGCTGGTTTTCGTGTAAGTTTCTTTTATCATTCATTGAATTTTCTTAGATTTATGAAAAAAAGTTGTTATGGTTTTCACCAGGACGTCGTTTAGAGCCGCGGATTAAACGCAGTGGTGCCGTTAGAATCCCCGGGCGAATTCAGCCAAGAGGACTCTGCTTGCGATTACAACCAATTGTCGGAAGACGTAGAAAGCAATCTTTATCCATTGTATGTGCTGCTTCTGCTTTGGTACGTTTGTCGATGTAGCTATTCGCCCACCTCTATATATTTACCATGTACTAGCCTGAAATGGATTTAGTGAACCAGATCAAAACTTGAATGTGTGTGTTATGAATGTGTGTTCACTTTTTGCATGCTCAGACTAGACTTTTAACGATGCTCGAGTTTGCATTTTCTCACCTGGTTTCTTTTTCCTGCAGAATGCAACTTGCAGCGCATCAGGGCAAACTCAAACCGTTACTCGGGAAGCACCAACAATCACCCAAGCTCCTGTTCACTGTAATAACAAATACATACACTTTCAATAGTTTGCCAACATTTGTTAGATGTATTCCTTTCTTTGATTTTCTAGTGACTTTAACTGTTTTTTTCTTGAATAATTGAAAGGGATGATGATAGGCATGTATCACCTCGTACTAGTTCTAGGAACTTAGCCATGTTGTTTTGACGCGAGCACTTTCATGCACCATCAGCTTTAGTATGATGACTGCACATAAGAATCCAGATCCTGCTCGTTCGCTCAAAGCATCAACAATGTTCCTTTGTTTTGTTTCTAGTTTCTCTACTGCGACTCCTTTTTAGCGAAAATCGTATTAGTGTGATAAACGTATATATTTTCATGATGTCTGTTGCCATCCTGGATTTCACCCTGAGCTGCTAGCAATTTTTATGGTACTTTCTTCAGTAGTTTTCATGTACTGTTTTCCTGGTGATAAACACCTAAGCACTCAGGAGCAAGATGTTTAATGAGAAAAATCGAAAATTGATATGTTATGAGTACAACATTATATAATTTTTTGACAAAATATAATTGGCTTAACATGTTATATTGAAATGCAGCAAAGGAGAAGTCGCCGCAGCTGGATGATGGGGATTCTGGATTTCCACCCCGTGACGATGATGGTGGTGGAGGCGGCGGAGGAGGAGGTGGGGGCAACTGGTCTGGCGGATTCTTCCTTTTTGGATTTCTTGCATTTCTAGGCTTCTTAAAGGATAAAGAAAGTGAAGAAGACTATCGCGACAGTAGAAGAAGATGAGAGAGACTACTAAATTGAAAACATTTTTGGAACCTATTGCATATTGCTCTTCATACTGTATTATGTTTTTTACAATGGAATTGCCTGTTGATCTTCAAATAGAATATGCTGACTAGTTTACAAAATTCCTATGTTTTCCTTTCTTTTTCTGTAGGTGGTTTTGACAGTTGATATGGCTTTTGCATTATAGCAATATGCTCATGCTTCTCTTCTTGAATTTCCATGAGCTACTCACACATGCTTAGCATGAATTTGACACAACTACAAGCTATGTTACTTGGATTCGGGTATGGTTATATGGTTGTCGGATTTTGGTATGATCTTGTCATAGGGTTTCGGTATCGGTTTATATTTTTCTTTAACTTTTTGATAGAGACACACATCTTGGAGACAAAACTGCATGAACTTGGATTATAGCAATATGCTCATGCTTCTCTTCTTGAATTTCCATGAGCTACTCACACATGCTTAGCGTGAATTTGACACAACTACAAGCTATGTTACTTGGATTCGGGTATGGTTATATGGTTTTCGGATTTTGGTATGAGCTTGTCATAGGGTTTTGGTATCGGTTTATATTTTTTCTTTAACTCTTTGATAGAGACACACATCTTGGAGACAAAACTGCATGAACTTGGATTATAGCAATATGCTCATGCTTCTCTTCTTGAATTTCCATGAGCTACTCACACATGCTTAGCATGAATTTGACACAACTACAAGCTATGTTACTTGGATTCGGGTATGGTTATATGGTTGTCGGATTTTGGTATGAGCTTGTCATAGGGTTTTGGTATCGGTTTATATTTTTTCTTTAACTCTTTGATAGAGACACACAGCTTGCAGACAAAACTGCATGAACTTGGATCTCCTAGGATGAACATGGTGAGACTCTGCATGAACTTGGATCTCTTAGGATGAACATGGTGAGACTCGAATGTTGATAATTAAATTCGATTGATTGATGTTAAATGGATCAAAGGTTTTGCTTGTAAGCAAATCAAAGTGAGAGAATCCATGGTTGTTTTCACTTGGAAGCTAAGGTGGAAGTTCCCATCCTTACATCCTGGATCCTGGTTTGCTCATGTCGTTTGTTGGGTGTTTTTGTTTGTTTGTTTGTATGTTGGAGAATTATGATGTTTTGTCGTCGACAACCTCAAATGCTATAAGATGTTGGAAAATAATAATTGTTTTATCCAAATCCTCTGAATTTTCATGATTTTGTAATTTTGTTGGAAACTTAAAAGTTGGTCACAATTAGGTCAAAATGGCCTATCAAACATGTTATGCTGTTACAACCTAATTCTATTATTGTTTTTTTTATCCTTCCCTTGACCAACTCTAATTATTATTTTAATGTATTAGGTGATGTAAACATTAATTTTCAAGATAAGGTATGTAATATATAATTAATGTGTCCAAATTAGAAACAAAAAAAATGAATAATCAACCTGAAACTGGTACCAAACAATTATAATTAACAATTGAAACCTCTGAAAGCATTTTCTGTATTTGGATAATTAGTAAGTTTAGTATCTTACTATAAAATTTAAACCACATGAAATAGAATGTGGGGTTTTCTTATAATGAATGTGAGTTTTTCTAATTGATGGTTTATAAGTTTTTAAGGATATGATTAATGTATGATAAAACCCCTAAATTTATCACATTTTTTCTTAACAGTCAAATAAGTGCTCAAATTATACTTTTTTTAGGATAGGTGTATAAACTATATTTTGAACTAAATATGTGATTAACGTTTCATTTCTTAACCTATTTAAGGTTTTTCCGTCAATGACCGATAAAAAAATTCGTCATTCAATCAGAACATGACATGAGCCTGTTTTTTGACATGTTTTTTTAATTTCTAGATTTCTTTAAAAATCTTAAAGTTTTTAATTTCTTTCAATCAAACCCCAAATCGCATCTCTCTTATCGTTCGGCATCCCCACAAGTCGGTGGTTCACCGTTCACCACCCAAGCGTCGTGTATCTCACTGTTCGACATCTGCCATTCTCTACCCGTTGGTGGGAACCCAATCGACCTTTTTTTCTTCATTGTTGGGTGTTCGTCGACGGTGCAATCGACGATTCATTCGTCGATTTTTGACTACAAAGTGATGGGATTTTCATTAGTGGGGGTCCGATGAAGACAAAGGTAGTCGGTGGTGGTTGAATCGATGATCAGAGTAAAGGAATTTAAGGATTTAGGGTTTGAATTTGAGGTTTTTTAAAGAAATTAAATATTGTTGGGTTAATTTAGAAATGATAGAATAAAAATAACGTATCACGAAAAAACCTTAAATTGGTCATAGAAAAAAACGTTAGGTACCTATTTGGTTCAAAATATAGTTCAAACATCTATTTAAAAAAAATTATAATTTAGAGCAAATGGAAAGATTGTGGCCATGTGATGTGAGAAAGATTGAAGAGCAACTTAGCCGAGTGACAAAGAGAGCCACGTGCACTCCTTTTCTTAGTGTTACTTAATCCATATACGACGAAGCACTTTGTCAAGCCCTCCCATCCTTTGTGGGACATGCCTTTATTTTTGTCCTTATCTTTACGTTTATAATTCTATCACCACCTAGAGATGGGCATTTTATCCTGACTCGATAGGTTTCGACTCAACCCGGTTCGATCCAATCAAATTTTTAATAAAAAAATTTAGTTTGAGTCAGGTTTTTGTTAAAGGATAAATTTGAGTCAGGATCAGGTTTAGGGTAAAAAATATCTGATCCGATACTAATATTATAATTTTCTCTAAAATTTTTAGAGATACTTATAACAATACTCCTCTATATATATATATTTTATAATTAAGTCCTTAAAATTGAATTTTTATTTATAATTTAGTCCTTTAAATTATAATTTTCTACAATTAAGTCCCTTAAAATTATTTTTTACAATTAGGTCCCTAAAAATAAATTTATTTTATATAGGTCAGGTCGGGTCGGGGTCAGATTTAGTATATTTATTTTCGGGTCGGACCGGGTTTTTTAATGAATAATATCAGGTCGGGTACAGGTTTAAGGTGTTTATTTTCGGGTCGGGTCCGGGTGGGCCAAAAACCCGACACTACCCTACCCGTGCCCATCCCTATCACCACCTTCATTTTCTCAATTCTTTTAATTTTTTTGTTTGATTTATAGATCGATTAATATAAATTAGGTGTTACATGAATTTATTGGACAATCCTTCTGACCATGAGCGGATCTTGGTAACATAATTTCAGCGAGATTATTTAAATTTTCAAAAAAAATTGAACGTCTAAATTAAATTTTTTGAAGAGTTTAAGTTATTTTTTTATTAATCCGAGATATTGCATTCTCATACTAATTAGTAGAACTCAGGTTTAATATAATTTTTTAAAGGGTTTAACTAATTTTTTCAAAGTACAATAATATGTGAAGAGAATTTTAAAAATTTTAAAAAGGTGTTTTAATTAATAATATTAACAGAATTTAGAACAAAAATATATTTCAAATTTCTGAATGAGTTAAATTAAAACTTTTAAAATTTTCAGAACTAAATGTTATCATTTCCGTCCAACTTACATTATAATATTACACTTCATCTCATTAAATCAATTTATAATTAATTTATTACTGAAAAACTTCCACTGTAAATTGTAAACATTATCATTTGAATCCTAAAGTTGTTGGATGTCACATCATAAAAATGATCGGAAGAATTAATATTAAAGTTTAGATTTTATTTATACTTTTTTAAAAAATCTAATTAGGGTTTCTAACAATCGACTTTACGTTTGTAATGAAATATTAATCATTAATGTTTATATTCTCAACTTGAAAGTGGGATTTTTATTAAAGGAGATAATGTTTTGAACATTTGATATTCTTCTCTTTTACTCTATGTTTTTAAATAATATTTTTAGATTCTTTGTATCAATCCGTTTTTATTTTTTAGTCGTCTTCTCGGTTTTTCAGGGTTTTGCCTTAATTAATTCGGACTGATCCACGTAGTATACATGATTTTAGTGAACGAATTTCTTCGCGAAAATTTTCTGCATAGTCTTGAACTCAAAACCTACTTAAACAATAACAAGCTACTTACCAATTTGACCCACCACTGATAACAAGAATATATATTTCTTTATTTTAAGTCTACCAGTCTCCTGATATTTAATAATTATATTGAATTTAATTTAATTTAATTTCTTCAGGGGATGTATTTACAAGCCCTTCCATCCACCTTATATTCTCTCAAAATTTATTAAAAATGAAGTCCATCATCTCTTTCAAATTATATAATTAAAATGTTTGGTCGCTAAGTTCGATCCCCACTACTAATTTTGTTTTGTAGCACCGAAATACAAAGACTTTGCACCCACCATGTATCCAACCCTTTTAAGTACCCTTTCCATTGCACCTTCATAGTGTGTAAATCAAGTCTCCTTTCATCTCCCTTCATTTTTCTTCAATGAAGAAGATCAATCTCATACTTCGGAAATGCAAGAGCTTGTCGAGACAACTCGGGAGGTCGTCCTCCTATAGCAGCCTGAGGTCGAAGTCGGCTCGGGAAGATCATCATCGTCATACATGGGATCATATGGGGAGAAGAAGAAGAAGAAATGATGGTAATGATGATGGCGGCGGCGGTGATGATGAACATCAAGAATGTGAAACGATATTCGTCGGGAGTACGAGAAAACGGTACGTCGTTAGTTCGAAGTACCTTAAACATCCGTTGTTGAATGCTTTGATAGAGAAGCATGGAGGGGAAGATCAGATGTTGTTGGTTAAATGTGAGGTGGTTTTGTTTGATCATCTTTTGTGGCTGCTTGAGAATTCTGATCCAAATCTCATCTTGGATTCCTTGGAGGAATTGACTGACCTCTATGTGTTTTGAATATATATATATATATTTGTTAATGACAATATTGATCCTGTTTTCTAAGGGGAAAAACATGATCAAATGTTCATGTAAGGTTGTGAAGATGATGGTTTAGAGGTTTAATGTGATGATTCAATATTTGTTAATGACCCTTTTATTTTTTTCTATTTAAATTCCATGGATCTGAATTTGGGTACTCAATTTTCATGAAACTGGATTTTTATTCTCATGGCATATAATCTACTGTTATTTACAACTTGAACATAATGTGCCGGAAATTCGACACCTCACGGCGTCACCGTTCATGCTACTACCGACTCGGAAGCTCTCGCATAGTTCAGCCGGTTTAAACGGAAAAGCTAAATATAACGAAAGTTTCAGAGCTTCCTCATGAGAAGAAATAGCCTCTGGTCAAGTTCAATGTGGGAGACATGAGAAGCTTCTCCCCTGAGTAGCATCAGAAGTCCACCATATGATACATATAGCTCCCTGAAAATAACAACACACATATTAAGTCGAAGATCGAGTAAGAAGACTTTACGGGACACCGAAAGTTAAATTAACAACCGATTACGGTTAACAGACGTACGCTTTAAGTCCTCCCCCCGAAGCATCGTCTGTGATCTTGAATAGCTTCCCATGCATGACATACTCGTACTTATCTGCAAGTGACTTCCTCCCCTGAAATATCAGACATGTTGAAGCTGTAGTTGCCTTTTCATATATACATGCATGCATATATAGCTTTGAAAAACAAAATGGCACTTTAACAATGTGCAGTACCGATGGAAAAAATGTCGAATTTCGAACCATTGATTTAGCTTGAGGAACAACAAGACCTAATATCTAACTGGTCGAACCTGTAAGTATCTGATTATTAGAATTAGAACCCTACCAACATCTTAGTTACCAAGACCAAACTTAATAGCTAACTGTTTGAACCTGCAGGCTGCAAGTATCTGATTAATTTCAAACCCATTTTTTGTATACAAGTATAACAACATTAATGTAGCTACTTGGTGTAGCACCTGGTCATCTAACACACTTCGGAACCGTATAGAAGTTTTTTAACTCTCCAAAACCCGAAACACGCAGGGGTACGACCGTACGAGGAGACAAACAGATAGACAGACAGACAGAGCAAACTTGATATATGCTCATTGTTCTAGTTTACTTCAACTGCAATAATATTTCTGTATTTACATCTAGGTGCATGAACATATCACAGTTCTGGCTCCGAGCATCGATGCGGGAGACTGCGTCGACAAACGAAATAGGTGTAAATGAAATGCTGATGAAACGATTAGTCGAAGCAAGTTCGAATTCGATTGATATTACTTGTTCCTTCAGGCAAACATCAATGTGCATACACTTCATATGAAAAAAATTGGGTTAAAAGCTCTCATTAAAACCACTTCATATCTGCCATAAGTAAGCATCAAACCAAATATGCACTTCTACCCCTACATCTAAATCAAGCATTTTCAAGCATAAATGCATAATTATTATATTGATTAAGTGGAAAAAGAAGAAAAAAACTCTGCAAATATAACAAAGTTTGATCATTTATATAATTACAGTGATTGAAAACATTACAGAACAATGAAGGAAACTCGGTGAAAATTAATAATACCCAAAGTGTGTAATTAGAGAAAGAAAAACAATAATAGAGAGTAAAGATTGAAGATTTAACCTTTATCAAACTTTTTATCAACTGGGTAGAGCTTATTAACAACAAAAATGTCCTCGAATTGTATTATGCTTGACATTTTTTCGCAGATTTTTAACCCTCAATACAGCAAAAACTATCTCATGAGAGTCGACAAATAACAAAGACAGTGGCTTTATAGTTTATTAATTGAAATTTTTATAATTTTAAGAAGCACAAGAATAATTTGATCAAATTAAGAGGGTTAAAAGGTAAAATTTTCACTCTATTAATTGAGTAGACTTATTTTAAAAAGTTATAATCGAGCTCTCATTACCACACCCGACTATCATTCAGTTCATAAGATTAGATTTTTAATTTTTTTTCTCTCAAAACCCACAAAATTACATCAAAATTGTCGAACTTCTTAGACTTCGATTTGTACCATCCAACGTCAAATAACTTCTGTTTCAAAATATATTATTCCTGTCATCAGCCATCGTTTTAATAATCGAGTCGTCAACCTCAAAAAAATACATACAATTCTGACCACCACCACCAGGTCCACCACTATTACAAAAGTATTAAAATATACTTCAATAATATCATTCATTTTATTATCTCAACTCAAAGTTACATATAAATTTTATGTAGTATTTTTTATTCAAACTGATCATGTACCAAAAAAATATGTTTATCCTTTTAAACCATTAAAATTCAAAGTGGGCCAAAGTAAGTATAAGTGTCAAAAATGCGAAAATGGTTATAGTTGAGGACTAAATTGAGTATTAAACATTTTTCTCTTTTATATTATTTTGGGTAAACTACTGCAGGGGTCACTTTCGTTTCTCGTTTGTACAGATTTAGTCACCACTTTTGAAAAGTGCCAATAAGTGGTCATCTACGTTTTCGATGTGTAAAGACTTGGTCACTCCGACGTTATAGTCCGTTAGTCCCCTAACGGATTGGGAATTAATTAACGAAAAAATAAAGGTAAATTACTGCAATAGCCATTAAAATTTATCTCATGTACATTTTTTCTCCTCAATTTAAAAAAGTAAACATTATAGTCACTAATAAAAATGTTTCTTTATAATTTCACCCTTAAATTTTTAAAAATTCATTTTTCAATCCTAAAACTTTACAATTCAAACTTTATTTTAAATTTTTGAGTCGAGTTTATAAAATTATGAGTTATGGAGCGCGATGAGCTTGGCGTCGGCGGGAGAAGAAGCGTCAGGGTGGTAGTCGGGTCGTCTTCCTCGGGGGAGAAGCGGAGAAGGGTGTCGTTTGAAGCGGAGAATGGTAAGTCGGCTGGCTTCTCTAATGGTGTGGTTCTGCAGTTGTTCGTGGATAATCTTAGCAGAAAGGTGACTAGATCTGATCTTAGGGATCTATTTAGGAAGGCTGGGAGAATTACTAGAATATTTATCCCCGCCTCCATTCAGAAAGTGAGATATCGAGACTCAACGTTCGCTTTCGTCTCGCTTGAAAATTGCGAGGCTGCAGAGCGGGTTATTGATATGTTTAATGGAAAAATGATCGTTGATAGGAGGATTAGGGTTTCCATCGCGAGGTATCCTAGACCTAGAGCGCAGGCTCGTCATTCCGGGCGTGATGAATCTTATTTCAGAGGTCCGGGTAGTGGAAACAGTGGGCATAAATCCAATGGCAGAGTTAAAAGAACATGGGTCGATAGTAGGGTCAATCCGTCCAAGTCCTTCAAAGATGCTGTGTTGGGGAATCTTAATCCTGGGAGGGGTTGCAAGAATCCGAACTGTTTCCCAGTGATAATTTCTCACTCTGCCGGCGTTGTTCCGGTGGAGAAGGAAGTCTTATTACCAGTTGAAAGCAAGGCTTGGCTGTCGAAATGTCTGGTGGGAATTATTAAAGAGGGTTTTGAGCTTCAGCTGGTTCAGAAAGGTCTCCTTAGTGATGGTATTAAGGCAAGGGTAGTGCGATGGAATACCAAGCAAAACTCTTGCCTTATCAGTTTTGAGACAATTGCGGATATGAATCTGGTTTGGAATCAGAAACATGAAGCGCTGAGCTTCTGGTTTGACCATATTGATTTCCTGGTTGTGAATGGTACCCCTATACATTACTGGTACGTTAACCTAGAGGGGGTTCCGTTGTCGTGCTGGCACGAGGATTTCTTCTCATCCATTGGTAACATGTTGGGGTCTTTTGTGTGCACGGAGTCTTGGACGAGGGAGAGGAAGTTTCTTGATAAGGCAAGCTTACTCATTAGGGTTGCTAATCCGTCTGCTATCCCGTCCGAATTACTAGTTCGATGTTTGGGTTCCTCATATAAAATCTTAATCTGCTCCGGTAAGGTGGAGGTTGAATTTTCGTCGGAATGTTCCATGGAGTCGGAGGGGGGGTCAACGTTGAGGGTGTCTGGTGTGACGTGTCGGATGCTAGCGAGGGTAGGCAGGATCAAGCTTTTCCCGGAGAGGATTTCCCTTCTCAGGAGAATAACGGTTCGTCAGAGCCGCAGTGGGGCCATCCCAAGTTCCCTGTCGGGTCCCCATTATTACACAATCATGGTAATGCTGGTCCTGAAAATTCTTTGAAATCGTCGAGTCCTTTGGGCTCTCAAGACACTGCTCATAATGCCTCTCAAGTTCCCAACAATCTCAGTAGGAGTTGGGTGGCTGAGTCATCGTTGGGTCTTTCGGTGGGTGGGCCTAGTCTGGCTGGTGGGATCAGGAAGTCTTGTGGACAGGTTGCTGAGGTGTCCGGCCCAGTCTATGATAATCTATGTAGGTGTGCTCAGACCCACGAAAAAAGCCTCAGTCTGGATCCCCCTTTTGTTCATTCGATCTCTCCTGAAGACAAGGTATCGTCTGGTGGCCGGGCTAATTTGATTCCGGATATTCCTTCTGATTCCTCTTCCTCCCATTATGTTGAGTTGGGGTCTAAGGATTATGTGCAAGATAGCTTGGAGGGGCAGTTATTGGAGGTTAATGAGGTGGCTATTGAGCCCTCGCTGGGCGAGAGGGTTGGGGCGAAGGTTATTTTTCCTCTGCATGGGTTTTTCAGAGCTGGGGTGAGGCGTTCAATTCGCCGCCTGGTCAGGGACTCCATCGACGATGATCTGGATTGGCGTAGGGTGGTAGTAAGACTATCGATGAATTCTGATTTTGTCACGCACGAGGTTTCGGAAGCAGAAGCTGTGTGGGATGTTTGCAATATACTGGGCCTTTCGTTCAAATGGGGCAAGGAGTCGGTCATTGCCAGGGTTATCGAACTCGAAAATGAGAGCATTCCAAAGTAAAGGGGGTTTGTTATGGAGGTAATTGATTATCTGATTTAATGAATGTATCATGTGTTTCCTGGAATATTAGAGGGCTTCGGAGGGCTGAGAAAATCAGGGCGGTGAAAGGGCTATGGAAGAAATTCAATCCGGTTTGGGTGTTTTTACAAGAAATCAAGTTGGAGAAGGTCGATGCTAGTTTGATTCGAAAATTGGGAGGCAATCAGAATACCAGGTATGTGCACTCACCTGCTATTGGATCCTCTGGTGGATTGATAAGCATGTGGGATTCGGTTGTATTTCATCTTTCGGATCAGAAAGTCCACCCAAGATTTATTGGGTTAATCGGTTCGTTTGTTTCGAATGACTTAAAGTGCGGCATTGTTAATGTGTATGGCCCGTCGGTGGATGCGGATAAGGGGGTTTTTGTGGAGGAGTTGCTGTCTTTTATAAGCGAATGGCAGGTTCCTTGGATTATCGGGGGAGATTTCAACATGATTTTGGATAAAGAAGAAAAATTGGGGTTCTCATTTAATGGTCAAATTATGGATCTGTTTAATAGCTTTGTTGCTAATGTGGAACTTGTTGACTTGCCTCTTCAGGGTGGTAAATATACATGGAGTAATAATAGGGATCCTCCAACCTTCGTGAGGTTAGATCGGTTTTTGGTGTCTGCCGAATGGTTTTCTTTGGTGCAGGGATTATCTCAAAGGGTTATTGACAAGTCACTATCGGATCACAACGCGATTGTATTGTTTAATGATCAGGGGAATTGGGGTCCTAAACCCTTTAGGTGTTTCAATTTTTGGATGGACGAGAAGGGATTCGAAGATGCGATTCGTAACGCATTAAATTCAGCTAAAGGTTGTAATCCCCTGATCAGAATTGGCGGTTTGATTCGCAATTCCAAATTGGCAGGGGCGCTCGTGTGTAAGGCCAGATCAAGCCATTATCGATATTGAAAAGGAAATTTCAATGTTGGAATCTCGATATCAACATAGTCCGGGTAATGCTGACATTCCTAGTAAGATTGCTATTCTTAAAGGCAATTTATGGAATGAGTATCGCAAGGCAGAAAGCATGTGGCATCAAAAATCCCGTGTTAAGTGGCTTTGTGAAGGGGGATAGGAATACGAGATATTTTCATTTATCTACTGCAGAGAGGCATAGGAGGAATGCTATTTCTAATCTAAAGGTTGATGTGGCCTTCGTTTCCGATCCTACTCAGGTGAAAAACGTTGTTTTTGATTTCTTTAGTGGGAACTATAATTCGACACATGCTTTAGAGTTGGAAGAGATGGATATTGAGTTCAACAATTTGAGTTCGGGACAAGTCGAGGCGCTTCAAAGGAGGTTTACTGTGTCCGAAGTGTGGGAAACATTAGAGGCGGCCGATTCTGATAAGGCCCCGGGGCCGGATGGGTTTAATCTTGGGTTCTATAAAAAGTTTTGGCCGCAGTTGAAATTGGATATAATGAGGTTCTTTGACGACTTTTTTGAGGGTCGAGAATGGGAACCCGGCACTAACCACTCGTTCATCACGTTAATCCCTAAAGTTGCGAACCCAACCTCTCTCGATGAATTTCGTCCCATTAGTTTAGTGGGGGGTCTTTATAAGATTCTATCGAAGGTGCTTACAAGTCGACTGAAGTGCTGCATAGGGGATCTTGTTGGGGACTCACAATTCTCCTTTATTTCGGGGAGACAGATTCTCGATTGCTCCCTAGTGGCGAATGAAGCCATTGATGCAATATACAAGTCTGGAAATGGGGGAATTGCATTTAAAATAGACTTCAGCAAGGCTTATGACACTGTGTGCTGGGATTTCTTATTTTTGATCATGAGGAAGTGTGATTTCGGTGATAAGTGGATATCATGGATTAATATGTGTATATCCACTGCTCGTATCTCGGTTTTGGTTAACGGTGCCCCCACGGAATCTTTCTCGATCTCCTGAGGCCTTCGTCAAGGCTGCTCACTCTCTCCATTACTATTCAATTTGATTGGTGAGGCACTGAATCTTATGCTGAAAAAAGCATGTCAGCGAAACCTTTTTTCTGGTTTTGTGGTTGGCTCTGGCTCGTCTGCTATGGAAATTTCTCACCTTCAGTTCGCCGACGACCTGTTGATATTTTGCGGGGCAACTGAGGAGCAGGTATGTAATGTTAAACGTGTTCTCCGCGCTTTTGAATTGGCCTCGGGGCTTCGGCTTAGTTTGAGAAAAAGTAGGCTGCTGGGAGTCAATATTGACCATGGCATTGTCCAGGGGTGGGCCTCCACGATTGGTTGTCTAGCCGATAAATTCCCTACGACATACTTGGGTTTGCCCCTCGGGGCTCGGAGGAATTCTTGGTCCTTATGGGAGCCAGTCTTCAACCTTGTGTCCAAAAGATTGGAAGGGTGGAAATCAAAGTTTTTGTCTTACGGAGGTCGACTCACTCTCATTAAATCGGCCCTAGCTAGCCTACCGATATATTATTTGTCACTGTTCCGAATGCCAATGGCTGTTTCGAAGAAGATAAATTCACTGATGGCTCACTTTTTATGGGGAGGTGACGCGGTGAAATCGAAAATTCATTGGGTTAAATGGGAGACGGTGTGTAAGCCTCAGGGTATTGGTGGACTCGGTATAGTTGATTTGGAGATCGTTAATAAAGTTCTTCTTTGCAAATGGGGGTGGCAGTTCGGTAATGAGAGACAAAGCCTTTGACATTGAGTTATTGAGGCTAAATCCCCTGGTTTGGGAGGTGAATTAATCCAATCCAACTACAAACCACGTAAATTCTCTTGGGTCTAGAATAGAATTATGAAAACTATTCAGGATTCCGATATTGTGGGTACTTTCTTTAGAAATAACTTGAAGATCGAGGTAGGGGATGGTAAAAACATTTTATTCTGGGAGGATGTGTGGTGTGAAAATTCTCCTCTGAAATTATTATATCCACGGTTCTATGCCCTTGCAAGGAACAAACTCAGCCTTGTGGCAGATTATGGCTCGAAAAGGGAGGGTGGCTGGTCATGGAGTATTCCACTTCGGAGACCACTTCTGGACAGGGAATTACAAGATTGGGAGTACTTCATTCGTAAGCTGAATTCTTTCAAAGGAAGCGTGTTGGATCACGATTGGGTCCGATGGACAGTGTCGAATGACGGTTCTTTTACTGTCAAATCCTTAAAAACGGTTTTGATGGGTCCCATCCCTACGTCAAACTTATGGTCCAAGTTCATTTGGTGAGGCGTTGCCCCCCCTAAGGTGGAACTTTCCGTATGGTTGGTAATGTTGGAAAGAATCCCAGTGAGGTCGGAGTTGGCGAAACGTGGGGTGGCTGTCAGTGATGTTTGCTGTCCTTTGTGCTCTATTGCGTTGGAAAATTCTGTGCATTTGTTGTTTGAGTGTATGATGAGTTGGAAGATCTGGATGAAGATTTGTGCATGGTTTAATATATCCGCTGCATTACCACGATCTCTAGTGAACTTCCTTGAAGCTTGGTTCTCTCTATGCCCGAGCGAATTCAGTGAGGTATGGTCTCTAACTCCCTTCGTAGTTCTTTGGTCCATATGGTTGTTTCGGAATGAAATTATTTTCAAAGGGAGTAAGGTGGACTTTATCCAAATGTTGTTCGTTATCAAAATCCGGTTGGTGAAGTGGTTTAAAGCTAAATTTAGGGACTGTGGGATTGACGTTTCATCACTGCTTGGAGATCCGACTTTGGCCACCAATTCGTCCGTTCGATCATATAAGAAAAAGATTCGTAGTGTTTGGACTCCTCCCCCTTTAGGCTTTGTGAAATTGAATGTTGATGGTGCGATTAAGGAGTCAGGCGAAAGGGGTGGCATCGGTGGGATCCTCAGGGACTCTACTGGACTCACCCTGTTCAGTTTTTCGGACCAATATGATCCGAGCCCGCCGGCTTTAATTGAGTTGAAGGCTGTTGTTAAAGGGTTGTCCTTGTTTCTGGAATCGAAGTGGAGCGGATCTACTCGGCTCATTATTGAGTCTGACTGCAAGACACTAATTGATTGGTTAGCGGGTCTCTCGAATCCCCCTGTGTATGCTGCAGGGCTGGTGTGCGATTTGAAGGTGAAGATGAACGTATTTGGTATGTTGTCGAGGTGGATTCCTCGCTCATGTAATAGCTTGGCGGATACTTTAGCCAAGGACGGGGTGGGATAGTTAGGGGATTTTCCCCACGACAGTCGTGGTGGGTCTGATGGACTGTATCAATTGTATTACGTTTGAGTTATCGAATAAAATTCCTAGGCACTCTTTTCTCCCAACTTAGGCTTTAGCGGGAGTTTTTAACGAGACCCTTTACCTTTCAAAAAAAAATTATGAGTCGAGTATTTTCACATCAAACCTAAAAATTTAATTTTTTCGAATCAAGTCGAGTGTTGCACTTCCCTACATATAACTTTTAATTTTAATCCGTGTTTGTCCCAACTAATTGTTTTGTTTAAATCGAAATTTAATAAATGTCTGAACCAAAAACCCACATGGGATAATTAACACCCCAAAATATCCAGACCCTTCCATTTTTTTCTCTCGACCCCTCACCTTCCCCGCTCCGGCTTTTGCTCCAATCTGCCACACCCCCCGGCCGTGGCCTTCACCACTGCGCCACGGTGTCCGTCCACTCCCTCTGATCGCAACCACAGTGACCACTCGCGGTAAGTCACCGTCGTCAGCCATGGCGAGCAGTTTGAAGCTTAGAGAGGAAACCCACCATCGCTTGTGTTTTCACGTTGATCTCGGCCACCGCTCGACGGTGGTGTACATCGTCATCACCTCCTTATCCGCCATCGTCCCCCGAACAAAACTCCAGCCGCCACTCGCGGTAGTTCACCGCCGGTTGTCGCGAAAGCTGTGACAAAGGTTCGTCCGTCCCCTCTGTTTTTCTACGATTCCGGCCACCGCAACTGTCCGCTCGCCACGCCGTCACTGTTATTGAGTTCCTCGTGTCGAGGCGAACAAAGCCCATACCGTCAATCGTCGGTTCGCTGTTGTTTAAGGCTTCGTCGGAGCTTCGCCTGAACCTGCCCGTTGACAAACACGGATTAAAATTAAAAATTATATGTAGGGAAGTGCAACACTCGACTTGATTCGAAAAAATTAAAATTTTAGGTTTGATGTGAAAATACTCGACTCATAATTTCATAAACTCGACTCAAAAATTCAAAATAAAGTTTGAATTATAAAATAGAAATTCCAATAACTCGACTTGACTCGAAAAAATTAAATTTTTTGGTTTGATGTGAAAATACTCGACTCATAATTTCATAAACTCAACTCAAAAATTCAAAATAAAATTTGAATTATAAAATAGAAATTCCAATAACTCAAATTTTTTAGTAGTTAGTGGACTAAATTTTTAAGTTTGAGTTATTAAATAGGAGCAATTTGGGCACCTAAATTTCAAAGGGTATACTTTGGGCACCTATTTTTCATCTAAGCATTTATAATATTATTGTACTAATTGATTGTAAAGTTTTAGGATTGAAAAATAAATTTTTAAAAATTTAAGGGTGAAATTATAAAGAAACATTTTTATTAGTGACTATAATGTTTACTTTTTGGCACTTTTTGGCACTTTTCAAAAGTGGTGATTAAATCTGTACAAACGAGAAACGAAAGTGACCCTGCAGTAGTTTACCCTATTATTTTTACAGATAAATTGCGTTTTGTGCAACAGAATACAATCTACACCGCGCCCCCTTCGGGTTTATCTAGGGTTTCTCAACTCTATCGTCCCTCTCTTGT
This sequence comes from Hibiscus trionum, assembly GCA_030270665.1. Taxonomy (NCBI): domain Eukaryota; kingdom Viridiplantae; phylum Streptophyta; class Magnoliopsida; order Malvales; family Malvaceae; genus Hibiscus; species Hibiscus trionum. Next base: position 4,838,013 of record BSYR01000044.1, read on the forward strand.
ATTCCGCCGATGGCGAAGCCGACGAGAGGCCGCCGCTCACCTTCTGTCTCCGGCTCCGGTTCCTCTTCACGTTCTCGGTCACGATCCCGCTCTTACTCCGGCTCAGATTCCAAGTCCAGTTCTCGCTCTCGGTCTCGCTCCAGATCTGCTTCCCCATCCCGTTCGCGCTCCCGCTCCAGATCTTTATCATCTTCCTCTCGTAGCGCCAGCTCTCGAAGTCGCAGCCCTCCTCAACGTCGAAGGTCATTTCTTATTCGCTCGTCAGATTAATGATACTTTCGAAATTGTTCTCAAAGATATAATAACTTAGATGTTTTGATAGCTTTAATAAAATAATTACATTTTGTCAACATCAAAAGGAATCGAAAGAATTTAATTATAATTTGATTAGGCGTTCTCCGACTTTTGCTGCATAATAACTTAGAAGTTTTGCTTCATTGGTGTCTCAAGTTTAGATTCTGTTAACTTCCTTCCTTATTTTACCTGTTGTATGCACTATGCAGTTATCCTTTTCAAAATGTAATTTGTGCATCTGAGTTTTCTTTTCTTTCCGCGATACAGTCAGGCTGATGCATCTAAGCGAGGTCGTTCCCCTCCTCCACAAGCTAAAAAGGCATCTCCTGTTCCAAGGTAAAGCAGTGTTAAGTTCAGATTTACCAGTATTGCTGGTTTAAATTTCTGTAGAGGCCGTAAGCATTGGATATGAGCTATGTTAGGTTCAGATTAACCAGTATTGTTAGTTTAAATCTCTGCAAGGCCTTACGTTGTTCTCTATGTATTGCATATGTTCGATATTATTAACAACTAGGTAAGGAACTTTGAAAGGTAATACATTAAATAAGAAATGACATAATTGTGTGAAAGAAACTTAGTTTTAATTTGTTTGAAGCTAGTGGATCTGGGTTTCTAGTAATAGAGAAAACCAATAAATCTTTTACGAAACAGTTTTTAGTTTAATCATTCGTCTCACAGGATAAGTGTTATCTAAGTAGTTAGTTTTTTTATGAAACACTAATCCTGCCCCCCCCTGCAGTTTTGAACATGGGGAATTTTTCATTTATTCCTGTTCTCTTCAATCATGAGCAAATTTTCTAGATAAGCTTTGACTTGGTTGCTTGTTTATAATACACCATACATAAACATACATTATGTTTGATAATATGGGATAATTTAACAGTATGGTTATTTTTCCAGGTTAAGAAAATATAATAATTCATTGCTTGAAGAATATTGAAGTTTATGCTCTTCTACTTGTTGTTTTTGACATTGATTTCAGGAAGACTTCTCCTATCCATGAGTCTCTGGTTCTTTATGTTGACTCACTGAGCAGGAATGTTAATGAAGGCCATCTAAGAGAAATATTCGGTATGTACTTTACCTTTCACCTTTTGAGCTGTATAAATGCATGACTGAGAGAAGTTACTCCTTGTGTTTGGATGAGTATTTGTTTTATGTTTTTTAACATTAGACACTACACCAGTTCAATGCTCGTTATAATTGTCTTCATCTTCCCACTTTGTAGGTAATTTTGGTGAAGTTGTAAATGTGGATCTTGCAATGGACCGTGCTGTAAGTTCAAACCAGTTATATCTTGGTTCTGTTGTTGACTATCATCATTATTATTATTAAGACTCCTTTTTAATGTTAACAGCTTAATCTTCCCAGAGGATATGGCTATGTTGAATTCAAGACAAGGGCAGATGCTGAAAAAGCTCTACTTTACATGGATGGTGTAGGTTTTTGCTAAGATGCAAAAGTGAAACTATTAGTAGTGTCTGGATATGGTATTTTGTGAAATAATGTTATTTGTTGCTTTAATGCAGGCCCAGATTGATGGTAATGTAGTAAGAGCAAAGTTTACTCTTCCTCCACGACCAAAAGTTTCTCCACCGCCAAAGCCAATTGCTCCTGCTGCTACCACTAAAAGAGATGCCCCCAAATCCGATAATGTCAATGCTGATACTGAGAGGGATGGCCCAAAACGACCACGGGAACGTATGTTTAACTTAGTAAAATTTGTGTTTTTATTTTATTTGTCGGTGTTTACATGTTATTCAACTTGTTAACTGATGTATATCAGCTTCTCCTCAACGGAAACCCCCTTTGTCTCCGCGAAGGAGATCTCCTGTGGGTCGAAGAGGTGGATCTCCTAGAAGACCACCAGAGTCTCCACGCCGGCGACTAGATTCTCCGGTTCGTCGTCGTGGTGAAACACCTCCTAGGCGCCGACCTGCCTCTCCTGCCAGAGGTCGTTCTCCATTGTCTCCTCCAAGGCGGCCTCGATCTCCAGCAAGGTTTTGGTGGTTTTCATAGATAATAGCTTGTTTAAATGAACTGGGCTTGAAAGAATTTGACCCATTTATAATCTTCACAGGGCCTCTCCGCGTAGGATGCGTGGTAGTCCAATCCGAAGACGCTCTCCACCTCCAAGACGCCGGTACTTATACATTTTAGTTATTTTGTTAATACTTTAATTTTGTTGCTCTAACGTATAGTTGAATCGGTGTTGCATGTGAATAAATGAAAAAATCCTTAAGGTCATAACTGAATTGGAGCAAACAAGAATGCTATAGTGTATTTAAAGGCAAACTCATAATTGTTTGTTAGGGCGTCATAGTATGTTATTTTCATGTTATTGGCCGTGATAACTGACACTTCAGTGTTGATCTTTTGTTGGTATGAAGTGTGGATTAGCTCAAACAAATTAGTTCAATTATAGTTTAATGTACTATTGCTTGTGTACTGTCATGTTTTATTACAGTTCACCTCCTAGACGAGCCCGTAGTCCTCCAAGAAGGTCTCCCATCAATCGTAGACGTAGCCCTTCTCCAATTCGTAGACGGAGCCGCTCTCCTATTCGTAGACCTCTTCGATCTCGTTCAAGGTCAATTTCACCTCCAAGGTAGTGCATTTGCTTTAAACAATCCGTCTTCTTTTTCATTATGACTCTACTTTTCCTGCATTATGCCAAAAATTTTCAAGAAACTTATGAATAGATTGGATTATAAATTTAGTTATACGGGCTGCTATTAAATTTCACTGCATTGAATGAGTGAATTTGAGTTGGACTGGTGCCTTTCCACCCCCTATGAATTGTATTCTTGTGTTTGTAATCTTGTGTTTCCAGGATCGTACTTTGATATTTTATCTTTAAAACAGAGGCAGAGGACCTGCAGCTAGACGGGGAAGATCATCATCCTATTCCCGATCACCCAGTCCCCGGAAGGTATGCTTTTATATTTTTTTATTCTGGTTTTGAGGGATGAACTTGTTTACTAGTTACTTAAGATGACTTTTTGGTTTTCAATTGTGACAGATCGGACGGAGGGTTTCAAGGAGTCGCAGTCCTAGGAGGTAATTTTATTTTACGTTTTAAATACTTTTTACTGAACAATTGACGCTCCAAATTAGAACTTTTATTTCACCAAAAGATGGTTTCTTTTTTCTTCATCGATTCACTGTTTTAGTTCAACGAGTGCTGTGTATTCACGGAGACCAGGTTATATGCTTGCACAAGCACAATCTCTTTCTCTTGCACTTTATCTGCCTATTACTAAGATGTGTTTTTGACGTGCAGGCCATTGAGAGGAAGAAGAAGCAGTAGCAAGAGCAGCAGCAGCAGTTCGCCTCCTCGGAAGCCGTAGATTACCTTTTTACCGGATTTTATTTCCCTTTCCCTAATGTATCGATGTAGTTGTTGTGTGTGAATGATGTTATAGGAGGAGTCGTATCGACGGCCTTCCAAACGATATACTTCATTTGTGATAAAACTGCATGCTAACAATGTCTGTCTGAAGTCTGAACATTTCATTAGTATCCCTTAATTACCTATCTTTTTCTCCCGACTTAACTAATAACGATTTTATGAAGATGATTGTTTATTTTGCACGAGCATGACTCTGAGGCTCAAACAATTCGCTAAAACAAAAGAAAATAAGATGAAAGAAAGTTACTCTCTTGATACCTTGCATGCATTCTGTGTAAAAATATGCATCAAACTACATTTATCTTATATAAGAATTTCTAAATAGAATACTGCAATCATTTAAGTTGGATGTACGTGTTGATAATTCTTTATGACCGAACTAATTACAAACGTACTGAAAAAACCCATCTAAGTGAACGTAACACTTCAATTTCAACATTTTTTCTTCTATAATGCAATTGTGCAAGTTTTCATACTTAAAATTTATCAAAATACTTTTAAAATCCTAAGACTCTCTCTCAAACTTAACTTATTTCTCAACATCACCATATGAATTATAACAAACGCCGATAGTTTGATAAATATAACAAAGAAATTAGTTTTAAAAAAAATCAAGTACAACATTTACAAAATAAAAAGACAAATTCGAATACGAATTAAACATACAATGCTACGAATTTCGACATTTGTTTAGGAAGTTTTTATGACTTATACATACTAGAAACATACCATGCTACCATGGATGGATCAAGAGGGTTGAAGGGGCAGTCGCCCATTGGAAATTTAAAATCATATTTAGTTTTAAAACCTTTTTATATTTTGTATTAAAAAACTATTTTCGCACTCTAGAGTTTTATAAACTCGCCTTGTAATATAAAATACTGGGTGCCCGTAATATCTTGGGACGACAATTGGTTTTCGTATTAAAAAGGGAGAGATTATTAGGAGGGGACATAGATAACCATATTTAAAATCTAATTATCGAGTATGACTTGTTCTTGTTGGAGTTGGCCTGGGAGTTCAAGCAAGAAAAATGACAGCAACTCCGGTACTGAATTTGTTTGTAAAATTATGCAATTTTCTTGTTTTATTGAGTGAAAAGAATTGTTTATGATTTTCTCGTAGAATCAATTGAAATATACATTTGCTTTAACTCTCTTGGGTTTTTTTGTTTGTCGAAAATGGGTGCACGTAAGACTATAAGAAAAGAAGATGTGGTTGAGGGTGGGCATTTATCCGAAGACATAAGGATGCTTAAATTGGATGGTAAGGTTTTCAAGAATGTAGAAAAAAGCCAGTGCAGGCAACTTCCAGGCAGTTCAATTCTTGGCTCCAAATGGAAGATCTGAAAACATTTACAAGGGATTCTTAGAGAAAACCAATCAAGTTAATAATATTATCTTGTTGTCAAAAGATTATGAGTGTTTTGTTTGGTGGAGTTTTATGTTTGATTTTCTCCTGACGTAGGCTGTGGCTATCAGAAAAGTTGAACGTAAAGTTAATTACAAGGGCATCGAGAAATTTGTGGAAGTATCGATATTAAGCTTGTTGGACCACCCAAATATTGTTAAATTGATGCGATTATATTTATATAAACTTTCCAGAACTATTATTCACCACGATGACTTGGTCAAAATCAAAGTCAAAGTCTTCGGTCCCCACAAATGCTTCTTCTCGGTCTGAAGTTTTCTGATATGTTTGCCGGATTTAGTTAGATAGTTATAACCCCATTGTTGTTCTTCCCCCGTACCCAAATTCTTAACATGCCAGAATTAAAACCACAACTGCCATCGTTAGGTCACCTGATGACCGCTTTTGCTTTGTTTCTAGTTGTATTTCCCGGTGCTTGCCTGGCAAGGCATCTAAACCAGGAGTGTGGGTCTGTTTTTTGTGGAAGCTTGAATATCAGTTATCCATTCCGATTAAAGAACCAACCTCCTCAGTGCGGTGACCATAGGCTTGAACTTGAGTGTGAGCAAAACAACCGCACCACTTTGGTTTTGATCAGATGATTGCAACTCCCTTGCTCTCAGTTCCGTATATTATGATTCTTTCTGTGAGTCTGTGATTCGGTTGCCTTATTATTATTATTATCATTACCATCATATTTATGATTACAATGAAGAGAAAGGTAGCATTATGTATGCAGAGCCGTTTCTGAGATTTTGGTGGCCTAGGGGCAAATGTAAATGAAACGATGCGAGTGGTTGATGTGGGCCTGGACATGGACGAGTGCAACTCCCTCAAAGTAACATAATCATTTCTGATTTGATTCCCGAACACTAGACACGAGGTCTAACTCAAGAAATCAGAAGAGACATACAGATTACGAAAATTCAACAAGAGGGTTTAGGACGTTCAAACAATTACCGATCGAGAATGATAGAAAGAAAGATTTCGGATAACATCAGAGTTTTGACTGAGGTATCAACTTAACTACCCTCCAACCGTACATCGATATACAGTTCTGGACCTACAAAGACCTCGAGGCTGTCTTAGGTCCATAAAGAATTACCCGTGCCGAAGCATCGGAACCTACCCAAGGGAGACCTCGGGTCCATAAAGAATTATCAGCGCTGGACCTACAAAGACTTCATAACATAGCCGAGAAGTACCCCAATTAAAATAATTTAGTAAATACAGATTGAGTGGGGTAAAGATTGTAATCGTACATGTATTTTTAGAGTATCAGAAATCAGAGAGCGTGTATTTCATATTAGATACAGATAGGGGTGAGAATTATCGGGTACTCGGGTTTCGGGTACCCGATTCATCCGTGTACCTCAATCTTCGGACCATGTCCCGACCCATCTCATCCAGGTACCCGAAAAACCCGGGTAATCGGGTACCGGGTACACGCATATTTTTTTATTTTTTAATTCTAAAATTTTAAAAAAAATTACATATTAAACACAAAAATATTTTTTTAAAAATTTTAAACTTAAAACTTAAAAATATACAATACAAACATAAAAAGAATTTAGAGATTTAAATTTAGTTTTAGAGTAAAAATATTAAGAAAATTAAAATAAAAATATAATTGAAAATATAAAAAATATATATTAAATATTATCGGGTCGGGTCGGGTACCCGGTAACTTAAAAATCCCGGCCCGTGTCCCGGGAAAATTCTCGGGTCAGGTACCCAGCCCGGTCGGGTAATTTTTTTTAGAGAATTACCTGGTATTTTTAGGTTCGGGTCGGGTATTTTTGCCCACCCCTAGATACAGATGTATATAATTTAGCCAGACAGAATTCATAATTCGTATTAGAGAGAGGATTAGTTTCAGATCAGAGAGAATATACTTGTGCAAGAAACTTTCCACATTGTTTAATTCATTCCTCATAGACACTTGATCATTATTAGAAGGGGAACATTTGACAATTTTGGACTGATTGCAGAATGGCATCCCTACGAAAAGGGAAGTTCAGTAATAATGACTCGAACCAAACATCAAAAGTTGATGCACCGAGATTAGTGAGATTTCGGATATATCGAGAGTGATTCAACATTAAAGCTTACGAGGGTAAAGTGGTCATTCTGACCTTTAGGGGTAATTTGGTAATTTAAACCAACAAGGTATAGACGGTGATGTACATAATTCAGGAATTTTAGTTTCTCATTAGGATTCCGAGCCCTTTTGAAACAATCGAAACTCATCAACACAGTTATTATTTAACCGGATAGGTACACCTTAAACATTCATTTCTCAAAACTGGCTATGGTGTATAACAAAATAGTTCGCCAACATCGACCATCCACTGAACATATATTTAAACGATATTTTTCGTGTATTTAAACATGAGCAGTACACTCAAACTCAATCTGTAGTATCGTACGTACCCTTGGATAGATTACTCTTACCATTAACTATGTATTTCCTCCAAATAGATCGAACATGCCTTCACATGGTATTCACCCAATATCACATTTGTATCAGAACCGGCTAGCAAACACGCGTCGTTTATTAACGTTTTTAGAGCCATTACACTTGTTTAGATTTATTGGTACTTTAAATTTCGAGTCTTAGAGGTATTTTTTGTCATTTCAATGTTTAAAAGTATTTCAGACACATCGATACCCGAAGGTGTCTCAATTATCCCGAGCCTCTCGATCATTCCAAATATTCACTCGTTTCAAGTCTCGAGGGTATATCCATCATTTTGGTTAATTTGACAATTAGTGTCCGAGAGTATCTTAGTCTTTTTGATCATTACGTCGTTTCGATCAATTCAACCTTATCAATATTTTCAATCCTTTTAGTTATTTCAGTCGTTTCAGTCAATTCGATAATTTGCACCACTTTGATAGTTCCGGACATACGAATAATATCTTGTAACTTTATCTTCAGAGATTATTCAAAATTCAGAAAAATTCAACTGTTTTACATTCTCGGAGATACAAATCTTATTACTGGATCTTTCCAAGTATAACGAGATTTTCAGATGAATCAGTTGTTTTACCAGATCAAGTGTAAATTCACATATCGCTTTATTTTCATGGGCATTTTAGTCATTCTCGTACCTCAAGGACATTTCAATCATTTCTTAACTTAGCATTTCAGAAATTAAATCATTAACAAGCAAAACCAAATTCAAAGCACAGCGGTCTTATCAAATTTTTTTGGATCTCAGAAGTTCCTTTAGGTCACTCATCTTTCTAACCGAGCACTTTAGTCTTAACTGGTTTACTACCCTTTTCCCATAATCGATTAGGCATTAACAGAATTAACCATACGCTTAAACATGATCATGCATGTATTTACCAGATACCACAATGTTTCATAAAGCATACAAGAGATAGTAAAGTATTACCTTGAATCCTTACAATATCGGTCAACCGTGATACTCCATTCGATCACTCTCAAACCCGAATTGGACGTCCCTCAAAATCTTAAAATCCAAAATATGCGAATACCTTCATTTAACCACAACCCAAAATTAGTCCTTATTCACATTACTCTTAACTGAACAATTAAGTACATACACAAGTTCGGGTTCAATGTCAGATTCAGAGGCTTTCGGGTCAGAATTTCACGAAACAGACTTCAAAATCAGACTCAGGACGTCGAAAAACATAAAATATGAGTTTTTCGGAAATTTTGACTTTTTGGTCAAAGTCAACGAGCAAGTCAACGATCAACAGGAAAGTCAACGGCCAACGATGACGTCATCAGTCAACGGTCAACTGGCTGACTCGGGCGAGTTAACTCACTGGGCTGACTCGGTCAACGGGTTGACTCAGTGAGTTGACTCGGTTCGGGTTGATACGGGTCGGGCCAGACTCGAGTTTGGGTCAAATCGGACTTGGGTTTGGGCTTATGCACAACTGGGCTCAGACCAGGTTAGCCGGTTTAGGCCGGTTTAGGCCTTTGGGCCATAACTCGAACCGGTTCACTTACCATGTGCGAAAACTCGTCGAGATTTTCACCGTAATAGCGCTTGTTACCCCAAATTGCTCGTTTCTGCCAGATTTCGAAAGCACATTAAACAAATGATTAAACCGAACTTAAATCTCAATCGAACAAGCCGGAATAGGGCAAAAAATTACCTAAAAAGCCAAAATCGCGTCGGAAAGCTCGAAGCTCCGGTGAACGTGTAACCCCCTAGACCCGCCTATGCGTTACAACGGATCCTAGGAAGTCACATTAGGGTCACAAGAGCGACCCATAGTGAAAATACACATGAAAACATTTTTTTCTTTCTCAAAACGCTTATTAAGCTGTAAAATCAACTTTTGTTTAAAATACAATTTCAGGGAATCATTTAAACACATAACAAAAATTTCTGAAAAGTATTTTACAGACACTGACATGAAACCATACATGACCTACATGCCCCCTAACTATACAGTACCGTACTCCAGAGGCAACGCCGAGGGAACTCCGAACACTGATGTCAACATTTGTCATGCTATATTCTTTTAACCTGCGATAGCAAAAATAACGTGAGCTTGGAAAAGCTCAGCAATACAGAACTACCAAAAGATGCTATAAGCTCATGCAGACATAGGGTAGGCATAACATTTTATGATGTTCCAGGCAATACTTGTCTCCATTTATGTTTCGCTAATTTAGTGAAGCACTATTCTTGAGGACAACAAGGTTTGTTCTTTCTAGGTTACTGAGTATTAAAAGAGAGCTTATTGTTCAGAGAATCAACAGAGTGGCGGGTTGGAGAAGTTAAACCACGAAGCCTAGTGTGTTTTAATAAGTTGCAAATCAAACATACATAAGTACTTAACATCATATCATATGAGCGCATAACAGATTAAATGCAAATGTTCAATGTTCATACAGAAGTTTACAAGAACTACCCTCCAACCTTACACCAATATGCAGTCCCCCAGAACTGCATACAGAAGGTCTTACCCTAGGCCTGAGGCATAGGAGCCTACCTAAGGGAATGCCTTAGGTCCAGAAAGACTTACCCTAGGCCCGTGGGCGTAGGAGCTTAACAGAAGGGTTTACCAGCTGGATCAGGGCTGTACCTGCAGACACTTCATAACATAACCCAACAGTATACCCCAGATAGTAATCGGTGTTCAGATTCCAGACATGAGTAGCATAATACATGTAACAGACATATTCTATTCAGAGTATCAGAAACAGAAGTTCATGCTTTTGACAGATAAATGGGCATACTATTGAGCAGAGCAGACATTTTCAGCATTCATCAAACAGTCAGACAATACCATAACAGATCAAACGATCACATACCAAGCATACAGATTGAACAGACATATATCAGGTAGGCAGAGAATGTCTTCATATATCAAGTTCATCATTTTATCTCATTTTCTAACATGGTGATGCAATCTCAATAACAATTGAAATGTTCGTCAAACATAATATTATTCATGATTAAATAATTATACAATCCATTCAACAGAATATATCACACATGGAACACGCTAGGTGGGACAGATCATTTCTTGGAGATACTTGGCATTTACGAAATGGGACATATTGAACTCTTGACAACTTGAACGGATTTCTGAAACGTGGCCCCTATTAAAAGGGGTTCATACTAACGGTTTAACCCAGATATTCAGGAGGTGATACATCAAGATCTTAGAAAGTTCAGATATATTACGGGTACTTTAGTCTTTTAAGCATACAAGGGCATTATGGTCATTTCAATGTTCATAGACATTCTGGTAATTATACCAACATTGAAAGCAATGGTTCACAGAACTCGGGTATCCTATTTGCTCATTAGTTTTCTAACCGGACATTCAAGAATTTCTAAATTAAAGTCTTTTAAGTTATCGGATATTTTTAGTGATGTTCCGATTATTTAGGCTATCATGGCCTTTTAGTTATTTGACTGTCATGACAAATTTTATACTATGGTACAATCATATCAGAACGAAAATTATAATTCTCAGGGGCTCTAACAATTTATCATACCTCCATAATTTGTTTAAGGCGACATAACCCAACTTGACAATACTTACCAACGTTCAGATGTGAGTAATTTGCGTGCATCAGAACTTAACACTGACTGTATTGTATGTCTGAACAGTCGCCCTCATACTTTACTAAATGGTTAAACTTTGAGCAATCGAACATACAATTTATGCGGATCTTCCTACCTTACATTGATATGGTGAGCGATGGGCATACACGTGTCGTATTTCTCAACACTTAAGGGAACATTAGCTATTTAAGTCTTATTAACAAATCCAGAATTTCGTCAAATACAAAGTTACCGATTAACTCAGGAGGGTATTTCGGTTATTTTAGACTAAGATAAATCTACCATTTCTTTCTGAATTACCATTTGGTACCTCCATCATTCACGTACTCAAACGAGATTAAGTCGTCCTAACTCTCCGACCCTTTACAGACGATTCATTCATTACAGAACTTGAGGGTATAACGTCATTCTTATACCTCAAGGGCATCTCTGAAATCTCATATCCAATATCATTTACTCCATATTATGGGCATTAAATCTTAGACACCATTGATAAAGTTTCAGATTTAACTGTATTATTATTATTATTATTATTATTAGCACTTTCGACACTCCAGGTCTATCAATATTTTTATCCTAGTATTTTGATCTTACTGGCTCTCATACTTATTTTTCGTATCGAATTCGGCTTAAGCAGAGTTCACAAAACACTTCATCATAAGCATGCATGCTTTAACCAGATATCAACATGTACATAAAGCATACAAGAGGTAGTAATGTATTACCTTAACTCCGAGCTATATCGGTCGATTCATGAAACTCCGTTCGATCACTCTCGAACCCGAATGTGACGTCCTCAACATCCTGAATACAAGAAACTTCGAATACCTTCAATCGCACAAAATCCAATTTCAGTCCTTATTCACATTGCTCATAATTGATTTTTAAAATACATAAGTGGACTCGAGTTCAAGGTCCAATTCGGAGGCTTTCGGGTTAGAATTTTGCAAAACGGGCTTCAAAAATGGACTCGGGACGTCGAAAAACATAAAATATGAGTTTTCGGAAAATTTGACTTTTTGGTCAACGGTCAAAGTCAACGCTGACGTCAGCAGGTCAACGCTGACATCAACGGGTCAACGGTCAACGGGGTCAAAGTCAACTGGTCAAAGTCAATGCTGATGTCAGCAGTCAACAGGGGTCGGACGAGTTGACTCGGCTGACTCGGACGAGTTGACTCGGCTTGACGGGTCGGACGGGTCGGGTCGGACGGGCTTGACCGAGCTGACCGATTCAACCGGTCCAGCCGGTTCAGACCGGGTTAGACCGGTTTGGACCCGGTTCACTTACCCAGAATTTAAACTTGCCGGCCGATCACCGGAATCGGTCATCAGAGACGCCCCTTGGCCACGATTCTGTCGGAAAACGGTAGATCATTAACTCAAGGTTTCAACCCACACATTTCAAACGTAAAACAAGCCGGAAAATATGTCGGATCTTACCCTAAAGGTAAAAAGTGGTCGGAAAACAGCGTTGCTCCGACGAAGGCCTTGGCGGCGGCGAACGGAGGCGACATGCTCAGGTTTTGCAGATCCGGACGCAAGGATCTTGACCGTGCCCACGGTGAGCCAAGAACGGCGGTGGATCGGCCGGAAACACGGCAGACGTGGCCCACGAAGTTGCCGAACTTCGATCGATATTCCACCGCACACCGCGGCTCGAGGGCGCGCGTGACCGGTAACGGCGACCTCACGACGAGACGGAGAACACACCGCTGGCAGCGGTGTCACGGACGGCGCAGTGGTGACGCGGCTGCAAGCTTGCCGACAATGAAGGAGAAAAAAAAGGGGTTTCGGGGAGAGGGGAAAAAAATTATTGGGATCTGATTTTCATTAAAGCTGGTAGGTGAGGAGTCAGAGACTTATTAAATTCAGGTTCACAAAAAGGTTCAAATAAATTTTTGGGGAACTTTACACTAAGAACTTGCTAGCTCAAACGGCTGGGTAACAGCCAAAACAAGGGGAGGTTGCGGGTTCAACTCCCCCCAATCTCCACCCTTTTCAAAAAAAATTTAACCTTAAAATCTTGGGGTGTTACAGAACGCCTTATCGGCGTCGATGCAAAACGATGATGGAGGCAGCCGAAATTGTCAAAAAATAGGGGGAGGCAATTTAGGGTTCGACGAGGTTTAATTAGTTCTAGACGGTGGTCAGAGAGGCAGATCGGCGAGTGAGGTTAGGGGTTGTGATCGGACGGTCGAGGGGAATATTTTTGTGCCGTTGGAGACAGGTACGACGCGGTGAACGGGCGGTCAAGGGGATCGGAAAAACGCGAAAACTAGAGGTAGAGAGGTTTGGTTCTCGCAGAACCTTCAGCTCGATCCCCATGGTGAAAGGCACAGAACGACAACGAGTGACTAACCTAGTTTTGGTTGCAGAGAGGCGAGGAAGCCGACGGTGGTGGCGGTGCACGCCACGGACCGGCGATGGCTGAGATCGGGCCGGACAATGGGTGGTTGGGAATAAATTTACAGGCTTTTGGATCTGATTTTTTCAGATCGAGAAGACATTCAAAATGATAGGTGAAGAGTCAAACTGATTTTAATTCGGGTTAAAAACCCCAAACTTTTACTTCAAGACATAACCAAGTTATTCCTCGACAAACTTGAGCACTTAGCTTAGCAGTTAAACACAAGGGGCATTGGGGTGAGGTTGTTGGTTTGAAACCCACTAGTCTCAATTCTCATCTTATTTTTCATTTTTACTTATATTTATTATTATCATCATCGTTATTTAGGGGTGTTACATTCGGTATGTGATTTAAAATTTTAATGCAGATTCATATATTTTTTTGAAATCATTATTTGTCTGATAATACAATTTTAGAACAAACATATTTCGATGTCTTAGATATCATTTTTTTTGAAATAATAATTGATATATATTAAATTTCAAAATTATTATTATGTAAAATGTTAATCTAGCTTAGGAGATGTCACATGAGGATTTTGCATTTTTTACTTGGTTGGAGATTCAGCTATAAGCTATTTTTTTAGAAAATCAATATCAATGATTTGAGATTTTAACATCAATATTCAAAGTTTTAGTTTACGAATATAGTAAGTAGGCCTCTGCATCTAGCATTATAGATTCTGAGTTAAATTTCATATTAGGGTTAGATTCTAACACATCTCTAATAAAATAATGATGCTATGGAGTAAGTCCTGCTTACTTGGTCCCTCACTTCCACCTGCCGACAGCTCACATCCTTACACCTCCATTAATGCTTCTTCTGAGGCAGAAGTTTTGTTATATGTTTGGCTGAAACTTCATTCTTCATCCTCCATTCTTCTTCTTCTTCTTCTTCTTGTCTACCCAAGTGATTTAGGATGCCAGAATTAAAACCAAAACTGCCATCGTTGGGTCACCTAATGGCCGCTTTTGCTTCGGTTCTACTTGTATTTCCTGGTGCTTGCTTCGGTAGGCGTCTAAACCAGGATTGTGGCTCTGTTTTGTGTGGGAACTTGAATATCAGTTATCCATTCCGATTAAAAAACCAACCTCCGCAGTGTGGTTACCATAGCCTTGAACTTGAGTGTGAGAAAAACAACCGCACCACTCTGGTTCTGAGAGAGGGGAAATTCACAGTCCAAGAAATCTTTTATCAAAATTATACGATGCGAGTGGTCGATGCTGGCCTGGACGCGGATGATTGCAACTCCCTTCCTCTCAGTTCCGTATACGTACGTACTTCTCTTTGTAAAAAATCGTATTCGGTTGATTTGGATCCTGACTATTATTATAAGCAAGATCCTTATGAAGTGACAGACGCTAGCATTGTGTATGTTATGAATTGCACGAGACCTGTAAAATCAGCTGTGTATATTTCAGCCTCTCATTGTACCATCAACTCCAACGCCTCTTCCTACTTTTACTTTTTAGTTGCGAGAACCTTGGATGATTCTGATTTCGATCAATCTTGCACCGTGGAAGCGGAGGTTCCAATTTTATTTTACGATATCCCAGACTTGTCTACGATGGGTATCTACAAGAAGATATCTGAAGGAGTTTTGCTTACATGGGGGTACTACTACTACAGCTACAATATTGAGTATTGCAGCAACAAACTTTCATTTCATAAACTGTAAGTTTCTTCTAGGATCTCAGTTTTTATATATATATAATAGGATTTATATCCAATACACAAGCGGTGGAACAAGCACATTAATTTTAGGGTTTAGGGTCTTAGTTTAGGAGTAAGGTTTAGGGGTTTAGGCGTAGTTGTAACCCCCTAGACCCGCCTATGCGTTACAACGGATCCTAGGAAGTCACATTAGGGTCACAAGAGCGACCCACAGTGAAAATACACATGAAAACATTTTTCTTTCTCAAAACACTTATTAAACTGTATAATCAACTTCTGTTTAAAATACATTTTCAGGAAATCATTTAAACACATAACAAAAATTTCAGAAAGTATTTTACAGACACTGACATGAAACAATACATGACATACATGCCCACTAACTATACAGTACCGTACTCCAGAGGCAACGCCGAGGGAACTCCGAACACTAATGTCAGACATTATACCATGCTATAATCTTTTAACCTGCGATGGTAAAAACAACGTGAGCTTGGAAAAGCTCAGTAATACAGAACTACCAAAAGATGCTATAAGCTCATGCAGATATATGGTAGGCATAACATTTTTATGATGTTCCAGGCAATACTTGTCTCCATTTATGTTTCGCTAATTTAGTGGAGCACTATTCTTGAGGACACAAGGTTTGTTCTTTCTATGTTACTGAGTATTAAAAGAGAGCTTATTGTTCAGAGAATCAATAGAGTGGCGGGTTGGAGAAGTTAAACCATGAAGCCTAGTTTTTTTTAAAGTTGCAAATCAAACATACATAAGTACTTAACATCATATCATATGAGCACATAACAGATTAAATGCAAATGTTCAATGTTCATACAGAAGTTTACAAGAACTACCCTCCAACCTTACACCAATATGCAGTCCCCCAGAACTGCATCCATAAGGACTTACCCTAGGCCCGATGGGCATAGGTGCCACCTAAGGGGATGCCTTAGGTGCATAAGGAATTACCCTACGCCCGATGGGCGTAGGTGCCACCTAAATGGATGCCTTAGGTCCATAAGGACTTACCCTAGGCCCGATGGGCATAGGTGCCACTCAAGGGGAGACCTTGAGTCCATAAGGATTTACCAGCTTGATCAGGGCTGTACCAACAGAGACTTCATAACATAACCCAACAGTATACCCCAGATAGTAATCGGTGTTCAGATTCCAGACATGAGTAACATAATATATGTAACAGACATATTCTATTCAGAGTATCAGAAACAGAAGTTCATACTTTTGACAGATAAATGGGCATACTATTGAGCAGAGCAGACATTTTTAGCATTCATCATGCAAACAGATTGTACCATCATAGGTCAAACTAACAGATCATGCTAACAAGTATACAGATTGAGCAGACATATTTCAGGTAGGCAGAGAATGTCATCATATATCAAGTTCATCAAACATAATATTATTCATGATTAAATAATTATACAATCCATTCAACAGAATATCACACCTAGAACACACTAGGTGGGACAGATCATTTCTTGGAGATACTTTGCATTTACGGAATGTGACATATTAAACTTTTGACGATTTGAACGGATTTCTGAAATGTGGCCCCTATTAAAAGGGGTTCATACTAACGGTTTAACCCAGATATTTAGGAGGTGATACATCAAGATCTTTGAGAGTTTAGACGCATCATGAGTTATTTAGTCGTTTAAGCCTACAATGGCATTATGGTCATTTCGACGTTCATGGACATTCTGGTAATTATACCAACATTGAATAAGCAATGGTTCACAGAACTCGGGTATCCTATTTGCTCATTAGTTTTCTAACCGGACATTCAAGTCTTTTAAGTTATCGGATATTTTCAGTGATGTTCCGATTATTTAGGCTATCATGGCCTTTTAGTTATTTGACTGTCATGACAAATTTTATACTATGGCACAATCATATCAGAACGAAAATTATAATTCTCAGGGGCTCTAGCAATTTATCATACCTCCAGAATTTGTTTAATGCGACGTAACCCAACTTGACAATACTTACCAACGTTCAGATGTGAGTAATTAGCGTGCATCAAAACTTAACACTGACTGTATTGTATGTCTGAACAGTTGCCCTCATACTTTACTATACGGTTTAACTTTGAGCAATCGAACATACAATTTATGTGGATCTTCCTACCTTACATCGATATGGTGAGCGATGGGCATACACGTGTCGTATTTCTCAAAACTTAAGGGAACCTTAGCTATTTAAGGCTTATTAACAAATCCAGAATTTCGTCAAATAAATAGTTATCGATTAACTCAGGAGGGTATTTCGGTTATTTTAGACTAAGATAAATCTACCATTTCTTTCTGAATTACCATTTGGTACCTCCATCATTCACGTACTCAAACGAGATTAAGTCCTCCTAACTCTCCGGCCCTTTACAGACGATTCATTCATTACAGAACTTGAGGGTATAACGTCATTCAAATTAATCAGACATTTAGGTGCTCAAGGGCATTACCGTCTTTTTGGTCATTACGATCCTTCTCATTTAATTCACGCATTACTGTCATAAGGATCGACTTAGGATTTCAACAATATCTCCAGAGAATTCTCATTCATGTGTTATACAAAGTTTGAGGGATTATCCAAGTTTGTATCACACGTATTGCGTAATGATGCCAAAGTTTTTCCATTAAAACATACATCTTGGTTAGTGTAAATTGCATAATCAGGTCGAATGCAGATTTTAGGTCATTTCCTTTATCAGAGGGGTAGTTTAGTCATACTTATGCTCTAAGGGCATTTTCGTAATTTCATAATTAATATCTCTCACTCCGTATCTTGGGCCTCGATTCTTACACACTGTTGATTGAGTTGCGAATTAACTGAATTTAACTATTAGAACTTCTGATACTGTTAGCCCATTAGTAATCTTATTCGGATAATTTGGTCTTATTAATATCCATACTTATTGCTCGAATCTGATTCAATTTAAGCAGAATTTACAGTATACGTCATCGTAAGCATGCATGCGTTAACCGAATATCAACATGTTCATAAAGCATACAAGGGGTAGTAGTGTATTACCTTAACTCCGAGCTACATCAGTCGATTCATGATACGACATTCGAATACCCTCGAACCCGAATTTGACATTCCTCAGCATCGAGCATCCAAGGAATCGAGAATACCTTCAATTACACAAATTCCAAGATCAGACCTTACTCACAAGCTCTTAACCAATAATTAAGTACATAACCAAGTTCGGGCTCAAGGTCAGATTCGGAGGCTTTCAGATTAGAATTTTGCAAAACGAGCTTCAAAAACGGACTCAGGACGTCGAAAAACATAAAATAGGAGTTTTCGGAAAATTTGACTTTTTGGTCAACGGTCAAAGGGGTCAGAGTCAACTGGTCAAAGTCAATGCTGACGTCAGCATGGCGTCAGCAGTCAACAGGGGTCAACTGAGTTGACTCGGGCTGACTCGGACGAGTTGACTCGGGCTGACGGGTCGGGTCGGACGGGTCGGGTCGGGCGGGTCGGACGGGTCTGACCGAGTTGACCGGTTCAACCGGTCCAGCCGGTTCAAACCGGTTTGGACCCGGTTCACACACCCAAATCTCTGGTCGCCGGAAATGGTCGCCGGTGACAAATTTAGCCGTGATTCTGCCGAGAAAAGTTAGATCATAAGCCCAAAATCTTAACCTATCAAAAATATACCAAAAACAAGTCAGAATATCACCGGATTTTACCTAAAAAGACCCACGACGACCGGAAAAACGCGTAGCTCTGATGATGGGCTTACCTGTGTCGGACGGGCACGAAAACTTATGGGTTTTACTCGCCTCCACGCCTTGAGCACGGATCCGGCGTTCGATTCTTGAACGGACGGCGTATGCGCCCGGAATCAGACGAAAAATAAGTGCGATTTCCGGCCGCTACAATCGCGATTTCACGGCAATGGGTGCAACGGAACGGTGCGTGGTTAAGGGGCTTTTGGTCGGGGCTCGACGAGGAAGCCAACGGTGGTGGCGATGAACGCCACGGAGCGGCGGTGACAGAGCTGATACGGTGGCTGGTCGGGGTAGGTAGGAGCGTTGGGTGTGGTGTTTCGAACTTGGAAGAGAATGGCATTTTTTTCTTTTTTTTGGGTAGGTGAAACGTCTGAAACGAATATAATCTAATTCAAATAACTCCTTAATTATCAATCAAATATTACCCTTGGCTTAATTTGTAACACCCCCTTCCCGGCCTGGTAGAGAACCGGGTCGGAGAGCGCTACCGGAAAACATAACGGAGATCGGAGACATAAAGCCAAAGTTCAAAAATTATTTCGGATTATTTTACTAATCTCTTTTAAGACTTAACACTTCAATTAACAACTTACTCAAATTGGGGTCAATTTTAAACTTTTTCAAACTTAGGGACTAAATTGTAATTTTTACAAATTAGGGGTCCTTATCTGAAATTCGTGATATTATACTGAAATTAAACTTACTAGTTATTAGCCTGTAAAATCTCATTATTAACGGAGGTCATTTACCTATCTGATTAGACGATGTAATGTTTAGTGACTATTTTGTAAAGTATTCAAATCTATTTCTTTTTGAATTATCTTACTAAAATTCTTTACATATTTAAATGAGCCTAACAACTCACAAAAATCTTATAATCCTTTAATCAATATTTTAGTACCAATTATGTCAATTTTATTACTAACTCAATAGTCTATATAGCTTTAACACCTTATACAAAACATAGGTAAAATTTCGCAATAGTAGACCCACAAGATTAGTATAACTACTTTAATTACTTTAACTACTTTGCCACCATACTAGGAGTTCATAAGGACAAAACACATTACTCTTTAATTGTAGTGACTTGCCAACCTTCCAACTAATCTCGATCCCGATTTGTTACTTTCCTTAACCTGAAATGTTATGCAATGAATGCATTAGACTTACATAGTCTAAGCGAGGTAGCCAATGACAATGAATGAACATGTTATGTTATGTAGCATGCTTCCAAAAATGATCATAATGCAATAACATGTCATACTTTATATTCATAACAAAGCATAATATCATATCATGAGAATAACATAGCATAACGTATCAAACACATAATATATTGGTACCATTGGATACGCGGATTCCCTGTACACCATATCATGAATCAGTAATGAGCCGTAGCTCCATGTATCTCTTATATAATATCATATCATGAGCATAACATAGCATACGTATCAAACACATAATATATTGGTACCATTGGATACGCGGATTCCCTGTACACCATATCATGAATCATAAATGAGCCGTAGCCCTGAGCCGTAGCTCCATGTATCCCTTACACTTCCATCCTTTTATCTCCCACATATAGGCCGTAGCCCTGGACCGTAGTCCTCCCTTACATGGTGAGCTCGAATAATCCTATGGCATGCCAATTGTATCCAACGTCCATAAATACACACAAATTCACATAGTCCATGGTTTTCATATCATATCATATGAAATAACAAGATGAGCCGTAGCTCCATATCATGTAGCATTCCATAGTCATATTCGAACATATCAAAGTAATACAAGGCACTTACCAAATGCAGATAAATTCATAATTAATGCAACGGGGCAGCACCGAGCCTACCCCTGACACGACTATACTCACATATCAGAACAAAGAAACAAAGATCGGAATGACACCGTGTCACCCGAGACAAATGCATCTACACTCACATATCAGAACATAAAAACAATGATCGGAATGACACCGCGTCACCCGAGACAAATGCATCCACACTCACATATCAGAACATAAAAACAATGATCGGAATGACACCGCGTCACCCGAGACAAATGCATCCACACTCACCTCAATCCAAGCTTAGAGACATTTTCCTTATTCTCCAACTTTGTGGTTTCCTTCATTTCTACTCTTTTCTAACCAAACATTAAAGAAATATATCATTTAGTACATTAGGCAGCTTGTATTGTCCTTAAAGAAATATTTATATAAAATATTCTATAACTCAAAATCTGATTTCGTTTGTTTTAAACGAAACTAGACTGAATAAACTTTTAAACCATATAAATTATAACTTTTAATTCCTCTTATACAATTTTATAATGAATTTCTAAAGTTGTTGTTGATGCAGATTTAGGGCAAACTGTTACCCTGTTTTCATGACATTTACTTACTCAAAAATTCATATCTTTTTACTTACAACTCCAAATAAGGAGTTCTTTACCATTATAGAAAGCTTATAAACACACCATTAAAATTATGTATGGTACATATTTTTAGCGTTTCCCAATCAGTACAGTTTTGCATTTTAAAACAAATCAATTTCAGGATCGAATCTGTCCAAGATAAACTTACTGGATTTAAAGCATATAAATTATATGTTTCACAATTCATTTGGTTCTGATATTTTAACCATATTAACTTACATGTATTAGCATAATAATGAAGTTCTAACATATTCAAAATCAAAGCATTCAAGTCCTCAATTTATCAATTTCCACAAAACAGTCCCCTTTAATTCTTTAATAATCCTATATGTGATCTAAATGGATTTAACCTACCAATTGAGACTTAATTCAAGCTTGGACATTTAATTTCATTCATTTCATGAATCCCCTGTTCTAATCATAAATTTTCAGAATTTATTAACACCATTTTGACCCCTAAACATTTCGAATTTCACAATTTAGCCCAGCAGATTCTAAATTCATTCAGTTTCAGTCCAGTAACTTCTAACAACAATTCAGAGACCTATACTTAACATTTTTGAGCAAATCATACCTCTATTCCATGTAAAATTTTTTCCTCTACAACTTTGTAGAAGAACACGTTTTCCAGAAACGACTCTAACATGGCCGAAAATTCAGTTTTCTACAGGACAGTTTACAAATCCGAATTTCTTTATTCTTTCTACCCTTATCTTTTACCAACCTTTAATTAATCCAATTTCATGCTTAATATAAATACTAACATCAAATTAAAGGTAGTTGAGACTCTAATCTCAACTCTAATTTGTTTCACTCACCTTGATAGACCGGTACTTTATTATTATTTCTTGGGCTTGACGGTTGTTCCGATTTGACCTCGTGTACTATGATAACCAATTAAAATAATAAGACAGTATCGAATATATATAAAAATATTAATCAAACTCGATACCGAAACTTAAACTAACTAGAGATTTGAGCTTACCCCGACGTCGACAGAAATTCGATATTACTATATCGAAAATATCGGACTACCAATCGAACATTGGATCGTATGCCACTATTTTTTTCTTTCTTTCTTTCTTTCTTTCTTGCTTTCTGCCGTGAATGATACAAACCCTTGCCTCTCTATTTATACAAGATTGACGTGCACTATTCCACCTACCAATTCAATAATTCTAATAGCCACCAATTGTCAATTTAAGTGGATTGCCGTGTACATCCATCCATTTCCTTCTTTCTTTTTCTTTTTCTTTTTTTAATATATATAATAATAATAATAATAATAAACTAACTATTTAATCTATTTTGGGTACCAAATCAAATCAACCCTTAATCGAAATAAAAAATATTTGTTTGCTAGAACTTGACCTTGATTCATAAATTATCTCGAATAATCTAAATAAGATCGAGTAAATTATGCAATCGATATAAAATACTCGGTCACCGGAACTTAATTCCGACTAGACCGATTTTTGGGATGTGACATAATTGGTTAGCATATAGGGTGGTGAGGGCTAATGTCTCGGGTTCGAGCCTCCACACCCTCACCCTTTTTCTTTTTTTATAGGGTGTTACAGTAGTGGTTCAGAATTTAGAGATAGTGGTTAGAATTCAGTTTCCACCCCAGTGTATAGGATAATAATCCTATATAATAAGGGAAAATATATGATGCACTGGTGGTGGAAACAAAATGTTTTCACAAGCGCCCTAATTTCAGGGGTTAGACATATAATTTAGGGTTTATGATTTAAGGGTTTAGGTTTAGGGGTTTAAAATGTATTGTACGTTGTTAGAATTTAGGGTTTAAGGTTTAGAGGTTAGGGTTTAGATTTTAAGGTAATATATTAGGGATTTAGGCTTTTAGCTATAACTCCTAAATTCTAACCCTAAACTCTAAATTCAAACCATAATCCCTTAATTCTAATCACATAAACATAAACGCTAAACTATGAACCCTATACTAAATCCATACCACTGAAATTAGGGCGCTTGTGGAAACTAAATATTTCCACGGTAGTGAATGGTATAATTACAGTAATTAATAATAATCTAGTGTTTAGATATTTGTTGCATTAAATCTACTCTTTTGTTTCTCCCTGCTGCCAACTCCCAACCACAATAGCTCGGCTTATTTAGATGTAAACTGCAGGTTGTACCATGTGGGATATGGCTTGCTAAATTATTTGGAGTGCCTTACGATTTACTTCTATTATCACTACACCATTGATGATACTATCAGTACGTTTTCCAGATTTTATTTGTTTTGACTCATATTTTGCATTTTTAATCCTTACTAATATTCATATATATATATATATATCTTTTTTTTGTACTTTTACAGGTGTTTGTAATTATAGTGTTGGAGTAACAGGTACACTTATGGCCTTAATTTTATATGTTGTAAGGGAGCATCAAAGTAAATTAATTGCATAAACTATTCCTTATACTTTGTTTTGTTGATCTCACAAACTACTTTTCTTCTCATATATATGTTTTTTTCCCCCTTGAAAGCTGGAGTCATTGTGCTGAGGACTTTGCTTGGAATACTTTGTCTGCTTCTGCTTGTTATCTACAAATGGAGAAGAAGACACTTATCTGCAGATGATAAGATTGAAGAGTTTCTTCAAACCCACAATCTTGCTCCAATTCGATACTCTTTTAAAGAAATCAAAAACATGACAACAAGTTTTAAGGAAAAATTAGGTGAAGGAGGTTACGGATCAGTGTTTAAAGGAAAGCTTCGGAGTGGACACCATGTGGCAGTAAAATTGCTTTGCAAATCAAAGGGCAATGGCCAAGATTTCATAAATGAAGTTGCCTCTATCGGGAGAATCCATCATGCTAATGTGGCAAAACTCATTGGATTTTGTGTGGAGGGGTCAAGACAAGCTCTTGTTTATGATTTCATGTCAAATGGATCTTTGGATAAGATCATATTCACAGAAGCAAATAAGAACACTCTGGGTTGGAAAAAGATGTTTGATATTGTGCTTGGGGTGGCTCGAGGAATTGACTACTTGCATCGAGGGTGTGACATGCAAATTCTGCATTTTGATATCAAGCCACACAATATTCTCCTAGACCAGAATTTTAATCCAAAAGTTTCAGACTTTGGTCTTGCTAAATTGTATTCAGCAGATGATAGCATTGTGTCCCTCACTGCAGCACGAGGAACAATAGGATACATTGCTCCGGAATTGGTTTACAAAAACCTCGGAGGCATATCGTACAAAGCCGATGTTTACAGTTTCGGGATGTTACTGATGGAGATGGTGGGAAGGAGAAAGAATGTGAATGCATTTGCTGAGCACACCAGTCAAATCTATTTTCCATCTTGGATTTATGACCGATTGGATCAAGGGGAGGACATGGAGCTTGGAGATGTTTCCGATGAGGAAAAAGCAATGGTGAGAAAGATGGTAATAACAACTTTTTGGTGTATACAATTACAGCCTGCAGATCGTCCTTCAATGAATAAGGTGTTGAAGATGATTGAATCTGATGTGGAGCTGCTTGAAATGCCTCCAAAGCCATTTTATCAACTTCCTCTGGACACATCTACGGAGGTTCACGGTTGTGAGAACTGTAATGATTTGCCAAGTGCATCGCTGGATGTTGTTACTACAGGCAGTTCAAATGTGGTTTAAGGTTGGAAACATTTCCTTTTCATTCTCATCTTTGCAGTTCAAATGTGTTATAGTTTGTTTCGTTTTACTTTTGTGTACTTGGTCAGTTTGATTAGTTATAGTTCGTTTATTCCATTATTGTTATCATGTTTACTCTTTTTTTTCCATTTAAGTTTAGAAAAATTTACAAGATTAGCCTTTAAATCTCCTCTAGAGTGAAGTATATGTCGGGCAGAAATGTAGTTTGCAACGTATACGTTAGGCTATTGAATGATAATGAAGCCGTTGAATGGGTCGAACCATAAAATAAGTTGTATTAAATTTTGGAAAGTCAAGTCTCCTTGGTCCCCCTCGATTGGACCTGGCGAAATCACCATGGCCCTATTATAGGAATATGATGTCCCTTGATTGAGGGTTATTATTTAAAATTTAAATATATTTTTATTATCCGAATCGATTTATTGTAAATACAATTTTAAAATAAATATATTTTAATATCTTCGATATCAATTTTTTGAAATAATTGTTTTGTAGAAGGTTAATCTAGCTCAGGAGATGTTACGTAAGGAGTTTGCATTTTTACTTGTTGGAGATTCAGCTATATTAAGCTATGATCATTGATTTAAGAGTTAATTTGTAGTGTTTATATCTAATTTAGACATCGAATAATATAACATGTTATTCATAAAAAAATGAGATTTTTTAAAATATACAATGAGGGTGAAATATGTAATTTGCTAAGAAAAAGATTGAATCACACTTTCATAATCAGGATGGACGAAATAATGTTTCTAGTGGGAGGGAGGGATCCTTGCCTCCTTACTCGTCATTTTTTTTATCTTTTATATATATAATTTATTTTTAAAAGATAAATTAATTATAAATTTATCTACACATTTCAAATATTTATGTTTTCTCTCCATCTCAACTCTAGCTTCATTGAAAATTGATACTCTCAAAACATATGGGCTATCCCCCAATTGAAGAATTGATAATTTGGGGATTCACTCCAGAGATCTTATACAGAGAATTAAACATTCGTGGCTATTCACCGATAAAATTTTACTTTTTTATCATTTGACATAAAACAATCGACCGAATCTTAATTTAATAGACCTTGTTGCTGAAATATTTTGGAACATTAGACTTGAACAAGTTTAAAACATTTTCTTAAAGTAGATAAATATATTCCACATATGAAATTTGTAATTAACATTTTGGCTTAAGTTATTTTCAAAAATCTAAAAATATTACTTCATATATACAAGTTGAGATTTAAACTTGAATCTTAAAATTTTCAAAACTTTAATCTCACCATTAAATCAAAACTTCATAAGATATCTTAAAAGAATTCCACATTTTAAGTAGTAGTTGGATAAATAAATAAAAAATCTACAGGATTGGCCATTAAATCTCCTCCAGAGTGAAGTATGTGTCGGGCCGAAATGTAGCTTCAACGTATGTGTTAGGTTATTGAAAGATAATGATGGCGTTGAATGAGTCGAACCATAAAATGAGTAACTAATTAAACTCTAAAAATACACACTACCCCCAATTCCTTAAAATTTAAACATTAACCATAATTTTAACCTTTAAACTTAATATTTTAGGGTTAATACATAAAAACCCTAGTCGCTTCTCTCTCAAAATTGTTTCAATCCTAATCGCTTTTTTTTTTGTTCAATCCCTTTAATCGGTGGTCGGCAATCAATCTTCGATTTTATCAGTTTTCTTATTTTTATTTTAATAAGAATCTCTGCTTTTGTAGCACGCTCTTTCTCTGTCCTAGTGACACGCTTCGTCTTTGTGACATGTTTTTGTTTTGTTTTTTTGGTTTGGTTCATCTGTCTTCGTGGCAGGTTTCAGCATACCCTAGCGTTCGATTGTTGTTCACACAGAGATTCACTCGACGCTAGTTTCTGATTCATGGTGTTTTCGGTGGTCACTTGGAATGTTTTATCCCCACTCGTTGATGAGACAAAAAGATTCAGGAAGCTTTTGAATTTTCGTTGGTATGCGTATTTCCATAAAAAATTTCGTTTTTATTGTTTTTGAGCTGTAAGAATTTTTTGAGTTATTTTAACCCAAATTTTCTCCTTATGTTGTAATTGATTTTTTTTATGATTTAATAAAAATTCAGTATTTATTTCAAAAAAAACTTTACATTTTAGGATTGAACATGAAAATGGGCACTAAAAAAGGCATGGGATTTCTATTCTAAAATTAGTGGTGTTAAATCTTGGAAAGTCAAGTCTCCTTGGTCCCCTCAATTGGACCTGGCGACATCACCCTGCTCCATTATTGAAATAAAAATTCTTTATTGTTTTTCAGTGTTGTTATTTATGTTTCCACACTAAATATTAGATTTAAAGTTTAGGATTTAGGGTCTTAAATTAGGGTTTAAAGAATTTGAGTTTTAAATTAGGGTTTAAAGAATTTGGGGTATGATGTATCTTTTAGGGTTTAGAATTTAGAATTCAAGATTAAAGCTTAAAATTTAATTTTTTAATGTTGGGGCATAGAAAAGGGCACCGAAAATGACGTTAATTACTACGTATTGTCAGTTCCAACTTCCAAACTGTTATATTTTAACTTATACTCCCTCCATCCCACTAAACTGTCACATGTTAGTCAAATTTTTCTAACACGGCCAATACATGGTCAACAAACCGATACAAATACAGATACACCAACCCACCTCTTTTTAGTTGGGCCCTACCTGACCCGAGGACCCATCTGACGCGTCAACACATAAACGAAGAAGACCAAAGAAGCTAACCCGAAAAAGTCTTGTATGATATCCCCCCATTAATGCTTCTTCTCATACTGAAGTTTTGTTATATGTTTTGGCTGAAACTTCATTGTTCTTCATCCTCCATTGCTGCTGCTGCTGTTGTTGTTGTTCCCAACCCAAGTGTTTTAGGATGCCATCGTTAGGTCACCTAGTGGTCGCTTTTGCTTTGGTTCTACTTGTATTTCCTGGTGCTTGCCTGGCAAGGCATCTAAACCAGGATTGTGGGTCTGTTTTTTGTGGAAGCTTGAATATCAGTTATCCACTCCGATTAAAGAACCAACCTCCTCAATGCGGCGAGCATAGGCTTGAACTTGAGTGTGAGCAAAATAACCGCACCACTTTGGTTTTGATCAGAGGGGGGAGATTCACAGTGGAAGAAATCATTTACGAAAATCAGACGATGCGAGTGGTCGATGCGGGCCTAGACATAGATGATTGCAACTCCTTCCCTCTCAGTTCCGTATATTATGATTCTTTCTGTGAGTCTGTGATTCAGTTGCCTTATTATTATTATCATTACCATGATAGTTATGATTACAATGAAGAGAAAGGTAGCATTATGTATGTTGTGAACTGCCCAAAACCTATGAAATCAGCTCTGTATATCGAAGCCTCCCGTTGTAGCATCAACTCCAACGCCTCTTCCTATTTCTACTTTCTAGACGAGGGAACCTCGACATCTGATTTCGATCAATCTTGCACTGTGGAAGCCGAGGTTCCGATTTCGGTTTCTAATATCTCAGGTATGTCTACGCCGGGTATCTACAATAAGCTATCTGAGGGTGTTTTGCTTACATGGAAGGAGTACAACTACTACAACCAGTATTGCAGCAACAAACTTACATTCCTTGGAGTGTAAGTTTCTTCAAGGATCTCAGTTTGATTTTTGCTTAGCTCAAATTGATTTTCTTTTTTTTTTAGTCTTTACAAATTGGCATTTCTCCTTCATTGTTTTTAGTTTGATTTGTTGAATATATAATTCAGATTGTCAGCGTTGAGATTTGCCTTCAGAAACTATATCTACTGTTTTGTATATTACCCTTTACAAATGCCTCCAAAGCCATTTTATCAACTTCCTCTGGACACATCTACGGAGGTTCATGGTTGTGAGAGCTCTAGTGGTGAGCCAAGTACCTCAGTGAATGCCATTACTTTAACCAGTTCAAATGTCGTTTGAGGGTGAAAACATTGCATTCCTCTGTATTTTATAGTACTTTGCTTTTTATATGTACTAGTATTTTGTTATATGTGAAGCATATTGTCACGGGGCTAGAGTCTCTTGGTCGGATAAAGCACGTAATGTGCTAAGGCAAGTACCTTGGAGGAACAATAGGATATATTGCTCCCGAATTGGTTTACAAAAACCTCAGAGGCATCTCGTACAAAGCCATAGTAATTTCTATTTTATTTGTAACATAATAAATATAAACAAAATAATAACTTAGAACTCAATGAATTTTAGAATACTTTAAGCAAAGGCATGTTGAAGGTGTAATAAATAAATAAATAAAAGAGAAGGAAGAGAGACAAAAGTTGCAGGTGGAAAGAGAGGGAATCTATTAGATGCGGAAAAGCACGTTGTTTCAGCCAACCCACTGCTCTTTTTTCCTTAATATTTCTTTACTGCTAACTGTCTAACGTTTTAATTTATTAATTTGTAATTATATATTAATCAAAGTACTATACATGTCTCTATACTGTAGTACAGAGTGTATTTTCAGTTTTTATACATTCTCAAAATAAATGTCGAGATTTAAAGTCGAACCTATATAAGATGAAACAACATGAACATCATTAGTTGCTCAGTCAATTAATAGATCTCAAAAATAACAAATCATATTTTTAAATTAATGTAAAACCATTTAATTTAAGTCCTTTATGAAATAAACTGTTCTTTTGTTGTTAAAAAATTACCATTTTACCAATAAGTGTTGGGTGCATTGGTATGACACATTGCACTCTCAAGGAGGGAACGTTAGTACAATCCTTAAAAATAATATTATTGGGAGAGACAGCCATGCACCCCGAACATTAATGTGAAAATAACATATATAAACACAAAATGTCATATTCAATTAAAATTTATAAGAAATTATATAATATCTAACAAATTTTTATAATAAAGAAAGGAGTATAAATACAAAATAAATGCCTGTACTTATATCTTAATTCTCAAGTTGAATAGCCCACAAAATTAGACCTAAAACTATGCTTGCCTACCACTACTATCTCCTACCTTTTAGCTCTTTAATACTTCCCGCCCCACTTAATATGTCTCGCGTTGATTTTTCACACAGTATTAAGAATAAAAATTTTATATAAGAAATGTGATGTAAAATAACTGAAATGATAATTTTATCTTTAAAAACTTAAATGTTGTTTTGATGGGAAACTAAAGAAATGGTATAAAGAGAAATATGTCTTGTAAAACTTGTTGAATTTTTTAATGAGACAATTTAAGGGAGACAGTTTCAAAACACAAAAATGACATATTGAGTGGGACGGGTGAAGTAACAATAAAGTTGAACTGGTCCAAATAAAAAAGATAATAATGTTCATTCTAGATATTGGGGTTCAAATAATTTTGTCTGTAAGATGTATGTTCACTATCAAGTATTAAAAACATATAGACATATACTACATTATAATCGCCTTAAAATTATTAAAAAAAATCCTAAGAAATAAAAGCCCCAATTTCCTACCATTACTACTTTTAGCTTTGGAATCCAAAAAAAACATTAGTAATTAGATATGCTGGTGTGATGCAATGGTAGCATCTGTTTAACTTTCTTAGTCTTTTTCAAAAACAAGACACACAACATGCATTACTGGTGCTCGAACCCAGGTCTCAAGAGATGATGAACATCTATCTTTACCACCAGTACACAAGGGGATGAGTAAAAAATCTAAATATTTAAACATAAACCATAAATCCTAAATTCCAACAATAAACTTTAAACCATACAAATTAAATCCCTAAATCTTAAAAAAATTGTATAGTCTAAAGACTACACCAAAGCGAAGCCAAGAATTAAAAATTAACATGGCTAAAAAAACAAAAGACTAAAAAAATGTCACTAACAAGCTTCGATAGGTTAACTTCAAGTAAAACAAAATCACTTTCACTTGCACAACTTATCATTAATACGATAACCATTTTATGATACCAAAACAAGTAAAATAAGTTATAACTTCAAATTATACGTAGATCGCCGTGGCCAAACTCCCGCCAACCCCTTTGTAGCTTTGCCTTTAACTACACAACATAGGTATCGAATAATTTTCCATCATATACCCATAATATTAAGAAGGTAAAACGTCAAAAATAGTCCTCAAACGTTTTATATTTTGGTCATTTTAGCCATATCTTTTTTTGGTGCAAACAATCACATAACGTCTCATTTTTCGTTCAAATTTTGTCCTTATTGGATGAAAATCGTTAGTCAACGCCTGAGGCTAACGTGGCATGTATATAGGGCATGTGGAGATGATGTGGCATTGTCACGTGGCATCTCTAAAAAATTAAAAAATTAATTAATTATTTTTTAAAGAAAATATTTTTAACCAATCACCACATCAGCAAAGTGCCACATGGCAATGCCAAGTTATCTCCCCATGCCCTGCAGACATGCCATATCAACCTCAGGCGTTTACTGTTAGTTGACTAACAGCTTTCATTCAAAAAAAGTAAAATTTGAACGAAAAATAAAACGTTAAGTGGTTGTTTGCACACAAAAAATTAAGGTTAAAATGACCAAAAGTTGAAACTTTAAGAGCTATTTTTGACCTTCAATAACAAACTTTAATAATAATTTAATATGAATTACAACTCAAACCGATGGTGTCATTGTCATCTATGCCAAATCAAAGAAAACACGATGGGCTAAAAAGAAGTCATAAAATATAAGGATCGGTCCAATCCAAAGGGCATAAGCAAGTAGGGTGGGAATAAAATGAATAGTGGCCACTGGCCAATAGCCATAAGATGCTACACCACTCCACTCCACTCCTATACCTAATAAAAAAGATTCCATGCTATCCAAAGTCCAATCCAGGAACGAAATTAAGATTTGAAGTTGGGGTAAATTATATACACAGACACGGAATTAGAATTTAGAGTTATGGGATAAATTATAAATGTTTAAAAGTGTAAATAAATTCATAAGTAAACTAATTTTAAAAAAAATTAAATAAGAAGATAAAGGTAGAAAAAATTCTTGGGGGTGAGGGTGATTGTCTCTCCCCACCCTATGTAAATCCGTCCGTGTATATGTGAATTCAAATATTTATCAGTCAATAGATCCTTTAGTTGATCGAATGATTAATAATGCTAATCTATTCTTATTGTGTGTGGGTTAGAATTCTTGTGTTGAAAACTTAATTATCTCCCTACTGTAACAGAAAAATATTATCGGTCGAAAAGTATAGACGAGCGGTGATTCCCTTATTTAAAGGTGTCCTAAAAATATTTAACTTAAAAATTGAGACTAAATTTTTTTTTATCTTATATATTGATATTCTACTGTTTTGCGAGCGATTTATGTTAAGAATTGGATATTTAATTTAAGTTTTAAGGTTTATAAATTTATGTTATATGGTTTGTTGTTAAGGATTTTAAAATTAAAATTTTATTTTTTTATTTTTAATATTAAAATAATTATACTTACGTAATTTTTTTGCATTAATAATGTATCAAATAATAATCTTTTCTAAATTCATTAAGAATATAAATAAATTATCCAGTATAACTCTACTCATAAATAAACCTATAGGCTATTTTTAAAAATTCTAAGAAAGCCACCTGGAAAAAAAATCTATATTTTACTTCAAATATCAAATCAAGCCTTTTTACTATTTATTTAAAATATATATATTACTTCAAATATCAAATCAAACCTTCTTTTTACCATTTATTTAAAAAAATCAAATATAAGAAAATGACATATTATTACTATTGATTGATTTCTTGTTTTCAGTGTAAAGCTAGAAAATATGATGTTCAAATCAAATAATCTAAGGTCTAATTATGAGTGTTAAAAAATCCATTTGCTAAAGTTAGAAATAAATATTCTTTTATTGGGGGGCACGGAAAATAATTGCCAAACTTTAGTATTAACATTTAGTAAGAACTTATATGAAGAAATTAAACACTAAGATCAAAATAAATTAGCAAATCATTTTAGGAAGAAAAAAACACAAAATTTAAAATGGCGGATAAAAATAAATTTTGAATGTCAAAAAGATATTTTGATTTTTTCGAAGAGAAGTGTGTGTTTGATTTTGCGGTGATAGATTTTATTTTGAATCATCGCGATAACGTGATTTATGTTTGAGAATTTTTTTTTCTTAAAAATCACGATTGTGTAAAAATATAGTGTAAAAATCACGACGAAACGCAAAAGTTATTTCTACCTTACGTTTCCCAAAATTACGTTTGGGGTTCAAAATCATGTTTGTATTTTTTTGAAAGCTAAAGTGATTGCAAGTAGTATATGTTCTGAATAACTCTCAACTATTTGACAATACATGCTCAATCACCCTGTTATAATTGCTGGTGCTCGAACCCGTAACTTCTAAGAACAACAACCTTTCTTTTAACCACTGAGGCAAATTGGTTCATGCCACGTTTGTATTTTTAGATCCAAACATATTTACACAATAAAATATAATATGATAGAATAAAAAACAAATATATTAGTAGTAAAAAGGCTAAAAAATTTGTAGCAGAGTGGCCAGGAAAGTCTGATACAGTCCAGCAAAAATGTGGGCATCAGTTCCCCAATTCCCATAATAAAACAACAAATCTCAAAAAAAAAATTATTTCTTCTGGAGAACAAATAAAATATTTATTGAAAGAGACAGGTTAGATAAGCTCAACATGACAGACGCGCCTTTTCCCGCGCGTGAATTCCCAGAAAACTAAGAACAACAGCGAAATACAGAGATTCCATTTCTTTCAGATCAAATTCAAGTTCAATACCAAAAAAAACTTAGAACAATGATGAACAAGGAAAAGAAAGGGTATTTACATCTAAATTCTACGATTTTTTTTGTTTACTTAAAATTTAAAAGTGACGGAGAGTTGTTACAGAGGAGATGTTAAAGAACATGAAATCTCATAAACAGCACATGAATTAAATACTACAGCTACTTCCTGAATTAAATACTTGAAAAAAGAACTAGTTTTTTTTGTTACCGAATCTGTCTTTTTCATGTTGTTTCAATGGTTTCGATCCGTTGTTTTGTTTCTGTTGTTGGTGTTAATCTGATGCCCTTTGTTGGTTCCCGGTGGATTCTTTTGTGGGGAAGACGAAAACAGTTGCCCGAATCCGAAAACCGAACCCGATTTCGAGGACCCCCGTAATGAACAAACGGGGACGTTGAGAACCGGCGTGATCCTAACGTTTGCTGAATATGATCTCTCCACTCCCCTTTGTTTAGACCTCGGACCGCCATTGAAGCTGCTTGGACTGCTTGAGCTTCTTTCCAGGCTTTGAAATACGATTTTCCCGGAAGAATTCATTCTCGGACTATCCACTGAAACTCCCCGGCTCGCCGGTGGTTCCCTCCGGATCGGACTTCGACCCATTCGAGCTCCAGTGAGTACCGTTTGATTACCGTCGGACCCGGACCCGGACCCTGGTCTGGGTTTAACCATCTTCATTCTCGGCGGGTTTGGGTTTAGGGTTCTAGAGGGAGCAAATGGGTTGGGACTTGGCTTATCGGAATCGAGTGATAGCCGGGGGAGGTCGTCGTGTTCATGGCCGGAAGATGAAGAAGAAGAAAGGGATAATCTTGATGATATGGAGACTGATTCATAATCTGAGCTTTTCAACAATGGAAGACTCAATAAAGAATCTAAGGAAGAAGATGATTTCGAGCTTCTATGGAGGAAATGCTTGAGAGATTTTGGGTTATTGTTAGATAATATCGAGATTTTGCTGCTCCGGGAATCGGATTTTGAAGAAGGCTGCGGTTGTTGTTGATTATTATTAGTGTTCGTTGAACACTTTTTAAGCCCCAGAAGTTCCCTCCACCGGCTCGAACACCTCGGAGCTTTAGGAGAAAACAAGTAATGATCCGACCCGGAAACCTCCATTTCCATTCCGCGGGATCTGATGGCGTTCAAAGGCGGATGCGGATGCGGCTGTCGACGTTCTTGTTCTTGTTGTTTCACGGCGGATAAATGTAGAGGCATGAGTTTACCGTCGGAAAAAAGCTCGTCGGCCGGAAGCATGGCGACGGGATCTTCAAGCCTGAACTCAAACTCACCCGCCGGAACATCCTGGATCTCCGTCGACTCAGGATCTGACTTCGACGACTCCTCTTCACGGCTGAACGAGATCCTTGGACTCAACCAAGCAAACTGGAAACTCTCCGGCGGAACGCCGATATTGTTGACACAAGCTGAAGCCATGAAAAATAAGCCCAAAAAAAGTGAAAAACGATGTTAAATAAGGGAAATTACATTTACACTTGGGGTTGATAAATATAAGGTGTGGGGTTTGAGATCTGCGTTTTAGCTTATTGAAAGCGGCTTTGATTTTCGGACTTTTGGCCTCGTCTGTTTAGGGTTTGGGGGATGAGACATGTGAGTGAAACAACTGTGAATGCGACATTAATTTATAGTATAGTGGAAAATAGGCCAACTTTTGTAAGTTTTTGAGGGGTAGGCCACGTGGCTCATGTTTTTTTTTTTCGAATACAAAATATATTATATCGTGAACGAAATAAATTGAGTTATAAGAGTCCTTTTATAATAAATTTTTATAGTTGATGTATTTCTGTCTAATTGATTAATAGATTGAATATCGATTGTTTTTTTTTATCAGCAACGTATGCTTTTATTAAAAAAATTATACGAGAAGGGAATATCTCGAGCCTCGTTAAAACCCTTTAATCTTAGGTTAAGGGAAAAGAATACTTGGATACTCCGGAGAACACAACAAAAATTACTAACGCTGAAAAGGAACTAAAAACACCATAACGAACAAGATACAAAATATAAAATAAACACGCTTGAAAAAAAAAACTCGAACACATCATAATAAATAAAACGCCAAGACAAAATCAAATATCACACAAGCACAACCTGTAACCAATTTTACACTTGAATTGTATTTAGATATTTGAATGTCACATGTATTAAATAATGTAAATTTACCGAATATAGACCATACAATAAACATATAATTATTAAAAAATAATGAAAATCTAAATAATTTTACACTTGAATAATAGATATTCCAAGGTTTATAATCACACACCTTTCGAATAGGTTATGTACAATCATTATAATACCAGAATTTGTTATCATTTGAATTTGTAATAAATAGACTAACAATAAAAATATATGTAAATCCAAATTATTCATTATCACCTTAAAGTTTTGTTTTACACAATAAAGTCACGATTATCATAAACTATAAAATATTAAAACCATAGAAAAATGTATTTAAAATTATGAAGAAAAAAACAAATAACTCTTGACACGGTCTTAATATTGCTCGTGGAAAAAAATTAATGATAGTGCATCAAATAATAATTTATATCTTAAATTAAATTAAAAGAACAATTATTTAATATACTAGCATATAAGTTTTTTTTCACAAACAATTTTAATCTAATGCGTCAAATAATTAAGAATACATGACATTATATCAAAGTTGTTCGTGAATGAAAAATCTCTTCTACTGATGCATCAAACAGTAATCTAAATTATAATTTTAAAATTATATGTGACTGATCTGCGGGTGAGTTTCTCAGTGAAAATTTTTCTACATATAAAAAGTCTCGAGCTCAAAAACTGTTTAAGCGATACTAAGTTGCTTACCGTATTAACAAATCCTTTTATAATTTAATCCTTAATATTTAATTTTAACCCCGGTTCCAAAAAATAATACAAATATGACACAATATACGAAAAGTTTGTTTACACGTGAAAGTTATCATCTTCTCATAAATTTTGCCCTTTTGAACGTTTTCTTGTTTAGATAAACAATGTTGCTTTTTTACTAAATATATTGCACATCCTTTCTTTTTCTCGTGACATTATGTTTCGTTTTCTTTATTTTATTATTACTAATTACTATGTTTATTATTATTAAATGTTTGGAAAAGTTAAAACTATTTTAAGTAAAACTATCTGTTACATATTTCAACCGAATTCAAAAGTGTCTATCGGGTAAATGGGTAAGAGTTTTTTTTGATCAAATAAAACTTCATATCATAGAAAATCAGGTAAACAACAGACGTGGAGGAAAGACTACAGGATCCCAGACAAATTGGTCTTGTTTTGTCTTTGTAAATTTGGCAAGTCAATCAGTTGTCTGGTTACAAGATCGAGGCACAAAGGAAAAACAACAAGACTCAAACAACTTTGCGGTATCTTTTATGTCCTCTTCAATAGCTGATGTTTCCCAATCAAACCCGTCTCCAGTACGCAGCCTGTTAATAACAGCTTTACTGTCCGCCTCAATGATGACATCCCCAAAAGCACTCTGGTTGGCAATCAATAATCCTAATCTGATAGCACAAGCTTCTACTGCAGCAGCAGACGGAGCCCAGCAAGGAGCCGAAACCCCAAGTAGGCAAGAACTTGAGAAATCTCAGAAAACAGCTGCGATAGAGGCTTTCCCTGTCAGTTGGTCGAAAGCGGCATCACAATTGATTTTTATGGTTCCCTGAGGAGGTGGTGTCCATTTGTGATCCTTCGGCTTGTCAGCAGACTTTTCCAAGTTGCCGGGATTATTTGCAAGTTGAAATTCCATGAAGTCTCTGTCTGCCTTTAACCATACATCCCAAGGGGAATCTCTTCTTCCTTAAAAAACCAATGCATTTCTTGATTTCCAAATGGTTCAAAGAATGAAGGCTATGTGAGCGCACCCATCGCCAGAGAAGCCAAGGTTTCGGTCTTCTATAATCATACACCACCATTTTGGAAAACCAGAGAAGCCAATAACGGATGGAGAATAATTAAAGCCTAAGGCTTTCCAGATTGCCTGAGCGAAAAGACAGAAGAACAAGAGATGCTCAGCCGTTTCCCCTGGACTCTCACAGTGGGGGCAGGCGTCAGGATCTTTGAAGTTCCCATGCAAACGGGTTTTCAAGGTGCTTTTTGTAGGAACAATGTTATGGCAAAGTCTCCACAAAAAGGAACGAATCTTAGAAGGGACGCTTAACTTCCAAATTGAGTTCCATAACTCTTTTTTTGATAAGGTGCCCTCGCTGGATGTTGGATTCCGAGTGTCCATAGAACCCTCCTCCATGAATCTATATCCCGATTTGGCCGAGTACTCTCCATTTTTATTACCGGCCCATATGAGATAATCTTGAACATCTGGACCTCCAATCGGAATTCTCAAGATCGCCTTCGCTTCAGATGGAGAACAGAGCTCATTAACCTTCGCTTTATTCCATGTCCAGTCAGAATTCATGAGAGAGCTAACAGAGGGGGCTGGGAAGCCCTGCGGAGGTTGAGACGATAGTCTGAAGCCATGAATCTTAGGAATCCAGTTGTCGAACCAGGTTGAGATATTTTTACCATTTCCAACTCTCTACAAGAAGCCATTCTTAATAACCTTGATCCCTTCTCTTATTCCCGACCAGGCCCAGGAGGGATTAGAACACTTGGGAGCCTCGAAAATGCTTCCATTTGGGAAATAGATTCCTCGAAGAACCTGAGCTAAGAGGGATTCCGGATTTCTTATCACCTTCCAGGTAATCTTAGAGACAAGAGCTTTATTGAACACTCTGAGGTTCCGGAACCCCATTCCCCCTTGTTCTTTGGGTCGGCAAAGATCCTTCCAGTTAATCCAGTGAATGATGTTTTCCTTATCTGCGCAGTTATTCCACCAGAACTTAGCCACAATGGAGCTGATTTCGTCGCAGAAGGTGACTGGAAGAAGAAAACACTGCATAACATAAGTGGGAATAGCCTGGGCGACTGCCTTGATGAGTACTTCCTTCCCAGCACTAGTCAAAAATCTAGCTTTCCATCCTCTTAGCCGATTTTGGACTCGTTCTTTAATGAAGGCCAAAGCTTCCTTTTTACTTCGACCCCAAAAGGAAGGGAGGTCGAGGTATCAAGTGTCTTCTTCCATTGCTTTGAAGCCCAGAATGTTATGGAGGTGAGTTTTGAGGCTGTTGCTGACATTGGGTGAGAAGAAAGCGAAGGATTTCATGGGGCTAACAGTCTGACCTGTAGAAGATTGAAAAAGCTGAAGGATCTGTAATAATCCCGTACAATTTTTCTCATTTGCCTCTGTGAAGACAAGGCAATCATCTGCGAACAGTAGATGGATCAGAATCGGACATCTTCTTTTAATTTTAAGACCATAAAAAAGATCCCTCTCGATTTCTTTTTCGATGATCCAGGAGAGGATGCTTGATATGAATGTGAAGAGAAAGGGGGATAACGGATCTCCCTATCTCAGACCCCTCCCGGCTTTAAACTCTCCCTTGCGTTCACCGTTCACAACTAAGGAGAATGAAACTGACGAGACACAGCTCATAACTCTGTCAATCCACCACTCCTCAAAACCCATTTCGTTCATCACAAAATGGAGAAGGTTCCAGTCTACTTTATCGTAGGCTTTTTCCAAGTCAATTTTAAGAGCCATGAAGCCCTTTTGTCCTTTCCTTGTCCTCTTAATGGCGTGGAAGGCCTCATTCGCAAGAATGATGTTGTCGTGTATAGATTTTCCCTTCACAAACGCAGATTGGAACTGCGGGATGATCTCAGGAAGGAAAACCTTCAGTCTTGTTGCTAGAATTTTGGTGATCACTTTTAGGGAGAAGTTACATAAACTGATCGGCCTCAAGTGAGATACTTATTTGGGACTGGTCTTCTTAGGAATAAGTACAATGTTAGTTTTATTGATTGCTGGGTCCATAGCTTCGTCCCTGAAGAAGGATGCAACCATCCCAATGAGGTCGTCTTTCACTGTTTCCCAAAAAGTGATAGAAACACCCAGGAAAGCCATCGGGGCCCAGGGCTTTAGTTGCTCCCATCTCAAAGACTGCCTTTTTGATCTCCTCTTCATCAACATTTTTGCAAAGAATCGCGTTCATCTCACTCGTGACTACTTTGGGAATGTAGTCTCTGAGGCAAAGGTAGTTGACCGATGAATCTTTCGTGAATATCTGTTGAAAATGATGAAGCAAATATGTAACCCCCTCATCCCGGTCTAGCCGAATGACCGGTCCAAGTGGGTCACACGGGGAAAACCGAAGCGAAACCCGTTAAGGTTCCCCCTCGGTTAGCAACCCTATTTTTTTCCATTAATTAATCTTATCTAAATGCATTATTAAGTCCTAAGTGAAGCACGGCAGCGGAAACACGAACGATATATCAACGACCCACCAAATCTGTATATTAAAACAACTCATTTATCCTTTCTAAGCATGCCGTATCAATACAGCTCTCTAGTGTATCAATACAGCTATAGTGTATCGATACACTCTCTAGTGTATCAATACAGCTATAGTGTATCGATACACTCTCTAGTGTATCAATACAGCTATAGTGTATCGATACACTCTCTAGTGTATCAATACAGCTATAGTGTATCGATACACTCTCTAGTGTATCAATACAGCTATAGCGTATCGATACACTCTCTAGTGTATCAATACAGCTATAGCGTATCGATACACTCTCTAGTGTATCAATACAGCTATAGCGTATCGATACACTCTCGAGTGTATCAATACAGCTATTGGTCAACTAGGTCAAACCGTATCGATACGATTAGTCACCGTATCGATACGAACCACACTCCACCACTCCTAAAAAAACAGAGAGTTGGGACCGTATCAATACACCCTAGTGTATCGATACGCCCGTATCGATACACCCTAGTGTATCGATACGCCTGACCAAAAATCTGCCATTTATGCAAGAGTGTATTGATACAGCACTTTAGTGTATCAATACGCCCTGTTTTGCAAGACTCCCAACTTCAACATATTCAAAGCATGATTATGAACCATCATACATACATGGTAAATTATACATTAAGAACCTTTCATACATGATACTCAACATGAGCATACCTTAATCAACTAAGGAAAATCATGCATTCAATCAAAAGAAAGCAAGCAAGCACATAAGGTCTCATGCTTCAACATCCATACACTTAGGCATCCTCACAAGACATATGTCCAACACACATGATAAGCAATTTAAATATCTACCAACATACATCACTCAAGCATTCATCAAGGCATGCATCATAAGTGACATTTACAAATCAAACAAGGCATCTAAGTGCCAAACCAAATCAACACACATCATAGTATCAAGACACACAACACTTATCCCATTGCTTTACTATTACAATCTTTCAATTTATAAATCATACATTGAGCTCACCAAAGCAACACTTGAAGACCTTTCCTTTCCCTTGCCACCCACAAGCTATTTATCTGCATTGTCGAACAAAAGAGAGCGTAAGCATAAAAGCTTAGTGAGGGTAAGCTCATAAAACAAACCTTCGACAATACAGGGTCCAAGCTCGAGCAACTATCATGATATAATACATGATTTTACTTTCGATCCACATGAGCCATAATTATAAATGATGCATGAACATATTACCAAATTCATGTCATGCTCAACAACTTATAAATTCATCATACAATGATACATAACTCAATGTATTAACCACATCATATATCGCTTCACATTGGAAATCACATTACATATCACATTGATACACATATCAATTCATATTAGCATGTATGCATAATCTCATATTGGCATAAACATACTTTCTCATATTGGCACCTAGCTATGACTCGAATACGCGGATAACATGTTGGAACGCATTTTCCAACATCAACTTTACCTCGGTGGGATTACACTCATCACCGGCCTTGCATGGACGGGATTCCACTCATCGCCACATGCCCTACAGATGGGATTCCACTCATCATCACGTAGAATATATATAAATTTCCGGTGGAATATTACATCACCGTACTCCTCCTTGGTGCCTTAACGCCACCAAGGCCACGTACGTTTTGACTTAATTTGTGTGCACACTCATCCTAATGATCGATCATTGTACCCAAGCATACTAGTGCCAATATTAATCAAATTCCACAACCTTTGATATTCAGAGTCATAATATGGCATCTTACATCATATTAAGCTCAACATCAAATATCTCAACAACATAATATTATTTTCAAGAGTCATAATATGGCATCTTACATCATATTAAGCTCAACATCAAATATCTCAACAACATGCATATAACAATGCATTAAATCATGCTCCAACATACATGTATATCACATTATACATAATCATCATAATGTCATGTTCAAGAATAATAATATGGCATCATACATCATATTAAACTCAACATCATCATACACAGTTTACAATCCAAACCACATGCATAGCAATGCATCAAACCATGCCTCAACAACATGTATAACACATTATACATACACAAATCATCATGAGGCATAACATCAATTAAAGAGATCATCCAATGTCTCTAACTAAAGCTTAGGATTAGGCTACCACCCTAATCCTAACTCTAGGTGAGTCTACCACTCTCAACCTAGTCCACATGCTCGAACCAATTGCTCAAAACCATTTAAAATATTTTAACCACTCACCTCCACATCCAAGCTTAAACACCAAGCATCCATGGCCTTCAATTTCCAGATTTGTTCCCAAGGCTTCATCATCTCAAAACCTCGCTTCTAAACATCTCAACACAAGTAAAACAACCTCGAATCAACTCAACATCAAAGTAGCTAACCCGGAATACCAATTCAAATATCAAACTCAACATATTAAGTCATGACCAAACCCCAACTTTATCTAATTCAAGCAGCCCATAACCTTGATGAAAACTCGAGTTTCCAACACATCTCATACTCACAAATAATTGCTAAATTCAGCCACAACATCAACCCATAGGTGCAAGCCAAGCTCCAACAATTTTCAACCCATACAATTCACCAAAATTTCCATTTTCGTACTCCTATTTTACCCAGCAGAAAATACCATTTTCAAACATCCAAATGACACCTAAATGGTCCCAAAACACTTTCCTAACATACATATACCATCAGCCCTTCAACCTAACTCTAAAACTCACCAAATTTCAAGTTTTAGACTATTCAAAAATGGCCATAAATACCCATTTCGGATT
This sequence comes from Hibiscus trionum, assembly GCA_030270665.1. Lineage (NCBI taxonomy): Eukaryota > Viridiplantae > Streptophyta > Magnoliopsida > Malvales > Malvaceae > Hibiscus > Hibiscus trionum. The sequence continues at coordinate 4,881,073 of BSYR01000044.1, forward strand.
TTTACCCAAAATTACTCATTTTAACATATTATGTGTATTTTAACATGATTAAACAAAGCCCCAACTCAATTTATCAAAACAAGATGAAAAACCCCTTAAAAACCCAAACTTTGATATGAACCCTAATTTTCAAAACTCCATAACTTTGAAATCTAAGACTATGGATAGATAGAGGATGAAGAGGAGATTAAGAAAACATAATTACCTTCAAAAACGCCCTTGATTTGATGAAGAAATCAAAGGGAATAGTAAAGAGAGTTTGAGAGAATTTGGGATGGTTATACGGTGAAGAAGAAGAAGAAATGAGAAAAGATGATAGATAAGGTGGTGTTTATTTTTATTTTGGTTTAATTACCAAAATGATCCCTCCCTTTCTTTCTAAATTCAATTTGCTCACACTAAGGTCAATTTGATTAAAATTAATTTTACCGACTCAGACCAACTAACCCGACTAACTCCTAACCCCAAAACACGGGTGTTACAAAATAGGTGGCTATCTCCTCCGGATCCTCGAGCCAAGTACCATTCTTATTTTTATTTTTGACAATTGAATTGGATCTCCGGTGCTGAATGGTTGTAGCGTGGAAAATTTTAGTGTTTTTATCTCCCCACTTCAGCCAGTTCACTCTAAATCTTTGATGCCAATACCTTTCCTCACTCTCCCATTCAGCGTCAAGCTCTTTCTTAAGCCTCTTATATTCATCCAGTTCCAAGTTAGACAACTTTCTTCCCTGTAGCTTTGAGATTCCTTCCACCAGCTTCTGTTTCTGCTCGTTTCTCTTTGTCATCTTCTCTTTATTCCATTTTACCAGAGCAATTTTGGTACTTCGGATCTTCCTTCGGAATCTGGATACCACTCTTTCACCAGGTGATATATTCCACCCTTTTGCCACCGTCTGCGGGCAATCTTTCTCCAGAAGCCATTTGGTTTCAAATTTGAAGTCTTTCCTGTATTTCCTGGGTAGACCCTTAGTTAGAAGAACTATAGGGGCGTGATCAGAGGCAATAGCCATTTCCATCATCCCCAAAGCTTTCGGAAACGTAAAGCTCCATTCTGGAGAACAAAGAATCCGATCCAACTTCTCAAGAATGGCATGTTCCCCCCCTCTTTGGTTGTACCAGGTAAACTTATCTCCCTTTATAGGCAACTCAACCAGGCCTGAGGAATCAACAAATTCTTCAAACCATTTTGCCTCCGTTGGGTTAAAGGGATTTCTGCCTTCTTTCTCTTCCTGACACGTCATCGTATTAGAGTCCCCCATAATCACCCATTTATCCTGAATAGACTCCCTGAATTTTGAGAGTTCCTTCCAAAAGCCTTGTCGTTCTTCTCTATTCGGGGGGCCATAAATGAAGGTATTGAACCAAGCACCACCCTCCTAAAGAACAATCTCCGTATCAATGAAATTTTTGTCATATCTAAGAATGGTAATATTTACTTCCGAAGTCCACCATAGAGCAAGACCCCTCGCTAAGCCCTGCGGCTCTACATAGAAGGAGTGCTCCATTTTCATTTTCATCTTAATCTTCTCCAGATACCGTTTCTTCTGTTTTGTTTCACTGAGGAAGATAATAGCTGGTTTTATTTTGAAGATCGAATTCTGGAGGGCCCTCACCGTCTTCCTATTTCCCATCCCTCTGATGTTCCAAGCTAAAATAGACATTGCTCACCCTTTCTCGCTTTAACAGGAGAGCGCAAAGCGCTGGAGCAACAAGGAGACAGTCCCAGAACTTCCAAACCAGAAAAGAGCAAGTCTTCTGAGAACTCCTATCCCTATCAGAAAACCAATGCACAGACCAACTGCCTATGCAATACCCCTCGCAGCAAGAGAAAACCAACGAAACAAGAGAGGCACAACAGCCGCAAACCACCACAGAACAGGTCGGAACTCACTTGACACTCACAAACAGACGCAGCAACATAAAGCAAATCAAAGAGACAAAACTAGCAATCATAAAATAGGCAGTCCACAAAATCAGTATCCAAAGAAGGGGCAAGTCCAAAAGAGAGCGGGGCACATAAGGGGGAAGAAAGAGTATCAATCACCAGAAAGCGGGGCAATCCAGATATACCGGGCGAGGGGTGGAGGGGTATCAAACCTAACAATACACCGTAGAAGCTTTATCAGCAATCAACAGTTGAAGCTCGTCCCCTCGACACAGCACCCAGATCGAAAGACTCCGCCGTGCAGAAGGACATGGGACAGAGAGATGAGGCTTGATGTTTCAAGGGCAGCCGCCGAAACCACGCCGGACAAAGTGAAGGACACCAGAACCGCTTCCCTAACCTATCCTCTGTACCGGAAAAAACACTACGAGCAAACCACCAATCGGGGACGATACCTGCGTCACCGGAGCACGACAGCCGTCTGAGGGGGCAGAGCCGCACACTCGCTGCACCGTTCAATACCACCGGGCCAGGGAAACAATCCATCATTTGAGGCTCGGGGATTTCCGTTGAGAGAAATTTAGGGGCGCGTGTAGCGCGTGATTAACAAATTCTACCTGTGCTAATTCTGGGTAAATGGGTGAGAGTGTGTTCCTAATAAGATAATAAAAAAATAATAAAAATTAACACAACAACAAAATTTTAATTCACTATATAAAAAAATACCTTTTTAATAATAGTTGTTTTCCATGCTATTTTCAAAACAAAAACTGGTCAATGATGACCTTCTATGGATTCGTCTATATAAGCCGCAGCTAAAGTTGTAAAAATAAGAGCTTGAATCTCACTTGTAAATAATTCAAGGAACATAATAGGTATAGAAACGACTGAAGGTACTAAAAAAATAAAAACAACAACTACTAATTCATCAGTTAATATATTCCCGAAAAGTCGAAAATTAAGTGATAAAGGTTTTGTGAAATCTTCTAAAATGTTAATGGGTAAAAGAATTAGAGTTGGTTGAATGTAATTACTGAAATACCCTAATCCTTTTTTAGAAAGACCTGCATAGAAATATGCTACTGACGTGAGTAAAGCTAAAGCAACTGTAGTATTTATATCATTTGTGGGTGCGGCTAACTCTCTATGAGGTAATTGTATACTTTTCCAAGGTAAAAGAGCATCGAGTAATACTTTGAGATGTGAAACTTTAAAAAGTTATATTAAAAATTGAAAAGTGTTAAATTATAAAATTTCAGAAGTATTAAATTAGATCATAAATAAAAAAAATGTAAAGATACTTAGACTATAGAAATTTAAAAATTTCAAGAGTGAGACCACATCCCAACACTTCATAGACTCAGTCCATACATATCTCTTGGTAGATATATATAATAATAAATTATATTTTTTTTTGTAATATCGTCCGTAAAATTTTAAAAAAAAATCATTATTACATTTATGTTGTTATTATGCATCCTTATAAATAAAAAATAAAAAACACTTAACAACATTCTAAGTTAACTTGTAAATTTTTTTGTTATAATATTAGTATATCAAATAATCATTTTAGTTTTTGAATTGACCTAATTTTGTAATTGTTTACCGACGTAATCACAATTGTATAGCGGGACAGCCTGCAATATTGTATATTTCACTCATCTCTCCTACATCACCCCTTATATGTCTTATTGAATAGAAATGAAGAGATTTATAATGGTTGTTGGATTTCTATGGTCTCAAAGGAAAGTTATGGTTTATGCCTTTGGCGTTTATGTTTTTATTTTATTTTATTTGTATGAGTATTTTGGTAGACATAATCCCTAAATCTCTCATTATGTTTAAGTATATTTTATTTATTAATCTTTCATTTTTCGGGCATGGCGTATTGTGGCGGGGTTGGACGTGATAATACTCGCGGTTGGAGATTTGGGTTTACCAAGAAAATAGGGGTTTGCTCTAGCTTCGAGGCCGAGGTATGGGCGGTGTATGAGGGACTAGTGACGGCTTGGGCGTTGGGACATACGCGTATCATTCTTGAGATGGATAACAAAGAGGTCTATGATGTCTTGATGATGGGCGATCCTACTCGCCTCTCGTCCTCGCTTCGGGGTCATTTAGCTTCCATGTTGGATAGAGATTGGGAAGTGTGCTTTTCATGGGTTAGGCGTGAGGCAAATTCTAGTGCGGATGCTATTGCGAAGTTGGCCAAGGAGCTACCGATGCCGTACTATAGATTTCTCGATCCCCCTTCGAGTGTTGTGGATGTTTTAAGGGCGGATTGGATTAAGTAACCATTGTAAAACCGAGTTGGGATTCCCGTGTGTTTTGTAAATACAAACGCCGCTAAATGTCATGACCTTTTGCGGCGTTTTTTGTCCAAAAACGCCGCTAACTATTGCGGCGCTGCTTTAGCCGGCGCTTTTTGCGGCGCTTCTCCTAGCGCCGCGGATGTTTTTAGTGGCGCTTTAAAACGCCGCTATAGAACAAAAAATACGCCGCAAAAAACCTGTTTTGCTGTAGTGTTGGTGGCATTGTTGTTGGTAGGGGCACTGCCGCTCGAGCGTTCGTGGATTGCTGGTGTGGAGCAATATTTGGGCACTATGACTGCTGCTGCTTGAATGTGATTGAGAATGGACTGGTGCTGGTGCCACTTGATGGAGGGTGCTGCTTGTGTAGCAAGGTTTTGTTATGTTTGGCTCGCTTTGTTAGTATGGTGCTTGATTTTGTTTTTGTTTCGTCTTTGTATCGCCCTACGTCACGTACTCTTTTTCTTCTATTAAAATTAGGGAGGTTTTTAATGAGGCGAGTCGTAGGTGCGTTATTTTTCTTTCAAAAAAAAACAATCTTTTTAAATTTACGAGATATATTACACTATCGTCACGTCACATACTCATTAAATTTTGTTAAACCATTCAATTAGGTAAATAAGCATTTATTTTCAAATAAAGGGTAAATAATCATTTATTGTAAATGTAGTGAAATTTATCTTACCTTTTATTTATTTTTTTCATTCTGATTTTTACTAGAAAAAAATCTTGAAAGCCCTTGGCGCAATTCGTAGATCTTTCCCTTCAAAGCCATTGTCTCGTGTAATATGGAAATGAAAGGAAGGGAGGTGGATGTTTCTAAATTTAACGTTGTTTTATTGCTGGTATGTCCTGTCTCTATCTTTATTTTATTTTGATTTTAAAATTCAATTATTATTACTATTTCTATAAATCATATTTCAATTCACTTTATTTTTATATAATCATCAATCAGGTCATTGATTGATTAAAGTCTCACCTAAATTTTTGAGGATTTATTGTATAATGTATTAATATTACATTTTAATCTTTTTTTAAAAGATAAAATAATGTTTAAATATTAAGGTAAACATAAATGTTTAAATACCAAAACTACTTTATACTTGCATTTCAACGAGAAATTATATCATAGGCTCGGCTCGCCATGTCATTCATGGTCCCAACCAATAAAAAACATACATTTTATTAATTTTTTCTATATCATCTTTTTACTAAATGAATCTACAATTAATAAAAAATGTTTTTAAATTTAATTTACAGTAAATCGAGTGAAGATTCACTCAGTAAAAACCGAGTTGGAGTTAATGGAGATTCCTCTATTATTACAAAAAATCGGTTTGGGTTTTGGCTTTCTAATCTCGTTTTTATTAAAAATCAGAACTTATTAAATATTTATTATAAGTTAATGGAGATTCCTCTGTCCAAGACTTGGAGTTCGAAAAATTGATGAGCCCAAACATTGTCCTTCTGGGCCATCTCAAGGTTCAAAAATACTGTTTTTCTCTATTTCCTCAAGTTTCATTAAAATAAAAGCCACATTTGTTTTATTTATCTATTTATTATAGAACAGTCACTCCCTTGAAAATTAATAATTTAATATTTTTAATATGCCGCTCAATATAAATTTTAGGGATAACTATATAATTAGCACTCTATCTATTTTCGCGTCATTATTTTAGTATTATACAATTTTTTTAGTAAAATGGTACATAATATTACGTTTTGATTCTATTTTAGTACCTCACCGTTCAAAAATTAACAACATGATGACTAGGAGAGAGAAAAGCACGCGTGGCGTGCTGACAAGGAGAGAGAGAAAATCACTCGTGGTAGACTATCGTGTCATTTTTTCTCTCCCAGTCAACATACCATGTGTGCTTTTTTATGATTTTAGTCGACGTAGCATGCTGAGTATGAGAGAGAAAATGGCGTGGCAGCTAGGGGTGATAATGAGCCTGACCGGCTCGCGAGCTACTCGGGCTCGGCTCGGTCAAAGCTCGGCTCGAGTGAGCTCGGCTCGAGTGAGCTCGACTCGGGCTCGGGCTCGGCTCGAAACTTTAACAAGCCGAGCCGAGCCTACCCAAGCTCGGCTCGGAAAGCTCGTGAACAGGCTCGGAATCTATATATGCACTAAAATAAATTATGTGTTTGTATTTTCTTTCATTAGTTGATTGTTGTTTGATTTTGTATTTTTTAAATTATGTGTTTGTATTATAAGAATATTTATTGATTAATTGGATTAATTGAATTGTTGGCACTTTTTCCCCTTTCCGGTCATTGAAATTCGTTTTAGTGTTGGTTATGAAAAGAATTTTTAACGAATATTTTATATAAAAAAAACTATAGCAAAATTTTTCATTTCGAGCCGAGCCGAGCCTGACGAGCCCGAGCCGAGCTTGGCGAGCTTCGAGCCCGAGCCGAGCCCAATAGAATTGTTTTCGAGCCGAGCTCGAGCCTAAAATTCCGAGCTCGACGAGCCTCGAGCCCGAGCCGAGCCCAATTACACTGTTTCCGAGCCGAGCCGAGCCTGGCCAGGCTCGGGCTCAACTCGGCTCGTTATCACCCCTAGTGGCAACAGTGGCAAAGCCACGTATGGAGTATGAGGGTCAATTGACCCCACTTGATTTGCTGTGGTATGAGATTTTCAAAGAATTAAATGGGGTTTTCAAAGAATTAGTATAAATATTTTCATAAAAAATATTAGAATTGACCACACTTGATTTGTTTGGGTATGGGCCGTACTCTACTCTGACTCCACTATATAAAAATTCTGACCCCGTCACTGCGTGACAGTTTACAACGTGTGATTTTCTCTCCCCTAGTTAGACCATCGTTAACTTTTTAACGACATGGTGCTAAAATAGAAACAAGATGTAATGTTAGATATTATTTTGTCAAAAAAAAAGATAGTGTACTAAAACAGTAACATAATAATAAGTGAGGTATTAAATATGTAGCTATCTCTAAAATTTATATGTTCGATCCACGAGCTTGATGTGTCCGATTGAGAGTTCTAACTTCAATAACCCATATATCAAACTTCAATAACCCATATATCAAATTTCTAACTTTACTTATCTAGAAATATTATTATTATTATTATTTTATTAAAATAAATAAATAAGTAAATTCTCTAATTTTGAAACCTTGTGGATAGGTCACGGTAGAATGTCCCAGTCCAATTATCAGTCACATCCCAATGTTTGGGCAACATATATTTAGAGAAACTTTGCCTAATTTGATTGGTGGATTAGTTGACAATTTTTACAAATAATACAAACAAACATTGGAGTTTTTTGGTCATGAAATGAGCAAGTAGGCATAGACGGTCGTCTGCATTTGCTTTAAGATTGAGGGACCCCATTGGGATCATGACACGTGTCCTATGGTTTTGCCCAATCTGGTGTCGTTTCAAACACGTGTCTTTCTAGTTGTTATCTGGTTCCTTCGGCTGTTCAAAGTTTTCGACAGTGTTCACTTTGTTCTCATTGTCCTTGCCATTTTTGGATAGGAGTTGTCCGGTTGTCGTTTTGGATTTCGATTAGATTTAATTGAAAATAAAATAGAAAGAACGAATTGTATAGAATTCGAACTAAGACTAAATATTTATTTTATTGTTTTAATTTTATTTCTAATAAGAATTTTTTATATTTTATATTTTCTTTTAAAAATTCGTATGCCCCATGGTATGATTCTCCTTTACCCTTTATGGTAGTTTAACGTTCGTTTAGCGGTCATCACGATACACACTTCTAATTCAAAAAAAGTCGACGGTCTCGTATCATTGGATCTCCTTTTGTAGTTTACCGATGTTTTCATAACTATTAGTGAAACAATCTGTAAGATTATTTTTATTGATCACATCTCTTACAACTTAAGCGTTTAGTTGGATAAAAACAAAGAGATTTGATTGGTGAATATCTACGGATGGAAAAGGATATAATCAATGGAAGATTTTGTATTTTTTTTTTCTTTTCACGTTCTTTGGGTTTCATGTGTTGTTAAATTTTCTTTCGTATAAGATTTCTTGGCGAACATAGGTCGCTAAGGTGTGTTTTTGTTGTACTTTAATGCAATCCGATTTTTGTTTAAAAAGTTATCTTTTTAACTTTTTTAACAGTCTTAACGTGATTACAAGGTAGTATATGTTCATATTTTTTCTTTTAACTCTTTTATAAGGTACAGATCTTACAAATAAAACTACTTGAACCCGAGTGTCTTAGGATGAACATCATTCTCTTTCTAACTGGGACCACTCGTTGAGTTCATCTTTTAAACTTTCAAATACAAATAAATGACACGAATCGCGATTTTAAAACATCAAATCGTCTGCTATTTTATTCAAAGAAGTAAAAGAACTTTGATGAAGACTTGGAAGATGGCCATTAATGTTAAAATGAACGTATCAAGCAATGTACTTCAATTGTTTGCCAAAGTACAAATCAAGCATTCACTTTCAAATACCCCAAATTGAGAGGAGGGGTTGTTTTAGTGTCACAAATCAGAAAATTATTGGTGCAAGAGTTTGTTAAGAACTTGAATTTTGACTGAGTTTTGTTGACAAGTGTTGGCATTGCCTTTAAACTTATCCTTGGACATGTTGTTTTCGGTATCAATCAGGGACGGACCGAGGGGTGCTGGTGGGGCAACCGCCCCCTTAAAATTTTGAAAATCATATATGATTTAGAAAAATTTTAAAATTTTTCTATGTATTTTCTATTAAAAATCTATTTTCGCCCCCCTAAAAATTTATAGGTTCGTCCCCCTAACCTAAAGTCATAGATCCGTCCCTCGTATCAATTACTACAAAAGTAACCCATGTTTTGGATTTTAATGGGGTGTTTCTAAAGCATCATTTGCTCTTGTGGACCGTTCATATGCCTCCACTTAGATAGGGAGCTTTGGCTGTGCCTATGGGTGTGAGGTGGATTGTTTTGGGTCTGTTATTTTATGTGGAGGATACCTCAACTGGTTTCATGTGGGAATCACGTTTTAAAAGGATTAAATTTTTTACCCTTAGTTAGAGTCGGAGAAATCCTTATTATCTCACTTAAGTCTTATTGTTAGAAAGTGTTTTGCTTCGCTTGGCGATATTAGTGTCGTTTTTGTTATGTGTTGGGAATTTAAATCGTTTTAATGTGTTTGTGTTATGGTTCTTTCTTATAGGGATTTAAATTGCGATTGCGACCGTTTTTTCGATCGCGACGCGTTTATTGTGGTTACGATTATTGTGGTCATTGCAGGTATTGTGGACTGCTGTTTAAGTTTTTGCTTTTTTTTAACGGTTTAAATGTGATTACAAGGTAATATCTGTTCATATATATTCTTAACCCATACACCTTGTAGACAGAGCGATTTGAACCCGTGTCTCCTAGTATCTCGATATTTGTTTTTATATTAATAATATTTTGCCAAAAAAGTTTTAAAGTTTTATAAGTTTATGTTCATTTTCTCTAATTTATTTTTGAATTCGCCCTGTTTATGGGTCATCACAATACACATGTCTAATCGGTAGGAGATTAATCCTACTAATTATGGAGGATCCTTAATGTGTGCATTTGAATATGATTAGGAAATGAACAACAAACAATTGTTTAGTGGGATGAGACGTTAGATTTTTTAAGCAAGGTCAGAAATTCGAATACTGACGTTGTGAATGAAGAAAACTAAATTGAGAAGGTCAATACATATTATACCTCTACAAAACTCGTTTCAGGTTAGTCAACCAGTAAATTGAATGCTAATAGTTAAACTAAAAAATATGATTGGAAAACGTATTATCTTGCTAAGTATCCTTGTATGGAACTCGATGCGATTGGTAGGCAAGTGGTCGTATTTGATGGAGAAATTAGATGGACCAAGTATGTACATAATAATGTTCATAGTTTACATACTTTTAATTTGATAATTTCATATACTTTTAATAATTGAACTCTCGCCGTATTGGTTTATTCTAAATATTTTTGTTTGATAATTTTTTTTTAATAAATTATATGTCTATTTTATAGTTCACGATAAATTTTTTAACTCCATCTCAAAATACTTATAATTATTGGATAAGGAAATGTATTTCGTCATTTTTATATGAATTATAGAGAAAAGATTAGGTATATCGTTCTTATCACTTCCATCATATGCTTGCTCGAATCATATATCACCACGTCAGCAATTTGTTTTGCATCAAACATTTGATGATTAAGACTTCATTTAAATTAAAAACAATCACGATGGGTGAAAGTATCATAACAGTCCTTCTACCGTGCTTAGAATTGCACTTTAGGCTTTCTATTGAGAAAAGTTAACAAACTGGTCATGGCATTTCGAATACCCCTTCAATTAAATTTCCATCCTTTATTAACACTGAATGAATGGAATTTTAATTCATGAACTATTTTGTTCTATTTGAATAATTTGTTCATTTTTTAAGTAGGGGGCTAAAATACAATCCAAAGCATAATACAATGGTTGCTACATTACTTTTACCAATCATGACAAGACGGAATATTTGAGGCCTTCGAACTTGGAGAATATTCCTACTGTACCTCTAGGGGCGTTCATGGTAGGTTAATCATATCGTTTAGCTTAAATAGTTGGTTAACTGTTATAGCGGTTATTAATCGTAACCTAACTATTAAGAAATTGCTAACCGTTAATTTTTTAAATGGTTAGCCATTATAGTCTTAACCGTGAAGAAACGATTCGGTTATAGGTTAACATGTAATCTATTACAATTTTCTTTTCAAATGTTCGTTATTTCTTTTAAGAATAATAAATCTATCTCTCTGATAAATGTTGTATTAATTAAAAAAAAAGCTAAATAGAGAGATTTTAAACACAAACTTCATACTTAGTTAAAAAAGTATCTGTAGGTTAACCATTAACCATCTTTTTTAGTGGTTCGGTTAACTGAAACCATTTAACCTTAACTATTAGGTTAAATAACCTATAAAATGAACCTTAACTGTTAGGTTAAATAACCTATAAAATGAATGCATGTTATATCGGTTAACATTTACGGTTTATTTTCACACCCTACTTACATCTATGAAGCGTGGGTACTTCAGTCTAAAGTCGTACCACGTACCTGATACGTTCACGTACCGAGAACATGTTGGGTATAGCTTAGATACCATCAAGTATTTCTTTTTTTTTTTGTTATTCTATTCTATCATGTATTTTATGTCTTTTTCTTCTTTCTTTTTCGACTTTCTTTTGCTCACGTGATTTAACTATAAATACTATGTGTAATATGATGCTAAAATTTTTTTATGACCTTTTATTTTTAATTTTTTAGAATTTAAAATTTAATTTATATTTGCCGTATCTTTAACGTATCCTACAATTTTAGATATTGTTATTTTTGTCCTCATTTTCATACTCATATCTGTATTTATATCCGTACCAGTACAACGTAACCTACATATCTATTACATAAATTGCTTAATTATTATTTTTTGACTGAAACGAATTGCTTAATTAATTAAAATCTACTCCATAAAGACTATCTTATCCACTCAAAAATGTCCACTCTCATATCATTCCTTGTTTGATTCTATATTTCTGTAATTATTTTTTGATTTTATAAAAATATATTATAATTTATTATTGGAAATATTTTTAATATTATTTTTATTTATATATATTATACATATTGGTATCTGAATTTGATATCAAAGTTCTATTTATTTATCTAAAAAAATTCAATTTAATACTTAAAACTTTTTTTTTAAGTTCAATTAGACACCTAAACTTGACTTGTTAGTTCAAATTGATACTCAAATTTTATCTTTTTTTTTTTGTCTAAATTGATACTTACGATAAATAGTTTATATGAACCAATTTAAACTATTAAATCAAGTTTAGGTACCAATTTAAACCTAAAAGTTAAGTCCATGTATTTAATTGGATAAAAAAAATTTAGTATCGAATTACATCTTGAAACCAAGTTCATATACCAAAATATATATTTACCCTAATACATATATAAAATATTCTTATATAAATATATGAGTTTATAAAAATATGTAAAGACAAAACACAATAATAATTACTTACATTAAAAAATAATTTAATAATTTCTGCTTGAGTTGGTGATTGGTTAACCGATAACATCAAAGTTAATCGAAAATTTAGATAATATTATAGATAACTAATACATGTATATATATTTTTGTTTTATTTATTTGAACTAATAATATTTTTAGGCGAAGCTGAGTCTAGGCCTTTATAATCTTTACCGAGGCTTGACTCGGCTCTAGTTGTAGCAAAGCCTAAGCCGTCTTAACTTATTAATAAAATATTTCCAATTTGGTTATTTGAAATTATAAAACTAAAAAAATGAAATAAGATCCAATAATATTATATATGCTATGATTATACGATATAATAAAAAATAAAAAATAATATAAATGTGGACTTTTGGCATGTTGAGGTCAAGCCAGACCTTAGTTGGATAATGAAGAAGATTTTGAAGTTACGCCCCATTGCGACTTCTCTTTTTGTGTCTAACCAAAACTGGTCAGTGGTTAAGCCTAGGTGGATCTGGGAGATGATTCGTGAAAAGAAAGAAAAGGTTTCTTGGCATAAACTGGTTTGGTTTCCTCTTCACATTCCCAAACATGCTATTGTTAACTGGATGGTTAACTTAGATCGCCTTCCTACTTACGACGGGTTACAGAAAATGGGCCTCTCGGTGGCGAATACTTGTCTCTTATGTGGCTCCGATACTGAATCTAGAAGTCATCTCTTCTTTGACTGCCCCTTCTCTCATTCTGCTTGGTTGCAACTCTTGCAACTTTGTAATATCTCTCGACCTGTGCTGAACTGGAATGGAGAACTCGATTGGGCCATTTCTCACTTCAAGGGTAAAGCTCTTCGCTACACTATTCTTAGACTTTCCTGGAATGCTCTCATTTATAATATCTGGCTAGAGCGAAACGCGCGACACTCTAGGGGGAAATCTCACACTGTTGCTGACATTGTCCTTTGTGTCCAAGATACTATACGCTTACGTTTACGTTACAAAAAAAATTGATAGAACCATACAGGCAAATGTCGATCTTTGTACAACTTGGAAACTAGAGTAATTTTCTTTCTTTCCTGTAAAGTTTCCTCTTGTACATTGTAGCAGACTTCCTGCTTTCTTGGATAAATATACACAACACTTATCCAAAAAAAAAAATATATAAATATTTTACAAATTATATAATATAAGTTATCAATATATTAATATTTATATGATATAAATAATTTAAGTACAATTATGTTATAATAAAATACACAAAATAGAATTCAACGAGTGGTCTTAATGAAAAAAGGATGTTATTCCTTCTGGATGGAAATTGTCTGCCTTTTTATCATGCCCCCTTCTATGCCCCACTTTAAAATACTGATTTTAGGGTTTAAGATTAGGAGTTGTGATTAGGGTTTATGGAATTAGTGGTAGGGTGTACTAATTTTTTAGAGTGTAGGGTTTAGGATGTGGAAATTAGGGTTATGATTTAGAATTTAATTTTTAAGTAATTTTTAGTGTGAGTATAGAAGGGGGCATGATTGGGGCAGAGGATTTTTACCCATTCCTAGTAAACTTGGATTCAATCCGCTTTGTCTGTAAGGTGTGTGACACATCATAAAATTAAAAAAAGTATAAACAGATAAAATTAATTCACAATAAACTCATTTTAAAGGCTAGTCATTGTATACCATTCACATCTATGACTTTATATATTAATATGTTTGGATTCTAATTAATCAAATTCGAGTAAAAAACATTTATTTGAGTTTAGTTCATATACGATTCGAATCGATTCTAAATTTTATTTTATATTAATATTTATATAAAATAAAACCTATATATACCATGCATTAGGGTCCATTTTATTTTTACCAAGTTGAGTTTAATAATCCTCCACCTTAACGTTCTTTTCCCTTCTTTATTTATTCCCCTTCCCTTTCTTCTCCTTCCCTTCTCCATAACTATAAGAGCCATTGTTTTCCTCTCATTTTTCGATGCAAACAACACTCTTGTTTCCCAGTTTCTTCTCTTAAATCAAATTAAACCCTAAAAAATGAGCAACATAAGTTTGGTTGAGGCCGAGTTGCCACCGGGGTTCAGGTTCCACCCTCGAGACGAAGAACTCGTATGCGATTACTTGATGAAGAAGGTAGCTTCGACCGATGCCTTGCAGCTCATGATCGAAGTCGACCTCAACAAGTGTGAGCCATGGGATATTCCCCGTAAGCCTTGTTCACTGCAATTCTTTAACATATACATGCATATCAATTTTTTATTGAAATCACGAGTTTTTCGGGTCCGAATCCTGAATTTACTGAATATCAACTTATTAATCTTCGTGTTCGTATGTTTCTGTTTTCTGGGTTTCTAAACGTTTGCTTTGTCTTCAAGGAAATAGGGATGTAAGATTGTTTTTGTTTGCATAAGCCATAAAAGGATATATATGATGTAAATCTTTTCCATTTTTTGTGGTGGGGAAAGTGTTTAATTCTCTAGAGCAAAACAAAATGATTTTTCTTTTACATTTTTTGTGGTGGGGAAGTGTTTAATTCGTGATTTTTTTCCTTATTAAAAATAGGTTTAAGGGTATCATAAGCCCTTAAACTTTTGAAATAAAATCAATTAAGCTTTTATACTCTAAAATTTTATCAATTCAGCCCTTTGACCAATGTTGACAGTTAAATCTAACATTTCTTTTTACACCGATTGATGCAACATGCATATCGTGTTACAGAGTTCTCACCTGTCATTTTTCAGAAATTTTTATTTTAATTAGAAAATTCTTTAAAAGTTCTTAAAATTTTAGAAAATTTATAAAAATAGTTTTCTAAAAAATATGTAAATATCACCTGATAGAATTATAGTGTGTCACGTGACAATAATATCTCAAGAAAAAAAACTGTCAAAATTTGATGGTCAAAGAGCTTTATTAGTTCAATTTATTAGTTCAATTACCTAATTGAGTGCAAATAAAATTTAAAAACTTAATTAATTATTTTTTAAAAATTCAAGAGCTTTAAGCACTCATTCATATTGACTCGATAGGTCTTGAAACATTAAATTATTTTCTCAAAATTATTAAATTTAAAAAAACATTCTTAATAAAATTTTCTTCATTTCCTTTTTAAAGTTAATTAATACATATTTACAATGTTATTATATTGAATAAATTATCAAATAACTTTAATCATTATTTTTATATATTAACTAAAATTATTATTATAAATATATATAACTTTAGATAATGCTCGTAAATCCCTCGTCATCAATTTATTTTTTTAATAATATAATCCAACAATTTCATATTCTACATCTTTTGAGTGAAATTGACAATCTTGGAATAGTCTCAACTAGAAGCTGGGAAAGCGACTGAGATAATTAATAACAATAAATAATTTTAAAGTATATATTTTTAAAAAATAATCATTTTATTCCCACCAAATCCTTTTTTCCCTTCAAAAAATTGAATCGTTTTATTTTATAAAATATAAAAAAGTGGTGGGAATTAATATTTATATTTTTAAATATTTATAAATAGTCAATTTTCTTTTACATTTTCACACATACAACACGTGTAAGCAAAGCAACCCATTTTTGTCTTTTTGGCAAATTACAATTATTATCTTCAATAATTCTACATTAAGGGGCAGAAGTTGACCTTTCAACTGCAAAATTATTTGATTGGGTCACCTGTTTTTTTTATGTCACAGCTGGTGGTCAGTGAACAAAGTTTTTGGTGCCTCTAATTTTAGATTGCCACGTGGCTCTGAACTAAAGGATTATAACTTAAGTATTATTTTTAAGGTCCAACAAATAAAATTCATATTTCAAAAATCATAAATTCAAGTGAAATTATTCAAACCAAAAAAGGACTTCAAAGAATTGGTAAGACCAAGTACTATTACAAATAACTTGCAAACATCAAAGTGTAAAGTCAAATATATTAGTTTACAAGGCATATGTCCATGTGAAACATGGAAGTCTAATTAGAAATGTTCGGGTTTATATTATTACATTGATTTGAGATTCGAATTTTAATATCTGTGACTTTTCTTTGTATGAAACCGAAGCTTTATTTGTCGAAAATAAATAGAAATTTATACAAGTTTTGGAAAATGAATTGCAGAGACGGCTGCAGTGGGAGGCAAAGAGTGGTATTTTTACAGCAAAAGAGATAAAAAATATGCAACAGGGTTGAGAACAAATAGAGCGACATGCAGTGGGTACTGGAAGGCAACAGGAAAAGATAGGGCAATCCATAGGAAGGGGAAGCTTGTTGGGATGAGAAAAACCTTGGTGTTCTACCAAGGCAGGGCTCCCAAAGGCACCAAGACTGATTGGGTCATGCATGAATTCAGGCTTGAAGGTTCCTTTTCACCTCCCAACCTTTCCTCTCTCAAGGTAATCTTTTTAATGTCGTCTATTCGTTTAACTGTCTAAGTAAAGACTAATCTCGTCAAACCATCAACAATGGATGTGATGTACCGACAAATGATATTACTTTAGTTATGGTTGACATTAGATATCGAGTTCGGTTTCAATCATCTCCTGTCTTACCCCTTTGATGGACTTAAAAGAGTACTAATCTAGGGTAATTATTTCATACACTGGCGATGAAAATAAAAAATTTCTACATGTGCCTTAGTTTAGATGTTTAGGGATCTAGTTTAGAGTTTATATGTTAAAATTTAAATACCCAACCATATTACCCTAAAACTAAACTCTAACCTATATTCTAACCTGAAACCCTACATTCTAACAACATCCCCTAAATTTTAAATTCCTACGCATAAACCTTTAAACTAGATCTCTAAACTCTCTAAACTAAGGCGCTTATGTAAACTTTGTGTTACCCTCGTCAGTGTATGAAATATAACTCCTTTGAATTAACTAATGACATTTTTGAAATAAAAATATTAAATTGCGTCAAATTAAAGTATATGAATAAATTATAAATGTAAACCTTACGAGATGATCAAAATTATAATTTAACCAATATAATTTAAAATTTTATGAAGAAAACGAAATGTTTTTTAGATAGTGATATTCTAATTCATCATCTTTGAATAATACATATATATTTGTTTTGTTTTCCTAAAAGGTCCTTGAATTTTTGCACGAATCTTGGGACATGTTGCAATATAAAATATATTTGTTGTTTTTTTTTTTGCACGAATCTATAGTTGATTATTAATTAAATATGTCACAAGCTGTCGCAGTGTATTGAATGATAAATATTTATTTAAATTTTATTCTTATAGTTTTTGGATAAGTAATCTTATTCTTATATTTATATCAAATTATTAATTACATAATATATTTTTTTCCTCATGTGCAGGAAGATTGGGTCTTATGTCGAGTGTTACATAAAACCAGAGAAACAACCATCACCACCAACCCTAGAACCATGAGAATATGTTCCGACGACGCAAGTTCATCATCTCTCCCGCCATTGATGGATCCTTACATAAGCTCCGACCAAATCCAACCGAGCTCCGACGAGCAAGTGCCCTGCTTCTCCACCATGTTTTCGACCCAAAACCAAAGTGATATGCAAGTACCAAACATGCTTACACCAACCCTAACATCATCGTCGTCATCGGCCGGACATCAACGACAACAACAAATGATTCCATCGGCCATTAACAACAACATTACTTCTTGTTTGGACTCATTCCCTGGTGACAAGACGGTCATTAAAACCGTGCTGAACAATCTTAGTCAATTAGACACTTATCTGGACGTTAAAGAATCGATAAGCTTCGATGAAGTTAATTATTCAGATCCGGACTATTTGTCTGGAATGTGGGATTGTCCAACATTTGAGATTAATTAATCATTAATGATAGTGATTAGGGTTTAGGGTTTATTGTTGTTTGTAAAGAAAATTAAATTAATTTGGGGTATCAAGTTTCCCCACTCCCTTAAACATTATTTAAGGTATATGGGTGATCCTAATGTGAAAATTTGTAATCAAAGTTTGTTTGGATCAAATATAGGGTTATGATTTGTGAATGAGACGATTAGCTTAAACTAATATAATATTAAATTAATTTTATATCTTGTAAAATTAAATTAATATTTTAATATACCAAGAATTGAGTTTTAAATAGATCATACATATTTATTTTATCAAATGAGAATATTGTTTTAGTTAATATATATTTAATGGTTAAATATTTTATATATAAAAAATAATTAAAAATTTTCAATTGTTTTAAAACTTGACATATCTTACATTTTTTTGTTCGAAGACATATCTTACATACGTGAGTATAGTATGGTATAATGATTGAATTTAAACCAACACAAATGGTATAAAAATTATAAAATTGCATACATTTTCGCTTTTAAAAACTAGTCAATAAAAATTAATTAGGAAACCAACAAAAGACTCTTCTATTTCTTTATAAATAATTTTTTTTTCAGTGAAAAATATTTTTAAGATGTCTCCGAGTTCAAATCTAGTTAAACTTTCACACAATTACAAATTAAATTGTTCGAACTTAGATTACGTGGATAAGCACCCGCCCTTTATCCCTAAGACCAATACTTAGATTTGAGTATTTGAGTTATTTTAACTATACAAGTAGAGTTAAAAAAATATTTTTATTTTTAAAATACTAATTAAAAATATATGATGACTTTTTTATATAAGTTTGTGGAATATAAACAATTGGATCAAATAATCATTAAAATCTGAATATACTAATATTTGCCATTCGCATATTCTTTTATCTGACTTTTCAATATCCTATAATTATATGGGGCGCTAATTATCTTTAAAAGGTGTAATTCTAACTTTAGTCCTTTTACCATTATGAAATTTGGGATTTAATCAATTTAATTTGACATAACTTGATTCATCTATATTTTGTAATTCATTAATAGGTCCAAATTGATACATCATCAATAGTTGTTATTAAAGTGATGATGTGTATTTCTTTAACGGAAATCCAATTAATTATGTTCGACCAATAAAAAACTTACATACCAAACGGAAGTTTAAAACTATATTAGATGGATGGACCCGACTCACAACGTCATCTGTAGTCCAAGCCAATAAAGTAAATCCATGTCGAAGCTTATAATTACCCATTCTTTTTTTACACGTATAAAAGAGGTAAAGATTCACCTTATATATAAATGACGTGGATGGACCTTATTGGCTGGGACCACGAGTGACGTGGTGAGTCGAGTCCATCTAATAATTTTCCAAATCATAATTTTAAACGATAGCAACTAAAGATGGTATTGATTGATATGAACCTTTTAATAACATTATACCAAATGATGTGAGGGACTAAATTGAAATTTGAATATAATAAAAGATTAAAATCATAATTAGGCCATTCTAAATCTGGTCGGATTCTGAAAAGTTTTCCAGCGCTTATCTCGAAACTGAGACCTAAGAGAGGGAATCGAGCTCGGTTTGCATATCGAAACCTTTGCTTAAATGTCGAAAACAAATCTCGGCAGCGGGAGGGAGAGAAAAACACAGTTAGTAGTTTTATATTTTTATTGAAAACAAGAGCCGAAGAAGAAGAAGAAACCCGCTGTTTCTTCAAGCTTTGAACTGTAATTTTTGCGAGCAATTTAATTACATGGACTCTTCTTCTTTAGTTCTCTCCTTGAAACTTAAACTCCACCATCACTCTTTGCCTCTCCAAAGCCATTTCCAACGACGCCCGCCTCTCACTTCCTCACACTTCAACGTAGCAGCCACCGTCGCCGCCAAGAAACCACTCAGAAAAGTTCTCTGTGAATTCGAACCCAAAGTTAATGGCGCACTCCCCCCGGACTCTGACTCCCGTTTCCTCGACAGGGTAACCCTCTTTTTTTTAATGTATTTCGAACAGTTTGGTCCTATAAAGTAATTCCTTTTTGTGGGTTTAGCAAGAAAAAGTTGCCCATTTGAATCTTTCATGCAATTCTGCGGTTTGGGTTTGTTGCTGCTGCTAATTTGGTTCTTTTTCTGCTTTTAAAAGTTGACATTTTTTTTCAAAAATTGAAAATTTCTGTAATTTGTTTACTTGGGGATGCTAGGCTATCGTTTACTTTGGCATGGAACACTTGTACTATGTTATATATCTTATAGTATTGGAATTTGTACTTTTGCTTTAGTCATTTGTTCATTGCTAATCGATTATGATTTTGGTTTCAGACCATCTGGTTTTACTTTATAGTGAATATTATAATGCAAAAATGTAATCGGCAATGCCGGTTTTAATGAACTTGGTTGTGTTTACTGTCTTCCGTTTGCATTGTTTTGGCAGAATATGTTTATCGAGATTTATTTTTTTAGATGCTTAATGTTATATGCATAATTTCTTTTTACATTTCAGCAAAAAGCATTGGAGGCTGCAATGAATGATATAAATAGTTCATTTGGAAAAGGAAGCGTTACAAGATTGGGAAGCGCTGGTGGAGCATTGGTGTATGTTTTCGAACTTGTCGTAACATTGTGGTTTTTTTAACGAGATCTTTTATTGGTTTACTTCCTTGTGTAGAATTCAAATTTTGTTCCTGGTTAAGACAGGGGGAAATGATTTCTGCTTGCTATGGTTTTAAGTATTATGTTGAGTTTGAACTGGAATTGTTTTTGGCCTGACTTCATTTGGTAAAACTTAATCCATTACAGTGAAACTTTTCCAAGTGGTTGTTTGACGCTAGATTTAGCCTTAGGCGGTGGCCTTCCCAAAGGAAGAATTGTGGAGGTATTGATTTTCTCATTCTATATCATTGTTTTTGCTCCATGAATTTGATTTAAAACAATTGTTTAAATGGACATTATCTGGCTTTGCTGTTAGGACTTAGTCCATAAGTATCTTAATGCAACTTTTAAATTTTTCTAATGAATCAATATTGCACATGTATTGACATGTAAACATATATTGAAACATGTCCTTCGTTTTTCCCTCCCCTGACTAATTTTGTTTAGCATGTGCCCCTGTGCTAGATTGACTAATTTCAACATTATACTCAAAAAACTTGCTTTGAATGGCATCACAATATCTGATGTTTAACTTGGCAGGTATATGGGCCAGAAAGTAGTGGAAAAACTACTCTGGCACTCCATGCCATTGCTGAAGTGCAGGTTAATAGTTTCCTGCCCTTTCTTAGGCTGTTTGGTTTCTGATTTATCATGTTACAAAAGGTCAGTGAAGTGAAATACTGTTTTCATTGTTTTTATGTTAATTATGCAGAAGCTTGGTGGCAACGCTATGCTTGTTGATGCAGAGCATGCTTTTGATCCGGCATATTCAAAAGCATTAGGAGTAGATGTTGAAAATTTGATTGTGTGCCAACCGGATAATGGGGAAATGGCATTAGAAAGTAATATATTCAGTCCCTTTTTATGCAGTTGTGAAAGTGGTCATGGTTGAGGGAGGCAGTAACTGATGCAGCACACATGATGCTTTCGAAAATTTTGCTATGATTGTAAGCTCTACAAATAAGACTAATGAAGTTGTTATGTTTCAGTTGCAGATCGTATGTGCAGATCTGGTGCCGTAGATTTAATTTGCGTTGATTCAGTGTCAGCTCTCACTCCACGGGCAGAGATTGAAGTATGCTCGCTCTCTTGTTTTTCCCTTTCTTTACTCTTCAAAGTAAATTACATTTCGTTCCTGTGGTTTATTGAGTACATCCGGTCAGAAAGCTACAATAATTGTCCCCTACGTAATCTTTTTAGTCCATCAGTTGCAAGTAAAATGGCATCTCAGGTAGGACATGCCTTTGTATATTTAAATTTTTTGCCTCTTCTCTAAATCGATGATTTGATTGAAGATAAGGAGACATACAGATTAAGTAAATAATGAATGGAAAATACAGACCCGACGTGAAGCTAACACCTAGCTAGCAACAGAGCATCTTTACAAGGAACTCAAAGAACAAATGTTATTTTTATTTTTTAAGGTGTTTTATCCTAAACTGTAATTTTGGTGAAAAATTCAAGAATTAGTTTTTGATATGCCCTTTTCTTCTCTTCTCTTTTTGCACGCGTCTTTGGCTTTTTATTGCTGTATTCTTTTGAACCGTTCTATGAACCGTGTCATGCCTAAGCTGTTTTTTGTTGCATTTTATTACATAGGGTGAGATCGGGATGCAACAAATGGGATTACAAGCGCGTCTTATGAGTCAGGCTTTACGTAAGATGTCAGGAAATGCATCTAAAGCTGGTTGTACTCTAATTTTTCTTAATCAAATAAGATACAAGGTACTTCAGATTGAGTATAGGTTTTCTTATTGATAGATGAAGTAAAAGCAATTGCAATTGCAATTGTGATATAGAGGGCGTTGATGTGTTCAACTCAAACTACATTTTAGGAACATCCTTGCATGCATGTTGATTTTCTTGCATCTCTGTATGTTTCTAGACTAGATTAACATGATTTTAATGTTTATTTTTTCCTGTTTTCTTTTCCCTTCTTTTTCCTCCCATTTTACCAATTGAAAGATTGGAGTTTATTATGGAAACCCGGAAGTAACCAGTGGAGGAATTGCATTAAAGTTTTTTGCCTCAGTTCGTCTTGAAATACGTCCTACTGGGAAGATAAAGTCTGTAAGCACAATAGCTTCTTGCTTGATTTTCCTCGACAGTTTTCCGTTTTATCACTCAATATGTAATCATTACTATTACATAATTCCTATTATTCTAGGTTAAAGGCGATGAGGATATTGGGCTCCGTGTTCGTGTAAGAGTGCAGAAGAGTAAGGTAAATAAGAATCATATCAGAGATAGTGGGAAGCTGTACACTTGATTCTTCTTGTTAGGAGCCAAAAGACCATTAGAAATTGTTAATATATCCGGTGAACTTAGTGTCCCCAAATTGATTGCTATTGCAGGTCTCGAGGCCATACAAACAAGCAGAATTTGAGATCATATTTGGAGAGGGAGTAAGCAAATTGGTTAGTAATGCAATGAAATATTTACGTTCATCCGGATTGCAGACTTTTCTCTTTGTCTTGACATTGAAAAAGCCTACAGGGATGCATTTTGGATTGTGCTGAAATGATGGATGTGGTAGCAAAGAAGGGCTCTTGGTACAGCTATGGGGACCATAGGTCTGCTTTCCAGCTTTCTTGTGTGTTAATTGTATTAAATTATTTGAACTAGTGTTTTAAGTTTGCAATAAATTCGGTCCTGTTCTCTATATTTTTGTATAGGTTGGGGCAAGGCAGAGATAAAGCACTACAATACTTGAGAGACAACCCCATTCTTTGCGACGAAATCGAGAAGGTTCGGTACTTCATCCCTTGCATATATGTTCTCTATCATGCTACTAATTGAAACGTACTCCACTTTTATCAACCGATGATGCGTCAAGCTCCAAACTGTTCTTTCTTTTATATAAGAATAATTGAGAACATGCAAAGCTACCTCTCTTCTAATTGTCTTGAAGTATCCGTGTCTGATGCATACCCAAATATGAAAAAACTCGGAAAATTTTTATATATACATGTCAGATACATACCCATGTCTGGCAATTTGATTTCCATACATGTTGTGGAATGGAGATTGATTTGGTTATTTGTTTACTCCGATTCCAGCCCATTGATCTTGTAGTCTTGCTCTTTTAATCGACATTCATGATCGACTACCAAGTTAGAAAAAAATGTTCTTTCAGGTGTTGTTAACAAGTAACCATAGATTTTATCCGCATAATGCAGATAGTTCGATCAAAGATTGTCGATGTAACTGAACATTTTAGCTCAACTCATGTCAAGAGCTCATCACTGCTTCCTCAAGATGATGAAATGTATGAAGAGATATGATGGGATCGAACTGATTAGCTTTTACCACAAGGTTAAATATTCAACAGCTGCAGAATTCGACTGTAGAGGTACCCGAATTTCAGTTTCGCAGTTTGCCTTCGCGTATTATATCCGAGGCGGAGAGCTTTCATGTCTTCAGAAGGAGGTATGTACGTATTCTGTTTTCGAATTCGCAAAGGAACATTAACCATGATTTGTTGATGGACAATAACTTTTTGATTTAGGTTTAATGTGTTGTTTTACCTTATTTTCAGCCTAATTAACATTACCTCATTAATTTTTGCTTAGCCAAAGGCAAAACATTATGGATATGCAAAAGTTAACTTGTCAAAGAAGGTATTTTGATTAGAACATAATTACATCTTCGAGACACGTCGTGTCGAATACAAATTAAGCTCTTATACACGTGTTGAGTTACGATACGATAACGGAACTTCATACTTGGATTTTAATGTTACGAGACATATTGCAACACAGAATTATACTACAAGTACTAAATTATTAGCTTTCTTTAAATATAGGTATCATACTGCATGATCATTAAGCTTTCAAGGACTAAACGTGATATTAACCTTTTTTTTATAATGGCAACGGTGTGTGGATAGAGCTGTTGAAAATTAGTCAAGGTGGAATTTTTATAATGGCAACTACATGACCAATTGGTTTAATTTATATTAAACAAAAAATTATTTGACTTAAACACAAATTAATTTATTTTGTATTCCTTATCAAACAAGATTTGTTTTTTTAATCATGTTTCAGATACAACATGCTGATAAAAAAAGATGCTTCATTTTTTTTAAAAAGGGATAAATTCCCTCTTTAGTCCTTGAATTTGATAATTTTTTCAACTTGGTCTATTGATTTTTTATATTAACCATTAACTTGATTTTTTTATATAACCATTAGTATTCGATTCATTAGTTGGTGAATTGGATTAGATATTGTAGAGACCTATAATAGGGGTGTTTTTTTCCAATCCAATTTGTTCCATTCACTTCGGGATTCGAATTTTTATCCTTTTGTAAGTGATCTAATATTTTATCCTTGAATTTTTGGTGACTTTAACGATAGTTTTGAAATTGTACTATGTACCACAATCACGTATTAAAATAATTAAAATTATCAATGATTAAATTGAAAAATATCGGATTCAACAGAGTAACCAAAAAAACCCTGAAAACACCCTAATAAATAATAATATCTAAAGTTAAAAGTCAAATTGAAAAAATTCTTTAAAAAATAATATAAAATTAAAGATAACGATTTCATGCACTTGGAGTTAAAAAAGTTAACAACTGGAGTTTTTACAAATTAAAAAATGATTTGACCATTCCTTTATTGGCACACGTGTTTTTTTTAAAAAAAGAGAAAAGTACACTCTTAAAAAATGTCATAAACCATATTAAATAAGAGAAAATTTTAAATATATATATATTTCGAGAAGTTTTTAAACTACACAAATCTTTTTATTTAAGGGGTTGAAGATTTAGTTTAAGGTTTATGATATAGTTTGTAGGTGTTAAAATTTAGGGTTTAAGATGTTATGATTATTATAATATATTACTATGTGAAACAAAATTCGCCTTGTCTCTTTTTTTGCTCTTTATATGACTCAACAATGATGTTATGCCTATTTAAAAGGACATAGAAAAGAGATAGACGAATTCTATTTTTAATTTATGTATTATCTACGAACCAAACACGGCCATCTATTAAAAAAATATAGGCCCTGTTTGGCAATTAGCGGATAGCTGATAGCTGATAGCGGATTACATTAGCTGATAGCTGATAGCTGATTGCATTAGCTGATTTGACTAGCGGATTGTATTAGCTGATTGTATAAAAGTGTTTGGTAAAATTAACTGATAGCTGATAGCTGTTTGATTATTTAAACAAGCAAAATGACATATAAGAACATGATTATATTTAATACTTGTTTGAATAATTTATCAATTATTAATATTTTGTATCTAATAAATATTAATTAGATTTGTAAAAATTATTTTTTAATATAAATTTCCTAAACATATTTGAAAGATATATATATTAATTTATTATTTATATAATTATTAAATTTTTTATATGCACATATAAATATGTGATAAAAAAAATAGAATTAACTTACAAATGTCACCATATAAATTAGTAGTAGCAATAAATAAGTCCAATATTTAATATGTTATTATTTATATTAAAAAATATTATTATTTAATTTAAGTTATTTGGAGATTTTTGGTAATTGTTAAGGGTAAAAGTGTCATTACAACCCTAATATCAAACCTCTAATCTCAAAAAGCTCCTATTAGAAGCTTTTTTAAAATTAGCTTTTTCACCCCAATCCGCTCTTTCAATCCGCTATTTACCAAACATTAATATTAGCGGATTTGACTAGTCAAACCTCTAATTATACCTCAAACCTCTAATTTTTACCCAAACCGCTATTTACCAAACAGGGCCATAATAATTTCAATTTTTAATTAATTAATTATTTTTGTTTAACTATTGATATTGACTTATTGACTGACTAGCTTAAACCGAATATGAAAAAAAGTATTTATTAATAATATGTTAAATAAAAGAGATAACTATATATTTAGTACCTCGCATATTTCCGCATTCCTATTTTAGCACCCTACTTATTTTTTGGCAAAATGGTACCTAACGTTATTGTTTTATTTTGGTACCTGGTCGTTAAAAACAAACAGAAATGATGATGTGGCTGATTTTTAATTGGGATAATCACAGTTTAAGTCCCAAAACTTATACGTTCTATCAATTTGGTCGAAACTCTATCAATTTAATAATTATCTTAAAACTGTGATTATTAAATTGATAGAGTTTGGACCAAATTGATAGAAATGTATAAATTTTAGGGATTAAAACTGTGATTATCCCAATTAAAAATAAACTACATTATTCCCGTTTGTTTTTAACGGTCGGGGTACCAAAACACAATAAAAACATAAGTTAGTTATTATTTTACCAAAAAAATAAATGAGATACTAAAATAAGAACGCAAGAATAGATGATGTAATAAATATTTAGTTATCTCTTAATAAAATGAAATGAAATAGAATTTAGGATGGTAAATGGAGAGGAAGAGACAGTTGAGCAGAACAGTTTTTAATATTATTTATATTCGCCGAGTAACCGAGTTGAATCAGTTGATTCATAAATTACGTACGCGTGGGACGACGATCTTTCTTCCCTGTTTCATATTTGAACATTTTTAAGGAAAAATCTAATCGTTGAACTCGTTTTATGAATGAGTTAACAATTAACAATTTGACGAGTCAGTTTTGGGCAACTACTAAACACCTAGCTCATAAATAAAGAAGCATAAAGCTCTAACCTTTTTCCATGGACTTTGAGTTCTCTCTCTCTTCTTAATTGTTCTCTCCAACAACTCCTTCTGCATCTGTCTACCTTTTTCAGGTCAAGTCAACTTCCCCAATTTGTGTTCTTTTTCTGATTATCTTTCACTTTTCTTTCTGGGTTTTTTGTTCTTACTGATGATCGATTGATTTCCTCTCTGGGTTTTCTTTTTCACTTGTTTTTCTTCATCCTTAGCTAATATGCTGGTCTGGGTTTTGTTTCTTGTATGTTTTTCTTGCTTGAACTTGGTTTAATTAATGGTTTTTGATGGAAAATTTATGCTATGATTTCCTTTCTCTTTGATGTTTAATGGTGAAATGAACATAACTTGTGCATTTAAGAGCAAATTGAGGTTGAATTCAGGTGGTTTTTGTTGTTTCTGCTGATTTATTTATTAAGCTTTTGCCTTTTTGTAATTCAGTCAAATTTCCCTTTTTTTAGAACTTCTCAATTGCTTGAAATATGCAGTGAGTTACTATTAATGATATCGAATCAGGTTTCGGAATCTAGTTTTGGGAGTAACTCTTATTGGGTGTATAATCTGTTAGAAGCAAAGTTTTCAAAGTTGCATCGGCTCCCTGTGCTGTTGACTTCATTATGTTAGCTGTATTTTCAGAATTCAACAAGCTAATAGATTCATTTCTTGTTAATGAACTTGTTTATATATATATATATATATATATATATATACGATTTCTCAAACTAGGAACTTTAACTAATCAATGTTTCGAAAGGTATAATATTTGTGTTTTGTTACCAATGGCTTGTTTAGTGCAGCAAAGCGACCGTACGTTGCACACTATAGCAGGCAATGCTAATTGCTACCTGCTGAAAACTTCTACTGCGGAACTTACGAGTGCTGAAGTGATTAAAATATATTCATTGTAAAGAAATCTAAAGTTATGATAGTAAAGTCATAGATAATGCCATCCTAGGTCCCAACTAAATCCGGAATATATTCCCGAAACCATTGGCTGCTTGATGTTGCTTTTTTCTGTGTGCAATTTGTCTGCATCATTTTCCCGACAAACACCACGAAATTTGGTTTATTAGTTCTAATTCTAGCACAGACAGTTAATGGATGACTGCTCCGTGCCTACCTTTGTGATTTTGTTATTTGATTTCACTGTTTTATGTGTTCATAATTAAAGTTTTTCTCATTGGTTCCTCTTGGCAGGTCCAGAAAGTGCTCTGATTCATAGCATTGATCAAATATATAGGAAAGCTGGTCAGTGGTGCACCATAAAGTTATGACTTGTTTTTCTTTCTTATTTCACGGACGTAACGATCCGTCAAAAAACCATTCTTTTGAGGTTGATGAAGGTAAGTTAGAAGCCTTTGAATAATTAGAAAATCTTTTTATGCTGTCGCATGCAGTTTAATGAAAGAAACCTCCTAATCTGCCTTCTTTTTTTTCATTTTCTGAACAGGGTTTGACCTTCACAATGTAAAATTTTACACATACAAAGAATTAAGAACTGCCACTGAAGATTTTAGCCCGGTCAATAAGATTGGCGAAGGAGGTTTCGGTTCTGTCTATAAGGTATATATATGATGTTTTGATATACGAGCATTGCTTGCATTACCCTTTTGTTTCTTGTCATCATTCTACGAAAGGAACCTCCTTAATTATCATTATTGATTTTCAGGGGCGGCTCAAAAACGGAAACATTGCTGCAATAAAAGTTCTTTCGGCTGAATCAAGACAGGGAGTGAAAGAATTCGTAACAGAGATTAAGGTGATCTCTGAAATACAACATGAAAATTTAGTCAAGCTCTATGGCTGTTGTGTGGAAGATAATCACAGAATCTTGGTCTATAACTACCTCGAGAATAACAGCCTTTCCCAGACTCTTCTCGGTAATTTTTCAATATTGGTCTACACTTTTAAGTTCAGTTTATTGAATTTGAGGCTATTCTTTATATCAGAATACATAGTAGTAAAACTATACATACATACATACATACATACATACATATATATAAGAAAAGTGTTTCGCCATATATTTTTCGCTGCCTTCCATAACCATTATATGAACTGTATAATTATCATGTCAATAATAGAGCAAGTTGTATTTGTATAAGATGTATCTTCTTTAAACGATTCACTAGTGCTTGCCTAATAGAGTTTTAATCACATTGAAACTAAGAGCAGTTTAACCCTTTTCTTTTACAGGTAGTGGTCACAGTAATATCCAGTTTAATTGGAAAACACGGTCCAAAATATGTATCGGGATTGCACGTGGGCTTGCCTTCCTTCATGAGGAAGTAAAACCTTACATTGTTCATAGAGATATCAAAGCAAGCAATATTCTTCTCGACAAAGACCTATCACCCAAAATATCAGATTTCGGATTGGCAAAACTTATCCCAGCAAACTTGACTCATGTTAGCACTCGTGTGGCTGGAACAATGTAAGGCTCCAATATTCCTTTTATTCCTTCAAGTTTAAACATACTTCGAATGTAGTTTTCGTTTTTAATTAGCATTTAATATCATATTACCATCCAAGTCACAAAGCGTTTGTGTTAAAAGCAATAGTAACAAAAAATTTCCATGTTACTTGGATTCGGGCGCAAGTGTCTGAGGCTACTTTGAAGAACTAGTGTCTAGTATGTTTTCTCTTTCGAGATGGTTGATATGACCAACAAAATCGAATTGAAGTTTGTTCTCTCTTTAAATTAGGTTCTATTTCAAGCCATTGCTTATCAAATTTATATATTAACTATTGGACCTCTGTGGCTGTAGTTAAAATTTACCAAATTAACCATGTGACATTGGACTTAAATTTAGTTCGTATTTTCTCATCGATCAAACTTTTATTCTTTCAACAAGTATTAAATGTCATTGATGTATTCATTCATGGTTTCAGAGGTTATCTTGCACCGGAGTATGCAATAAGGGGGCAGCTGACGCGAAAAGCAGATATCTACGGTTTTGGCGTTCTCCTCATAGAAATTGTTGCCGGGAGATGTAACACAAATACGCGGTTACCTGTTGGAGAACAATATCTCCTAGAACGGGTATGGATTCGAGTCTTTTCTGTTATAGTTACCAGTTTAGTTTATTGCTATCGTATAAATGGTGGAGCTTGATCCGTGAGTGATGAGACTTCCTTTCGGTTTTGCTCGGAGATCATCAACCGAGATATATGTTGTAACTCCTATTGAAAGGTTTGGGGTTCGTGACACGCTGATCTCTTGTTGCAGGCATGGGAACTTTACGAGCGAAGGGAGCTGGTTGTGTTGGTAGACGATTTGCTGAATGGCGATTTCGATGCGGAGGAGGCTTGTAGGTACCTCAAGATTGGTCTTCTTTGCACCCAAGATGCTCCTAAACTACGGCCATCTATGTCATCGGTTGTCAAGATGCTAACCGGCGAGAAAGATGTCAACGAGAGGAAGGTAACAAAACCAGGCTTAATCTCCGATTTTATGGACCTCAAAGTGCGGAGTTCTGATAAAACGAAGTCGGAACCGAAGAACACGTCTTATAGCGCTTTCTCTAGCTCAGACAGAGACAATTCAACCATGTCATCAGGAACCTCAACTTCTGCAACTACAACCTTCAATACACTGTCAAACGACCAGATCGCTTAAACATCGACGCGAACAATTTTCGAAATTTATTCATTTTTATTCGAATTTTGTATCTTTTTTTGAAGCTTTGTCAGTTTGTAAATTGTACAATAGTGTTTGTTCTTGTATTTGGTGGGAAACTGAGCTCTTGTAAATGTTATCATGTTAAAGAAGTTTTTGCAGAGTTGATCCATGCTTAGTTATCTTCTTTCTCTTTTGCCTCCAAATTTACAGTACTCGAACCGGATTAATATATTTTTCCTAATTTTTGCAAATGTTATCAATATTATTTTTATTTAACATTTACTAATTTTATGTTATTTTCCCTTCTATTGAAATTTTAAACGTAATAACTTACATATTTTTAATATTTATATTATAATATCATATATCTAACTATCATATGACATGAAACGGAAATTAAATTAATCATTAAAAAACTTATTTCGTTTGGTTTTTTTAAAATGGATAATAAAATTGAATAAATTGTTAAAAACAAATAATATAAGTGAATTCGATTTAATCGACCGGTTTAATTTAATCGATTAATTCGATTTAATTGACTATTTGCTCGCCCATATTTGATGCATTTGTGGTATTTCAATTTGATAATTTAATTGTTTTTTCCTTTTATTTTCACCGACAACTACCTATCTGTTTTTAAATATAATTATCTATTTAGTATTAGGGTCCCATGAACATTGATATATTTAAAACATTAAATTCTTAAAACTAAAAAAAGTACATTAATAAATTAATAATTAAATGAAGGTATATCCACCACCATAAATTTCTTGAAAAGGTAAATCTCTCCTTTTGCCCCCTTCATTTTTTTTGTTTAATCATTTTAGTCCTTAGACTTTTATTTTGTTCTTTCTAGCCCTTAAAATTTTATTTTTGTCATATTGACTCAAACGTGATAAAACAATATTTTTTTATCTTTGTTAAAATGCTGACATCAATTGTTTTTTTTGTCATGTCATCAAAAATTAAAAAAAAAAGTAATATTTGTGAAAAGAAAAATTGGCATCAACATTTTACAATGACAAATTACTTATTTTTTTTTAAAAATATTTTTAATGATTTGACAAAGAATGACGAAATAATTGATATCGGTTTAACAACAAACACAATAAAAATTTAAAGGGTTAAATTACTAAATTGACAAGATTAGAAGTCAAAACGATCATTATGCTAATTAAAAATAACGGTGATATTATAAAATAAATTTAAATAGTATAATTGTAAAGTTAAATTAAAATAGTGATTAAGAATTTTTATTTACATCCCAAAATACTCATTAAAGTTTAATTCTTAATATTTTCAATACCTCCCTCGTGATGTAAAATGTACCAAAAATAACATTAATATTAGAAGTTGAATTCGTGACATGGATAGCGGTAGGTTGAGAATTAAACTGATTATTGTTTTTATATATTATTTAAATACTTTAATCAATTTATTTATAAAAAAAGTTTTTTTTGGGGGAAATGTTTCTGGTCCAAATTTTGACCTTCCAATCACTTGCAAATTGCAATTAAAAAAAGCTTTTTCTTCATTCTTTTAGTTCTATTATGAAAATGACATATTAATGATAA
The DNA here is from genome assembly GCA_030270665.1 of Hibiscus trionum. Taxonomy (NCBI): domain Eukaryota; kingdom Viridiplantae; phylum Streptophyta; class Magnoliopsida; order Malvales; family Malvaceae; genus Hibiscus; species Hibiscus trionum. Next base: position 4,913,616 of record BSYR01000044.1, read on the forward strand.
TAAAACAATTTGTATATAAATTATATTAAACGTGAGTTGGATTTTTAGATGAGTGGTTTTTAATTGTTTTATTAAAAATTATTTAGAAATATAAAATGTTGAAAGAGTCATTATAGTAATATTTATTTATTTTTAATTGAATTGACATTAGGTTATTCAGTGGTATCAACTCAATGAATTATTAATAATATAGATGCAATTGCTTCTAATTTAGTGGTTAAAAAATTATACGTAATTTAAGTATTATATCAAAAACTAAAAAAAATGATTTAGAAGGAACAAAGAATTGTTTAAGTGAAAAAGAGAACATTGTTTTTCATAAGAAATCGAAATTTGAGCAATTTTGTCAGTAAAATATGTGTTTATTAAGAGTTAAAAATAAACATAAACTACAATGAGATTGAATTAAAAAAAGGCTAAAAATGATTTAGATTTTTTGGCCTAGTGACATTTTTGCCCTTGAATTTAAGAGAAAATTATTTAGCCCTTGAATTTTTTTTTTCTGTTTCTTGTTACCCTTAAACTTTTAATTTTTTGTCGAAATCGTAGAAGGATTCATTTGAATAATTTACGACGAACGGTGGCATAACAGACGATGAACGGTGTGTGGGTCGTTCGTCAAGGGGAGAGTGATTCAGTCTGTCGCCGGAAATGCAACCAACATCGGTGGTAGTGGTCGGATTTGGGGGTTAGGGATTTGAGGACTATTTTGAGATTATTTGAAAATTTTAAGATATTTTAAATTTCTGTTTTATTGGTTAAAAATAAAATAAAAAAATATTTAATATTACCACATGTCATGCTTTTATTGGTTAATGGAACTTTTTTTAACAGACAGTTACGACAGTCACCTATTTGAGTAATTTTAAAAATATTAGACACTTATTTAGCCCGAAAAATACTTTAAGCACTTTACTTTTTGGGCACTTTTTTTTTTGCCACTTAAGCCTATTTTTTCCACCAATTGATTCAATTTAATTAAAAATTAAAAGCTTAACGGTCAAAAAAAGAAAAACTTAAAGAGCTAAAATGATTTTTTTTTGTAAAGTTCAATGATACAATTTAACATTATGCCATATTTTTTCCCAAGCCGCGTTAATATTAATTAATTCAAAACTGTGGACTAAATGATTTAAATAATATATTCGAATTTCAACTATTCAACATTATTTTTATATTGAAATTGATATAGATTTATATAATAAATGTCAAATGGTTAATATCCAACAAACACTATAAACAATAATAAATTCAGAAAAGTATTTCCTACAACGTCATGCTAATCACATCTCATTCTCAATTACAATATAGAAAACAATTTATAATATAAAAAATTCTATTGCCCTTGATGAGTACCGATGAACAACATTAACGATGAGTACCGATAAGCACTATTAATTTAATTTATAAAAAAATAAAATTTAAATGACTTAACATATAATTATACATTATTTAAAAATCAAAAGGTAAATTAATTAAAATATATTATTTTATTTTTAATTTTTTTTTAAATATAGATCAAAATACCTATCTACCCATAAATTACAAAATCTTAATTTTTGTTCATTTAAAATTTAAGCTGCCATCGTCGTCATCGCCGACGCTACCTCTTACCATCATCGTTGTTGCCTCCTGCATGACCGTTGTTTCCCACCACCCCAACCCTAACTTCTTATTTTGCCGCCGCACTCCCCACCGCTCCAACCCTAGCTTAATTTAGTTTTAAATTTCGTAAACATATCCAAATATATTATCTAAAGCCAATTCCAAATGAGTTAATTTACCAACAATTCAATTAAATTTGTTCGGTTTTTTTAACTTACCCTGCATTTGAATAGCATTTGAAACAATGGCAGGGCAGCGACGGCGGCAACAACAAATTTTAAATGAACAAAAATTAACGTTTTATAATTCAGCGGTAGATAGGTATTTTGATATATGTTTAAAAGAAAATTAAAAATAAAATAATATATTTTAATGAATTTACTTTTTATTTTTTAAATAATTTATAATTATACGGTGAGTCCTTTAAATTTTTAATCTTTATAAATTGAATTAATGATGTTCATCGGTGCTCATCGAGCATGGCAGACTCATCCTATAATATATTCACATGTAAGGGATAAACGATAACATTTTATATTTAACCATTCTGATATGTGATATATTAGAGTTAATTGCATTGCAACTTACGTTTTTAAATAATAATTTTTATTTTAAATTCGTCTTTAAATTTTTAAATGGTTTAATTTTATCCTCAAACTATAGCCCTTATTTTAAATTAGTTCTTAATACTTTGAAAGTTTCAATTTCATCCTCAAATTATGACCCTCAATCTATATTAATCTTTAAACTTTTGAATGTTCCAATTTCATGATCAAACTTTTAAAATTTCGAAAGTTTTAATTTCATCCTCAAATAATGATATTTTAACAATGGATATGATTATCATGTGATGGTAATTTACGGATGAAATTAGAACTTTTAAAATTTTGTGGACTAATTTAGAATGAGAGTCATAATTTAAGGATAAAATTGAAACATTTAAAAGTTTATAGTCAAGTTAAAATGAGAGTTATAGTTTAGACACGTGATGCAATTATCTCAGTATATTAAAAATAAATAAAAACAAAATCAAAATTCAAAGATTAATATAAAAAATTTAGATCAAATTAAAAAAAAATTGTAAATTCATAACATCTCTTATGTCATCTCATTCTCATTAAAAAACAATTTTTTAAAAAAATTATGAACAGAAAAAGAACATGACAGGAGCATCTAAGAGTCTCAATCTCAATTCTCATGTTTGTAATTCATAATGTTTAAAGCAAAAGTGGGTCCTAAAAACCCCTCTGGTTTTCGTCTAATTATGAACAAACAAAAGAAATTCTAATGTCTAATGAATGATCCTTCCTTTCCTGCTTGTCCGAGTTGGAGTTTACCTGAGTCAGAAACAGAGTTAGCTCGCTCTTTTTCATCTCTTTGTCTTTTTACAACTTTTTCCCAACTTTTCTTTTCAATTCAGAGCAGACCCTCTTTTTCACGAGCACTCACTGAAAAAACAAAACCATTAAAAATAAGATTTATCTGTTTATGTTTGTATTAGGTTTTTGTCTTACGGTTTCATAACCAAAATAAAACCCCCAAAAAACTTATTTTTTAATTTAATTTACTTAGCTTTTAGTCACCCCCACCCAACTCAACTGACCTAATCATTTGCTTTACTGTGCTTTCTTTTTAGTCTTTGCATTTAGTCCCAGTTTTCCAGAGTAAAAACTAAGGGGGGCATAATTTGCTTCAATCTCTTGTCCTTTTTCTTTTTTAAAAATCCTTTTTTTTTCTCCTAGCTTACATGTGAAGCAAATTTTTTTGGGGTTGAATGGACCCTGCGTGATCGAATTTACTCCCTCAACTGCTTTCCCTTTGATGGGTATTTTTTGTTTTCTTAAATTTAAGGAATGAAATGAACAAATGGGTGTGTTTTAGTTCCTCTAAACTTCAATCCCTGAAATGGGTATTTTTCATATCTCCATTTTCTTAGTGAAAATTTGATCTTTTTTCAAGGGTGGATCCAAAGGTTTAAAATTTAGGCGATGGAGGATATAGGGCTTTTTGAGCAGGGTTGGAAATGGTTGGAATCTCAGAAACATGTTTATTCCAAGGCGGAAACAGTTGTTGCTTGGTGTAGGGATAAAATGGGATTGTTAATGGAGAGGCACTGGCCTATGGTTTGTAGTGGATGGGTTGGTTTCTGCAAGCTTTCGAGGTTGGTCTTGGTTTACTGGAAAGATTGTTTGGTCAGAGGGTTTCAGTCATGTATCCAATTAGGTCCAGCTTCGTTGCTTGTCATAATGTGGAGCTGTTTCCTCAGCTTGACTTCCATGTCTTGCTTGCTTTATGTGCTTTTGAGTATGGTAATGTATCAGTTTCATTCTATTTAAATCTTTTGTGTTTTGTGTTTTTATTGCATCTTTACTATCTTTGGACATTTTTCAAGTTGATTGTTGATTTTATGTTTGTCAACCTTGATTTATCTTTGGAATTTCTTTGATAAGGTCAAAGAATTTCTTACATGTTCAATTAATGTGTTAGAGGTTAGATTCTTAGCAAAGATACTTGGATTTAGCTTAAAAGTTTCGTTTTTAGAATCTTACGGTTGTACTGATTGCTGAGCTGTTGATTCGAAATCATACCCTGAAGTTCTTGTAAGAGATGTCGAAATGCTTTTGTATGATAAATTGATAATTCTCTTGATTCCTAGATCCTTGGATGTTATCCTTATGCTTAAATCTGTCTGCATAGTGCATACTAGTGTTTGGAGTGCTATTGAAGTTTTTTTCGAACACTTAATATTGCCTTAGCCATAGGCCCATAGCTTGCAGTACATCTGCCACAACCGTGATCTCGGAAGTTAAAAATTCCTTTTTCCACCCTAGAAAGTTATGATATTCTGTATGGTAACGTCTTCTTTCTAGTGATAACTGGACATGAAATTGGAGGAGCAAAGGTTGCTAGGGGGTTGTTAATGGTAGATATTTTCTATGAAGTTCACCTAAACTTAGTGATGTTTAGGCTATTGCGAGAGTTATGGTGGATTTATACTTTTTCGTTCCAACTTAGTTTACTTTGTGGCATCAATCTTATCGACGTATAATTTGCAATTAGAAATTTAAGAATGATGCTTACAGTCTGGTCTCATTTGTTTCAGGGCGCTGCCGGAGCTGCTGTTCAGTACTTAGGTTATACACCTGGCCTCTTTATCGTAGGACTGTTCGGCATATTGGTTTTATGGATGTATGCTAACTTTTGGATAACCGGAACACTTTTTATAGTTGGAGGTATGACTTGTTTCTTATCCTATTGAATGAATTTTTCCTATCAGTAATATAGTATCCGTACTTTTTTCTTATTTCATTTTCATTTCCACATAAAACACGGGATAGGTCTATGTTGTCCGTGACATCCACAACAGTAGCTTGTCATATGTTTTCTGTTTGTGAAATAGTTGCCAAAAATGAGAATGTTTATTTTTCCAAAATTATCCACCTTAAGCCTTATAAACATGGATTACGGCTTTCGTTTCTTTGAGCTTGTACATATATGAACCTACGTGTCTTTTTGTATCGAGGAAAATAAACTAGAGGAATCTGTAGGAAGACATAAGGAATGCATATAACTTGTTTGATGGGCTTAATTGTATTTACATTTCATCTGCTTTGACTGCTTTTTTGTGATCTTTGAAGATGATATATCTCTGTGCAGGTTATTTGTTCTCCTTAAGTCATGCGCGATTAATAGTTTTAATAGCGACCGCATACTCTGTTTATTGCGTCAAAGTTCAAGTTGGGTGGCATGGCGTCTTTCTATCAATAAACCTTGCTTTTTTGTCGAACGACATGGTGAATTATTTGCTCCAATGTTTTGATAATGCGAGTGAAAGCACAAATTTTGAAGAACAAAAGGAACCCAAATCGGTTATGGAAGATGATTTACCTGGACAGTGTGAATACTCTATTCCCACCGATGAACCTAAGAAGGTGCATCAATGCAAGTCATCGAGTAAATCTGCTACTACATCAGTTATAAACCAAAAGGAGTTCACTGCAAAAAGGGTGGTCAAGGAAGAAACGGGTTCGACTGATGAAATGAAAAGAATAATGAATAGCACGGATCATTATGAAGCATTGGGATTCCCTCGTCACATAAAAATTGACGCTGGAATCCTCAAAAAGGAATACCGAAAAAAGGTAGATGCTATCCTTAAACAAGCCTTACACGTTTGATTTGTCTAAATATCTAACTTGGGCACCTGCACTTATTTCAGTAAAAGCATTAAAGCATAACAAGACCAGAGGAATGCTTCTCCGTTTCTATTCAATTGATATTAGGATATGTTCGATATTTTAGCATTTGCTTCTGATAATTTATTTCCGCAATCCGAGTACCATTTTAGAGTAGTAAATTGTCTAGGAAGGGAAAATCTACTTCTTTTATTTCCTTCTCGAAAGGAATCATCATTTAGCCTTCTTCTGTTTTCCATTTATATTTAGTATACCCTAAGTTTCTCAATATTTTTTTTTTCTGGGAATTCTATTTTGACAGGCCATGCTTGTACATCCCGACAAGAACATGGGAAGTCCTTTAGCAAGTGAATCATTTAAGAAACTTCAGTGTGCTTATGAGGTGAGTAACTATGTTCTCGTTGTTATTTTTATAGTCTTGGCATGATTTTTCATTGAGTTCCGATTATCTCAAATGAAAGTTGAACACCGTCAACGATTGGAGAAATTATGGCTTCTTTACACAGATGGCATTGGTGTGGATTTTTGTAGGTCCTTTCTGATTCCGTGAAGAAGAGGGACTATGATGAGCAATTGAGAAAGGAAGAATCCAAGACGAGGAGTGTCTGTCAAAAGTCCCATAGCTCATCACAGCAGGTAGTTCTGATTTCTACTGGCTCATTTTTCGTTTTTCTTGCATTATTTTTTTCTCTGGAGTGTTCTCTTGCGGTTCTATTTTCACGATGGGGTTTATACTAGAAAGCTTCGAAGATGCAAATTGATGTGATTCCTTATCAGTTTAATGATGCTGGGTCGTCGTGTAAACTAATATATTTCAACACACTCTCCTTTCAGCAATCTACTTCAGATCATCGCTCTGAAGAATCGAGGCGTATACAATGCACCAAGTGTGGTAATTCACATATATGGGTGTGCACGAATAGGAACAAGGCCAAGGCTAGGTGGTGTCAGGTCAGACTTCCCTGCTTTCTATTTGTCAAATCCGATATTTTGAAATGTGTAACTTCTTTTACTTGGAACGGACTAAGTCTTAACCACGAAACTTTAAGACATAAGCCTCTTGAGAATGGAAGTTTTAATCAAAATTGTAACCACTATTATATATATATATATATATATATATATATTTCATTAGCTCTAAATGCATGCATTTCATAAATTTCTGAGATTAGTTTTGGCTACAGGATTGCTGTCAATATCATCAAGCCAAAGATGGAGATGGATGGGTTGAGTATAAAGGTTCCTTGGTATTTGATAGGCCTCAGAAGGTAAGCTCCTTTTTTTGTTGGTGCGAAAAGTTCGATCCATTTGGTTTACTACATCGATCGTTTCAACTGAATTTGGTATGGTCATCAAGTTGTGAATGTTTTTGCGTGTCATAATGTTAATGGTATGACATCTCACTTTTTTAGCCTTTAATCGTGAATCTTCCCCGGAGAACGATAATTTTGTCATTCAAGTTAACATCATGCTTTTTCAAAATGGCGGAATTTTGGTCCCTTTCTTTCATTAAACTTAGCTGTTTATTATGTTTGTTTCCCGTCTTATAGGTGGAAATACCACGTGCTTTTGTCTGCGCCGAGAGCAAGATCTTCGATGTTTCAGAATGGGCTATCTGCCAGGTCAGTGGTTCATGTTGCATGTAAAACTTGCATGTGCATGAATGCGTCAGTTTGTGCGTGTGTATCATGTGTGTGAGCTGGCTTGCTAGTTAAATGATTCAAATCCAATCATTTGAAATGAGAATGTTTGGCCTCCTTTCCTGTTTTATCTTTATGTACCTAACAGTTTTAGAACTTACTGAATGGTGGTTGCAGGGAATGGCATGTAGACCGAACACGCATCGGCCTAGCTTCCACGTAAACATGGTCGGTTTAGAGAAGACCCAAAGATCAAAGTCAAGCCGATATCCTTGGGACTTGGATGCTGAAATGATCGATGAAGACGAAGAAGAATTCGAGTTATGGCTTCAGCAGGCCTTGGCATCCGGCCTCTTTTGCGAAAGCTCCAAACGCAGGAAGAGCTGGAGTCCGTTTAAATTGCCTCAGAAGAACAGCAAAAAGCAATGGCGAAGATCTTCGACCTGAAAATCCGAAACGACATTTTACGAAGAGTTTTTCTCCGCTTTCCGACCAAAGTGAAAACATCTATCATTCTTCCAACAATGGAGAGTTATGGTGTTTGAAGATGGAAGCAAAAAGAAAACATGGATTGATCAGCAAGATGATGGCTAAGTTCTCATCAAATTCGAGATGAAACCAAGGGAGAAAAAACTGAGATTGGTCTTTTTTTCTAGCCATAGATTGAAGCTTCTGCTGCGAAAATCTGGATCAAAATCGATCTACTTGTATATTTATCATAATGTATGAAACATTCTTCTACGACTATCACTTCTAATTATGTTATTTATCTGAATTTCTTTTTTATATATTTCTCTGGTTATTCGTGTTTATTTTTGTATTCAACGTCTATTTATCTATGACTATGAGTATGTTGGTATGATCCTAAAACTTATAAAAGAATTCAAACAAGTCCATGTTGAAATGTATATTCACAGGGCCGAGCCAGGATCGAATATTGGCAAGGGTCAAAATATTAAATTAATATTTTAAAGAATCAACGGTTTATTATGTATTTAAACTCAAAAAAAATTGAGGATACATGTTCCTTATTTTTAGTTCAACCTAGAGGTGTAAATGAACAAAGTGTTCGACGAATTGTTAGTGAACCGTTCGTATAGCGTTCGTTTATTAAGCTAAGTAAACGTGTATGAACAATTTTTTAGTCCGTTTAATAAATGAACGAACACGAATAGAGGTGTATTCTACCCGTTAATGTTTTTTTTTTTTTTGATAAGAAGGTTGGGCCTCGTTACTACCCGTTAATGTTCACGGACAAGCTTGTTTATAAGCTCATTTATTTGGTTCCCTTTTCCTCTCTTTTTTTACATTTTAAATATTGATGAATGTATGGACTAAATTGAACACGTGGTGAAGTTTTGAGTTCAAATTGTGAAGTCTAGGTGTAATTCCACCATTTTGGGAACATATAAATGAACATGTTCGCGAACATTACACGGATATGTTCACGAACGTTGAATGAACATGTTCGTGAACGTTAAATAAACGAACACGAACATCATAAAAATAAATAAACGAACACAAACATGATACTAAAAATTTAAACGAACCGAACATAAACACCTTCAAATATAAATAAACGAACACAAGCAAAATCTTATTCGTTCAAGCTCGGTTCATTTACACCCCTAGTTTAACCCCTACTTAATTATATATTTAATAAACTCTTAATTTTTTTTTAATTTGAATAATTAATTTTTATAGAGACCAAAATATTATTCGAAATTTAAATGAAAAGTAAGGAATTTAATATTGAAAAAAGAATAATGTTGTCTAAATTAACTGTACTTGACTCTTTGATTTTTGATACGAACTGAGTTCAAAGTTCAAACCTTGTTTAAGACCAAACATTTTGTCATTAAAGTTGTCTAATCTAAAGACATGTTTTTTTAATGGGGAATTGGAATCAAATGGCCTTTATTATATGGGTTTTATTTTGATGCACAAGCTGTCTAAAATTTTTTTACACAACCCTTTTATAAAATTTAAAATTTAAATCACAAACCCTAGCAACCTAAAACCTAAACCCTAAGCCCTAAACCCTAAACTCTAAATTCTAACCATAAACCTTAAATTATATACCCTACATACTAAATCCCTAAACCCTAACCTAAAATCTTAAACCCTAAAATTAAAGGGCTTGTGTGCATCAAAGTATTTTCCTTATTATATTCCCGCAACACAGAGAAGAAAAAAAGAACATTTTTTTTCTGGATATTCTTGGTTGTTTCTCAACTTGTTATATTAGGAGCAGCCAAAGTTCAAAGTTAAAAGAATATTGTCAGAAAATAAATAATAATGATAATAACCTTTAAATAAGAAGTTACCAAATGTTTAAATATATTCAAATCTAATATTTATTTAATATTGTAATATTAATAATGCTAAATAAAAATAAGGTTTAGCCAATATATTAAAAATTAAACCTGTTTAATGTTCTTTGATGAAAATTTTAAATAGTTAAAGTTCAAATATCATTAATTATGAATAACTTGTAAACACATTTTAGATCTATTTTTACTTATCAAATTTTAATCTACTAAACCGATTTTAATCTATTAGTGGTTCTTGATTTAATCAATTCGATTCCTAAATTAATCCGGGATAACTCATAGGGGTCGAGAGCTAAACCCGAATTTTTTAAGGGTTAAGAGTTTTTTTTTAAATGCATTTAAAATTTGTTATTCCATATTTAAATTCACATTTCTAAAAATTTATAATTTTACACTCCTAAATTTTTAATTAACTTTTTTAAAAATTTATATTCTCTAACATAAAATCTTGCGATGTTCAAAATTCTATGTATTTACATAATAATTCTTCAACATCAATTATTTAATATAATTATTCAACATAAATTATTTAATATATTTATTCAACAATAATTGTTTTTTGTATTGCATGTGACACTAGAAAGAGTTTATATAATAATTAAATTAATTAATTAAGAAACATAGTTTTAGATACATTGTATTTCTAGCTATTAAGGTTGGTTTATGGTTGTCTTTTGCCTTTAACAAACAGTCACTTTTTAATATATAAGATTTAAGTTGTCCATACAATATGCGAACTATGTATAAAATTTAATTTACGAATTTTAAATATACTTCATGTCAAGTCTAAACTAACATTTAATATTCAGGTTGATGTCTCGATTTTATAAACCCACAAAATAACTCTTGAACGAACAATATTTCACAAACTTTTCGTAATAGAATATGCTAGAACTCTCGACAAAGTCACACGTCGACAAAATTCGTAACATGAACCAAAACGACATGTTTTCAAAATTCGATGTTCACAGCATCTGTCTTAACATTGCCAAGATAATGAAAACGCTAAGCACCATACAAGGGAATTGATCAACTTGTGCTACTTTTGAGTAAAAGAAAGATGGTGCAAAATCTTCAGGTGTAAATGTTGATATAGCAAAGATATATTCCTAATTTGGTGATGGGGACACTTGTTCTTCACCCATTGCCTCACATTAATCACCACCGTCCAATACCGTCTCAGAATGAGAGCAGCATGAGCATTCGTTTAGGACCTCCATTTTTTTTTTACTTTCATAGTTTCTGTAAGTGTTAATCTGGTAAGTTAGTAGTTGTACTTTATTGTTTTAGTTGTATTTGAGATGTTTTCTTAACAAAACAATGAAAATAATGTGTTTGACAAAGCTTGATCGTGTTTTTATGGTTAATTAATAAAATATTAAATTAATTGTTTAAAGTAATGATATATAGTTTTATTATATAAGATTGATTTTTATATTTTCGCTCAGAACATCGAAAATATCTGAGACGACTCTACCACCGTCGATCAAATTCTTCACCATTTCTATAATTCAATTTCCTTTCTTTTTTTATCCCTTCAAAAAAAAAAGTTTCCTTTCCTTTTTGAAGCTAGAATATCCCAATGTACGTCTGGTTAATTAGATACTAAGCTTAATGAGATCTCGATAGAGTTTGCAAAATTGAAATTGAGGTTTTTGAAGGCTTAAGTTTGAGTTTCATCGTTATATAATTTAGGGTAAATTACAACGGAGGTTACTCAATTGTTTATAAGGTTACATTTGGGTCACCTAATTATTAAAAGTTGCATTTGAGTCACTCAATTATGGGAAACATTATATTTGAGTCACCCAATTATTAAAAGTTACACTCGGGTCACTCAACTATAGGTAAGGTTACGTTTGGGTCACCATTCTTATTTAAAAATATATATCAATTTATGTATTAGATTAATTAATGATTTCAAATGAAGTACTCTAGTGTCAATGCGCGTATACAAGTGATTTGGAAGAAGAAAAATGACTACTTGATATTTTTTTAAATATGAAGGGTGACCCAAATGTAACCTTACCTATAATTGAGTGACCCAAATATAACCTTTAATAATTTGGTGACCCAAATGTAACCTTATCCATAATTGAATGACCCAAGTGTAACTTTTAATAATTAGGTGATTCTAAATGTAACCTTACCTATAATTGAGTGACTTTCGTTGTAGTTTACTCTATAATTTATAATGCAGATTTTCTAGTTGACTTAACTACAAAATAAGTGCCCAAACTATGTTTTTTTTTTTTTGCAATAGGTGCCCAAAGTATTTTTTGGCTGAAATAGGTGCCCAAGTAGGTGCCAAAAATTGACTTTAAAATAAGCCAAAAACGAAAGTTTAGGCACCTATTTCAGCCAAAAAAAAATACTTTAGGCACTTATTTCAACCAAAATGAAAGTTTAAGCACCTATTTCAACCAAAAAATATTTTAGGCACCTATTACAAAAAAGAGACATGATTTAAGCACTTATTTTATAGTTTAGCCTTTCTAGTTAGTTGAAATAATTTATAATTAGTTGAGTTTAGTTAATTGAGTTAGTTCTCGATTTAGTTAGTTATTTTAATGTTTGTAATGATTATATTTGAAAAAAAAAATTCAAAATTCAAAAAGACAAATAAAACTATTAGATAATGAACTTTGTCTAAAGAATTTTAAATTTGAAAGATGAGTTATAGAGAATTATGATTAACAATTATAAAAACATAAAATGAACTTTGTGTAAAGAAATTTAAATTTCAACGATATATTCGAGTGATGTATTATTTAGGTCCTTTTTCGTGATCAAAGATTCTTAATGTTTGGGGGTGTAGTGGGTATAAATGTGAGATAGAATTGGTTGAAACAACATGTTGGTCATTCAAGGGGCATATGGCATATGTTGCTGCTACACATCAACTTGGTTCATTATTACTCCAATTATATATATATAATTAATTCATTTTGTCCCTCTTTCGAACCAACAAATAGTTCTGGTGAAATCTTGCAAAAAAAAAAAAATAGTTCTGGTGAAAGAGAGGATGATGTTTATTTTAAGAGACTCGAGTTTGAGAAATTTTCTATATTTTGTGTGTGCTTTATTAAAAATATCATCTTAAGACTATTCAAAATTATACTTTAATAATATTTTTTATTATTTTATTTAAAGATGTATAATTATAGTTCGAGGCTCTCTATTATTTTATAATCACGTTATTTTAGTTTGTCATAATTTGATTTTTCTTTTTATATAATACTCTTAGTTGGTCCAAATTTATAGTGATAACATAATTTTCCCTTTTAAAAATAACTTAAACATTATGTGACTGATTTTATCAGCGTAACAAAATAACATTAAGTTTTTAACCATTTTCTCTTTTTCGGTGCTTCTACTTATTCCCCAACACTAAAAAATACTACAAAATTAAATTTCAAGCTCTAACTCTAAATTTTAAATCATAAACCCTACACCCTGTATTTTAAAAAAAATACACCATACCCTAAATTCACTAAACTCTAACCTTAAACCCTAACCTAAAACCTTAAACCTAATTTTGAGCATGATGTCACGGACCGTTCGTCGTGACACGCGGGACTGCGCGAGATGCTTGCTGGTTGTGCTTAACGCGGGTTGCGGGATAGCGATAAGGGTGTAGTACGTGCCGTACAGCCGTCTTGTCTTCGGATGGGCGCGTTGGTAGGCACCACACTGGTCGGGAGCTGTCCTCGCTTCCCTGATGAGCCCATGGGAGGGCGAAACCAGTGAGCATCGAGATGGATAAGGCTTAGCCCCGGGCTGGTAATAGCCCTGGGTTGCCGCACGGGTAGATGTCCCTGCGCCAAGACTCTGACCCCGTGACAATGAGGACATAAATAGGGCCCCAAAAAAGACAGAAAATTTCCATTAAAAAAAACTACATCACCAGTTTAACGGTTGTAATTAATGGAATGGTTAACTTAGACATGCTATTTTATTTTTATTATAAACATTAAAGGATAAAATTACAGCAAAATGATTAAATTATAAATTTCAGTATAATAGAGGGACTAATATAGAAATTAAACCTATATTTATTCCCTCCTAAAAAGGCTCATCCATGCATTTTTGTTCTCTCTTTTCTATTCCGTAGACAAACAAACCCTAAAGAGTCAACCGAGCACCTCCTCTCTTTCTCTTTCTTCAGTCTATATATATAGAAATCATATATAATAATCCTTACCCCTAAGCTCTAAGCTCATCAGCCATGGTCGGAGAAGCTTATTTCTCCGACGCCGATCATCTCCACTTCAGCTTCACTTCCACCATTACTAACAAAACCTCCCTTTCCTCTAGCGCCCGTTCCAGTTTCAGCTCCGACGAATCTCCCACTGTTACTCCAACCCTTCACCGCAACAGATGGGATCCTCGTTTTGCAGCCATTAAAGCAGCCGCCGACGGCAACCTCCAACTCAGCCACCTCAAGCTTATCCGCCATTTGGGTACTGGAAACCACGGCAGAGTCTTCCTCTGCCAGCTTAAAGACCACGACGGAGCCGCTTTCGCTCTGAAAGTAATCGACAGAGATTTGTTGAACGGCAAGAAACTTTCCCACGTTGAAACGGAGGGGAAAATCTTATCCATGTTGAACCATCCGTTTCTTCCGACGCTTTACGCACGTATTGAAGCTTCTCACTATACTTGTTTCCTTATTGATTTTTGCCCCAACGGAGACCTTCATTCTCTTCTACGTAGACAGCCATGGAAACGGTTTTCTTTGCCGGCGGTCCGGTTTTTCGCGGCGGAGGTTTTGGTTGCTTTGGAGTATTTGCATGCCTTGGGGATCGTTTACAGGGATCTTAAACCTGAGAACGTATTGTTACGTGATGATGGGCATATAATGTTGTCGGATTTCGATTTGTCCTTCGTTGCCGACGTGTTCCCCACTGTTAATCTCCTCCGCTGCCGGACACGGAGTCGTTTCGCCGGTGGCGGTTGTTTTGGTTTCGCTGTTGGAACGGATGACGACGAAGAAGTTGTTGTCCCCGAATTTGTAGCTGAGCCGGTGACTGCGTTTTCTCGTTCATGCGTCGGGACCCACGAGTATTTGGCACCGGAGGTTGTCTCCGGCGACGGCCACGGTAACAGCGTTGACTGGTGGGCGTTCGGGGTTCTCATTCACGAGTTATTGTATGGAACGACGCCGTTTAAGGGAGCCAGTAACGATGTTACGCTTCAGAACATAGTTTCGAGTAGTAGACAAATGAAATCCCTCCACGTGGCGGAAGCGGGAATTTCGGAGGCAAAGGATTTGATCGACAAGTTGTTGGTAAAGGATCCCAATAAGAGGCTAGGATGCACCAAGGGTGCGCAGGATATTAAACGGCACCCGTTCTTTGATGGGGTGAAGTGGCCGTTGATTAGGCAGTGCAAACCGCCGGCGGTGGCGGGTTGGACGGTGGCCAAAAGGAGGCCCGTTGGCCAAAAGGAGGCACGTTGGCCGTGTGAATCGACGGCGGTGGTTTTGGAAAGGACTCGATAGTATAATGATGAGAAGTTAAAACAAAAACATAGTAATTCTAATGAGTATGATTATGTTTATAATCATAATAATTAACCTAAGAAGGATGCTTAGGGTTTTGCTTTAGAATTAGATATTACAACATTGGAATTTAGCTTTAATGATCTTTTAGTTACTCTAACTAATTAAATTATGAGCACGAACCAACTTGTCTCAGTGGTTAAGGGAACGGTTGTTGTTCCTAGAGGTCACGGGTTCGAGCACCAGCAGCTGCAGCAGGGTGATTGAGTGTTCATTGTCAAATGGTTGAGAGTATATTTAGAACAGATACTACTTGTAATCACGAAGGCAGAGGAAACGCGTGCCATAAAAGTAAAGATTCTTATTAAAACATGGAAAAAAAATAGACCCCCAATCAAAAGAAAAAAAGTAAAGTTACAAACAACAGAAATTTAGAAAACATGTATAATCTTCATTTATGTTTAGCGAGATTTTTAACGAGGCTTATAATAATAGTAGTATCTTTTTTTATCAAAAAAATATCACATATAATTCAAAACAATCCGTTTTAGATTAGCAATCACAAGAATCCAATACAGATGATCAGCATCATCTAGGCAGAGATCTACACACTTCAGTTTTTTTTAGCTGTTGCCTATGCAAGGCAACAAAAGGAATACATATTCAACTGTACATTGGAAAATAAATATGAATCTTAAATCCCATTAGATTGCAGTCCTCCCTACTGTTCCAATATTCCATGCTCTCTCCTTTTCCTTCTGGTTTTGTTTCTGCTGAGCTTCCTTGGTTCCTCCTTTTCTACCATTGCCAACCAGTACTCTACCGGCCGTTCTCCCTCGACTTCCTATCGAAACTCGAACCCTCTCCATCCCCACATTTAAACCTCTTCTCAAATGTTGCTGCATTGGTGACTTTAGCTGAACTTTCTTTTGAAGGCTTCGTCTCAATATGCTGTTCAGCTTCTTACTCCCACTTTTCATTGGCTTAGGACTGCTGCTTACGGTTTGTTCTGGTATAAACTCGTCTACCTCTTCTTTTATATCCGGTTGGGATGGAAATGGAAGAACTGGTTGCGCTGAGCAAGGCATACTTGGCAATGGTATTAAAGAGTTGCGCCTCGGAGCTGAGGATAGTGGCAGTCTACATATTGTTGGGCACATCGAGGCTCTTCCGGTTCTCCTCGGCAATCGCAGTTGTTCAGCAACCTCAGGATTGTTTTCTTTTTCCACTGGATCAACATGCTTGATGGAACCATCGGTTACAGAAAGAGGTACAGAAGGCCTGGAGCTATTCTCTGTAAGTGGATAAGTAAGGTTTACTTGATCTTTCATCAATGTACCATTTTTAACTTCATTCGGATTCTTGTTAGCTCCCAAATGCCGAGTTGCCAACGGTGGTCTCATCACTAAATTATTCTCGTCATTCTGCTGTTTCATCTGTTGCTGCTGCTGCTGCTGTTCAGCGATCCTTGTATCTACATGCTGACGTGCTAGTTTCCTCTCAATGAGTAACTGTGACTCCAGTTCTTTCACCTGGAAAAAGGCAATTGATGAGGACCAATAAAAGAGTCCCATTACTTAAAATTGAATATGTTTCAATATTTTTTATAATCAATAATACCTTTTCTTGCAAGTTCTTGTTTTTTAGGTCTTTATTCTTCATCTTCAAGTCTAATCCATGAATTGTGTCCTCCATGTTCCTGATTTGCATATCTTTGATCTTCATGTCTTGCTTTGATTTCTCAACCTTTGGAAGTATCAAAAAACAAAAAATGTTATTAGTAACATCAAAATGACAAGATAAGCTCGAAAATATTGCCAATAAGTTGTTGGTTGCACCATCTGTTTCCATCTCAGAAGTTCCGAGGTGTCCATTTGCTTCTTCGCCTGACCCAGCTCTATCCCTCTAACTCTACTTGCAAAGTTCAGAGAACATAGGGTCTCGCCAAGGTCATTCTCATTGGGACTGATTTGTACAAACATGAGTGTCTTTGCATCTCCTCCTATAACAAACACAAACCTTATCATTGGGGGTTTTCATCGCTTATATTGGGACGATTTCACCATAGGCAATAAAGAAAAAAAAAATGCACCTAAAGAGTCTTGAAGCAAATGTGTAAGCTTTGAGTTCCTGCATGATTAAAGCGTAGTCAAGTTTAAACCTATGAATTTTGGCGTTCTTAATAGTTTAAAAGTATTCATCTCAGTGTTTTTTGTAACCTGAAAGGAATATGGGGGCTTTTAGTAGCAAGAGCAGATATGACATCACCAAGTGCAGACAAAGATCTGTTGATATTTTGAGTTTCTTTTAGTCTTTCACCGAGCACATCGGTTTTTGCTACTCGTTCACTTCCTGCTAGGTCCACCAACCATAGCTTGCTTTTAGTGCATTCCCCATTCAACAAATTCTCTCCCTTAACCATCACACAATGTAGGCTGCATTGAGAGAGACCCGTAAGCCAGAATTTTAGCTCCGTTTAAAGACAATTGACGCAATATGAACCGAATTAATTTAAAATAAATTTTGATCGACGGACCAGTGGGATCTGCTGCTATGCTCGTTGGCATTGGTTGAGCCAACAGCCCTTGCATTACTGCCGGTTTGTAAAACCTCCCACACCTCATTCATGTTGTTTACATGTGCTTCGACTAGACCCGGTACATGGTGCATTCCTTCACCCACCTGCCTTACTTCAAGTCTACAATGAGCCACATCAGTGTAAAAGGATTTTAGCCATTTGAAAGTTCCCAAGAATGACTGTACTTTAGTAGCAGTCATTATTCGTAGTTTAGATTAACAATTTTACACAAAGAATTTCATCAGGCACAAACACACAATCTTATATCTTTGATGCAGGTTGATATCTCATCGAGATTGTCTCTCTTAATTTTATTAGTCTTGAAAAGTGAAATGTAAATGAAAAAAAAAAATCTTATAAAATTCCATACCTTTTTGTCATTGTGCCTTGCTGAGAGCCTGACACCAGTAAATCTCTAATCTGCTCATTGTAGACTTCTAATGCACTGACAGATATCTCATATCGACAGAACTTCTTTCGCTCGTTGATTATGCGAAACAATTCCTCAAGAGTCCTAAAATTAACTCCACGAGCTTCTTTTGTACCTTCCATTGTAAAAGTTTTCCCGGTCCCTGTCTGCCCATAAGCGAAAATGCAGACATTGAAGCCATCTAGAACCGAAGTAGCAAATGGGGCTGTGTCTTGAAAAACATCAGCTGAATAAAAGAAGAAATGTTAACATAAAGTAAGAATATCGTTGATATTACAGTTGCTTTATGTCCAAAACAGCTATAAGTCATGGCATTACATTGCTCAGCTTGAGGGCCAAAAACAGCATCAAACTTAAAGGTTTTCTTGGGAGCACCATTTGATATCACAGTGAGTTCACCATCTTTTGCAGATTCAAAGTCAATAGCCATTGAAGCTCCTGCTGCTATTTCTTCAGAATTTAGAGGCCTACACCGACAAAAGACTCGTATGTTGCCTGCAAAAAATAGGAAATTTCAGTTAGGCTCTAAGTTTCCAATCTATTTCGTATATTTTAAATATTCAATAATCAACTTGATTAACCTTTCAATTCTAGAACTTTGTTGTACAGTTCTTTCCTTTCTTTGGCCCCTTTGACAAATTTAGTCTTGAGATCTTCATGCAAATCTGCTTGCTGGTTTACTTTTGGACGGATAAATAGGATTACAAGAAGAGGGAAGAAAATATGTATGAAGTAATTCAAAGCTGAATATTTTAGTAAATGTGCTTGTAAGTTGAATTGCTAACTTACTTCTCGACAGAATTTTATTGCCAATATCATCGATATTCATGATGCAATTCTTATAAAGTGATACCTCCTCTGATAGTTTGATGTGTTCCATTTTCATTATCTGCAAATTGGAACATTTTGAAACTTTAATGATCACAGTTCTAGCTTTCTGTCGGCTAACTATGCATCATATTACCTTTAATTTTCTAGTCATGTCCCTCAATGATGAGAACCATCTGCTCTTCTCTTTCACTTGTCCCTCAATTGCAAAGGCTATACATAAAAGCAACATCATCCATTCCATATACACGTAACTATAAGGTATTTACAGCTTATCAAAAAGAAAAAAGAGAAAGAAATACTTTACCTAATGAACCAACATGCATTGATTTGCGCATAAGCTCGTTTTGAAGATCCTGTAATGATTTGCAGGCCTCTTGACACTCTTTAGTTTTGAGCTGGTTCTCCCTCTTAAGCCCTTCCAAGGCACTCCTCATCTCCGCTAATTCCTTCTTTTGGCACTCATAATCCATTTGCAGCCTTTGATACTTTACTTCTACCTCATCGTCACTAATATCCTGCGAGTGATCATATTATAATGATCTCAGTTTTCTCGACTCCCAATTTCAAGCTGTTCTATTTGAACACATAAAAAACCATAGAAAGTTCCATTACTCTTGGCGATTCATGACCTCCCACTTCAGCCATTCCCATGATTTCCTCTGATCCAACTTCTTTAAAACCTGTTTCACAAATTTGTTCGGCAAATAGCATTGAGTTCTTCTTGACTTCAAGCACAATTTTTGTTTCTTACCAATAAATAGATGCTTTTAATGAAATTACATCTTATCACCCTTCTAGCTTATAACATGAGGTTCCCAGAGAACCTTAAATAGCTATGCCCAATGTTACCTCGAGGTATATGTCCAACAAGGGTATGCTTGAATTTTTCAAAGTGTTTCTATATATTTGGAGGACCATGCCCCAGTACCTATTTCTAGATATGTGTCGGACTAATGTGTCAGACACGAGTTACTTTTGAGAATAATGAACAGAGGACAGCGAAAAGTTGCCAAAATGTGTAAACTTACTTTCAGGGGAATCTTTCCTTATAGTGATGCCACATACAATTGGACTCCCAATTAATCCTTCAAATCTAACGAGCAAGCCTCCCCCGCTATCAACAAAAGTTCTAGTGTTAGATATAACCAGAGGCTTATTTGCACCAACCTGGCCATATATGTCTAGGCTGGTCACAACCTGCAATATGTTCAATCAACTTGATCAAATAATAAAACTGATTTAGTATGTGATATTGGAAGCTTCAAAGCCGATTATCTTACCTTCTCTTCTTGTATAAATACATCAAACACTCTAATTCCTGGAGGGCCACCAGTGAAAACTATTTCTGCAAAATGCAGGTCGATAGCATAAAAGCCAGACTCTAGTGTTGAAAAGTTGTACGAGAAGTCACCGATTCGAGCTGTGTCATATAATGAATTTCCCACTCCATCTCCAATCATTATAACATCACCACCCTCATAACAATTATCACTCGAATAGATTACACCGTCGAATTTGGCTGCTCCGATTAAGCACCCTGCATTGATGCTAATAACAGGAAGGTTTTCATGCTTATTGTCTGCAGTTTCCGGTAATGGAAGTAGCTCGAAAGAAGATTCGGGGGACAGTTCTTTGTGGAATGTTTGGCACATTGTGGAGAACTTTACAGTAGGGGTTTTGACCTTAGCTTTACTACCATCAGATCCATCAATGCCATTCTCTAGAGAAAGCTCAAATGAACACCTATGTTTCTCCAAGAATTCAGGGGAATCTCCAGAGGCTTTTAATGGAATATCGGGTGATCCGGTGCATATAACAAGGTCCGGCGACGTTAGGGAAAACCCCAACATGGATCGGCCTGAAAACCAATTCTTTTATTAAAAAATACACCCTTAAAACACTCGGATTCGATGCAAAATGGGGAAATTTTCATTTCTAAGAAAAGGGTTTTTACCATCAATTTCTCTAAATGGAGTACTGATTACATTTGAGCTTTGCGACTGATGGGGATCATCTACATCAGCTATAAACAAAAACCCAAAATTAATTTAGATCAAGAAGAAGTAGAAAGGATTCAAAACTAATTCTTATTTTCGAAAACTCTTCAAAATCAAAGGGTTTTTTTACCATCAATTTCTCTAAGGGGCGTACTAACTACATTACAGCTTCGCGATTGATCAGTATCATCTACATCAGCTAAAAACAAAAACCCAAAGTATATTTGGATCAAGAAGTAAAAAGAACCAAAACCCAGTTTTTCATTTTCAAAAATACTTCAAAAGAAACAGAAAATTACCAGAATTTTGTTTAGGAGAAGAATCTGAATCGGACATCGATGGGTTTTCTAAGCGGGAAGCCATACCTGCATCAGAATCTGACAATGAAGAAAAAGAAAGAAAAAAAAAAGGATAAACAAATGAGTAAAATGAAGTGGAAAATTGATTTGATGAGTGGAAATGCTTACAAATAGAGGTGTTCTGTTGCCAAGAAACGTCGGTGAGAAGAAGAGGGTCGGTCCATAGATAGTGAAAATCGTTGGAATCTTCCATTGCTAAACAGAAACATAAAAGAGAAAGGATCGGGTGATTTGAAATGAAAGTGAAATCTGCCTTTTTGAATTGAAAGTTGGAAACAATGATGAATTGTTGGAGAAAGGGAAAGAAAATCTTTGGTTTCTCGTTTAAATTGTTAAAGGGAATTGCGTTACCGTTTGGGTTTTAGGTTTTCGTCTTTTTTCAAATTTGAATTGCTATAGCGGACGATGTTTCACGTGTCGTACACGTGCTGTAGCTCCCAATTTTGATGATATTTCCATTTTTTAAACAAATCTCCAATACGCTCCTTTTTATTTATTTTGAAAGCCTCTAATTGTCTCTTACCTAATATTTTAGGAGATAAATTTGGTAATTTATTATATATTTTTGAAATTTTATGTATTTGTGTATATCTCCAAAGTTTTAATTTTATTTTTTATAAAGGTGGGTAAAATTCGACTTGAAATATTTTAAAATAAAGTTTGATTTATAAAATAACATTTTGAATAACTCAAATTTTTAAGTAATTCGTGAATCAATTTTCAAGTTCGAATTAAATCTTTCGACTTTGTCTGATAGTTGTATATTACATGTGAAAACATACGAATAAATATACATATATATCGTATATGGTTATAGAAAGTCTTAAATTATAACCAATTACTACCATAATATTATAAAGGCAAAATGACAAAAGATGCCCCTAACGTTTGCATGTTTTGTCATTTGGCCCTCTATTCTTTTTTTGTCAAAATATGCCCCCAACGTTTTCTTGTTTTGTCATTTGGCCCCCTATTCTTTCTTTTGGTCCAAATATCCCCCCCAACGTTTCATTTGTAGTCCAAATATGCCCTCGTTAGATGGAAACTTTCAGTCAACTAACGTTCAACAGCTGATGCTGACTGGACTTGTCACGTATTAAGATCTGCTGATGCCTCGTCAAATTTTTTTTATAAATCGTTGACAGTCAGTTGATTGACAGTTTACATCCAACATGGGCATATTTGGACTATGAATGAAACGTTGGGGGCATATTTGGACCAAAAGAAAGAATAGGGGGCCAAATGACAAAACAAGCAAACGTTGAGGGTATATTTGGACAAAAAAAAGAATAGAGTGCCAAATGAAAAAACATGCAAACGTCGGGGCATCTTTTGTCATTTTGCCTATTATAAATAACAATTAAATTTGTACGAAAACTTGAATAACTCAACCCAAAAATATTCAAATAAAGTTAGAATTATAAAATATGACTTATCAACTGGATAAACTCAATCTTTTGACTCAACTTGATCTTATACTCACCCTAATAACCACTGATATTTAATACATTGATCGACTAATCCAGATTGAATATCGTAAAAACTAATTATAGTAGTGCAACCACTTCAAATTCAACCCATATAACTACATCTATAACCCAGCCCAACCCAGCCCAATACACACTCCTCTTCATCTCCGTCTCTGTCTCTTTCTTTTTTTTCGCGCGCAAAGCTACTTTTTCCGGATGAAACAGCGCCGCCAATCGCCGCCGTGCTTTCAAACTCCGGCAAATTATACTATAATTTTGATTTTTTAGAAAATAAAGAATATTTCCCAGGTCTTTTTCAAATCTCACAGTAGATCAGCCCACGCCGTCTTTCAGGTCCCTATCTATTCTTTGTTGTTTGGGTTTAGGATTTATAAATCTCCAGCACCACCGTTGCGTTGACAAGGTTTAAGCATCTGGGTAACTTGAATTCTTTGTTTCTCTTCAACGGAAGGTGATGAACTTTATAATAAGGAAATTCAAATGCAAGAGGATCACCTTCTTCTCTCTACTCAACGGCACCCAATCTGCTTCCCGATTCAGCACCGCGGCAGTTGCATCCAATGACCCACAAATATCAGAGCCTTTTTCATCCGGCATCATTCAAGATAAGGACCTTCTTGTTAAGAGTTTGCATCCTTCAGGGACTGGGCTTCATATCCTTGACCTCCTCGATGAGGGTTCTTTGGAACCCAATCCAACACTCTATCATGTCTTGCTCAAGAAATGCACCTTTTTGAGAAAGCCCAAGCTCGGGAAGATCGTTCATTCCCACATTTTGAACTCCCCTTTCCGAGATGATGTTGTTTTACTCAATACGCTGTTGAATATGTATGCAAAGTGCGGTTGCTTGGATGATGCTCGCAATTCGTTCGATGAAATGCCTGTTAGAGACATGGTTACCTGGACTACCTTGATCACTGCTTATTCCCAGCATGATCGTCCCTTCGATGCTCTCCTTTTGTTTCCTCAAATGCTTTCCTTGGGTTTGTTTCCCAATGAGTTCACCTTGTCCAGCCTTTTGAAGGCATCGGCCGCGCTCCCGGAAATAACCCGAATCTACTTCCATGGTACTCAACTTCATGGGTTCAGTTTCAAGTGTGGTTTCCACTCCAATGTTTACGTTGGCAGCTCGCTCTTGGACATGTATGCTCGGTGTGGTTGCATGGAGGAGGCCCATTATCTCTTTGATGTGCTAACAACAAAGAATGAGGTCTCGTGGAATGCTTTGATCGCCGGCCATGCAAGGAAAGGCCAAGTTGATCATGCTCTTTGTCTCTTCTTGAAAATGCTTAGGCATGATTTTCAACCCACTCATTTCACCTTCTCCAGCATTTTCGGTGCCTGTGCCTCCACTGGGTCTTTAGAACAGGGTAAATGGGTTCATGCTCATATGATCAAATCCGGCGGAGAGGTCATTGCTTTTATGGGAAACACACTCCTCCACATGTATGCTAAATCCGGTAGCATCCAAGATGCTAAAATGATCTTTGATAGGTTGGCAAAGCGTGATTTGGTGTCTTGGAACTCCATGCTCACTGCCTATGCCCAGCACGGGCTCGGCAAGGAAGCGGTGCAATTCTTTCAAGAGATTCTGAGGGCCGGACTCGTCCCTAACGATATAACCTTTCTTTGCCTTCTCACTGCTTGCAGTCGTGCAGGCCTCTTGGATGAAGGGAGATACTATTTCAAGCTGATGAGGAAATACAACATTGAACCTGGGATTTCACATTATGTTACCATTGTTGATCTTCTCGGTCGAGCCGGTCTTCTTGATGAAGCCAAGAGGTTCATAAATGAAATGCCGATCCAACCCACTGCTGCTGTTTGGGGAGCCTTGCTTGGTGCGTGTAGGATGCATAAGAATGTAGAAATGGGCAGTTTTGCTGCTGAGCGTGTTTTCGAGCTCGATCCTACCGATTCCGGACCCCATGTGTTGCTCTCGAATATCTATGCTTCTGGTGATAGATGGAGAGATGCTGCAAAAGTGAGAAAACTGATGAAAGAGAGTGGGGTAAAGAAGGAGCCTGCTTGCAGTTGGGTTGAAATTCAGAATACAGCCCATATATTTGTGGCAAACGATGACTCCCACCCACAAATGGAAGCAATCCATAAGAAGTGGGAGGAGATTAGCGCGAAGATCAAGGAGATCGGATACGTCCCCGACATGAGCCACGTGCTTTTCTACATGGATCAGCAAGAGAGGGAAGCGAAGTTACAATACCATAGCGAGAAGCTCGCATTGGCATTTGCAGTCCTCAACTCTCCTCCCGGATCCACAATTCGTATCAAGAAGAACATCAGAGTGTGCGGCGACTGCCATTCGGCATTTAAATTTGCATCCCGAGTTGTTAAAAGGGAAATCATTGTAAGAGATACCAATCGGTTCCATCATTTCTATGATGGGTCTTGTTCTTGCGGAGACTACTGGTAATGCCTATGATGATTGAATTTATTCACATTGTATTCATGTAACGTTTTCAAGATCAAAAGAATGAAGTGTCACTATATCCTCGACATTCTGATCGATACGATACTAACTATATCGACTATGACACTAATGATGCACAAAGAGTAAGCTCAAAGGGTTCCCATTACGAATCCGATAATTCCGATAATTGGCACATTTGTCGATACGTTTACATTTATTTGATTTCAAATGAAATACCTAAACATTTATCATACATACTCTGCTATAGACCCCAACATCTAAAACTTCTTGGCAGATCAAGCTTTCCCCAGCCAGTGTGCATTGAAATTCATGTGTATGTACCAAAGAGTTAGTTCCTTGTAGCAGCTCTAGAGGACATCTATTGGCCATAAAACCCTCCCCTTCTAGAACTGGGCATCGGCTCGTCTATTAAGTTTCCGAAAAAAAGAGAGATTTACACCCAAAGCAGAGAAATAATATACATACACATATATATCTCACATAAAATAAAAGAGAATAAAGTGATTTTTACCATCCTCTTCATCATCACCATCTTCATTCTGGCTTGTGAAAAATGGGGTGAGGTAATTCTTGTCTAATGCAGAGAATGATGATGTTCTGCAAGGTCAGATATGGTTCAAATTCAATGAAATGGAAGAAATTAGATGATTAATCCATAAATGGAAGTTAGTTTTTTACATAGCCAACAACATAAGGGAGCAGCATTTAAGGCCTCTTGTTGGCATCCCATAGATTAGGGTTCAAATCCATACCAAAAACAATCTGTGTATTACCTTTTGTGGAACTCTTTCAATTTCATCTTAAACCTGTTTCCGGATGGTCCGTCTTCATTATAAGACGGAACGGCGTATCCATTACTAGCTTCGAAGCTCTGCGATGAAATTACTGGTCAGTACAACGGACACTAAAATCACTCGATTTTACTCAGTAACCCAAATTTTCTTTTATATAAAGAAATTCAAAACAAAACACAACCACTATCCTGATGGCAGCAGCAATCTTCCTATTTTGACTATTTACTTGATTCTCATCAATTTGAAGGGTTCCAATAGTGAAGTAAGCAATGGATTAAATTCAACAATTTGTGTTGAAAACATAACCATTGGTAAAGTAAGCATATAAAAAACTTGCACTGTAAAGCTAAGAAAGATTGAAATTGTGAAGAAAAGAGCAAAGGTAGAAAAATGAGAATCACCATCCACAAAGTTATTTTAGGTGTGAGCTCACTTGCATATTTAATATAAAATTTAGAGACTATAGTTTTAGTGAGACTTACTTCACCTAAGTGACCATCATGGCCATCTCCCACAACTTGAAGAGCTTCTAGCATTGTACCTGTTGAACCTCCAATTAACAAAACCTGTGACATTTCAGGAAATATAAACAGTTACCAATTACGACATTTGCGGCGTATTTATAACTACTGCCCTCAGATCTAAGCAATAAGCACTGAATGGATAAGCAAATTTAGCACTTACAAGTAAATTTGGAAATTATTTTTCAGTATATTTCGAACGATTGATTGGTAATTTAAAAGTAAGGTTCTTCAACCATACCGACAAAACAATTATGGTAGTTGTTGCAGTGAATATAATCTGACCATGTCCTTCTGGAAGATCATGAACAGATTGCAGAGCAAGGGCAAAAGCCATTGCTCCTCGAAGACCTAATGAAGTTAATAATAATTTAATACTTTGGGAAGGTATGCAAAATCAATTATGATGAAAATAGGATTTTGCTTACCACTATACCAGAGTGCTTTTTGGTGATTTAAAGGTATTTGCCGTTGTACAGGGCGAAACAAATTGACCAGATATGCACAAGAAAAGACATTGGCTGCCCTAAAGATTCAATTACATAACTGAATTAATTATCATTACACACATGGTCTGTCCATAACATATGGTTTAAAAATTGAAAGATCAAAAATCTCATTTACCTGGCAACTACTATAAATAACTGACATGATCAAGAAGAAAGTAAAGGAATAACAATGACAATGAAAACTCAATGCATCAACCAAACCTAGGTTCACAAATAAAAATGATGATGATGATAGGATACAATTGAGAAAAAGATAAATCCCACATGCGACCAGCTGTGCTTTTCCATTGCAATATCAAAACCCATGTAAATAAATCTGGAAAATTGAAATAATCAATTGTCAAAATGAGAAGTTATCACGTGCATAAAGTTATCAGTTAACATCACATAAATAGAGCTCCCTTACGTAAATGTCTCAGCCAGTGATGAGATTAGGTGGAAAAAAGCAGATGCAAATCGCTGAGAATTTCCTGACAAATTTGAGTATGTGTAGTGCTTCATCACCTAAAACAAATAAATTGTTCATCATGCTGCATCAGCCTGCAATGTATACTACTCAATCAGCAATACAAGTTCACTTACAATTGCTGTGAACAATATTGACACAATACCAGAGAGGCTGATTCCTTCCGCAAGCATGTACCTAGAAAGGCAAAATATTTTCATTATTAACCACCCCACGAATCCATTAAATATAAAAGGTAGGGGGGGAAGAACATATAGGGCCATAAAATTGCTTACGAGAAATAAGGAAAAAGAACAAAGAGACAGCACTCCAAGTTCTGAAGACTGAGAAGAGCGTGATGAAAAATACCATGGTCAGCTATTAAAAAAAGTTTTGAATGCTAAGAAGCTTCATAAAGAAACCAAAAGATGCAAATGCAGTACTTACTTGTCAACATCTAATCCAGCATACTTAAAGAGGTTCTCAGAGTTAAGGTTTAAAGGTACACAAATAATATCTTGTAATTTATAGTATTAAACATGGCATATAAATACAAAGTTGATCGGAAAGGATATTAGAGCAGAAACAAATCCAACTCCAACACCTGCAGAGCAACAAGGAAAGTATCTTAGTGCTTGTGATTAAAAGGCTAAACCTAAAAGTAGGTCAGAAGGAAAGGGTGACGATTCTCTCCACTTTTCAATTTTTTATTAGGATTGTTGGCTCCTTGGACAGCCAATAATAGATTGTTTGGAGAATTTTTTTTTCCCAGAAATGGCTAAAAATGTCTGTTTGGAGAACATGAAGGTAGAATGTACCAGTATCAGAATCAAACCTGACACAAAATTTGTTTATACATTGAAATTTGAATTTAGGGCATTCTGTGAGCTAAGAGAGATCAATTTGTGAGAAAAAATTGCTTTGGCGTCATTCACCAACAATGTTTTCTCTCAAGCACAGCTCTAAAGAGCAAACGAAAGAGAAGATTTACTCCACCAAAAAGGCACGACTGTTGTGTGTTAAATCAAAAAATGCTATGATTTTTATAATAAAGAAATTTGCAGCAATCATTTATTAACTATCCCATTTGGATGGAGACAAGTGGCAATTGGTTAAACAAGTGACAAGGTTTAGACAACGATCAGTACCAATAGTCCAATACAGAAGTTAAACATGAAGTAGTAGCAAGACAATCCCGCAATTTGTAAAAATAAACATGTGTTATTTGATACTTGCGAAGCAATTAATGATATGAACGAAAACTCCGGAAGAGAAACATTTACCATGTATTCACTTGAATGATGAAGTATAGAAAAACATGTTTCCTTTTTTATTACCATGAAAAAGATTAATTGCCAAGTAGATTATAACGCAAGTGAAATAGACGCAGCAAGACCAAAAGTTAAGACAAACCTGCAGACATAGAACCAACGAAGGTCTCAAGAAACCTGACAATCACCATAAAGAAGTTCTGTCCAGATGCATGATTTCTTACAAGGGAAGTTGTCCTGCGTAGAGAAACAAGACTTTAATATAAAACCTAACTAACCGATCCAATCAGAGGACAAGTGCAAGTACATCACATACCTGTACAAAGATATTGCCATCTACATAAAGAACCATTCCACCCAGTAAATATTGTGCATGCACACATAAGATGTTAAATACAGGAAACAAGGGACCAACATGCTACAAAAACTTACAGCATCATTTAAGACAGATTCCCCAAAGACCAAAGCATAAAGGTTCACATCAGTGCCAAGTTCCTGCAATTAAGATCGTCATACAAGGATACAAGGTCTAAAAGTTGAAGTGGGATGATTTGTTATGCTGACTGCTTGGATACTACTGCTATATAAATATTAAAAAGAAAGAAAAAAACCCTTAGATATCTCTATGCCATGATAACTACAAACTGATATCTTGTTAAAAGTACCATTATTAGATGGACTAGTAAAAGAAAACAACTGAAAACCTTCAAAGAACCAGTAACAATAGAAAGTAAGCCATTAAGTATTTGCAAAACTTAAGCAGCTAATAGGGAATTTAATTAGAATTTTCCTCTCAATCAGGTTGGTTCGCCATTATCTTAATATTAGAATCCAGATTCATTTTTAAGTTTGGAAGCGAAAAAGCTGAATCCAATAATGTAGACAATACTAATATTCTTAATATTTGAAGAATAAGTTTTCAATTGTTTGAAAGAATAAAATTCATAATTATGCTTGTACAAGACAATTATGTTAGACTTGGTGTTGCATTCACTAATAACCATAATTTACTTTGCTGTCTCTATTCATTTTTGCTTTTTACCAACTTTCTGGGAAGCAGGTTCAAATGGCACAAAAAGAAACCAAATTCGCAATCATAAGTTAATCTCAGAAATATCTTTTCTAAATAAAGATACATGAAAAAGTGGTATAATGATACTTCAAATTTGCAAATAGGTGTTTTGGCAGCAGCATGAAAGAAGCACAGTTAAATAAGTGAATATCATTATTGTATATGATCATCCAAATATTGCAATACAATACATCTTCATAAATTTGCATATTCAGTGTTGAAGGAGATGTACAACATGTATTCTAGTATAATGTTTTTGTTTAACCTAAGCCATCAATGACATATAACCAGGACAGCAGCATAAAAACCTGACCTGAAATATGGAAAGAACGGTAACAGGGTCGGTAGCCGATATAAGGGCACCAAACATAAGGCATTCGATGAAAGGAAGTCCGTACATGAGGTACATGCGACCGCCAATATAGCTGCACATGCGTGGCATGATTATAAGGTAGTGAAAGGGGGGATCTTCAATTTTGTATAATGGAAGAATACTGATATTTTTATATTGAAATACTCACACTAAAACTCCTGTAACAACTGAAGCTATAAAAGTCCCTAGAATAGCAAATGTGACAATGGCTCCAAAGTTAGAGAAAAAGGGTTTCTGCAAAAGGGGGAAAAACAAGGTGAGAACTAAGGGAGATACTAACAATGCAAAATTATTAGTAAGTGAAAGACAGTGTATAGTGTATACTACTTACAGGTGATAAGCTGAACCCTGATTGAGTGCCCCAAACCGGAAGGAAGTTAAGAAAAACAATCAGTAAAGAAGAAGAAGAAAAACTAGGAATTAAATGTTTTACTTATTGAGAAGACAATTAAGGATATAAGATTATTGGAGGTAGGAGAAACAGGAAGAAGAATTCTTCATGGAAATTGAACCACGCCCTGCAAAAGAAATAAGAAATGAAATTCACGGTTACCCAATTCTTTATATATAATGATAATGGGGAAAGAAATGGAGGACCTGATGCTTGTTTCAGTGTCGGAGATATTAGCAAGTCCACCAACGATCAAACCTGGTAGAAAAAAAAAACGATTTTTGTGACGACGGAAACTGAAAATCAAAGATAGAAAGGTATTGTTGAAGAAATTGACTAACCGATAAGCAAAGAAGCGCTGGCTTCAGGTAGATAATAGAATTTGTGCCGGCGAAGGACGTGGCCGAGGACGAAAGAGAGAACGAGCATCATAATTTGGAGGAGAATCCCCACTCCGGCGGCCTGCTGCTCCTTCGCCGGGCTCCCGCCCACCGCGGGTGAAGTTCCCATTGATTTAACTTTTTCTTTGTGGATCAGTGAATCAAGGGCTAGCTAGTGCCTCCCACTACAGTGCCGATCGCAGTAATTTTCCGATCTTCTTCTTCTGGTTCCGTTTTTGTCTTCTCCCGGTAAGTTTGGTAATTATATGGTTAGTTACCAACGGTATTTTTAAATATATATAATTTAATTATTCAATTAAAATTTTGTTATAAATATGTTGTTGTACGTTCTATTAATTTGTAACTAAGTTCGTATAATAACAAATTTAGTTTTTTTTTAAACTTATGTATTCTATGCTCATCCTTGTGTCCTGGTGACAAATATAGATGTTCATCATGCCTTGAGACCCACCCGAGTTCGAGCACCAGTAATACATGTTGTGTGTGTCATCTTTAAAAAAAAGTTGAACAGATGCTAACCTTGCATCACACCAGCATATTCAAAAAAAAACTTATGTATTCTATTAATTTAATTTATAGTTCTCGATAAATTTAACTTTTTATATTTAAACATTTCGTTAATGAGGTGACTATGTTCTTTTAGTTTATTAATTGTTCGGTATTAAAATGAATGTGTCAGTTAAATTTATAAAAAAATTTAGTTATTGAACTTATAAACATTAGCATATCGGAGGGAGTATCAAGAAGGTACAATGTAGCAACTTTTAAATATGAATAGTTAAATTAGTTAGAATATTTTGAATTATGATGAAATTGATAAAATGTATAGGCTTTAAGACTAAAACTGATATTATACAATGTCGTGTTTTAATTTTAATCACATATTAATATATTTGTAATAAAATTTTAATTAAATAATTAAATTGAAAATTTGTAACCAAAGTTGAGTAATCTAGAGTTATTTATTTTTTTTCATGTTAAATTCAAATTATATATATGGTGAGATAATTTTTATAGTATTCGATAATTTGATATGACACGTATATATACTTGTGTTATGAGGGGATTCTAGGGAACAACCTTTAAATACAGGCTAAAAACGACAGATATAAAAAGCGGTACACAAATTGTACATGAAACGGTACACAAATTGGTACAATTTTGTAATAGAAGAATGCATATACCTTTTTATTACAAAGATGCACTGTTCACTGGGTAAAAAGCGGTACATATTTATTACAAATCATGTACATAAATCTTTACAAATTTGTAACACAAAAGGTACATACCTTTTTTATTACGCTATTTCACCAAGGGGCATCCATACCACCTTTAGGTGGTATCGATGCCGGTTTGGCAGACAAGAAAAAATTGGTACATTTATACAAAATGTGTATGTACACAACTTGTTACAAGGAAACACGATTTGGTACAATAATAACAAGGGGCATCGATACTACCTAAAGGTGGTTTCGATGCTGGTTTGGCAGACATGAAAAAATTGGTACATTTGTTATACAAAATGTGTACGTACACAAAAATATTACACAATGTGCATATACACAAATGAGTACAAAAATGTACATAAATTGTAACAATTTTGTAAGAGAAAAAGGTATATACCTTTTTTAATATGCTATTTCACCAAGTGGTATCGATGCTGGTTTGTATTTAGTTGGCTTTTAAGAGGTTTGTTTTTAGAAAAGCCCGTGTTATGAGCAGCGATGAAGTCAAAACTATGGTGACTGGTGAGAGCCGAGAGGGGCCATAGCCCATAATTTCCATGTCTAATTATTTTGTAGGTCCCTTTTAATTTTAAAACTATGTAAATTAAGTCTTGTTCTTCTTAATTTTTTTTAGGTTTAATAGTTTGTTAAATTTTTTAGTTTTGCAACTAGACGTCTTGACTCTCAATTTTTTGGGTCAAATTATTTTTCAAGTCCCTCTTAATTTTGAAAGTAGGCAAGTTAAATTATAACCCAACATTTTTTAGCTTAAATACTTCTTAAATCTCTATCAAATTTAAACAAAGTAGAACATTACACATTGTTTTTATTTTTAAAATTTAATTAGTTAATAGTTGATTATGACCCTTATTCGATATATTTACTCCTGAAACTCTATTCTAGTTTTCGCCTCCATTATGAGATCTTGATGTTTCGAAATAACAAAATACACATAAAATTTTTAAAATAAAGGGAAAAGGTTCATTACAAATCTCGCCGTGGTTTCAAATGCTCACGGGGATTCCCTATAAGATTAAAAATTCAAATTTTGAAATCAAAAATTACAACAACAAAAAAAACTTCCAATATCCTAATTTCCCCGAATTTGCAATGGATTCGTGATCTTGTCCAAGAATCATATTATGTACATTAAACTCACATGCAAAACAAGGAAAAAAGAAGAGGAGGAGGAATCTAGTGCTTGAGGTTGCAGGCTGTGGATTTGGACTTGTCCAGAATGGACCACATGACTTGCACATCTTCGTACGCACATGCCATCACCTCTCCATGCAGATCCATCACGTGCTTCTCATTCTCTGCA
Organism: Hibiscus trionum; assembly: GCA_030270665.1. NCBI lineage: Eukaryota > Viridiplantae > Streptophyta > Magnoliopsida > Malvales > Malvaceae > Hibiscus > Hibiscus trionum. Next base: position 4,947,351 of record BSYR01000044.1, read on the forward strand.
ACACAATCATCTATTTAGCCACGTCATCATGTTTGGATAAACCCAATCCAAAGCTGTCGGTTGATTTTTTTATTTTTGATTCGGTCGGTTAACCGGCTAAATCATACTAACATAAATGCTAAACTAAATTTTATATAATTTATATTTCAACGATTCAAATTCATAGTAATCAACACCATATTCACATAAATTATGTATTTTAAATTTTAAATAAAATAAAATAAAAATCTAACCGGTTGAAAATATATTTATATATATTTTCAACCATCAAAACAGTTTTACGTACATAATAAAAATGATTATATCGTAACTGTAACGACTAACGGTACGATAAGTTCATCGGCAGGGGCGGAACTAGAAATTTATAAAGGGGAGACCAAAATGAAATTTTGAAAAACTGAAAATTTATGAAGGGGGCTGAAGTGAAATTAAAAATTTTGAGGGGGGCCAAACTAAAATTTTTCAAATTTTAAAGGGATTATAAAGGTAATTTTACATTTTTTCTAAAAAAATTCTATCATCTTCCTAATGAAAAAAAAATTGGGGGGACCATACCCCCTTAAACCCCCCAATGTTCCGCCACTGTTCATCGGGAAGACAAGCAAGGACGTATTTATATGGGGTGGAGAGGGGCAATCACCTTCTACCACTTTTGAAGAATTTTTTTTTTACCTTTATTCCTTTATATAAATTTTTTTAAAGTTTGATTTATTTATAAATTTATCCCCTTACTTTTAAATATTTATAGTTTACTCTTTCAATTTTAAATTCTAGCTCCGTCCTGAAGATAGAGAACGGAAAAGAATAGAGTAAACCGGCAAGACATCATTAGATGACAAGAACTATACCTAATATCTACAAAATGGTAAAATTATGCTTCAGTCCTCCTACAAATCATAAAGTTATAAATTGATACAGTAGTAAACCTATATTTCGACCAGAGTTTTAAGTCGTGATCGCGGTTGCAGCGTGCGATTTCGGACAAAAACGATTGAATTACGACGATTGCGGGCCGTTTTTTACCCCAATCGCAATTTCGTACGATGGCGCAACCACTATATCACGGTCAATATCGCGGTCGCGGTCCGCTTTTTAAAACCCTGATTTCGAGTATATAGGGGAAGAGATATATGTAGTGTACCTGTGTGGGACTTCTTATCCCTGGGTTGCTGGTTGAAGAAAGTACAAGCTTTTTTGAAAGGGGAAGTGATGGTTTTCTTCCAGGAAGCCATTAATCCTATATAAGCTTATCTCTCTCTGCAAATTTTCTGCATTTCCCCTCCACCCTTCTTAAATAATTAGGTCAACCCAAGCCCCTCTTTATATATATATATATACGAAGCAAGGAAAAGAAAAACACAAGGCAAGATCCGTGAGATGAGGCCAAAGACCACAAAGCCAAAGAGAAGGAAAGGAAACACCACCTTCCTTATTTCACGTGCATTTGTTTTTATTTTATTATCATTTATATTCAATCGGTTGGTTGGCTAATTCAGATAATATATCGTAAAGGCTTGTTTAGGGGTGTAAACGAGCCGACTCAAGCGAGTTCGAGTAGTGCTAAGCTTGGTTCGGCTCGTTAAGAATACGAGCTCCAGTATTGACCGAACTTTGACTGAATCGGACTCGAATAGCTCGTGATCTATATTGTCTCATTAATAATAATAATAATGAGATCTACTAATTTGCCTAATGGCTAAGGATGCTCATCTTGCCCTCATTTTGTATTGATTTAAATTCCGACATAAAAATATAATACCTCACTGTTTAATCCAAATAATAATAATAATAATAATAATAATAATAATAATAATAATAATGTTGAGTGGATTTATTCAACAACAATAATAATTATAATAATAATAATAATAATATAACCAGCAACGTACATTAGTATGTTATGTTATGGTGCAAGGTTGGGGTTTTGTGTATTGTCCGGGTGATATCGTGTAAGCTTTAGTTGGGTTAGGCAATGTTTGAACTGTTCTTAGTGATGGTGTTTCATTAGTATATTTATCTCGTTTGTGTGCACTCTTTTCCTTCTGTTAAGTTTAGGGAGATTTTTACTGAGGTACAGAACGTAAGTTATAGTTTAATTTTCCTATCAATGAAATCTCATTTGTTGAGAAAAAAAAAACATACATTTCAATTCACTTTAATTTTAAAAAAGTTAAAAATTAGTATATATATTATTGAGCAGTTCAGTTCCACTTGTTAAAAATTTGAGTCGAGTCCAATTAAATCAAGCTTTGATCGAGTTTAACTTGAATAACTCGCGATCTGTCTTGTCTCATTTACCGCCCTAGACTTGTTATATAAACTAATCTATTTGATTTGATTTGATAAATTTTCTGTTATCTTGAAAGGGCTGTGCGGAGTGCTGCAGCGAAGCACATGGAGCATAACTGAAACACGTGAATGTGGGGATTTGGTATATTAAAATTACCCTGTGGCTGTGCCACTTACGTCTAAAAGCGACCGCCTTGGTATCATGTCATGTACGCCTTGTTTTAATCATTAATATAAAACACCAAACCAGATCCAAATTCAAAACCCTCCGGAATGGTCTGTTTTTGGGTACGTCAACTGAAATGTGGGATGTAGGTTTGGTTTTAGAGAATAAAGTCCGTTTTTTATTTAGAAAATAGAAAATGGTGAAAAATATGTTTATATTCAACATTTGTGAATATTAAACGAATGAATACAACACACGTAATTTCAAACTATAAACATAAAAAATATTAAAACAAATAAATAAATTTCATGTTACACATTTTTATTCAAATTCGATTCATTTACGAGAACATCAAAAACTCAAATTTTCTTGATATGAGATGAGATTCTAGAGTTGACTCCCTGCCCTACAGATCTAGAGGTGAACATCATTTCGTTCATATTTGAGCATAAAATAAAAGGTTTGAGTTTCTTCAAAAAAAATTCTTGAAAATCTTCAACGGTTGACCTTTTGAACTTATTAAAATTCTTTCAATTATATGTTTCCTACAAAAATCTTATGTACATATGATTATGAATACCAAGTTCTCATCTAGGCTTGAATTTAAAATTTTCAAATTCTGAAATTTTCTAAATTCAATACGATTGAAGAGAAAATATATGATGTCTATTTTAAGGTTTGAGGGTTTACTTAGGATTTATAGTATAGGAGTCCAAGGTTTAGAATTTATATTTAGAATTCAGGGTTTAAAATTTGAGCGTTAGAGTTTATGGTTTTAAGACTAAAGATTTAAATTTTAGTTTTTAAAGACAAAAAAACTTCAGTCAAATAACCTTAGTTATTCGATTTAACTGACATTTACCGAATTAAATGGCTAACTTCAATAAAATTTCAAAATTTCCATTGAACGGGCGAGTCTAACGTACAACATGTCTAGGGTGCAGTTAAAAATTTCCAAAACTTGTCCAAAAACTTAAAATGTTAGACTTTTAGATAGCAATTTAAGTTGATTTTTTCGTGCTTTTTACAAGTATCAATACTTACAAAATAAGTATCGATACTTGTCAAAAATTACGAAAAAAAAATCAACCTAAAATATTATCTAAAAGTCTAACATTTTAAGTTCTTGGACAAATTTTAAAACTTACCGTTTTTTAACTGCACCCTAGACTTATTGCACCGGAGACTCACCCCATTGAACATAGACATGAAAGCTCCCTCTTGTATTGTTTTTAAGGAGTAAAAATCTATTGCCCCTAACCATGCCTCCTTATACGCCCCCTACTAAAAAACACCTAAAAATTAAATTCTAAGTCATAACCTTAATTTCATATCCTAAACCCTAAACCCTAAAAAATATATCATATCCCTAATTTTCTACACTCTAACCCTAAGCCTCACCCTTAAACCCCAACCCCTAAACCTTAAACCCGCTATTTTAAAATGGAGGCATCAATAGAGGCATAGTTAGAGAATAGACGATTTCCATATGTTTTTAAGTACTACTTTGGAAAACCAAACCCCTCAGACTCATCCTATTGAATAAATTTAAAATTTACCGTTTTTTAACTGCACCTCAGACTCATCGCACTGCAGACTCACCCCATTGAACATAGACATGAAAAGCTCCCTCTTGTGTTGTTTTTAAGTACCACTTTGGAGAACCAAACCCCTCACATGTGAATGACCAAAAACATAAAAGAAAGTAAAATAAACTTATGTTGTGGTTGAGAGTAACAGAGGGAATCTTTGCTGTGGAATGGATATAACTTCTGTGCTCGGTTGTTTTTTTAAAAGAAAAAGAAAAAAGAAAACATGTGAAAACCACTGGCATGGCGGTGAAGCATTAATCACCAATCATTGTTTATTTGTTTAATTATTATGTATTATTAACAATCATATATTCTAACACATGCATGCGTTTCAGGGACAAGAAAAAGATTAACTGTACGATTACCAACAGTTTTGCTAATTATTGCATGCATTATTGTAAGTTGTAACGTGTGTATATACCATTTGCCTCCCACGTATGGGATAAGCTTGGCTTACATTGCTGTAATGCAGGAATGGACTTAAAGGGGCTGAAGTCTAGAGGGGCGATCACCTTCTAAAATTTTAAGGATTAATATCTTATTCACTGGCGGTGGAAACTAAAAGTTTCCACAAACGCATGGGCGGACCACTAAAGTTATTGGGGTGTCTGATGACACCCCAAATTTTTTTAGAAATTATATTTTTCTATATAATTTGTATATGAAAAATTTGATAAATATATAATTGAAACCCTTAATAAATAAAATGACAATTCTTTATAAATAATTAACCACTCTTAAATATCGTTAAAAAAATGACACCCCTTAGAAAAATTTCTGGCTCTGCCCCTGCACAAGCGCCTTAGTTTTAGGGTATATGGAGTTAGTTTAAGGTATAGGGTTTAGGGGTTTAGGTGTAGGGGTTTAGAATTTAGGGATATTTGTTTCAATTTAAGGTTTAGGGTTATAATTTAGGGTTTATAGGTTAGGGTTTAGTTTTTAGGGTAATGTGGCGAGGATTTAAGTTTTAACCTATAAACCCTAAATTATAACCCTAAACCTTAAATTGAAACAACTATCCCTAAATTCTAAACCCCTACACCTAAACCCCTAAACTCTATACCCTAAACTAACTCATATACCCTAAAACTAAGGCGCTTGTGGAAACTTTCAATTTCCACCGCCTGTGTATATAATATTTATCTAAATTTTAAAATAGTGTGTTTTTTATGTTTTTATGAAGAAAGAGTTCTTATCATGTGCCTCATTAAAAACTTACTTAATCTTAATCAGAAGAAAAGAGTATACATGATAATAAATACTGAAATCAATCGAACTTACGAGCAAGCCTCGACCAAACAATACTCAAAGCTCAAACTTGGACACTAACTCCATCATCATGCAATAACGAGAGTACCCTTAACTGGACCTTTAAATTAGTTCTTTCATATTGATATGTATTCGCAATCACCTCGTATATATCGTGTTTGGCTTATGATAAAACTAATTGTCAATGTATTATGTTAGTTCTTTCATTTGCTAATGTAAATGGGTCTTCTGGGCCATGTGATTCTTAGGCTTTAGCGTATAACCGTGGGTTGGTATTAGTTTGTTAGGATCAAATTGAGATTAAATTAATTTTGTATTCGAATTAATTAAGTCGAATTGAAATGAAAAATATGTGTTTGTGCCAATATGTGAAAAATCTAAAATTTGATTGCTAAATACAAAAAAAATTGAGTGGCCACCAATTGTTTTTTTTGGTAATCTTCACCAGTGGTCCTTTCGTTTAGGGTGTGTTCTATTTTAGTCACCAGAATTAAAAAAAAAATTATTCTAGTCACTTACGTTTAGAATCGTTTCTATTTTGGTCCCTTGACCGTTAATCTCCATTACTTAAAAAAATTAGTTTCTAATTTAAATTTGAGTATAAGTAACCAGAATAATTTTTTTTAAATTCTGATGACCAAAATAAAACACACCCTAAACAAAAAGAACAACGGGTAAAGATTACTTTGTTTTTTTACCTTCTAGTCACACCTTTAAGAGCCCACGACCCATTTGCCCGTTTCATCAATCATCACATACGATGGCCACAACACTTGCCTTATTACCCAATTTATTATAAAATAAGTGCTTAAATTATGTCACTTTTTTTACGATAGGTTCTTAAAATATTTTTTTTATTAAAATAAGCACTTAAAATTTCATTTTAGCTGAAATAAGTGCCTAGAGTATTTTTTAGCTAAAATAAGTACCTAAAGTTTCATTTTATTGTTTTAAAGTCAAGTGAGACACCTACTTTGACACCTTTCAGCCAAAAAATGCTTTAGACACCTATTTCAGCCAAAAATAACATCTATTCCAACCAAAAAATACTTTAGGCACATATTGTAAAAAAAAAACATAGTTTAGGCACTTGTAGTTAAGCCTATTACCAATGAGGAGCCATCTGAATCGAATTTAAACCAATGCAAAGGAGTTGTTTCCCACCGGGAGGTGGCCTTTTCCGGTTTCGAAAGTGCTAAATTTTACGGAATCCACTCCTTATAAGGGAAAGACTCCGGTCAGGTCCGGTGTTTGCCATCCATGTCGAGTAAGCGTGCACTCCTTCAAAAGGTGTGTTCAGTGGTCTCATCCCCGATGAGACGTTGCGGACACGATTCGTCATCCTGCATACACACTGCCATAAAAATACATGTGATAGAGCAGGCTTGCCTACCTTCAGAAGCCAAATTGATTCCATGATGTATGTTTGGTGTTGAAGAAAGTGTCTAAAAATTGGCAAATTAAAGTCAAAAGATGCTGAGAGAATTGCCAGTTTATATACATATATAAAAGCAGTAAAGATACTTCCATTGCATCAACTGATGTTGCAATGTGAACTGTAGTATGAATATACAAGCCAACCACCAAATTTATTACAATTAAAATCCATAGAAATGCATCACAAATTCCCCATCTTTAATGTTTCCATGATTTAATATTATATAAATCATGGCAAGGGTTCTTGAGAATCTCCCAAACGAGACAAATGAAGATATGCATCGGTCCCTGCAAAAAACGGTTCAGACAATTTCTAATGCGTTAGTTTAACCGGAGAAAACCAGTGCTACGAGGACTTGGGAAGGTGAAAAACAAATATTCTGGGACACAAGCCAAGTTAACGATAATTCAACATAACGACAAAAGTTATAAGAGAAAAGAACGGTAGAAGTCGGCGTCATCTTGCTATATATGATAAGAAATGGTTGATTTCGGGAGTTCGGGATAACGCAACATAACGACAAAAGCCACATAAATGTTATGAAATATGAAACTAATAAGCTAACAAATGTCAGTTTCAAATCTAGTTATCTGCTTTTATGAACAACCAAATATGTGCGTCTCGAGAACTGTATAATATTAATTGCAGCCAAAGTTGCAACAAAACCCTACAGAGTGAAACCAAATCTAACAGTCAAAGTATAGTCAAATAGGAGTGGTCTGCAACAAACTTCTTGTCTCATTATGCCTAATTGCCTATCATTTGCTCTACTACCAACTTCGAGTGTGTGTGTGTGTGTGCAGGCACGTGTGTGTACTCTTGGGTACATATGAACTTTGAGGATTTTGATATTTACAAAACTTGCCATCATTAAAAATGCAGACTCTCTTACTCTTTGTTGAGACTGCAAACAAAAAAATACTATTGTAGAAAAAATAACAATTTCAAAAGTTGAGAGGATAATGATTCATTAACTGTTAGTTATGAGGCAATCACCTGTTTGCGACATGAATAAAACTAGTAAACTGCTTAATTTCACGAGTGTTTTAAGTGGTCTTAACTGTAACAACTGCACTCACCATATCCTTCCATAGAGATAATTTGAAGATCTCCTCCAAAATACCGAGCATATAAGCGGCTTATAGGTAGCCCATAACCATAACCAGCCATGGTTGTAACTGTATCAGCTGTTCCGAGATCTGTGTACTCATCCAATGGGTTTTTGGCAGTGCTGTAAAGGTATGTGAAAATTTTGGGAAGACCACTTCTTGCTATGCCACCCCCTTCATCAGATACCTGCACAGCCAGTTAGACGAAGTTATATTGTTACATCCTCAATTCCCATGCACTTTCACAAACAAAAAAAATAAGGAAATAGTTGCTCGAATTTCTATGGATAACAAAGCATGAGAAACTACTACCTTTATGGTTACATCCTCGATTCCCTCAGCAACTATTATTCGAATAGGTGGTGCAACTCTATCTGAATCCATATAACGCTCCTGGACAGCACGCAAGGAGTTTTTGACCAACTCAAATACCATCAGATGCAAGTGTGTTGGAACATACCTGCTATCAATAAAACAGATAATACATAGGCCAGATGTCAAAGGATCAATGATTACCAGATTTATGACACTAAACTAAAGAAACGGAAATGCTTTGGAGGATCCATAATTGAAAGCGTAGGCCGTAGTGAAAACAAAAGAGACGAAAAATCTCGGTAAAATTAAATAGAGCAAACTCAACCGAAGTAAGAGTAAATAAACTTACGGGAATGTAAACCTGGGATCCCCATAAATATTAATTTCAGGAGCACTGCCATACTCTCGCAAACAAATAGCACGAGCATCCTCACTAGCATTTTGAGCCACCTCCACCGGAGACATTTTTGTATGTATATAGCCCACACAATGTGGAGGAGGATTAGGGTTATGCAACTCCACATGCTGCCCTGGTTTCACCAAAATTTAAACATGCAGACAGTGTTTAAACCCAGCTTCAAGAAACCGTAACAAAGAAAACGAAGTTGAAACTAACCAATAAGCATGCGAATTCCAATTCTTGACATGTAAAATCTATCTAGAAACTGATGAATCTCATCAAGATCCTCATAAACAATCTTTGGATCCATGCCTTTCTTCAATTGTTGAACCCCCAAAGCCATCATAGGAACAACATTGTTGTGTCTCACCTTGATAGCCTTGATCATCCTTGTAAATTCCTTCTCATCATTCGTATCCTTGATACCAGGAAACGCTCGTAGGTCACGAAAGGAATCCAAATACCAGTCTCGCACCTAAGAATAAATGACCAAGTTAAACTAAATGAGTTAATACCCCAGTCCAGCCAGGTCATCAAAATTTCAAACTTAATCCATTATCTTGTAAACAATCCTTAGATTCAACAATGTCCAGAGAAGTAGGTGAAAAAGCAAACTAATTCTCGGATTCTATGTAAAACTATGCTAAAATTAGATCCTATACCTTCAAAGATGGGAGGCTGTCAAAAGCAGAGTAGCAAGCAGAAATGAAACCAGAATGTTGTCCCCTAAATAATGTTTAAGCAACATATCTTTCTAAAGAAACTAATACTATGGCCTCAAAAGATAAAATAAGGGTATAAAGAATTCCTCCATGGTTCCATTAAAAGAGCAAAAAGGTCAAAAATGAGTAGCAAAAGGCAAGCACAGCAACAAATAACTAGAAAATCACAAGGCCGAGACAGAAAGAATCTCCATGTACAGTAAAAAAAAACTAATACCAATTATTTAATTCAATGTAAAGGCTAAAGACCCAGTATGCAGAATCACATATTCATAGGAGAAAAAGGAGAGAGAAAATTAAAAGACCCTTTGGCACAAAAAATCAAGCAGTTTGTATGTGTGTGTGTGTTTTGCAGAAAATAGCAGCAACCCATCAAAGGAATGAACTTGAAAACTAAAAAAACAACCTTTAAAACAGCAGGCTTCTCAGAAAGGCCATAAGGGAGACTCTCGAGCTCAATTGCTCTCCGAGCAATTCTAATGGGGAGCTCCTTGTGGAGAAACTGACCCGAAATCAACAAATTCCGCTCAGTGGGCTTAGACCCAAACTCCATCATGTACCTCAAGCTGACCCCAGTCTGCTTCATGCAGCCCCATTTGTGTACTTCCTCTATTAAGCTCTTGGAGAAAGATTCGGTCGCCTTCTTCGCCGCCATCACCGTCGTTGAAAACCCACCCCCACCACCGTCACAATTCAGCTAAGAACTTCGGCCAGGCGGCGGCGAGCAACATGCGATTTCTAGAAACTTTGTACAGGGAATGCGAAATTAACATAGGAAATATAAGAGGATTGGAGATTGAAAAAAAGAATATGCAAAACGGCAAATGCCAAAAAAGAAAAAAGAATAGAGATTTTAATTGGATAATGTTAATGTGCGATCAACGTGTCAAATTTTATAATTGGTCCCTATGCTTTTTTCCAATTTGTAAATCTCGTCTCCATGTGAATAGGTGTGAGCGTTCCATCGAGTCGAGTCAAAAAATTTCGAGTTATTCGAGTTGACGCATCATATTTTACAACTCAAACTTTATTTAAAAATTTTCAATTTGAGTTGAGTTCGAGTCGAGTTTTCGAGTTTCTATATAAAATTAAATGTAATTATTTATCATGTTATAATGCGGTCTGATTCTAATTTAAATCACTTTTTCTAATCATATAATATATGCATATATATTTCTTCATATATTTTTTTATATCGGTATATATATCAGTAAAAATTAAAAGACTCGGTGTAAACTTAAAAATAAATCCACTAATTACTAAATTTTTTTAAATTATTCAAATTTTTATTTTACAACTTAAATTTTATTTAAATTTTTTTTAAAATCTAATTAAGACGAGTCGAGTTTTTTCGCCAAAAAATTTTGCTCACCCATACATGTGAAGAATCGTTTGGTTTGCCGGGTCTCGGGCCTTTGCTTGCGTAAGAGTTTCACACGTTAGATTCGATAAGAATTGAAATCTTTCTAATAAAATATTTAATTATAAAATATATAAATTACGTCAATCAATCACATGTAAAACGAATAAGAAATTGTATCTCGTCTTCGGTTGACATCCATCTCATGTTTAATCACTACAAAATTTAATTGAAAAAAAAATACTTTTAACATAAAACATTGTAAGAAAATATAGTATTTGTTATTGTTAAATTTGTTAATGTAAATTATAACTCGTCTAATTATGAATTTCATCTTGTATTTTAAGAAAATAAAAAAATGATCCAATTTTATTTTAATTTAATAAAATTTGCTCTTTGTATTTTAGAATAAAAAATGAAAAATAATCAGAATAAATAATACTTTTAAACTTTTTCAATATATTATTGGCCTAAAAATCAGTATTTCAAACATTTTATACGCACGGAATTAGCAAAAGCCAACGAAAGATGAATTCTAATCGATTTCAATTGGATAACAATAAACGGGTGGAATTGCGTAATCAGTCCTATCCTTTATCCAAATTCTGTAAATTCAGTCTTAATCCAACGAAACATTTTATACTTTCACTTTAAGAAAAACAAAAGGGAAAATAAATTTCAGATTTATTGTTTAGACTTTAGAGTTAAATTAGAACTTGTATTTATTTATGGATTAATATCTTATACACTTTCGGTAGAAACTAAAAATTTCCAGAAGCACCTTAGTTTAGGGTATAGGGTTTAGGAGTTTAGGTGTAAGAGTTTAGAATTTGAAGATAGTTGTTTCAATTTAAGGTTCAGGGTTACAATTTAGGGTTTATATGTTAGGGTTTAGTTTTAGGGTAATATAGTGACAATTTAGTAGGGATGGGCACGGAACCCGGACCCGACGGGTTCCGACCCGACCCGGCTCGATCGGGTCGGATATTTTTATGAAAAAATTGGGTTCGGGTCGGGTCGGGTTTTTATGTAGGGTGAGGTCGGGTCGGGTTCGGGTTTTAGGGTGAAAAAATCTGACCCGACCCGACCCGGGACTAATAGTGTAATTTTCCCCTAAATTTTTTAGGGATATTTGTAATAATACCCCTTTTATATATTTTTTTATGTCCTTAAAATTGATTTTTTTTATTTACAATTTAGTGCTTAAATTTATTATTTTTTACAATTAAGTCTCTTGAAATTATTTTTTTACAATTTAGTCCCCAAAATTGATTTTTTTATATAGGTCGAGTCGGGTCGGGTCGGAGTCGGGTTTAAGATATTTATTTTCAGGTCGGGTCGGGTTTTTTAAAAGATATGGTCGGATCGGGTTCGGGTTTAGGGTTAATATTTTCGGGTCGGGTGGGCCAAAACCCCAGCCCGACCCGACCCTTGCCCATCCCTAGGATTTAGGTTTTAACCTATAAACAATAAATTATAACCTTAAACCTTAAATTAAAACAACTATCTTTAAATTCTAACCCCTACACCTTAACCCCTAAACCCTATAACTAAACTAACTTCATATACCTTAAAACTAAGGCGCTTGAAGAAACTTTCAGTTTCCACCGCCTGTGTATAGAATATTTATCCTTTATTTATTTATTTATTTATTTATTTAAAATTAATCGAAGTGGGAGTTCCGAGAAGGCGGTGTTTCGAGGCTTGTATCGGATTTTCTCTTTTCGATTTTTTTATTATCACCTTCAATTCTTGCCTGAGATGTGCATAAACCACAGGATCCACTATTTGTGTTAAATATGATTTCAGCATTAATGCATAACAAATTAGTACCATTATTCCATCCACAAGTTCTTTCTTCTATAACTTCTAATCTCCATGGGAACTTAAATCATATTCATGCAGGATTTTTAAAATATACTGCAACATCCAAAACAAATGGTTCAGTCTCAGAGTGCTTGTGAGCAAATGCAAGCCTACCCGAATAAATAGTCACTTAGCTGCTATATATTGCGGTAACCGCATCCCGTCTCATAAGTTATCGCCTAAATTACGCAATCTCCGAGCTTGCGATAAATCTTGGCATGCCATAGCATGCATACAAAATCAAATCGAAAGTAATTACAATAACATCGCTCTTAGCTTTTTAAAGTGAACCAATCAAATCCCTTCCAAAAGAATTAATCTTCCTTACCTTCAACTTAGAAGGCAGGGGACCATGTGAGTTGGCTTTCCTTTTTCCGCAATTCCTTCTTCGTCCGATTCGTATGATCTCTAGTCTCTATGAGCGTTGAGAGCTCGAGTTGCTGAGTTGGCGCCCAAAATGTGATAGCCTTGATGAAACTAGAGGTGCTTCTTCGTCATTCGATTCAGAGCTATTGAAGTTGCTTCCTACATTTGTGTCATTGCTGATAATCGGGTTGAATATGTCCGATGACTTCTTCTCCAACTTCCAATCCTATATTAACAAGGGAAAACAGATCAAGTTTATTTGCAAGTTTATTTGGTACTTTATACTTTATACTTTGCAAGTTTATTTGCAAGTATTCGAGTCTAAATAATTAAGCATTAGGACACGATTATGGTGTCGAGGACTATTGAGATCTGTGAAGACTGACCTTTGTTAATCTCTCTGAAATACTATCTGAAGGCAGCTGAGGAGCTCGACCATCCTTAACCTTTATGTAGTTATACGTGACAACACCGCAGAGAGCTGAAGAGAGAGAGAACAAAAGGAGTTTGCATCAAATTTAATTTCTCAAATACAGAAGAAAATATGTAATGTTCATGATTGAGAGTATAGAAGTACCAACGGCATAACCAATTATATTGAGCCCTGTTATTGTAGACTCAGGGAAAACAACAGTGGAAAGGGCAATCAGTATCCAATCTTTTAGAACGCCAGCAACCCTGACAGTGACAGCTCCGGTCCTTCCGATTACTAAGAATATGGACAAGTTCAGAGCTAAAGCACAAAGAGCATTGGAGAAGAAGATCCAGAAATTGAATTGTATCTGTGAAACTTCCATCCCAGGCTTCTCCAGTAAACACCAAGGCACAAAAAGAAACACAAAACTGCAAAAAAACAAAAATCAACGGTAACAGTTATATATAAGGGATGACAGTCATGCTATTGGAAGAAGTACGAGTTGCAGATACAAAAAAGGGGGTTAGTGGAGAGAGTTTACCTGCAGGGTGCGATGTAGTATAAGCTGGTAATTGGATTTAGAGTCAGGCCCTTCTTTTGCAAGAGGACTTGAGTTAAGACCAGCCTTAGAGCTTCGGCAAGGATGCCCGTGACCTGATAAACTGTGCCAACTATATTAAAATGAATTTCCCCATATGAGGAAATGACAACTCCAACGCTGACCAGCACCATGTTTAAGAACACATCGCACCTTGGTTTATCAGTGCCACACATAACACCCATGAAAAAAGTTGCCACTGGCACTGTAATATCGCAAACACAAACAGCCAGTCATTAGAAATATAGAGTGATTTCATGCGATGTAATTAAATAATGCACTTTGTTTCCACATACTTAGAGCTTTGAGCATCTGGATAAAAGCCACGGATATATGCAAATAGGCAGTGTTACCAAACCTGTATTGACAACAAAAGAATGATGATGCTTAGAATATGCAAAACAATATCAACAAAGGGGGAGTAATATAAAACAAAGTTGTCAAAATTCTGCACAGCCAGTAGATAACAAGCTCTGCATCATAAACAATTTGCAGCTTATAGCAGAAACCTTTTGCAACTCAACAGCTTAAATGCAAGTATAACAAGAGCAAATTAATACTGTCAGAACCAATTTTGGGGCAAGGCGTTAAGAGATGAAAACAGGGAGCAAGACAAAATGGAAGCAATTCAACAAATTAAGATCCTGCTTAGTGAAGAAACTTCATTATGCAGAGAAAGTTACTTGACCACTCCGCGAAACCCTCTTATCCTTAGTTCAAGTTAAGGATAAAATAAAAGATAAAACAATACTTCTAGTAGGCACTGCTACTGCATCTATACTTGATTTGAGCTTAAAACTAATCATTTAGGTTTATTGGATTCAAAGTTAATTCTGAATTTTCACAAACTCAAGTCAACACAATAACTTGGGTGCAGTAACTCCTCGACAACTAGTAGGAGAGCCAAGCAGACAGATCCATTGAAGAACAATATTACTCACAAAAAAAGAGTCAAACAAGCAACAAGTTAACAAGTAATACTCCTCAATCAGCAGGGTTTTCAAGCAGTAAGCTTATACTTTTTGCCGACAGAAGTAACTCATTACACAGCACAAAGCACACCATCTTAATATGGAAAACAGTACATCACACACCAAACAAGCATTTCAGTCATACCACAGTTAAGTGCTTACCAGAGACTTGATGCAAAGAACGCACTTATAGGTACTACACATGTTGCATATCTGCAACACCGAGAACATTTGTTTAGGAAACAGAACATCGATCCTGTAGCTAAGCAGTAATTGAGAATGATAACAGCTACTTTAGATAAAGAATAGCACTTACATTTCAAATGTCATTTTGACAGGAGCTACAACCTGCAAGGTGAGATTGAAGGAGAGGGAAATGCATTACAATGATAGGCAAAACAAAGGAAGATGAAGCTTGCATAGAAACATAATTATAGTGCTCTCAAATTTATATTTTTGCTTCTGTAGGCAAAATACACAAACAAAAAGATAAACAATGGATCTTTAGTTTCAGCTCAAAAAGGGACCGCTAGCGTCTGGAAATGAGGACAATGTAATCAAAAACACATTCTATCGTGACAAACGTGGCATCCCTAGAGAAATAGTTAGCAATACTAGATGAAAAGGAAGAATACATGGAAAAGAAATTGAAGTTAGCTGCATGTCAGCAGTCAGCCATACCTTGAAAACACGGATAAGGAAAAAAGCAACGATTCCGGAGAATGCCATGTGAATCATTGTCAACGTTATAGGAAACGGAAAATTGAAGTATTTGGGAGACAGAACCCACTGCAATAAAAAATAAAGGACATAAAAATGGAGAGAATGAATTACATCAACGAAAAGCTAGTTCCTAGCCGAATGAAACTGAAGACATAATTGCTTGCTTTCGTAGTAACCTAAACCTAACTATTACAAGTAATGGATCAATAAAGCTTGTTATACAATACAGTACAGTTTACACAGTATGAAAAAAGGGGAGAGTTACCTTGTTATACAATATAACGCCGGATGAAAGCGAAATGTAGATCAATAGGTAGAAATACGTCAATACAAGCGCCTTGTTTATCATTTTCCTTTCCTAGAACAAAATATCCTTACATTATCAGCAAAACATCCATCATTTTAGCAGTTAACGCACAAAGAAATCAAAAAAAATTCTTTCTCCGGTGGAAAAACCAGAAATAGGAAGAGTACTTACCAGTAAAATTTCTTTTCTCCCCGAGTGAGAAAACACTGAAATTATCTTACTCGATGCGTCCTCGAAACCAAATATTACACCTGAAAACGACAAATCTTTGTTAAAAAATAGCAAAAATAACAGATGCATTCGCGTAGCATTCATTAAACAAAGAATGTAGGAAAACCAGAAATTTGAGAAGGAAATCTGACCTAATTTAACGAATAACGATATAAAAGAGAGAAAATGGGGGAAATCGAAATGAGGAACGGAAGGCGGGGAGATCTGTTTTCTGATGTATAAATTTATATGATTATTAGTAATATTAAGGAAAATCAGAGGAAATAGTTACAGGAAGATGCAAATCTGGGAAATCTGGCAGATCAGATTCAGATGAATCAGATGGTGATGGAGATAAGTGATAACCTTAGGCTAAGAGGGTACGGTTTATTTTAGTAATTCTCTGTTCCATTAAAGTATAATTACTATCACGGTTACTACGAGACTGTTGTCTAATACTAATGCTTGCAACTTTCCTTTACGGCTCGAAAACTCGACTCGAATCTAAATGTGATTCAACCGAATTGATTGTTAAAATTGATATACAATTATTTAAATTAATTCAACTAGAATTCGAAATAATACGGACTCGGAAATAATTTGAATTTAAAATTGATATAGATTTGGAACGCTTTGTTTTACATGATATGAACCTAGGGCTGTAAATGAAACAAGACAGATCGCGATCTACTCGAGTTCGACTCAGTCAAAGCTCGACTTGATTGGACTTGACTCGAGCTCGAACTCGGCTCAAGTTTTTAACAAGCCGAGCTACTTAATACTTGACTCGAAAAGCTCGCGAGCTACTCGAAAATATAATATACTAATTTTTATTTTTTATAATTTAAAATATAAATTACTACCCTTAAAACCTTAAAATATAAACCCTAAACATAAGTCTCAAACCCTAAAATCTAAATCCTAAAGTCTAAACCTAACAACCTAAACCTTTAAACCCTAAACTAACACCATAAACCCTAAAAATAACAAGCTCGAGTTTACACAACTTGTCTACCAAAGTTTTTTCTTGATAGGACTTTAAATGAGACGTGACAGATGGTGAGCTACTCAAGTCCGACACGGTCAAAGATTGGACAACACTTGACTCGATTGAGCTAGAATTAAGCTCGAACTCGACTCGAATTTTTAACGAGCCGAGTTGAGCTTAGATTTCTCAAGCTCGTCTAAGCTCGTTTAAAATTACTCAAGCTCGAACTCGACTTAAAATCTTAACGAGCCGAGTCGAGCTCAACTCTACTCAAACTCGGCTCGGCTCATTTATACCCCTATATGAACCTATAATAACTAGAACTCGAAATAATACGGACTCGGAAAACTCAAGTCTCAGACCTAAATATTCTAAATCTGAAATAATTTGAACATGAAATGATATTATACCATAATAACCAAAGCTCAGAAATCATCCGAACACGAAAAAAAAAAAACTTGAATGCCCTAAATATAAAACAAGATATGAAGCAAACTAAAATAAACCAACGAATTGAAAACTTGATCCAAATATACCTAAACAAAAATAAACCCGGCCTGCCCAATTAACCGGTTTATTAATAGTCTCTTGAATAATAATACTTATAGATACTTACCAGTTCAATTTTTGGATTTTTTCGAATTCATACAAAAATATATAATTAATTTATGAGTAATTATTCGATACACTGGTAATTTAGTTTAGGGGTTTGAGTCTTAGGATTTGTAGTTAGAGTTTATAGTTTATAGGTTAAAACCTAAATACATAACCATATAACACTGAATTGTAAACCCTAAATTATAGACACAACCGTTAAATTTTAAACACTTAAATTCTAAACTAAATCTCTAAATCATAAAATTAAGATGTTTGTAAAAAAAATTTACATTGTTAGTGTATTAAATATGAATCATTAATTTATGTGTAATTATTCTATACATTGACAATGAAAAAAAAATCACCAATAAAAAAATTGAGTTTAATCGGTAACAATTTCTCTCTCTTCTCCTTGTCAAAAGAAAAAAAAATCATGATAGTACTAAAATTAATTTTGTTTGGTGGAAATAAAATTTAATGTGCATAACACTATACTTTATATTACACAAAATAGGCTAAAATAGGGAAATTGGCGATTGTTTTATTTAGCTAAATAAGGTTTTTTTTTGAAATTATTTAGGGATATATGGTATTTTTGTACAGTAAATATAAAGCCGTCGGTATATGACGATGACTTTGGGGTAAAAACCCCCTGCCCCCTAACCATGCCTCCTTCTATGCCCCCTGCCTAAAAATACTTAAAATTAAATCTTGCCCCATAACCCTAATTTTCATATCCTAAACTCCAAACCCTAAACCCTAAAAATACACCCTACCCCTAATTCCCTGCACCCTAACCCTAAGCCCTAACTTTTAACCTCAAACTCTAAACCCTAAACCCACTATTTTAAAGTGGGGGCACAAATGGGGGCATACTTTGGGCGCAGATGATTTCCATCCATGACTTTGAGCCCAAAGTCTGATGAAAATAAAAAAATAAAAAAAAAAACATTTTCTTGAATAAATTTGTGATGCCGACTTTACCTCGATCTGACGAGGTGGTCGGCGTTGGGTGGAAAGTTTGAAGTGAGAGGGGAGAAATGGAGGAAAGTAAATGAAGGAATAAAAGTTTGAATTAAGAAAAGAAATAAATACGAATTTTGTCCCAAAAATGTGTGCAGTGAGTGTTAATATCTTATCTCCCATCACTCAATAAATATATTTTTAAAATTTTAAGCTCCATTTGGTAAATAACTATTTGAATTAAAATTAAAAAATTTAGTTAATATTAAAGGTTCGACAGGTCAAATCTGTTAATTTGGATGTTTGATAATGGGTAAAATTTCTAATTTTGAAAAAAATAACAGTTTTGAAATAAGGGTTATAAATACCATTTTACCTTTATCAATTATCAAAAATCTCCGAATAACCTAAATTTAACATTTTCTGTTTTAAATTTTCACCCTACATGTTTATATTGTGGCATTTGTAATGTAATACTTTTTGTTTTTCTTTTTCTTTTTTTTGGATAAGAAAAAAAAATAAGTGTCTCGTTAAAAAACCTCCCTAAGCCTAAATGGAGGAAAAAGAGTACACTGTAGACCTTGGATATACAAATCACCCCTGCATGTTTATTTGTAAGCCTTGTTTTTTTTTTCTTTTTTTTTCACACATTTATATTTATATTTATATTTATATTTAATTCTATTATATTAAAAATAATTATATAAATAATAAATTTATATATAGATCTTTCAAATATGCTTAGTATTGTTTTATTTAAAAAAATATTTTTCATAATTTAATTAATATTAATAGATACTAAAAATACTGATAACTAATAAACTATTCAAACAAGCATCGAATTAATCATGTCCTTATATATCATTTTGCTTGTTTAAATAATCAAACAACTATCGTCATTTAATTTTATCAAACACTATTATACAATCCGCTAATAAATCAACTAATATAATCAGCTATCTGTTCATTGCCAAACATGGCTTAATTTCTAAAATTAAACCGCTCATTTTTGTGTTTGTTGTACATACATTTATTAGATTAAAAGACGACAAATTCTTACTTATCTCGACACACATGAAGTGCACCCCAAACCGATCTAACATCAGCTTCAAAAGAAATGTTTAAAATTGTCAAATACAATTTTCACACCCAATCCTAGTCCAACTTGTTAAAGAAATTTGCTTTCTCGAGAGGCAAAGGGGTTAGAACTTAGAAGCAATAATAATAATAATAATAATAATAATAATAATAATAATAATAATAATAATCTGAAACGAAAATAAATAATTAACTGCTTTGGAGAAATCAAGAGCAAAAAATAAACACAAACATAATTGTAGAAAATAGTAGAAGATAAGTTTAAATAAATACTTAGATGCAGACAGAAATAAACGATTAAAAACAAGTTTAGACATGTATAAATAATATACTTTTCTTAAGACAGATTTTTGGTTACTCTTTTAGTAATTAAGAATGTCAGTCTCTATTAGTAGCATAGTTGCAGAGATCATGGACTATAATTTTATCTTTTTCTATCACCGAAACATAATAAATTTACACGATATTTATAGGGGTTTCACATAAGAATATTATCAGAAATAATATTCGTGAATTAAAGGTCATAATATTTGTGAATTAAATAATATAACCAAAATAATATTTGAGTTGAATGAGACATTCATACAATATATTACACTATATTTATCTTTTTAATTTGAAACATTTAAAAAATATGTTATATTTAAAGACCGATCAATCTATACATTCACATCGCCCACATTATGTTGCTCCAACCACGATGGACTTGGATTTGCACCACTGCGCATACGCACAAGACACAATCTCAACAATAATTCATTCAATTATTATTGAGTGGATCGGTGTATTCACATACTTGATATCCCACAAATGTGAAAGAGTTTTTTATTTTCCTTACACAATTCACAAGTAGTTTACTTTGAGCATCAATTTTTCATTCACCACTCAATCGTTTGAACATATAAAATATCGTTTTAAAAGTCTTGTGAAGTAAAATATGAAACCATAATATTATAATTCAAATCTCCATCTATACTAATCGAAAACATATCTTAAAATTTTCAAATTATCATACTTCCCCAACAAATAATAATAATGATAATTAAAAAGAATAAGTTGTTTAAGACCTATGTATGTATAGTATAACTAGATCCAAATGACTATAATAAATAAAATTTTGTTTTATTTTAATTTTTAGTATTGTTTATTTTAAATTTAAATGTGATTATATAAAATACTATCCCTACTATTAGAACTTTCTATAATATGTTTTAATCCTTACACTACTCTAGCTTCAACACATGTGAGCTATAAGTAGGCCAAGTGTCATGTTCTTATGTAGAACTAAGTTTTGATATAATATTTGAAAAATGTTTTGGACTAAATTGCAAAGAATTTAAAATAAGTTTTTAGTCAAAAACAACTTGAAAATATGTTTAAGGGTTTTCAAAAGGCTTTGGAATGATTTAAAGTGTATTTAAAGTAGTCAAAACCATGCTTTTAAAGTGACCGTACCGATTCCTTAGGGTTTCAAACTACCAGATTTTCCAGTAGCCAAAACCCGTACCGATACGCTTAGCCGTATCGATACAGTGTGCTTTGAAAGAGCCCAACGGCTAGTCGCGTACCTATATACGGTTGTATCGCGTACCGATACGCCTAACTACCCCAACGGTCATTTGAATTTGCAGGACCGTACCGATACGCTAGGCAAGCGTATCGATACGCATCAGCTGAAGAAGCCCAACGGCTCTTTCCTCATTGAGACTGTATCGATACGGTTGGACGAGTATCGATACGCCAAGCTGCAGAACTGCATTTATGGTGGGAAATAAAGGCTCCAACGGCTCCAATTCAATCCCAACGGCTAGTAACAGCTACAAACTCAATTGGGAGTATAAAAGGGACCTCCAAGCATCTTGTAATGGTTAATGCTTCAATTGTTACAACATTATGATGTCAAAATTTGTCTAGAGCTTTAATTGTACATTTCTTGCTTAGACAACACTTGTGAGCTTACATTGTTAAATTTGCTCAAGTGTTTAGGTTTTGGGTGAGTGCTTAGAATTGCAAACAAACACCTATTAGAGGGATTTCTAGTTTGCTAAGTCTTTCTTTGTAAAGAGAGTGTTCCCTCAAGCTTTGGGTAGAAAGCTTTGAGGGTTGTAACGGTTTCCTCCTAATCCGAGAAAAGGGGACGAAATTCTTAGTGAATTTGTTGGAAATCCTTAGTGGGAAGCTAAGGTAGTGGATGTAGACCTTGGTTAGAAGGTTGAACCACTATAAATCCTTGTGTCAAATTGCCAATTTTTCACCTCCCACTAAAACACCCAATTATCCAACTTTTCCACACTTGGCGAGCAAGAACGGTTGATCGAATCGAGCCCTCTAAATCTCAACATCTTCCATGTGTGATTGTGTAATAAATCACAAGCAAAAATAAAACCATGCATATTGTTTTATTTTTGAAAAAAAAAAGTTTATAAAGTGTCCTTTATCCATACTCGGTAAATCTTTTAATAAGCGATATCATTTTTGGTTGAGTTTTTGTTTTTCAAACTTTATCAAAAACTATTAAAAATTAACAGTTTGGTATCACTTAAAGTACTTTGGTATTGCTTAAATAGGTCTTGAGTTTGAATATTTGTGTATGCAAAAAATTCTATTGAAAGATTTACTCACCAAAACTATGTGTGCGACACGGGTCGGTTCGAATTAATTAAGATGAAATCCTGAAAACTGAAGAAAAAAAATATATTAAAAAATTCAGAATCGAAAGCATCTCATACGTTTGAAGAAGTTATTTAAAGAGGATCTTGTTCTCATTCAACTTCCAAATCAGCTCATTATTAATTATCAATATATCATATTAAACAAGCAAAATGCTAGTGGAATTGAGGTCCTTAATTATCATGCAATCAGTTAGGGATTTGTCATATCTAACCGTCCTGGCAAGGCAAAAACATTCTTGGCGGCAAATATATATATATATATATATATATATATATATATATATATATATATATATATATATATATATATATATATATATATATATATATATATAGGGATATGATCAAATTACACTGTGTAAAACTCTATAAGTTTGACACCTTTTTTGGATCGTTGGATGAGTGAAACGGATGGATGAGATTAACAGTAAATTATGTGAAGATTATCACTTGGGAATTAAAAACACGGAGTTAATCTCAACTATTCATTTCCCCCATCCAACGATCCAAAAAAGGTGTAAAACTTAAAGAGTTTTACACAGTGTAAGTTGATCCTAACCCATATATATATATATATATATATATATATATATAAGATATGTATGCCTATTGTCAAAAAGGTTAAGACTATCAATAAATAAATAATATCTTGCAATCACCTTTAGACTGTTAAAAAAAATTAATTTAGTTCAAAGCGTAAATACTCTTTTGCTATTGATATATAATACATTCTTTGATGTAGTGGTCATTGAAATACGGTAATGCTTTTGGTCTAAAAGAAGAAATGCGGTAATACTTAATATACGATACTTTTGGACACAATTTATTTAAAATGAAATTTGTAAGGTATACACCTACATAAAGATTGTGGAGTTATTTGGATTTGCGTTTTTCATGGTACCAATAAATAAAAACCATCCATCTCATCAATTTATTTTCATGTCATCTGTTTACCAAGTGAATATTTATTTGGTAAAAATTGTTTTTAAATTTAATTTACAGTAAATATGAGTGAAGATTCACTTGATAAAAAGATGATATGGTAAAGTTTAATAAGATGTATGATTTTTATTGGTTGATCTTATGAATAGCCTATGATATAATTTCTCTACCATTAGAATAGTCTTAAAGTATGGTTTAGAGTTTCAGACACGAACATTTTCAAGGAGTCTACTAGTTTGAAATTTTCATATTAATCTCTTTAGTTTAAAAAAAAAATTTAATTTAGACACTATATTTTTTTTGATGACAGTTAAGTCCTGTAAATTTAAATATTAAATAAATTAGTTTTGTCCTCAATTTTCAGTTTAAACACATAACAAACTCTTATATTTTTAAAATTTTAATAATTTGATCATTCTCGATATTTGATTTTGACTTCGTCCCTAATTACCACAACACTTACTTTGTAGGGTATGTTGTAACTTGTCTCTATATGATGTCGTATTCTAATATACGTGGATACCATTAGGCAGAGCCGTCCCTGGGCATGGGCAACAGGGGCGCCCGCCCAGGGCCCCTACCCTGCCTAGGGTCCATTTTTTTCGAATATTTATAGTTAATGTTTAATATTTTTTAATATTTATTATTTAAAATTTAATTTTTTAATAATTGTTATTAGAGTTCTATTCTTAAAATTTAATTTTTTCGATATTTTTTATTAAGGGTATACTTTTTTTTCAATACTTGTTATTATAGGCTCATTTTTTTTGAATACTTGTAATTAGGGGCCCATTTTTTTTATTATTTATTGTTATTTCAATACTTGTTATTAGGGTACAAATTTTTCAATACTTGTTATTATGAGGCCAATTTTTCAATACTTGTTACTAGGGGCCTATCTTTTCTAATATTTGTTATTAGGGTTCTACTCTTAAATTTTATTTTTTCCGATACTTGTTATTACGAGTCCAATTTTTTCTCAATACTTGTTATTTATGATCTATTTTCCCTAATATTTGTTATTACATGCATACTCTTAAATTTTAATTTTTCAATACTTATTATTAGGGTTCCATTTTCCCTTATATTTGTTATTACAAGAATACTCTTAAAATTCATTTTTTTTTCAAAATTTGTTAATAGGGACCCATTTTTTTTATATATCACTTGTTACTAAGGGTCTAATTTCAAATTTTATTTTTTTCCAATACTCGTTATTAGGGGAAAGGGTGAGCAAAACTCCACTCGGCTTGAAAAAATTGATTTTTTTCGAATTGACTCGAAAAAAATTTCAAATAAAGTTTGAGTTGTAAATTAAAAATTCTAATAACTCAAAATTTTAAGTTCGAGTCGTAAGTACTCGTAAACTCGCATAACTTGAATTTTTTTACTCAATTTAACTCGATCGAACGCTCACCCTTAATTAGGGGCCTATTTTTTAAGTTCGCCCATAGGCCACTAAAATCTCAGAAACGGGTCTGCCATTAGGTGAGGAAACTAGTAGGCAATATCTGACCATGTCATTTGTATTTGACCCGATGCCGAATTCGGGGCCCATCTGAGATATATATGTACACAAATCCTGGGGGCATGGGTCCATTAAGTTGCAAAGGAGGAATGGAGAACACCGCACCGACACAAAACCCACCTTTTAAATTTATTATCTTTTTATTGAGAAATTATTAGATGGACCTAGCTCATCACGTCTATCATGTTTCTTAATAATATTTAGTTGTTTCAGTGTAACTTCCAAGTAATTATTCAGTCCTTGATTATATGTAGGAAAAATGTAAAGTTTCATCTTAAAAAATGACATAAAAAAATTAGTGAATGAAACTATAAATAACGGGTGAGCCGGATCCATCTAATAATTTTTTCTTTTCTAATTTGTATAAAAAATGACATACACGTTTGTATAAAAGAAGTTTAGGAAATATTATAATTTAGGTTTTTGAACGAGATAAAATATTTGTTAGTGATTAGGTGGAAAACTTGTTTTTCGGAGTTTAAAAGTTGAGTAATTGTTATGTGTACTGGCAGCGATGAAAACTAAAAAAATTCATGAGCATCTTAGTTTTAGGGTTTAAAAATCCATATTATGGTTTATGGTTTAGATTTAGGGTTTTTTAGAATTTAAGGTTTATAGGTTAAAACTCAATTCCCTCGTCATAATACTCTAAACCCTAAATACTAATTAATATCCTTACATTCTAAACCAATAAACCCTAAATTCTAAATTAAATTTATAAACTCTAAAACTAAGGTCATTGTGAAAACTTTCAGTTTTTACTGTCGATGTATTAAATATAAATCCTTAAAAGTTTAGTTTATGAGTTTAAGGTTAGAATTTAAAGATTAATGATTGAAGATTAGGGTTTAGAATTATATAGTTTATGGTTAGAGATTTGAATTTTATACCGTGCAATTTAAATAGATATGATTTTGTAAAAAAAATAGACTGACAGTGCATTAAATATTAATTATTTGGTTCAAAAAATAATATTATTTATTTTAGTTTAAGAAACTGTTTTAAACTTTCGAATACATACATTTTTGTACGTTTATATAAAGTCATTTAATTTGGTTAGAAACAATTTAAAGATTTAAGAAATTATGCGCAATCTATTTGTACGAGAGTCTTAATTTATAATTGAAAAAAAATTATCATCCCAAGCTATTGACAAAAAATCAAACAACCAACTAATCAAATCAAAACCAAAACCGAATTAACCAAATTATCTTAATTTGATTGATTAAGTTGATTTTAATCGAGTTTTACATTAATTTATAGAGGTGGGCATAATTACCCGACCCGATTGACCCGACCCAATTACCCGATGACCCGAAGCAAATTAGACGGGTAATCTTATAAAAAAAATCAAACAACCAACTAATCAAATCAAAACCAAAACCGAATTAACCAAATTATCTTAATTCGATTGATTAAGTCGATTTTAATCGAGTTTTACATTATTTGAACATTAATTTATAGGGGTGGGCATAATTACACGGGCCGGAAGTTTTCCCTTACCGGGTACCCGACCCGACCCGATAAATTTTAATATATATATATATATATATTTTAAAATTATATTTTTATTTTAAGTTTCTTAATATTTGTACTCTAAAACTAGGTTTAAATCCCTAAATTCTTTCTATGTTTGTATTATATAGTTTTAATTTTTAAATTTAATTTTTTAAAAATATATTTTTGTGTTTAACATATTATTTTTTTAAAATTTTAAAATAAAAAAAATAAAAAAAAATATGAACCAGGTACCCGAGTTTTACGGATACTCGAGTCTCGGGTACCCGGGTGTGATGGGCCGAGACACGAGCCGAATAATGAGGTATCCAGATGAACTGGGTACCCGAAAATGTCCACCCCTATTAATTTATGTATAAATCACAACAGCCTCTAAAACATGTAGAATTTAGGAGGCTAGCTTGCTAGGTAGGTAGGTAAAATGTTTAGTTTTTACCTAGAATTCCCATTAAGATTCATTGTCATTAGACAAAATACATAAATAATTAAGATTAGGAATATAATCTCCCCTTTAAACAAACTTTTGATTTTGTACACAAAATATATTGTTGTTAGGATGTAAGACAGCTCATAATCACATCCTTGATTTTTTGGATTTAAAGTATTTAATTTGGGGAGGGGCCTAGTTTAATTAGCTACATTCATGATTACATCAATGAACCTTTCAAAAATTAAATTAAGTAGATAACGAAAAAAATCTAATTAAGATTAATATTAGTTCGGTTAGTATTTTTTGAGATTATATATTCGAATTAATTTAAATATATATTTTTTAATTTAGAGTCTAAAGCTTAGGGTTGGTTTAGGCATCATATAAAAAAATTATGAACTCCATATCTCTAATTTTTGTAAATTAAGAAGTTAGTCATTTACTTTAATTTATTGGAAATAGTCTAATCGGGTAACATTCAAGGATCAAGTCAGAATTGAATTATGAGATAAACAAGTTAATTATTTTTGGAACGAATAAGGTCCTAACAAGTAATTAAATCATAAAAATAAGAGAGTCAATGTTTAATCTCACTAGTTTTAAAATAGAAAAGCGAGGGGGCAATGTTTGATTTCATTAATTTTAATTGACATGTCCTAAAAACAACAAACCATGAAATTTTGAGAGAAACAAAGGCTTAATTGCAACAGTTCAAAACTATCATTAACTTAACATGCAATTAAGCTATCAAAGTCGTGGGCAATTACCTCTCTCTCCTATTATCTATGTGTTTTCGTCACTGGTAACATATTAAATCTTGCCATTTAATGTTGAATTGACGTAATTAATTTAGCAATATATATTTAAAAAACAACAAAACAGTGATTTATATGTTACAGATCAGCAAAAACCAAAAAATTATATTCATCTTAACTATATAGTTTTCGTGAAGTATAAGTATTAAATTATGAGAAATCAAAGTAGAAAGACTAACTTTTCAGTCATTATAGAGTATAGGGATGAACTCCGGAATTAGTCCCAATATAATAGTAATATGATTTTTATGGCAATTCTGTCTGTTTGGTACATGAAGGAATCCGGCACGTAGGCTTTGAGGATCTGGCTTGGAAGCAGTTGAGTTTACATTAATGGACCCATTCCAACTGCTTAGCATACGTATGTGTATACATACGTATATTAATATACGAATGTATGTATTTATGTAGAAAACATACTTGGGACAAAGATTACAACAATAATTTTGTGTTTTTGGAATCAGTTCCAAATACATACATAGGTATATTTTAATATTTGATAAAATAATTTCACCCCTCTTTGATAGAACAATAATTTCAAATCAAATACTAAGCAGAAATAAATTTTTAAAATTAAAACTCAAGAAGAACGAATTAACTTGCCTCAGTGGTTAAAGAAAATGGTTGTTATTTTTAGAGGTCATAAGTTAGAGCATTAGCAGTTATAGTAAGGTGATTATAAGGCAGTATTTATTCATAAATATTAGTCCTTTGACAAAGTACATGCACTTTGAATTTTCCAACGTCAATTTAAATGTGAATGTTTGTTTCGAACGAAGTTGTATCAGTTTTTCTGAAACACTTTTTGAGGACTAAATTCTAAATCCCGTTATATGGGGAAATTACGCCAATATTGCAAGGGGAATTTTTTTCCGAGAAATATGATATTTTTATTTTTATTTCTAAATCTATAGCATTTGCTGCAGTAAAAGTGAAGTTGGTGGGAACACAATCCGACTTCACCGTGCATTCTTTTTTTTAATTAAAATATATTAAAGACGGTAAGTCTACAATCCGACTTCAGTATAAAATACTGTTTAAAAACAGTGTGTATTCCCTTCGACTTTATTTTTTAATTAAAAAATAGCCGTTCATTGTAAAAAAAAAATGTATGTTCCCTCCGACCTCACTCTCATTATATAAAGTGTTATATTCTTAAAAATAGAAAAATAAGAATCACATTTGCGAGAGAAAAAAAAGTACTATATTTGTGTAAAGTTTCCCATGATAGTAAATTACAAATGGAATTCAATTTTTTTTTTTTATCTAAAGAGAAAAATGCGTTCATTCAGAAGAAAAAAAGCCCGACTTCATGCACATGGTGTGTGTGAAACGTAAAGCAAAAAGTAACAAACCGCGAGACAAGTATGTGATAGAGTACATTATCTATACAAAATCGAGCAGTGCAGAGGGAATACAACACAACCGAGGCTAAGAGCCTATCCAGAACAGGGCCAGCCAAGCCTACCATGGCAAGCAAACGCCAAACAAAGTAAACAAGGCAGACGCCACAAGGATGCCGCTGATCAGGAAAAATGTAAACGAACTTTCAACTCTTCTGGGAGAGCTCCTTTCGGAGGGAAGCTCTTAATTTCGTAGAGAGATTAGATCTTATCACTAAAATCGCGAGAAGATCACCCTCTAACCGATCGTGAGACAATATAGCAACTACCATACTAAAAATCATCAAACTGATCGTGAGACAATATAGCAAATTAGCAACTACCATACTGAAAATCATCAAACGTAAAATACGAAGACAGTGAAATTCCGAAGAACGAATCCTCAACAATAATGATCTTACTCTTTTGTTTTTTCTTCTTCATTTCAACTTTGTTTTTTCTCCAGAAAAAAAAACAAGTATTTGACTGATAAATAAAAGCTACAGTAGCTAAGCTAATGACAGAATATAATCAGGGGAAAAAGAGATCATTTTTACCCAAATCAAAATGGATTCCAACTAAGTCTAGAGATTAAAAAAGACCCATAAACTGCTTTTTGTTCTTTAACTGTTATTTAAATGCATTCTGCGATGACTTTCAGATAATATGTCACTTTCATCACCAATATAGAATATCTTTCCTGTATATAATATAATAAAGAACCTGGAGACACAGCAAAGAGAGAAAAAGGTTTCAATTTCCAGTTGTTGTTGTTCAAGCTGCTTCACCATTCCAACAACCCAACCCCATTTCTCAGAGACCCAGACCAGAGTCCTAAATTTTGAGACGAACCCATTTCTCAACGAGGTTTGTTGTTGTGATTCATTTGCTCAAAGTTTTCTGATTGGTTCTGTTGAATGATTCCTGGAATTGGGTTGTTCTTTTGTTTTTTGGGTTTAGAATTTGATGTCTGGTTCAGTCTGAATGGTTCTTTATGTGGGATGATTTGTTTAAATGTAAGAGTATATGCTGGAATTCTGATTCCCATTTCTATTTGATTTTGATTTTCTTTTAGTTTCTCTCTGTGGCTGAAGGGTCGTTGGGTGCTTTTTGGGAAACTTGGTTTTGGTTAAAGGTCTAATTTTTCATATCAATATGTTGTTTTTTTATGTTTCAATGCTTGCTTTGCTTTCCTGCTGCACTTGTTTACTTTGAATTATGGGTTATGTAACTGTTAAAGCATATTATGATGAGATCTATTAATTGGCCGAGTGGTCGATGATGCTCTCTTGTTGGTTTGAATCCCGGCATTTGTTTTGGGAACGTAATTATTTCTCTACTTCATAAAAAAAGCATATTATGGTCGTGAAGGTAATGTCCTCTTTGGGTGTCATTGAAGAACCGTGCATGTTTCGTCTCCCAGCTCTAAGGAGAGCTAAGGATGCCTCTTGAATTCACTATATCGTACGCCTTTCGCTAGATTTTCGGATGCTGTGCATCGGTTCTATAGTGGCATGATTCCCACTCTTTAGCAGCTTCAACAGGCGCCCCTAGGCTCTGTTGAGGATGCGTATGTACTTCAATGGCACGTAAAGAGAATAATACTTTCGCTAGATTTTCGGAGGCTGTGCGTCGGTTCTATAGTGGTATGATTCCCACTTTTTAGCAGCTTCAACAGGCGCCCCTAGGCTCTGTTGAGGATGCGTATGTACTTCAATGGCACGTAAAGAGAATAATACCTTTGCATTATCAGCACAATGTACTCTTATGGAGTTATGGTTATTGGATTTAGTCTTTTTACCCTAAAGTCGATTAAGATTATGAATAAATGCAATATTTAGACAGTTTTTATTGTTAGATGCAGATTGTGGTTTTAAGTTGTTTTAGTTGAACATTTTTGCAGGCTTCTTGGTGTTGGTTAAAATGGCTTCTGATCTGAACAGAAGTTTATCAAAAACATACATTGGTTTGCAGTTGTGGGTGCTGATTGTAATTTGCTTAGTGGTGCTTTTTTTAGTTATCCTCGGCGTATCTCTATGGCTTAGTTTTCGGAAGAAAACCCGAAGGGCTAATGACATTCTTCCTGTAAGGCAAGAACCTTATGCTGCAGAGGTAATTAAAGAGATAAGTGTTGATCAGGTTTCAGCAAACAATGGTGGTATGAACCCCGTTAATGATAAATTTAATGAGAGAGATTCGGAGAAGGTTCGGTTTAACGTCGATAATGAAGATAGTAGTGGCCAGTCTGGTTCGTTTAATCGTTTAGAGAAAGATGTTAAAGGGTCTCAACTAGGAGAAGGGGGAGGTACTGGGGAAGTTTCTAAACACGGGCCTTCTTCGAATCCTTTGACTGCCCCTTCACCTTTTTCTGGCCTGCCTGAATTGTCGCAAGTAGGCTGGGGTCATTGGTTCACTCTAAGAGACCTACAACTTGCGACTAACCGGTTTTCAAAGGATAATATTATTGGTGATGGTGGGTATGGAGTTGTTTATCGAGGCAATCTGAGTAATGGAACTGCTGTTGCTGTCAAAAAGCTCCTTAACAATCCGTATGTTGCATCGAAGCCTATTTCTACGGGAAATTAATCCATAACTTAAAAGGTTAACTAGCTGATAGTGGTTCTGTTTATTTTTAGGGGACAAGCTGACAAGGATTTCAGGGTGGAAGTTGAAGCCATTGGCCATGTGCGGCATAAAAACTTGGTTCGACTTCTCGGGTACTGCATTGAGGGCACACAAAGGTACCATTATGATTTTATGTGACAGTGTTCTAATAATCCAGGTTGCATAAAAATGAATTAGTTCTTCACTGATGTTTTCTGTAAACTTTCTGCTACAAACTCCAGGATGTTGGTGTATGATTACATCAATAATGGAAATTTGGAGCAATGGCTCCGTGGAGATATGTCTCACAAGGGATATCTTACGTGGGATGCTCGCATAAAGATTCTTATCGGCACCGCCAAGGCGTAAGTCTGCCTTTAACTAGATTTCCGTTGTGAATGCTTACTAGTGCTTTAATCTCATTTGCTACTCAAAAACTAAATGTTGCAGGTTGGCTTATTTGCATGAGGCTATTGAGCCGAAAGTTGTACATAGAGACATAAAGTCGAGTAACATATTGATCGATGAGAACTTTGATGCTAAGATATCCGACTTTGGTCTGGCCAAATTGCTAGGCGATGGGAAAAGTCATATCTCAACTAGAGTTATGGGTACCTATGGGTGAGAATAATAGCATTCATTTACAATCATCTGCGTCGACTTTTTTTACTTGCACGAGTTCGTTTATTCCCCTTTTTTGTTTTTCTCCCTTGGAGTAAGGAGTTGTATCGTTCCATCGATCGATTAATGTAATCCTTTTCTCCTTCTTGCATGACTTTTCCAGTTATGTTGCTCCGGAATATGCCAATTCTGGCCTCCTAAACGAGAAGAGTGATGTCTATAGCTTTGGTGTTGTTCTCTTAGAAGCAATTACAGGAAGGTACCCAGTAGATTACGGCCGCCCTCAGCCAGAGGTACGGAAGAGCACTTTCTGAGGAGTTATTTGTTATTATGAGATATTGCAACCATTAAATCTGTTGTGTGGTGATTTCTCAGGTAAATATGGTTGAATGGCTAAAGATGATGGTTCAACTCAGACGTTCCGAGGAAGTAGTGGACCCTAACTTAGAGACTAGACCTCACACTAGTGCTCTCAAACGAGCTCTGTTGACTGCTTTGAGATGTGTCGATCCCGATGCAGATAAAAGACCAAAGATGAGTCAGGTTGTTCGTATGCTTGAATCAGAGGAGTATCCCGTTCCTCGAGAGGTTTGATCCGATACTTTGCTTACGATGACCCGTTAATCACTAGCTACTCGTTTTTTCATTAATTACCAACTTTATATCAAATATAGTGCTGGGAT
Organism: Hibiscus trionum; assembly: GCA_030270665.1. Lineage (NCBI taxonomy): Eukaryota > Viridiplantae > Streptophyta > Magnoliopsida > Malvales > Malvaceae > Hibiscus > Hibiscus trionum. Next base: position 4,980,308 of record BSYR01000044.1, read on the forward strand.
TGCCATGCTCAAGGATAGTAACTTGTTGCTTTTAGACATCCGGCTTAAGGTTGCAACTGTATCTGATATCTTGACTATCCCGAGTGAACATTTCAGGATAGAAGACGCCGAAAGAATCTGCCAGTTGATTCAGACGCTAACCCGGATCAAAGGTCCTAGACTCAGGACTCGGGAATGGTTTTAGAAGCTAAGAAGCATTTGATGAAATTCTGATTGATACCTTGTAATTGCCTACAGTTGAGAGATGGAAGACATACAACACATGCAGGTTACCGAGTAATACTTTTCGGGATCGACTGCAGATCGCAGATAACATTTGTTTGTGTCCGGAAATGACAGTCACGAGACACCATTGCAGTAGATTTTTTTTCTGTACAGGTGTATACCGATTGTGTGTGATTTATTTTCTTGTTAATTTGGTTCGGTTTACGTCGTTAGTCGACTTGTATGACTTCTTGTTGCTCTAAGTTCAATTGAGAAAAATAGAACATAGGTGTGTGTAGGCAATCGGAATCTTCCCGGTTGTCGGTAAAGCTTCGTCTGTGTCCTGAAACAACATTGTCATGAGACACCATTGCTGTTGATTTTTCTGTACAGGTCTACACCGGTGACGTGTAATTTAATTTCTGGTTAATTCGGTTCGGTTTGATTTACATCTTTTGTTAATTTCATGAATAATTGTTTCTCATAGTTTGATGGAGAAAATATAACATAGGTGTGTAAGCAATGCCTGCATCTCTATTGGGAAGTTGTTGATTTAGCTTTTGAATTTTTTATGTCCAACTAAGTATTTGAATTAGCTTTTTTTATTCAATTTGATACTTAAACTTGATTTTTTTAGATTTCCCCCCTAACAGAGACACAAAAGTGTCGGCAACAAAATTTCTTTATTTATTTTTATTTTGAGGGGGGAAATTGATTGGAATGGACTGTCATCTGCATGCAATAATGCATGTTTAATATATGATTTGAATGGATTTGGACTGCCTAATTAACCAACACCAAACGGTCCAAACCAATCAAATTCATTGCCTTTTCTTCTCGGGGATTGATATCTCATTTGGTACAATACTTATAATAAATTAATTGTTTAATTTGGCCTTCTATTAAAAAAACATTTTAGCACGAACCAACTTGCCTCAGTGGTTAAGAAAACAATTGTTGTTTTTAAAGGTCACGGATTTGAGCACCAACAGCTACAGCAGGGTGATTGAGTATGCATTGTTAAATAGTTGAGAGTATATTTAGAACAGATATTACTTGCAATCACCTTAGCTTAAAAAAACATTTTATGTAGTTGAGATTAAAATGAGGGTATATTTTAGAATGAGGGTCATAGTTTTGAGATAAAAATGGAATATTCAAAAGTTAAGGGACCAATTTAGAATAAGAGTTATGATTTGAGGATGAAATTATAAATTTTTTAAAGTTTAGGGACTAATTTAAAATAAAAGTCAAAGTTTGAGGATGTGTAATAAAATTAACTCTAACTTAAATTCATTGAATCGTTTTGTATATTGCTTATTAATGGGATAAAATAAAATTCACTTTTTTATTTCCATCAATTTTTAAATTTAACAACGTTTTGAATATATTAAGAGGTAAGAATGACGTTGTTACTCTTAAGTGATCCGAATTTAAATAATATAATCTATATAATTACTATGATATATTATTATATAATCACACCAGAATATTAAAAGAAATTTAACAACGATTTTCAACTTGGTCTTGAAATATTTTGCCCTAGCTATTTTAGGACGAATTTGAAAAAAAATGTCTAGTTCCAAAATTAATGTGGACCAAAAGGATCAAGTTGAATAATTATAAATTTAGAGACTAGTAATGGGGGTAAAAAAGTACAAGGACTATGTTGAAAAAATTGTATGTTATGACTGTGAGATTAAGTATTACTTTTATGGGAAATTATTCCGTATACTATTTTATTCTATTTATTATTATAGGGTTAAGCACTCTTCGAAGAAAATGTTGCAAAAAACCCCCTCTTCTCTCTACAATTTGCGGGAATTTTCTCTGGAGCAACTTTCCAGGTCAACCATGGCTTAATTCTTTGATTTTTCCGGTAAAATTTCAATCTTTCGTACCCTTTGTTTGAAGACCTGTAAACTTTCATTTTTGAAGTTTGATTTGAAGATTTGATTTTTGGTATTTTAACAGTTGCTTTGGATATGATGCGTGTATCTGGGTGGGTATTTGATTCTTTGAGTGTTGCAGTGTTTATTTCTTGAAATTGCTTCGAATTCAGAATTTAAATGGGGATTTCTGAGGTTGCTGACTTATGACGCGTTTTCCCTCTTTGGTTCTAAACCTTGTAGCTTTACGGAATATGCTTTTAGGTGTTTTCAATTGCTGTTTTTTTTCCTTTTTCTTTTTCATTACTGTTTTCTTTACCTCAAATTCCCTCTTCTTTTTCGTTTTCATAACCCTGGGATTTCCATGGCTGTTTGTTTGAACTTTGACCACCAAAGATGAAGCCTTTTTACTAGAACATGTGATTTGTGCTTATTGGTTTATTATATCATGCCTTTCACTCGAGTATGAGCTAGAAAAAAGAATTTTACTTGAGCTAGAAAAAAGAATTTCCTCCCCATTCAAGTATGAGCTAGAAAAAAGAATTTTACTTGAGATTCATAAGAAAATATTAGGGTTTTTGCATTGTTGCTCTCTCTTGTTTGACTAGTGAATTGAATTCCCTTGGTAGGCTTTGTTAAAACATCAGTGGATGTATAGAATTTCTGCTGTCTACTGTTAATGTATAATGTTTCCGAATTTCGGATTACGAATATTCAATCAGTTTAAGTATCTAGTTTGATTGTGTGCTCGGGCTTCTTATGTATTCTTGTTATTCATGTAGATGTGTATTATCAGTAACGTTTGGTGTATTGAGTTTTCAGATTCAAGTTTCTCGTCTCCACTGAAACGCACGAAGTAAAAGTCTCACTTTCTTAACAAGAAGAAGCTATGTACCCGGAAGGAGCCCCTGAGTTTGTAATTGATCAAGGACCAATGTACTACCCTACTGCAACCAACGTTGGCTATTATTATACTGGTAATTTGAATGCCTTTAGCTTAATGTGCATGGTTGATATTTATAGAATCTCAGATTTATACTGTTGATCGCATTTCATCAGGTTTTGAATCACCCGTTGAATGGGAGGATCACCAGAACATTTTTAGTGCTGATGGTGCAGATGTTCAATTTGCGGTGGGTAAACTTATCTTTCGAGCTATAATTGTTGATAAATTTGAACAGTCAGACATGTATCCGAGACATGTTGCTTCTTAATGATTTATCATTTCAAAATTTGCTTAATGCATGCTTTCTCTTTCTCAGGGTGCCCAAACTGAAACTTTGCCTTATGTATATTACCCACCTAGCTATGGATATGCACAGTCTCCATACAACCCATACAATCCATACATGTCTAATGCTGTAATGGGTGATGGCCCGTTTTTAGGGGAACAACAATATTACTCTATTCCTCCTTTTCCAAACCCTGTATCACCAACTGCTTATGTTCCTGTCATCATTCAACCAGATGGCATTCCGAGTAGTTCAACAGAATATTTGTTTGGTACTCGCGCATCAGTCACTAATAGACCTGATGGAAGGGGAGCTAAACATAACCCTGCTTCGGCATCTGCAGCCTTTCCTAGGAACTCTTCAAAGGCTTCTCCAAATCAGGCTGATTCCTTGACCAGGGTATCGGATGGACCAAGTAAGCATTCTGCAATCCATGGAAAATTTCCTGATAGTTCTCGTCCAGCTTCAGCACACGCTCATCAGGTGCATTTGCAAAGCTTCTAGTTTAATTTTATATTGAATTAGACTTTTTTTATTTTTTGATGGAAATGTAATAGCTCCTCATCAACCATATTTTAAGGTTCTTATCCAGTAATTATCTTTGTAGGGTAGAATTGCTTCTGGTTCCATTCAGTCCATTGGCAATATTCCTGGTGGGAAACTTCCATCTCATCGTAATCTACAAGCGGATTTTCCTGTTGGTAATACCTTTCCTGACTATGGATCAACTGCACCTGGACATGGTGCACCAGATAAGCTTCGATCTAATGTCCATGTTGGCAGGGTTCAGAATGATGCACATGGGTTCCCAGATACACTGGGAGAACAGAATCGAGGCCCTAGAACCAACAGATTAAACAACGAATTCACGGTTAAAGCCTACACAACTAAAGCAGGAAATAATGATGCTGAAGGGAACATCGTTATCTGTACTGACCAATATAACAAGGATGATTTTTCAATCGACTATGTTGATGCAAAGTTCTTTGTAATAAAATCTTATAGTGAAGATGATGTACACAAGAGCATCAAATACAATGTTTGGTCATCAACACCCCATGGGAACAAGAAACTGGGCAGTGCTTTTGAAGATGCACAGAAAATAGCTGCAGGGGAACCCAGTGGCTGTCCAATCTTCCTGTTCTTTTCGGTGAGTTCTATACCGGTTTTGATACCAAGGGACTTCAATTGATTGACTATTCTAAGATTTTTTTAAATGGAAGTGGTTATGTGATTTCTAATTCCTTAACCACTCCAATGTGGTACTTTGTACATGCAGGTTAATGCCAGTGGACAATTCTGTGGTGTGGCGGAGATGATTGGCTCAGTTGACTTCCAGAAGGATATGGATTTTTGGCAGCAGGATAAGTGGAATGGAAGCTTCCCTGTCAAGTGGCACATCATTAAAGATGTTCCAAATAGCCACTTTAGACACATCATATTAGAGAACAATGAAAACAAGCCGGTGACCAATAGCAGGGATACACAAGAGGTATGTACATAGGTTTAGCTTTCTTCTAATTGAAGGGAAACCGTGAACATAGAAACTATATCACCATTCTTTTAGAAGATTATTTCTCCTGAGTACCGACATGGCAATCTTGGCTTGTGAATTTTGATATATTTACACAGGGATAATAATCTTGATAAGATCTGCATGCTATTTTGTGTCTTATAAATTGTCTCAACTGCAGATAATGTACAAGCAAGGTATGGAGATGCTGAAAATATTCAAAAATCATACAATGAAGACATCTTTACTTGATGACTTCATGTACTATGAAAATCGTCAGCGAATCATGCAAGAGGAGAAAACCAGGCTACTAATGAAAAGCTTTGTGAACCCAGTCCTGGCACCAACATTGGATGTTGCCAATAAGCTAAATTTTGAGCTACGTCTGAATGACAATGAGAAAGCTACCAAGCAAAGTGATCCTGTAATGTTGAAGAGAACTGTTCCTTCATCTAGTCAGCAGGTTTCTTCAGATTCTGAAACGAGTAATGCAAGAACTATGAGTGAAAACATAGAGCAAACTTCAGTCAACGCCAACAACGACGCATCTACATTAAAGATTGGTTCGCTATCAATAAATCCAAAGCAGGATGAGTCTAAGCCCTCTGTAGATGCTGTAGTTGGTTCAACGAATGCCGATGCTGTAGAGATGGTGACAGTAGGATCTATGCCGGTGAAAGTCAATGGTTTTACTGAATCGTCTGGTTTTCTAACTGTTGGTACTATTCCTCTTAATCCCAAGACCCTACAGCCTGACGGAGGTAATTCATCTAAAGCGGGTAATAATCGTGGTAAGGCTAATGACTAACCGGGGCTTATTTTTTCGGCTGGAACATACTGTGAGCATGGTAGATATGGTGGAGTCTTGACTGTTGTAAAACTGAGTGTATCATCATACTCAACTGTTACAGGATGGTTAAACGAAATACTTGTTCAGGTCAGCTTTTGCTGTTTCACCCCACCCCCTTTAAGCTGGTTTCCGATGATAAATATACTGACACAGAAAGACAGACAGACAGTGTTTTTAGTTTTTGTGGGGTGTGGGAGGTGCTTTCAATTTCGTTTCTGAACTTAATTAGTGGGAAAACGGTGTAATCTTTGTTGTTTTGCACTTCTATATTGAAAAGAAAGAAAGAAATGTGTTTGGTTTTTGCAAGATACTGTATAGCCAGTGTTTCCTGGTTTTAGTTGAAAAATCAAAGCAGGTACATATACCCCTACGGAGCCGGGATTTAGGGTTAGGGGTAAAATATAAATATTCGAAAGTGAGGGGTTAATTCATAAATAAACTAAATTTTTTAAAAAGTTATATAGAACAATAGTGAAAAAAAAGTTCTTGGTGGTGGGGGAAATTTCCCCTCTCGACTCCGATATAGCTCTGTTCCGATCAAGGTGACTTACATAGGTAGAGGCATCAAAAAGGGGCAAGCGAATTTTATTTTTTTTAAGAGGCTAAAATTTGTAGATGGCATTTAAGGCCATGCACGACATGACGGATCGCTTAGTTTGGACCTTACATTAAAAAATCTCTTTCTTTACCTTATCATAGAATTACTCAAGTTTATCATCCACCATAACAGAGCAGAGCAGAAACAATGGCGTCTTTAGCTCAACAATTCACAGGCCTAAGATGCTCACCACTCTCATCTTCTCGTCTTTCGGTGAAACCAAAGAAAACCCAGAAAGTCAGTACTTTTGCTTCTCCCATTGTTTCAGTCATTGCTGATGCCCAGACCAAAGCCAGGCTTGAACTCAAGCAGGTGTTCGAGGATGCCTATGAACGCTGCCGTTCTGCTCCTATGGAAGGTGTTTCTTTCACCCTTGACGATTTTCAGAATGCCCTTGAAAAATATGACTTTGATTCTGAAATTGGAACCAAGGTTTGATTTTTCAGCTGCTTTTTTTCTTATTCAACATGTTTTAGTTTATCCCTATTAGCTTTAGAATAGGAATTTGGTAATAGGAATAGGAAAATGGCATGTGTTTTTCAGGTGAAAGGAACAGTTTTCTGCACAGATGGTAATGGGGCATTGGTTGACATTACTGCAAAATCTTCAGCATATCTATCAGTCCAAGAGGCCAGCATTCACAAAATCAAACATGTCGAAGAAGCGGGTATAGTTCCCGGCTTGAGGGATGAATTCGTGATTATCGGTGAACTCGAGGCGGATGATAGCTTGGTCTTGAGCTTAAGGTCCATTCAATATGAGCTTGCCTGGGAAAGATGCAGGCAGCTTCAAGCTGAGGATGTTGTTGTCAAGGGTAAGGTACGTTTTCCGTGCCCAAATTAATTGTATCCGCTGCATATACGTATGCGTTCGGTGCTCGATGACTGACCGATTGATATGTGCGTGTAGATTGTTGGCGGAAACAAGGGCGGAGTTGTAGCATTGGTGGAGGGTCTTAGGGGCTTTGTTCCTTTCTCGCAGATATCATCGGTTAGTATGTTCTATGATCTCCCAATTGCATATTTTTAGAATGATGCGTTACTAATTTCATGCTGCATCAGAAAACTAGTGCCGAAGAGCTTCTCGATAAGGAGTTGCCTTTGAAGTTCGTTGAGGTCGACGAGGAACAGACCAGACTCGTCCTCAGTAACCGTAAGGCCATGGCTGATAGTCAGGCACAACTAGGAATTGGATCGGTTGTGCTCGGAACTGTTCAGAGCCTGAAACCTTACGGTGCATTCATCGATATCGGTGGAGTTAACGGCCTTCTTCACGTGAGTCAGATCAGTCACGATCGTGTTTCAGACATCGCAACCGTTCTTCAGCCCGGGGACACTTTGAAGGTGACTCAACACTCACACATTGTCATCAATCAAGTTCACTCCTTCAATGCTTCATAGAAATGTATTCTAAACAGCATCATATCAAATGATATATAGGTCATGATATTGAGCCACGACCGTGAAAGAGGCAGAGTAAGTCTTTCGACGAAGAAACTCGAGCCTACCCCCGGAGACATGATCCGCAACCCGACTCTTGTTTTCGAAAAGGTCAGTACTGATAAAAACATGGCTCAGACACATGTATGATGTATCATAAAACAATGATCAAACATGTTTCTAGTTTCAACATATGTTTCTTTTTCCTGACAGGCTGAAGAGATGGCTCAGACATTCAGACAGAGAATCGCTCAAGCGGAAGCGATGGCTCGTGCCGACATGCTTCGATTCCAGCCTGAGGTACAGTTTACAAGTTACTAAACTGTAGTTGGCTCATAGCTATTTTATGTGTTTAAACTAAACCTTTCCCATGCTCTTGTGATCTAATGTTGCAGAGTGGGTTAAGTCTAAGTGGAGATGGGGAATTGGGTCCTCTTACATCAGATTTGCCACCAGAAGGTTTAGACCTCAGTGATGTTACTGAAGCAGAAGATTCTTAGTTTATTTTATTTTTAAATTCTCATGTAATTTTGACATTGTTTACTTTGTAAAACTGGTTCAATTCAATCGCACTACTTTTAAAACTTCAAACTTTAAGGGGGCGTTTGGATCGCGGGAATGAGGATTATCAAGGGGAATTTTTTTTTCCCGAAAATTCCATTCTCACATTTGGTTGAGAGAATTCTCACCATGGGTAATACTCTATTCTCAACAGTAACGCTTTTTTTGAGTTTAAAACTTCAAACTTTAGGGGGGGAGTTTAGATCACGGGAATGAGGATTATTAAGGGGAAATTTTTTTTTTTCCGAAAATTTCATTCCAACATTTGGTTGAGAGGATTCTCACCATGGGTAATACTCTATTCCCAACAGTAGCGCTTTTTTGAGTTTATACCGAGAATCTTATTCCTTTTATTTTCTTAGGTATTTGATAATTCTATGCATATCCGATAAAAATACCTTGATGAAATAAAAACATTTCAATCATGTCTTTTTTTGAGTTAATTTACTACTTTGAATTATTAAATAAGACGTAATTTTATATAACTATATAAATATCGAAAACATAAAACACACAGTTAAAAATAGAATAATAAATAAATAAATATATAGATATTTCTAATAAAATCTAAATATGCAGATTTTTTATAAAATAAATTATATATTTTGAAAGATTAAAATATTAAAATATAAAATTATATTTATATAAAATTATAAAAACACTTTAAACATCCTTTGTTGATTATACTTTTTAATATTATTATCATGGATAAGTAAAAAATTCAATTTCAACAACTGAAAATATAAATTTATCACAGGTTCTCAGAATATAAAAGAGATTGAATAATATCATCAATCTAATCTCACAATGAAATATGAATTTAAATTTTACTTTGGATAATTTTATATAATTGTCATAAGTATATTTTTACTATATCTTTTACTAAATTTTAATAAAATCTTACTTTAAAGCTATATTTTTCATACTACATTATATCTTATATATAACTATATTTAATACATATGACAATTATTTAAAAATATACGTTTGGTGTACTAGTTATATTAAAATTTTGATACATATTTTTTTCTTTCTAAAATTTATATAGTGCAACCGAAATAGTTATATGTATTTTATGTAAATATTTTCAATTATATATAGGAAATTTAACTTTTTTAAAAGCAAATACATCTTAAAGACAATTTGGTAAGATTTGCTTTCAGATAACCTTATATTCCCCCAACGAAACATTGTCATTTTATATTTCTTCCAATTAAACCAAACAAGATAGTGTAACATTCACAATAATATGTCAATTACATTCCGGAAATCTTATTCTCACGAGTAATTTTACATTATATGATCTAAACGCACTCTAAAAAAAATTCAATGCAAATTTTTACAAACAAGTCTAAGATCCTTCATTGCTTTTCTTGAAACCATTTTTTGAAAACAACAATTTCTTTGGTCACATAAACTTGTTCAATTAAAATCAGTATTTTTGGTCGTTATATCAATTAGTGGATCTCTATACCGTATACATTTTTAAATCATCAGATGTTACATTATTATTTTTGTTAATGAATTGTGGAATAATGATTGAACTATAAAAAATATAAATTAAAAAAATTAAAAATATAAAATACAAACCATCAACTAAATCCAATGGGTTATAAAAGGACTCGTGGATTATAAATGGATTCTTATTTTGGGTCATAGATTTGGGCTTTCAGTGTCCAATAAAAAACTAAAAACTGAATCGAAATTAAAACCCCAAACTGAACTGAAATGTCGGTTCAATTCGTTTTTTCAGCCCTAACTATTAGTTATATATCATTTTTGTTATTTTTGAATATTTATAAAATTAAACCACGTCCTTTACATTTTAGAATTAAATACTTATTAAACTTATGTTGATTTGAGCAAGCGTTATGACCGGTTGGTCAAAGCTGCTCAACTGCTCCCTTCTTCTTTCTTTAGATTCCGAATTTATAACCCAACACGAGCATCTCCTCCCCTTCTATAGAAGTAAAAATAATATTTATCAAAAAAAAAATATATTGATTCTTCTATTGTTCAAAAAAAACTTATGTTGATTTTATAACCCAGTCGGATAATTTTTGGCGCTATTTGTGGTGATTAAGGCATATTTTCACAAAATGATGACTGGATAGTGTTCAATGTATCGAGACAAGTTTCTCGATGCGATTTAAAGTCAAACGACTGATAAAGTTTAATATTAGAGAGAAAAAAAGTCTCTCATCGAAGAAGACATTGAAATTAAAAAAGAAAAAATGTTTGGACTTTAAATGTTCAAATGGGCTCTATCCCTCCATGTTTGGAGTTCAATAATTGAGTTTAAATGTTTGGATTTAGTACTTAGTATTTTTAGTGTTATCTACCATTAAATGTGTTGAGACATTTAAAAGTTGTTTGGGTAATAACAATAATTGCTTTTTGCAAAAATGAAAAAATACTTAATGAACATATAAATATATTATTAAAAATTTATCAGCAAACCAAACAAAATATCATCACGAATTATGTTCCAAAGAAGACTATCCCCAATGAACCGCAAACGGTAAAACTAGTGAATTGCGATCCCGTATTCGTTCTGCGAATCAAAGTGAACCGCGGTTTAGGTAACACTGAAAAATATAAATAAAATGTCTAAACTATAAGAGAATTTAATTTTTTTAAGGGGTGTAACTGCCCTCCAAACCCGTATGTCTAAAGACCTTAAAGCTAGTGAAAGGATGTCTTGAAAAACAACATAATCCCAAGTCCTAACTGCTAGACATGCCCCCATGTTTGGTCCCTCGTAAATGTCCTATTCACCGACCACTATGGAAATGGAATATGGGTTTCGATTCCCCTTTCTTAAGGTCGTCGTGAGACACTCAACAGCCTTTGCAATGGTCTCATCTCTATCCATAAGCCCTTTCCCCTCTCCTTGTCGGTGCATGTTGGCCCCCTTATTAGGACCATTTTTTCTAAAGGTCAACATTGCAAAAGAATGAGAACAACAAGGACCTCATAGTGTTTGTTTTTCATTTACAATACTAGCTTTCTTCATTCATACTATCCAAGCAAAAATGCAAGTTTCTCTTTTTGGTTAAATGTAGTTTTGGTCCCTCTACTATGCTTCAGTTTGAGATTGATTCGCTATACCTCAATTGGTCATAATTTGATCCTTTATTCTTATAATGTATTTCTCAAAAACACCCATCTTACTGATTGAGTTTAGCTTGACGGTACTGTTGTTGATACACACACATGAAAACATGAGATCGAACATGTTTAAATAGAGATGGGCACGGGTCGTGTCGGGTTTTTTGGCCCATCCGACCCCGACCCGAAAATACATATCCTATATCCGCACCAACCCGAACATATCCCTTAAAAACCCGACCCGACCCGACCCGAAAATAAATACTCTATACCCGCACCTGACCTATAGAAAAAAATAATTTTTAGGGACCTAATTGTAAAAAAATAATTTTAAGGGACCTAATTGTAAAAAAAATAATTTTAAGGGACTTAATTGTAAAAATTATAAATTTAAGGACTAAATTATAAATAAAAATTTAATTTTAAGGACCTAATTATAAATATATATATATAAGGACTATTATTATAAATATCCCTAAAAAATTAGGGGGAAATTACACAAGTATAGGGATGGCAATTTGATCCGAATCCGATTCGATCTGAAGGAATTCATCCGATCCATATTCGATTGAAAAAAATCCGAATCCGAATCCGAGTAAAATGTTCGAGTCCTAATAGGAGATGAGTTGGATATGGATCATGCCAAGATCCGATCCATATCCGAGTCCGAATCAAAATATTTAGGACTTTTAACTCCTTAAAACAAAATATCATGTATAATATTTACATTAAAATAAGAAGACAACATAAATAAAGTAAAAAGTTAAACTAAATACATTAAAAGAAACATAACTACATATATTTTTAAACGAGAACATAAATGTATATATTAGGTAATTTGGAATAATAGTAAAAATAAAATTAACTTTATATATATATATATATTAAAAGTGATAATAAAAATATAAATGTCTTAAGAATTTAAGTTAATAATAATAATATTTATTATGATTTATATATATTAATTAACCTTAATATAGTATAACATATCTATTTATACCATATGCATGTATAAATAAATATAAAAAAAATAAATGTAAGATCAAGTCATAGATAAACAAACAATAAAATAAATACAATGGAGAAATAAATAAATGTAAACATCAATGAATTACTAAAAATTAAGAAAGTTAGTGAATGAAATAGTAAGTAATGTGCAATCGATAGATAAAGTTATGATATATTATGCTAAAATTATGAATTAAAATAGAAAGCAAATTAAAAGCATAAACAATAAACACAAAAAATTAAATGTAGTCAACAAATAAGAGATAAAAATGAACAAGTGTAGAATTAAATAGTACAAATTAAATGCGTAAGAAATTAAATATACAAAATTATGGACTGATTTGCACGAAAATAAAATTATTAGAGGGTCAAAACACAATATACCCTAAAGACGCTAAAATTCGTGAATCTACCCCTTAGACTTAGGTCAAGACTAGGGATGGCAATTTAATTCGAATCTAAAAACTTTGATCTAAATGCGGTTGAAACAAATCCGAATCCGATCCGAAAAAATCCGATCCAAAAACAATCCGATCCAAATCCGTTTGAAAAAAATCCGAATCCGAATCCGAAAAAAATATCCGAGTCCGATTGTAACGGATTCAGACTTGAATTTTATACAATCCGATCCAAATCCGATCCATTGCCATCCCTACACAAGTAGTCCCAGGTCGGGTCGGGTAAGATATTTTTCACCATAAAGCCGAACACGACCCCAACCTTAATAAAAACTCGACCCGACTCGACCCGAACCTATTTTTCATTAAAAAATCTGACCCGATCGAATTGGGTCAGAACCCAACCGAATCAAATAAAATGCTCATCCCTATATTTAAACGCTAAATATCCTCTTATTATAGGTGACAAAGAATCTGAGTATGATATGCATAAATTGCATGTTGAAAAACTATTTTTAAAAAACACCGGCATATTATCATAAAAAATATTTTAGTGGACAAGAAAGGCCTTGAACCCTTGGTTAATGTTCGAATTTCCCTTTTAGTCCCTTCAAAAATCTAGTAATTCAATCTAATTGCCTCTTAATTAAATGAAATTTTGCATTTTTTACCCTTCTCAAGAAAAAGATCATGTTTCAAAGAAAAATACAGTTAAACCGAAATAGTTGGCGATATTAACTATTCGCAATAAGCACTAAATTCCAAATTCGAATATTAATAGAGAGACCGAAACCATAATTCGACTTCAAAGCGCCAACGATTATATAGAGAAGTGTCCGATTTACCTCATGAACCAATCACCAAGTATATCAATACAACCTTTGTTTCAGCATGTAAACAAAAGTATGGAAGGTTTTGAAGGTTTTACAGCCAAAATTGCAGGGAATTGAAGTGGTCTAACCAATGTGTTCATTTTCTGAAAAGTTGAAGGCGGCTGTCACCAAGCTGGAGAGAATATGTAGCTTTTTTGTATTCACCCCAAGTGAAAGGCCTATACAGCAAAGGGCAGTGGGGTGTGACCAGTTCTGGAGGGGCAGTGACCCTTGCATGGGGTGGTGGTGCCCCAAAATAGGCCATTGACATCCTAGGCTTGTTGATATTGGTCACTGCTCTGTGCCTCACGCTCATGAATCTCCCATTGGTCATTGCCTTCCAAGGAATAAAAATTAGTAGATTCAACATTATAAGGACTAAAGTCATAATTAGACCCTTTTATAATATTATTGGTATATTCAAATTTATACTACCTCTCGTTTGTTGCAAGTGGGTTTGGTTTGTTTAATCGAAGAGCCAAATAATAATGAAGATAAATATACATTTTGATACATGAAATTATCTTCAAGGTTTAATATTGTATTTTTTTGTCCAATTAAGTACTTGAACTTAATTTTTTTTAATTGGTACTTGGTCTTAGCTTCATGGTTCAAATAAGTCAAAATACATAAGTTTGGATATCATTTGGACAAAAAAACCAAGTTCAGGTATCTAATTAGACAAAAAAAAACCTTAGTTTCTAAATTAGACCTTAAACCCAAGCTCCAATACCTATTTGGACAAAAAAAATCTTATTTACTAAATTAAACCTTAAAGTCAATTTGAGTTGCCTAATTGGACCAAAAAAATCTTAGGTATCAAATTGAATATTGAAACCAAGTTCAAGTACCAAAATGTATATTCACCTTTAAAAAAGAATATGCCATTACTTCTATAACAAAAACTATCAATATTATCAATTTAAGGATGGAAATCCTCTGGCCTTTTCGGCGCCCCTTCTTATGCCTCACACTTAAAATTAAGTTTAAGGTTTATGGTTAGGGTTTAAGAAATGTAGGGTATTGTGTATTTTTTAGGGTGTAGAATTTATGATTTAGAATTTAGGGTTAAAACTTGAAATTTAATCTTTTAGTATTTTTTAGTGCTGGGTCATATATAACGGCATCGAAAAAGGAAATATGATTTTTATCCTCAATTTAAACCCACTAATAACCAGGGACGGATTTTGGTATAACAAGTTGAGGGGACTAATTTAAATTTTTTGAAAGTTTTAAAAGTATAAACTAAAATTTCTAAAATTTTCGAGACTTAGTGAGAAATTTTGAAAATTCTAAAAGGAGACTTAATTAAAAATATTTAAAGAAATAAAAATAAAAATTTTAAATTTTTTAAAGGGGCCAAATTATACAAAATATAAATTTAAGGGAACAAATATAAATTATCCAAAAGTTTGGGGGTGCCTAGGCCATCTCTGGCCATCACCAGCATTCGCCTCTGCTAATAACACTATGAAAAGTAAACGAATCAAACTATAATAGAAAGGCTAAAACCTAAATTTTAATATAAAAGAGGGAGTAAAACCATAATTAGACCAAAACAAAGCATATCTTCGAAAACTGTACATGTCCCCTCCACGAGTTCGAACCTAGACATGCAAAGTACTTTTCAAGCTTGCGTTCAGTGTTCCCCCAACTCTGAAACATCCTATCACCTATGCCCTAATATTGTTTCTAGAATCTATATATATACATACATATACATATATATATATATATATATATATATATATATATTGGAAACCTAACTGTCAGCGAAGTTACATGATATCCCAAACTTGCTTTTGCTGGTAATACAGCCCAGCAAACCAGAAAAAACCCAGAAACCCTTTTAGTTTTCATTGGATATAAACTGATATGTAGGGTCTTTTTCCTTTTTTTTATAGGGCTGATCCAATCCAAAGCTGCAGTGGATTCCCGATGCATGTATCAGTCTTTTTCAATCTTTTACTATCATTTTTTTGATGGGTTTGTTTAAAAAAATAATAACATTAAGTCGTAATCGTTTAATAAAACCGATCCGAACCGAACCGAAGCGTTACGAAAGAGGAGGGAGTGGAATGGTACCTGTAAAACATCGCCTACGTTAACACAAAAGGCAGTAGGGTCGGGGGGGACGGGGACCCAGACAGCATCAGCTACACAAATCTGCAGGCCACCAACGTCGTTGGATCTCAAGATGGTCAAGATCTGAGGGTCAGTATGCTCCCCAAACCCTACTGCATTGGTGGTGCAGTGGTGGAATGAGGAAGGCGGATAGTGATTGAGCCTGAAAACGGAGTCACTTTCAACGTCCCTGATCATCTTGCTGAACAGTGATGGATCCTGGACCCACAACCCCTCTGCCATCAGATCCAAGATGTCACATGCGAGTCCTCGGACAGCTCGTACGTAACCGTTCACGATCGAGCTGTCAACGATATACATCAGAATCAATCATTATAAACATTAAACCGAGCTCGAATTAACCGAACTCGGAATAAATCAAACATCATTAGGTTAAGAACCCACATTTTGTCTATTTATGGTTTTCTCCACTTTTCTCCACTTTGTTTATAATTTTATTCATTTGAGTCCTTTTTTATGATTTGATCAGACCTAATTTAGCTTCTCTGGTGCTCTCTGACTTGTCATTTTGATTTCAAATCCTTTGAAGTCATGGTGGTACTTCACCTATACAAGCCTATATTTAATAGAGGGAGTGTGTTATGCACGCGACTACAGAAGCGAGTGGGATTTTGACAACAGGGAAGTGTCTCTGACATGTTATCCCATCTTTGTAGGAGAAGAGCAGAGTTTTAAACAAACAAAAACTATATTCCCTAACTTGGTCTAATTACAATTTTAGTACCTCTACTATGTTTGAAATTTAATCTTCTTTGTTTTAATTTTACATAATATCATTAAAATTTTAAAATTAATTATTGAGTTTATTCCATCATTATCTCTGAGAAATAGAATTTAAATTATTTTTTATAATTATTCTTATAAATACATTTTTTTTCTACAAATAGATGGCACTTCAACATCACAAATTATTCAAAAAGAAAAGGGTATCAAAATTTATTTTGAAATAAGAGTAAAACTAGTAACATGGCATTGCAGTGCAAAGAAAATAGATACCCAAAGCAACCATAATTCCATTTCATAGAAAAAAGAGAGGGAACTAATTTATTATGGGAATTTTGAATGGCCACAACAAGAGA
Source organism: Hibiscus trionum (assembly GCA_030270665.1). NCBI lineage: Eukaryota > Viridiplantae > Streptophyta > Magnoliopsida > Malvales > Malvaceae > Hibiscus > Hibiscus trionum. The sequence goes on from BSYR01000044.1 coordinate 4,997,207, forward strand.
AAAATGTGGTACACATTTGCCATTTAAAGCATGGGATAATTGGAGAGTTGAAGGCGATGTGGGATATCAAAAATGACAGCATAATACAACTCATCAAATACCTCAACTTCATCGAGGATAGATCGAGGGGTGTTGGGATACATTCGAACCCATTTAATAATATAAATTCCTAATAGTTCGCACTCGATTCGAATGATTCTGATTATATGTATGTGTGTGTCCCGTTACTTGGCAACCAACTAAACATGCATGAACATTCAAAGTACGAGCAAAACATGAAGGAAGAATAAAATGGTACTAAAATTTTCCAAAAACAAATGATTACCAGAACTTTTGAGGGTCGTCGGAGATGGAAATGGAGCTCTGAGAAATGGACAAAGGATTCGAATGAAGAAGAAGATACTCGACTTCGCCGATATCGCCTTTGAAACCGATGTTCTTACGGCCATAGCCGAAAGGTAGAGCCGGGCCGGCTCTTTGCTTTTCGACGTCCGGCTTGGTAAAGAAGTGGAGACCTTCTTCTTCCATTGCCGCAATGGTTTCCTCCGGCACTCCATGGTTGATCACCTTGAAGAAGCCGTACTGTTCGCAGGCTTTGGTAATGAGCTTCGCCACCTCTGTTCTCTCGGCCGAAAGGTCTATCACCGGAAGCTCTATGGCTTCCGGCTTTTCGGCTCCACTCGGGTTCGGTGAAGCCACCACCATAGCTATGGACAGCAAGAACAAAAACGAAAACAATAAACAAATTCTGATGTATAAATATACGTATATGTATGTAACTGAAAGAGGAGAAGAGTAGAAAGAGAGTGTAACAGGAAAGGATGGAACCGGAGAGAAATAAGACGAAGATGAACGGCAAAGGGTGTGTTTTCAAAGATGCGTACGAGTCTACGGTATTTATAGAAAATATCATAGAATCGGAGAAAATCTTAATGGATTAGAAAAAGATAAATTACACTAGAGGTCACTTAGTTATAAGTTTAGATATAAACATGTCACTATTCTTCTAAAAATAACAATTGAATCATTCAATTTTTTGTTTGTTTAACCACATGTATCCAAATCTATTGACTGACTAATTGATATTGGGTATTGTAGAGGCCCATTATGGAGGAAACTCTCCAAACCCAGTTTACTTCATTCAGTCACTCAATTATATGTTTAGAAACAAACAAATCACTTAATTAACAATTTGTGACAAACATGTCATTCTTTTATTTGAAATAAAGATTTGGTATTATAACAATTTTAGTCTCAAAACTTATACATCCTATTAATTTGGTTCTAATTTGAAATAATTCAATAAAGTTAACAATTATATTTAAAAATTCTATTAGTGAAGTAATCATGTCTTGTAGAAAACGACGTCACGGTCGTAATGAGTTTATTTCACTAGTCTGTCAGTTGTTCAGTAGTAAAGTGACTGTGTATGTCGAGTTACCACATATGTTGATTATAAGATTGATGGACAATAGCATGAAGTGTGGTAAGTTGTCAAAGGGTGTGCTGGGATGGTGTTGCGTCGAAATTTTTAAATATGAATGGTTAGGTTTATTGAATTGTTTCAAATTATGACCAAATTAATAGAATGCATAAATTTTTATGACTAAATTTGTTATTATACCAAATCCATGTTTCAATTTTAATCACAAAATGACTTGTTTGTCACAAATTTTTAATTAACATGTTTGTTCCTAAAACCTATAATTGAACAATTGAATTATTACTTTTAAGGGAAAAATGATGTGTTTGTTCTTAAATCTATTGACTCAATTGTTACATTTAAAATAATAGTGACAATTACTTAACTAGGTGACCTCTAATGTATTTGACCCATTAGAAAAAATTACTTACATTTTAATATTTTATCAATCTACGGGCAAAACATATTAAATTTAATAAAAAAATAATCATAATTATATATGATCAAAATAATAATTAAAACTATTTTTTATGTATCAACTTATGATTAATTTAAAGTCCCATCAAACTATATATATAACTATAGGTGAATAGACCGTTCGACAAATTACTTGTAAACAATTCATATCTACAATTTTCCCATAATCATTTTTTTATAAATGTCAGATTATCTAAAAATCAAATATTTTGAAATTGAATCAATTTACAATTAATAGGAAGACAGATCACATCAGCAAGGTTTGAATTTTAATTATTGAAATGCTAACAACCTTAAACACAAACTTCTTTGTACAATTTACATCATTTTATTAGAATAAAATAATTTTTTAAAAGTATAAAGTTAAAAATGTTTATAACGTTCGATTGAATAGTCATTTTAACCCTTATTATTTTTGAAACAATAATGCTCAATGTTTTATTTGAGTCAAGATGGTCTCTCTGCAAATGAAAACTATTAGTCAACTAATGATAAATTGCTTGAAATGACGTGACAAATCTACATAACATCGTCATATAAACAAAAGTGTTTACTTGAAATAATGTCACATCAGTCAAAAATAATTTGTAAAATAATATAAATTTTAAAATTGTTTTTCTCGCTGATATATCATTATGTCGAGTCATTTCAAGCTATTTACAGCCAGTTGACTAACAATTTTTATCTGCAAAGTGGCCATTTTAACTCAAAATAAAACTTGAAGATTAAACTACTTTAAAAAGAAATATAGACCAAAATAACTATTCAATCAAATGTTAAGGGCATTTTTTGACATTATGACTTATTTAAAATAATTGAGATAGCATTGACTTTTTTTTCCGAACAATTTCTACCCATGGCGAAAAAGAAGAAAAATTTATTCTTAATAGATTTTAAATTCACAACCTAAAAAGAGGAAAAAGTATTAACGAAAAACTTTAACTACTTGTTCTAAAAATTGTTTACGGGTAGCATAGACTTATATGTATATAAGTTAATAAAATATAATATATAATTTTGTTTCATCTTCCTTCAAGAAATCGAAGGATTTTTAGGGGTTTTTTTTTTGTTCAAAGATTTTTAGGTTTGGGGTGAAGTGAAGTACAAGAAGCAAATTGAAATACGTGTCTCATAAAAACGTTGACTTTAATAACTAGCTGGGATTGACTTTTTTTAATCAAAGGATTAGACATCAAAGGAATATTAGAATTAGAATCAGTTGTGCCTTTAGTTGGTGTTTGGTGGGACCAGATCTATTAGGCTTGGTCGGTTTTTTGGTTCATTTTTTTTTTATCAAAAACAATTTAGTTCGAGATCCATCAATTAACTGAGTGATAAAAAATATTTATATTATTTCATATTTTATGAGTTCGAACTTCGATATTTATTTACCATAAAAATGTTAATGTATATATGAAAAAATAGTTTAGGATTCGGCTTATATGATTTCTTCTAATAAAATTTATATATTTGCCGAGAGAAAAAAATAATCGGTAATTTATATATAATTTTTTTATGATTTTTTTCTATTTTAAATATATGATACTTCTACATTGTAAAAATATAAACAATTATAAATTAAATAAAAATATAATTCAATTCAGTTTTAATAATTATAATTTCTAGATTTATAAAATCTAGACTATTCGAACACAATTTTATTTTCTCAAAATTTTTTAGCGATAATGATTGAGTGTTAACATTTAATTGAAGGTAGAAAGGTCAAATATGTTCACTAATCTTCCATTTGACAAGTTTAATTTTGCTTTTCTTTCTTCCAATTCATAATTATATTAAACACAATTAAACCTTGTCACATTCCAATTGGAGTATATTTATAATAATAGATTTAATTTAAACTTTGTGCAGAGTTTAATTTTATTAAATGCATTTACATTAAATTAGAATGTTTAAAAATAATTTATGAACTTGTGGAGTTGTTTCAGTGGCAAAGTATGATGTATTTTATCCAGGTGATTCAGGTTCGAGCACCATGTGTGTGCCTTATTAAAGGACTAAGAATATTTAATAGATATCACATTGTAATTACACCAACAATTATTTATAATTTTTTACTTATATAAATTGTAAATATAAATATTTTAAATTTTAATTTTAAAAAAGTCCGTCAAAGGTAGAATGTCGAAAGAGTTGTGAGGCCTAGGGTGCTTATAAAATTGAGTAGCTCGCAAGTAACTTGAGCTTGACTCGATCAAAACTCAGTTAATGCTCGACTCGAATTAGCTCGACACGAAATTGAGTTTGACTCGAGATCTTAGCGAGTCAAGTCGAGCAAGGCCCAACTCGACTCGACAAGTTCGTGAGCAACTCGTTATTCTTTTTATAAATTCTTTAACGATTTTTTGATAGCTACCTTAAACATTTATGTTCTAAGAAATTTAAATAATAGTTTAAAACTATGGAAAAGTTTAGTGATTTCTAAGTAATTTATCCATAAAATTTTAGTTTTAAATTTCCAATACGTTTGGTATTTCCCAAGAATTAAAAAAAATTAATTTGTATTAATAAAAAATTAATTATAATATCGAGTCTTTCTATTTTTTGTTTATTATTACTTTATGTATAAAAGTAGAAAATGAGAAAAGTCTTCAGTTTCCACTTCCCATATAAAAATACAATTGAAAGTTAAACTCCCGAAATTTCTAAGGCATTCCCTCCTTTGTTGTTCATCGAAGATTGTTAAGAAGCTGAAAAGAGTCTCACACTTGAATATCGACTTCATCTCTAATTCGGTCATGGCTGGTTCATTTATTTATATCCTCAAGCCTCACTTTTTTTTCTTCTTAATTTTTATGTTTATATTAAGCTCTAATAGTATCACTAGATTTTTTTTTCTTCTGAATTTCTATGTTTTTATTAAGCTTAACGAGCACGAGTCGAGCAAAATTTTATCGAGTATAACAAGCAATGAGTCGAGTAACAAGATAATTTACAAGCACGAGTTGAGCACTACTTAACTCGCGATCGACTCGCTCGATAAGAACCCAAGCCATGACCCCAGAAATATTATATATTTTAGAAAATTTAAGTTTGATAAATGGTAAAATTGTTTATTATCCCCTAAAATTATATAATTTATTGTTGACTCTCTTAAATTTTAACTTTTTAAATGATACATTCACTAAATATTGTTCAGTTATGTCATTAGTCATAATGACTCAAATTTTTCACCCATAAATCGAAAGATATTAGGCATTTTGTTTGAGTAATATGTATGTTCATTTTACGGTTCATATTTGGGGTGCGAGACTACTCCTCCCTATAATGTCGTCTTTAAAATTTGAACTCATGTTTTTCCTTTAAAAGTGTAGTATACCTTATCAATACACCCAATAATTATTGGTTTAAGATATTAGACACTTTAACATGTCTAATCCATGTTTCTTGTATGTTGTATAAGAAACAATATCAAGTGAACTATAATCGAGATGGTGGTCCAAATTAACTTCCTTTTCGACTAGGAAACTCATATTTCAACGGTGGACTATTCTTCAATGTTAAAAGCTGAAATTCCACGTGCTTTATTTATTTATCTTTTATTTTAAATTTATATTTGATACAATATATATTCGTATACTAGTAGTGAATAAAATAATAACATAAATCACTTTAATTCATTTTAAAAATATTATTTATTATCATTTTTTCAGTCTCTTGATTGATTTAAAAATATTAGTTTTTGGTGTAATGGCAAGACTAATGAAATTCTAGATTTTTTATTTTTCTGATTTAAGTAGAAATCTATTATAGTCTAATTTTAGTCACGTATGCTTGGACAAACACATAATTTTATATTAGGGGACGAATTTATAAGGGTGGATTTATAAAATTTTAAGAAGTCAAAAATAATTTTTTAATAAAATACATAAATTTTTTCTAAAAGCATACTAAATCGTTTATTAATTTCAATTTTTTAAGGGAACGGCCGCTCCCTTACCTCCTCGGTCCATCCATGCATATACTATCATGTTTACTTATAAAATTGATTAAAGTGACACATGGCAGTGGTGGCCCATTTGAAGCCCAATGTGTTTTTTTTCTAGCAATCCAATGGGTCCAACCTCCCACCAATCACACATTATTAGAGTGGGGAATGACATTACCCTTTTTTTTAATAGATTATTAACTCATACATAGACGGTAGAAATTTTTTGTTTCCACAAGAGCTTTAATTTTAATGTTTAAGATTTTAGTCTGGAGTTTAGAGTTTAGGGGTTTTAATATAGATGTTTAGAACTTATAATTTATGGTTAGAATTTATGATTTAGGGTAATATGGTTAGGGATTTAGGTTTTAACCAATAATATATTTATAGAATATTATATTAATTTTAAACATAGGAAATTAGGATTTGATGGGAATGCAATAGTATACGTGCATGCATCTCGTATGTGTGTGATTTTGAGAAAGTAAAAAAATAAAATCATAAAATGGGAAAAAGCCTAGTAAAAATATGGACCACGGCCCAAAAGGTGGAAACATAATATGCACCATCACCAAGTTCTAACCCACCACCGACCATTGCCATTGAAGTGTTATTTATTTATTTATTTATTAAATAGAGCGTATTACATTCCCGAGATTAATATTAAAGTTCGAACTCATACAAAATGAGATAACATAAATATTTTTTGTCACTCGACTATTAGTAGATCTCATATGGATGTTTGCTTTTTAATTTATTAAATTCTCTGAGCATTTTTTTTCTCCTATTTAGGGTTTGTAAGGAATTTTTAATGAGGCACGTACATCTTTAAAAAAATATATGATTTAGTCCTTTTAGTTTATGCTGATTTGTTGCCTTTTGTTTTTGTTGATAAAATATTTTGTGAAGGAGGTTGATTATGGTTCACATGAAAGTAGTGCTTTTAAATTTTCCTTTTAGTTTCCATGGTAAAATTGGATTTTTGGCATCCTAAAATGATTAAAAAAATATGATTTAGTCCTTTTAAAATTTATAAAATTATAAGTCAATATAATAGTAAAATCACATTTTACCCTCATAAAAATTTATAATTCAAAACAATCTCTCAAAAAAAATCATGGCTTCACCCATGATTTTCATCAAATAAAGAAGGAAATTAAGAGCATCAACAAATGAAATATTCTTCTTTTTGTTATTTAATTTAGCATAAATGTAATTCATGGGCTCCCCTTTAATGGTTGATATGTTCCTATCAAATTTCAAATCAATGGCATGGAATTTGAAAGAAGGAAAAAGAAATCCCTTTCATGGTTGCCTATTAACATTAATTAAAAACATTTATAATTCTTTTTTTAATAAAATATTTGTGTATTATTGCATTGAATTGAATAACAAGTAATGAAAACTTCCTAATTGAAAGAGAAGTATAGAACTTTGATAAAAAGAAAATGATGGGTTAGGAATTATGTAACACTCATTAATAAATTAGGGAAGAGTCAACAAAAAGATAATGTTTCTTTTTCATTCATATTAAAAAAGGTAAACTATATCTATATGTGTATGTATATACTTAAATTTACGATTTCTAACATTATACTAGCAATAACAAGTTCTATTTTGATACATAAAGTTACACAACTCTTTTAATTTAAACTATAAAATATAAGTCTTTAACATTAAAATTTAAATCATAAAACACGGAATCTAAGCTCTAAACATTAAATTTTAAACAATAAACCTTACATTCTACATCATAAAACATAAACACATAAAACCTAAACTAAACCTCTAAACCTTAAAATTGATAAACTTGTGTAAACAATTATTCTTATTTAAAATATAAAATCTAAATTCATAACTTTAAACAATAAACACTAAATTCTAAATCTAAACATAAACATAAACCTTGAATTCTACGAATATAAATTCCTAAACTCTAAACTTTGAATTAAACATCTAAACCCTAAAATTATAAGACTTGTGTAAATTTTATTCTATAACAACAAGGGTGGAACATAAGGCCGGGTTTTGGGGGCGTGGGCACCTGCCAACTCCCCCAATAGTAATAAAATAATTTTTTTTAAAAAGATAAAATTAGTTCCATAATCCCTTTAATCTTTGTAAAATTTTATTATGCCCCTTTAGAATTTTTTATTTCATTACGGTCACTCTCTTTATAAATTTCTAGTTCCGCCCCTGCATGACAAGAAGAGAATATCAGTCAAACTAAAACTCAATCAACATTATATATATACACTCTTTACCTTAGAATTATTATTATTATTTTGATTAAGTCGTATTACAATAATACTTTTAAGTAAATGTTAGAATTTAAACTCACACAAAAAATAAAATTGATGAACATTCATTACCACTATATCAATTAGTGAATTTCTTTCGCCTTACAATTATTAGTTGAACAAATTATTTGATTTTTAAACCTTACAATTATTAGTTGAAGATGATTATTAAAGAATTAAGATAGAATGAAGTGGAGTTACGTAGGATTTGTATAAATTTAACCGACATGTGATAAAAAGTAATCTTTATACACAAAAATAGAATGAGAATGGATAAGGTTTCCGGATTTGCTTCCCTTGTGCAATTTGGAAGAAAATCCATGTTTGCTTTTATGACAATTCACATTTCCCCCACTATTTTATACATGTAAGATTCGAACTTAGTGATTCGAATTTAGTATTTAAACTATTAATTTTGGTGGGTGAGTCTTTCAGCGGAGATTTTCTACATACACACAAGGTCTCGAACTTGAGACTTACTTAATACCAAAAATATTTTTTATGTTTATAATTTTATTTCCTAGAATTAAACAATATCTTATGGAAAACTATATCATATAAAGTTGTTATATATTAGTATAAGGGCATGTTAGATTAGATGAGCTTTCAATGTCTTTTTCCGAAGAAACATCTCGAAAAAGATATGCTGAAAATTGGGATAAAAAAATCAAAATATAATTATATATATGCATGTTAGCTGAGATGAGTTTTCAATGTTTTTTACTTAATTTTTTAAATTAATTATTGTATTTTTATTTTTTAATATTTTATTAGTGTTTAAATGTTATTTAAATATTTTTAAATTTTTTATAATTTATTATTTGTAGCTTAAAGATTAAGTAAATTATCGAACTTTCAATTAAAATGAATTATGGCTTTGAACTCGGCAAAAAATTCAATTATGTCCTCGAATTCGGTTTAAAAAATCAATTCAATCTGTTGGGTTTTTTGCACGCTCGAATCGATCACCGAAACCGTCAAGTGGGTTGTGTTTGGTTCTTGGATGAATTGGCTAAAAATCGAAAGAAATGTAGATAATTTGCACGAGGATTTTAGAGTGGTTCGACTACTCAACCGAGTCTACATCCACTACCTTAGCACACCACTAAGGATTTCCCAATTCACTCAACAATGAATTCGTCCCCTTTTCCAGGCTCAGGAGGAAACCGTTACAACCCTATCTTTTAAACTTGGCTAAGATAGAACCAACTCTAGTTTTTCTCTCAAGGCTAAACTAGAACCTCTCCCTTTTACAAGGTAGTTTGTGTAAACAATGAAAACCTCACAAGGTGGGTGTTTACAAGAATTAAGCTCACACGAAAGAGTGAAGGATAAAAACAATAAAACCACTCTCTATACAATATATACAAGAGAAATGAAGAAAATAAAGACTTAAACTCGATTTCTCTTGAACATTAAGCTTGGATGTTGTCTCTTTCATTCTTCAAGTGTTCCAGCCTTCAATTTATAGTCCCAAATGAATTTGTAGCCGTTTATAGCCGTTGGGAATATTGCCGTTTATAGCCGTTGGGAATATAGCCGTTTATAGCCGTTGGGAATATAGCCGTTTATAGCCGTTGGAATAGTACCATTTATGACCGTTGGAAATAGTACCATTTATGGCCGTTGGGAATAGTACCATTTATAGCCGTTGGAATAGTACCATTTATGGTCGTTGGGAATAGTACCATTTATGGCCGTTAGGCTATTTCAAAACACACCGTATCGATACGGCTAGGCGTATCGGTACGGGTTTTGGCTACTGGAATTTTGGTAGTTTAAAAACCCTAAGGCATATCGGTACGGTCCAATACCGTATCGGTACGGTTACTTGAAAATCATGGTTTTGACTACTTTAAATACATTTTAAAACCATTCCAAAGCCTTTAAAACCCTTAAACATATTTTCAAGTTGTTTTTGACTAAAAACATATTTTAAATTCTTTTCAATTTAGTCCAAAACATTTTTCAAATATTATATCAAAACCTTAGTTCTACAATCTCCCCCTTTTTGATATAATAAAACCAACTTGAAAAATTTGTTTGGGATTCTCCCCCTTTAGCTTTAAAATTGTGAATAAGAGATTAAGATATGAAATCATATAAAGCTCCCCCTTATTCATTTGAAAATTCAATTTTTCAAACCATTTCTCCCCCTTTTTGTTATATCAAAAAGAATTTAAAATGACATTTAAGTTCAAGATAACATAGGAGGCAAAAAAATTTTTTTTTTGACACACTTAAAATTTTGGTTTAAAAAAAATTGGCTCCCCCTTACTCAAAGCATCATTGTTAGGCTTAACAAATAATCCAAGACTTTAAACAAAAAATTAGATAACCAAATGTATAAAATGAAGTAATTAAGCTTAGAGGTTACCCAATCTTCTTCTCATGTGTGATTTGAGCATTCTTTGATTTTGCTTTGCTTGACATTGCTCCAACACACCTACAAAAGACATTCACTTGATTTTTGGTATCCAAATTGCTTTGGATCCATTTACGTTAGTCACAATGTCTTTAGTTCCCTTGGGAACCCATACTTGTCTAATCCTATAAGATTTTCTCTTCTTAATAGGACAAGTATGTATAGAATGACCATGATAATGGCAATGTGAGCATTTTGCCATTATGTGACAAGATGAATTATTGAAAATAATTTCTTTTTCTTTTGTTAAGCTTTCAAGCTTAACTTTTAAATCAAGATTTTCTTTTTCTAAAACATCTTTGCTTATTTTTGAAAACTCTAAATCATATTTCAAAATTTTATTTTGGTTTTCAAAATCCATTTTTGTTTTTAAAAGAAAATCATTTTCAATTTCAAGTTTTGAAATCATTTTCTTAAATTTGGAATTCATGGTCTCAAATTCCAAAAATAATTCATCGAAAGCATCTTGCAACTCATCGAAAGAGTAAGAATTAAGCTCACTAGAGTTAGAAGATACCTTAGGCTCCTCGAGAGCCAAAACACCATCCACCTTTGGATTGGAGAGAGGGTTTGCACATGATTGATCATCATCTTTATTTTCTCTCTTCTTGTTGCCATAGAGCTTCTCAAGTTTCTCCCATATTTCTTTGGCATTTTTGCATACGGAGATCTTCTTGGAAACTTCTTCGTTGAGGCCACAATAGAGAATGTGCATCGCCTTGGTGTTTAGCTTTGCCTTCGTGTCGTTGGCACTCCTTTGCTTTTTCTTCTTCTTTGGAGCTTCCAAATACCCATCTTCAATGATGTCCCAAACCTCATAGTCTTGAGACTTGATGAAGAGTTTCATGATATTTGCCCATTGGAAGTATGATTCTCCTTCGAAGAGTGGAGGACACGAGATAGAGCGGCCTTCTTCAAATCTTGCCATTTTCTTGAACGGTTGGACTTCGAGCAATAGATCTTTACTCCCGGATGTTAGTCCTTCGATGGAGACGAGGCTCTGATACCAATTGTTGGGTTTTTTGCACGCTCGAATCGATCACCGAAACCGTCAAGTGGGTTGTGTTTGGTTCTTGGATGAATTGGCTAAAAATCGAAAGAAATGTAGATAATTTGCACGAGGATTTTAGAGTGGTTCGACTACTCAACCGAGTCTACATCCACTACCTTAGCACACCACTAAGGATTTCCCAATTCACTCAACAATGAATTCGTCCCCTTTTCCAGGCTCAGGAGGAAACCGTTACAACCCTATCTTTTAAACTTGGCTAAGATAGAACCAACTCTAGTTTTTCTCTCAAGGCTAAACTAGAACCTCTCCCTTTTACAAGGTAGTTTGTGTAAACAATGAAAACCTCACAAGGTGGGTGTTTACAAGAATTAAGCTCAAACGAAAGAGTGAAGGATAAAAACAATAAAACCACTCTCTATACAATATATACAAGAGAAATGAAGAAAATAAAGACTTAAACTCGATTTCTCTTGAACATTAAGCTTGGATGTTGTCTCTTTCATTCTTCAAGTGTTCCAGCCTTCAATTTATAGTCCCAAATGAATTTGTAGCCGTTTATAGCCGTTGGGAATATTGCCGTTTATAGCCGTTGGGAATATAGCCGTTTATAGCCGTTGGGAATATAGCCGTTTATAGCCGTTGGAATAGTACCATTTATGACCGTTGGAAATAGTACCATTTATGGCCGTTGGGAATAGTACCATTTATAGCCGTTGGAATAGTACCATTTATGGCCGTTGGGAATAGTACCATTTATGGCCGTTAGGCTATTTCAAAACACACCGTATCGATACGGCTAGGCGTATCGGTACGGGTTTTGGCTACTGGAATTTTGGTAGTTTAAAAACCCTAAGGCATATCGGTACGGTCCAATACCGTATCGGTACGGTTACTTGAAAATCATGGTTTTGACTACTTTAAATACATTTTAAAACCATTCCAAAGCCTTTAAAACCCTTAAACATATTTTCAAGTTGTTTTTGACTAAAAACATATTTTAAATTCTTTTCAATTTAGTCCAAAACATTTTTCAAATATTATATCAAAACCTTAGTTCTACACAATCCCTCTGCCACGTCATCATCACACATGCACTGCCACATCAGCATCGTGGATCTCCACGTCAGCATAGTTGACTGCCACGTCAACACTGTTAACTGCCACGTCATCACTTTAATGGTCAACGTTGGTCAAGTGGCTAATTTGTTGCAATGTACGAACTGGAAGGCCTAATTAAGCGCGTTTAATTTTGCGCGAGGGACAACATTACTAATTTGGGTTGAACTCGTGGGCAAAATAACCCCTTTAACCTAAATTTTAACATCCAAACATTATTGCTGGGAAAAAATTGAGAAAATCGAATTAAATTACATTTTCATTTAATTTATAATTATTTTTTTTATTTTTATAATGTAGAAGTAAATATCTTATATTTCAATAGTGAAAAAACATAAAAACATTATACAAAAGTTATCAATTACTTTTGTTTACTTGAATGTTTGTTTTAAATAAACATTTATGAAAAATCTTTAAAACTTTACCGAATAATGTAAAAATCGTGAAACAAATATATTATATTAAAACAAAGTTAAACGGATAAAATTCAAAATTAATATAAAACAATCGAAAACTAAACTGGATTTTGTATAAATGAATAAAAAAACCGACCAAACCGAATTAATCTCATCCCACCAAACCTCAACTAAAGGTGCAATTGATTCCTAGCCGCTCTTCATCCCAAAATTCCTAGCAGCTCTTTATACCAAAATTCCTTCAATTCTATTCGTTTTCTACATTGATCAATCCCTTTAATCGGTGGTCGACAATCAATTTTAATATTGGTTGTCGACCACCGGATCTATTAGTTTTCTTGTTTTTTATTTTAATAAGAATCTTTTTCTCTATCTTTGTGACACGTTTTTTTCTCTGTCCTTGTGACATGTTTTTGTTTTTGTTTTGTGGTTTGATTCATCTGTCTTTGTGGCATGTTTCAGCATACCCTAGCGATCGATTGTTGTTCGCACAGAGATTCAATCGGTGCTAGTTTCTGATTTATGTTTTTGTCTGTGGTCACTTGGAAAGTTATATCCCCACTCGGTTGATGGTTGTTTGCCGATGAAATCAGTCCTGGGTAGCGGTACTTTTTGCTTGACAGCTTGGATCGCGCACCACTCCTTCTTCCTTCTTTATGCGTCTCGTTTGGATAGAGACAAGGAGATTCAGGAGGCTGCTAAATTTTGTTGGTATGCTTATCTCCATAGAAATTTTCATTTTCTTTGTTTTTAGGTTGTAAGGATTTTTTGGGTTGTTTAATCCAAATATTTTTCTTCTTGGATGCATTGTAATTGAAATTTTTCTATGGATTTAATAAAAATTTAGTGGCTTTTATCAAAAAAAAGGTGCAATTGATTCCAATATATCCCTAAACTCAAACTTTATTTTCTTCGCATCACTAACTTTTTATTATATTATTCATTGCATTGAAAGCTTTTGAATTACGAGTGTTTGGAGTTCTCGAACTTTTAAAAGAATTTAATTAATTCTTTGAACATTTTGCACCCAATTAAGCTCTGAAACAAATAAATTAAATCAATTAAGTATTTTAATTAATTTTTGATGATTCTTTTCTTGAGATATTATTATCATGTGACACTACAGTTCTCTCATGTGACGTTTACAAGTATTTTAGGAAACTAGTTTTTTTATATTTGTATAAGTTCTTATAATTTTTAAAGAATTTTTAATTAAAATATTTTTTAGAAATGTCAAGTGACTACATTGTAACATTACATGTTGCATCAACTGATAAAAAAATTGTTAGATTTAACAATAAATATTAATCAAATGAGTGAATTGATAAGATTTTATAGTATAATAGTTTAATTGGGTGCAAAAAAGTTCAGTGTCTTAATTAATTTTTTTCTTAAAAAATTTAAGGACTTTAAGTTAAAGTTTTTCAGAACCAATCAACCATACTTCCATTAAAACACATTTAAATTTACTCATATACATTGATGAAATCAAAATTAAAATAATAAAATTGTTCCTTATTGACATCTTATATTAAGATTTGAGTTTTGTAGCACTGATCCTTTTCTCAAAGGTATAATGTCAAAACATGCATCTAATGTTTGTTTGAATTGTCATTTTAGTCTCTTTTATTTTTTGAAGCAATTTAACACTCAACGTTTTATTTTTGGCAAAAATGGCCCATATGTGGATGAAAACTGTTAGTCAATTGACAATAAAATGGCTTGAAATGGCGTGACAAACCTACATGATAGTGCGCGCTGCAATGACAATGTCATATAGACAAATATGTTGATTTTACATAATGACACATCAGAGTAAAAAATAATAATTTTAAAAAAGTTTATAAAATATATAATTTTTCTTCTAACGTGTCATTTTGTCAAGTCATTTCAAGTTATTTATCGTTAATTGACTAACAGTTTTCATCCGTAGAGGGACCATTATGACCCAAAATGAAACGTTGGGAGCTAAATTGTTTAAAAAAAGAATATGAACTAAAATAACTATTCAATCAAACGTGATTTTCTCAAATTTATATGATAAAAAGGTGTCCATCTTCAATCTTCATAGCTTTCATGATGTTGGATTTATTCATTGTTGGTGTGTGGCTATGTACACATTATTAAATATTTGCCTCTACTCAAAGGAAAATTGTAGGCTAGCCCAGATCCATATTCTCCTTGGCCCATCCAAATATATCATTTATTTATTTATTCCTCCTATCCCTCTCTTGTAATTTTTATCTCTGTATGAATAGAACCAAGTTACATATTATTTTACATTTATTTATGTATAATTTCAGCTATTTTAATTATTACTTTTTGCTAACTCTACCATTCAATTCAACAACTAATTCATATTTTTCATGCAAATGAAATTTTGAATCAAACTTATAATGCTGATCGAGAATGGTAGACTCTCATACAGAGACGAAGGCAAAAATATTTAAGTTGAGGGGGTAAGTTAGAAAAATATAAAATGTTGGAGGGTGAAAGCCGAAAATTTCATGCTAAAAGGGCTGATTTGAAAAACTAATTTCCATGAGGGACCGAAAACATAGTTTCATCATTTTATCCAAAAGATCCAACGTAATTTATAAAAAAAATGTTCAACAAATGGAATGATAAAAGATTTATATAAATATTTAATAATATTGTATTTACACTTTTAACCGATAATTTAACTAGAGTTTTTTAATTGTTTTATTCTAACTTTATATAAAAGTATCAACCTTTCAAATTTAATTATTGTCAAAGATTTTTTTTGAAAAATTGAGATTCACTAATTTTATTAAACGAGGATATATCCGAAATTACAATAAAAGTTCATAATTTAGTACACAAAACACTTAAATCCAGAAATAATTCTAGTAAATAAAATTAGTGTCTCGAGATCAAAAAAAGAACCATACAAGGAAAATGTAAGAACCTAACCCAAAGACTCAAAATAAAAAAAAAAGATACAAACATCACCAAAATCGATGATGATAGGTAAAATCATCTACAAACAACATAAAAATGCATATTACAATAAATGCATGTTGACAATAAGGTCATTACCACAACTCAATCGCGAATAAGGAACAATAGATGTAATCGCGTATCTAAATCTAGTTCCAAGGTTCGAGACAGAAAGATCGACAACATAATGAAAGGAGCGCCATCATGATCAATCGTGTCGTCATCAGATCCAACCCTAATAGAAAATTAAAAAAAGCGTGCCAAAAGACAGAAAAAACGTACCAAAAGGTAGAGTAAAATCATGCCACAAGAGCATAATAATTTATTGAAAACTGAAAAACAAAACAAACGAAATGATAGATCCCGGCGGTTGGCGACCAATATTAAAATTGGTGCTGCCACCGGTGTTTAAAAGAAAAAAAAAGAACAAGAATGAGCGGCTCTATAGTCGAGAGAAAAAGATTAGTATTGTCAAAGATAAATTTAAACCTATATCAACATTTGAAAATTATTTGATTTTTTAAGATTGCCGAAGGAGATCTCAATTTATTTAAATGATAATTATAATAGTTAGTGAGACATTATGCCTAATTACTATTAAATGAGCTTTTTCCTCTTCATTATCAAAAAAGGATAATTAAAGAAAACGTAATGAATGGACCATGTTAGTATGTTACACAAAGATGGTAAAAAGTTTGAAAACAAAGGGACCTGATGTTGGGAATGCCTAACACAAAAGAGCAGAATTAGGATCCAAGGGAAATGATGCGGCTTCAATTCAACCCTTCAAAATCAAAGCTTCACCTTTTATATATAATAATTATATATGGTGGCGGATCCAGAATTTTTTTTAGAATTGACATAAGTCAAAATATTTATGAGAGTAGGCACAAGTGATAAAAAAAATATTAAAATTTCAAGGTGGGCATTAGACACAATTCATAAAAAAATTAAAGATCAATTTATAAAAATTAAAAAACTTGAAGTCAAATGTGTGAACCTTAAAAAGTTCAAGATGGGCACGGACCCACCCATCCCTTAACGTGCCACGTGGATCCGCCATATATATATATATGGGATATGATCCAGTTACACGGTGTAAAACTCTCTAAGTTTTACACGTTTTTTGGATCGTTCGATGGGTGAAATAGATGAATGAGATTAACAGTAGAATATGTGAAGATTATCACTTGGGAAAAAAGTAGGAGTTAATCTCAACCATCAATTTCCTCCATCTAACGATCCAAAAAACATGTAAAACTTAAAAGAATTTTACAAGTTGATCGTAACCATATATATATATATATATATTAGTTACAAAATTTTTAATTAAGTTAGACCAAATTTTATTTTAACAAATAAATTCTTTTATATGATATATTTTATTCATAAAATTTAAATTCAAAAAATTATTTAAAAATATCAAACTTCTAACCATTAAAGTTGGGAAAAATATTCTATATACTAACGGTGAAAAATTTGTTTTTAACAATCGTCTAGTTTTTAAGGTTTAAGATTAGAATTTTATTATTTGTGGTTAAAATTTATAGTTTACAATTTAAAATTTAAGAAGTAAAGTCAGAGGCGGATGATAATGGGGGCCAATGAGAGCCCTGCCCCTCAACTTTTGAAATTCTATTATTTAATCTTTAATATTTTGAAAATTTTCAATTTGACCCCTTCAAAAATTTAAAATATTTTTATTATATTTCATTTTTTGATTTGTTAAATCAAGTACCCTCCTTAAAATTTTAAAAAAGTTCTCTTAAAGTATTATTTTTTGAAAATTTTAGTTTGACTCTAGAATTTTTTAAAAAAAATTAAATTAGACCCATCAAAATCTTTGAAAATTTTAATTTAAATATTCAAAAATTTTAAAAATTTTAAGTATGCCCCTCAAACTCTGACTTCTAAATCTACCCCTAATTAGAGTTTAAAGTCTCTAAAATAAATATATGATCGCTTTAAAAATTCGCTTGTAAAAAAATTTCGTGAACCAAACACTCCCTAATTATATATATTAACATATTGTCTCATAATTAAATGCAAAAAAAAAAAAAACACAGAGAAGTAAATGGGTAAGGCAGAGACAAGTTTCAAAGGGTTCCAGCTTTCCACTGCCCACTTGTTGACATAATCATTGCATGTTAGAAAGTTGAGACAAACTCACATCCCCCACACTTTTTGGCTTCTCTCCATATATTCTAACCAACATTATTATGTATCAACCCTAATTGACTTTGGGAATTCATATGGGGATTATTATTATTTTTATTTATTTGTTTTCCAGAAATAATTGATGTGGTAGGTTTGGTAAAACAAGTCATTATCGGGACCAAACTGTAAAAGAGTTTTTTTGATGATGTTTACACTAATCGACATTATATAACTATTGAACCCATTACTAACAAGTTAAAATTGTTGTTTATTACTTATCAACCAGATTGTCTAGTGAGATCAGGCACTAAACCTTTTATATAGGATGTAAATCGATTACCCCTAACTATGTTCCCATTGGTGCTTCTATTTTAAAATAGTAGGTTTAGGGTTTGAGGTTTAAGGTTGGGGCTTAGGGTTAATGTTTAAAGAATTAGGAGTATGGAGTATTTTTAGGGTTTAGGATATGAAAATTAGGGTATGGCTTAGAATTTAATTTTTAGGTGTTTAGTAGGGGGCATATAAGGAGACATGGTTAGGGGGAGTAAAAATCTTCTGCCCCTAACCATGCCTCCTTATATGCCCCCTACTAAAGAACACCTAAAAATTAAATTCTAAGCCCTAACCCTAATTTTCATATCCTAAACCCTAAAAAATACACCCTACCCCTAATTCCATGCACCTAACCCTAAGTCCCAACATTAAACTCTAAACCCGCTATTTTAAAGTGGAGGTACCAATGTGGGCATAATTAAGGGGTAGGCGATTTCCATTCGGTTAGGGGGCAGAAGATTTTTACTCTTTTAAATAAGGTTGGAGTTCGAATTATGGCGTTGTGTATGAAACAAATGGATTAGAAGAGTTATCCCACAATGGGTCTCTGTAGTTCCCGATTCAGATTAGTCAATCAATATAGATTAAATTTTAAATTTTGTCGTAGTGCAAGGATCGATTGCCTATTTCACCAATAATGAAGATTTTTTTAATGAATGATGATGGAGTTCATGTCAATATAGATTCACAGAACGTAGGGTAAACCGATCAAACTTTTTCTTTGGTACAGAAAAAAGAAACAAAAGTGTCTTTGTTTCCAGACAGACATTCGGACAGACAGAAAGAAAGAAAAGAACAACTCCAATAATTAATAGCAATACACAACAATAATGGATATATATATATATACATGCATATATATATATATATATGTTAGGATATTGTACATTAATCAACACAGACAACAAGTCACGAGGAGGAAGAAAAAGAAAACTCTTACACACACTACAAATCTCAGAGAATATTTACTTAAATTATTCTCTCACTCCCACACCCAACAACAACATATAAAACAACGAAAACAAATGCCTGCAAAAAAAAACATAAATTTTCTCTGCACATATAATAACAAATCCAGTTCATGATGGCCTTCAAGCACTCAACCCTAAACCGGAAAGCGAAAGCTTTTACTGCTCTTAATAATAACAACAACTATTATTATTCGATACACTGGCGGCAAAGTTTTCAACTCCGTATCGAAACAGCTCAGGAGGGATAGACAAGGAAGGAGAAGAAGAGACGGGCAGCAATGGGGTGGGAAAATAGGCAGATTCTACTGTAACAACAAGCACTGGAGTGGCCGTTATTAGGTCAACTAAAGGTCTTACAAGGTCAAGAAAACAATATATATATATATAATTAAAGAAGGAATAAAAGAAAGCTCAGGTAGGATAGCACCAAATCAAGATGAAGAATCCACTGCCACATTGGAGTTGCCATGCATCAGTCCTAGCTGACCTGCAATGAAAAAAGAGAGAAAATATTAGAGAAATTCAATCTAAATTGTTTAATATATATATATATATATGTGTGTGTATGTATGTATGTATGTATAAGATGATGAGATGAGAGCTTTTGACATTCTAAAATGTGTGTTTTTTTTGGTCCCATACACGGTGGAATCTTGTGGTTTGGTTTCTCGTTGTCTGAAAGCTTTTCTTTTTCCTTTGCCTCCATGGTTTGTATGGAGAAAGATAGGCTAAGGGAGAATGATATAAAGCACAGGGAAAGATGAAAATGATCTGTTTTGTAAGAGAAAAGTGGGGGATGGGGTTAGGCTTTATATAAAAGCCAGAAAAAGGGAGAGATTTCATGGAGAGCCAACTACGTGGCAGCATGAGGTCCGTTGACTCAGCATTCATTGCTGCCAGACCATATACGTACATATGTACGTATGTATATAGTATTTTTTTTTTCACACGACTTTTACACATAATTTTCTGCTAACGAAGGTTTAAGTATGGTTTGAATCTCATCAACGGATAAAAATCTTCTGCCCATTTTCGGTACCCCTATATATGCCCTAACACTAAAAATAATTAAAAATTAAATTCTAAGTATTAACCTTAAATTCTAAATCTTAAACCCTAAAAAATACACCATACCTAGAATTCACTAAACCCTAACCATAAACTCTAACTTTAAACTCTAAATCCTAAACCTAATTTTGAGTGTTGATGCATATATAGGGGCATCGAAAAGGGGCAGATGATTTCCATCCCCATCAACCGGCTGGCTAATGAATAAAAATCCTCTGTCATTTTTCGATGTCTCATACTAAAAATTACATTTAGGGTTTAAAGTTAAGGTTTGTGGTTAGAGTTTAGGAAATTTAGGATAGAGTGTATTTTTAAGGTATAGGGCATAGAGTTTAAGATTTAAAATTTAAGATTAGAGTTTGAAATTTAATATTTTTGTATTTTCTAATGTTAGGCATAGAAAAAGCTATAAAAAATGACAGAAAATTTGGTAAGTTATTTACGATGTTTAAGCATTTTTTTATAGAAAATAATTTAATACATACTTAGACTACACAATCTTTTATATTTTAGGAGCAAATATATCGAAAAATTATTATCTTTATATCATATCATAAGTTTAAATACATACATCTCCTCCTTTATCATGTTTAATTATTCATGTACACTTATTGATTTGCTTAAAGTAGAAACACGGTTGTTTTGTTGTAATTAAAAGTGATGATGTAAATATTTTTGTAGTTGTTAATCAATATCATAATTTTTTAATAGTTTAATGATAATTATTTTGCAGACAAAATTAATTAAAAACAATTTTTTTGGGATGAATATTATCATTTTTTTACTGTGACTACTCGATGGATTCAATCAATATCATAATTTAGACGGCATGGAAATACATATCTTAATCAACAATAAATTTCGATGTTTAATATTGTATTATTGTATTAATTTGTAACTTTTAAAATTTTAAAAGGATAAAAAAATACATACTAGTATGGTTTTGAAAATTTTCAGCTTATAAATATAAAGTTTACTATGTATAAAGTTATTCTGATTAATAAATTTGAGTTTAGTTAATGTTTTTTAATAGTTTTAAGGTGGTTATAAAGTAGTATATGTTTAATTATATGCTTTTTTTTATTAATAAAGGGGATACTATGGCAGGCCTCGTTAAAAACCTCATTAACCTAAGTGGAGGAAAAGAGTACCCACCATAACATTACAGAAAAGTGGGAACGCCCCGGCACAAACCAAAACAAAACAAATTAAACAACGGGATTAGGTAAATCCTCATGTAATAAAACAAACACCGCATCCGGCGGGGCACTAAAATAATTCGCCTCATACCCATTCCAAGGGCCCAATTTAGCTAGGACATTATCAACGCGGTTAGCAACCCGAGATATATGACGAATCTCATACATACTAACTCTCGCTAATAAGCGACGAATAGCACCCAACAGAGACAACTGACCAACGCTTCCATTCTCCTTTTGCAATAAGCGAGCCACCTCAAGACAATCGGTCTCAATTATCACCGCCACAACATTACGCTTTAGCGCGTATAACAAACCCTCATGTATCGCCCAAAGTTCCGCTTCAAGAGCATTGCATCGGCCTATAAATTTCGAAAAGCCACCAATCCAACTACCCGTAGAATCGCGAATAACCCCCCCACAAGATGCACGTCCCTCAAATCGATCACATGAACCATCTACATTAAGCTTCCAAAAGCTTCCGGGCAGTGGAGTCCAAACCTGCTGGCGTCTCGCACCAGCCTGCATCTCGTCCCCAACACCACGTCGCACCACTGCATACCGACTCGCCAAGGCTCGGCTCGCCTCTTGCACCAGCCGTCGGCTCTTCTCCAAAACCTCATCCACATTCGGTGCAACGTTGCTAAAAACCAGTCTGTTTCTTGCCAACCAAAGTTGCCATAGAATCGAGCCAAACAACAGCCCTCACTGTTCCACTGCACTGCACACTGTAGCATCCGATTGCATATTCGCAGCAACCCATGCTTATGTTGAAACATTGAAAAACCACCGTTGGTTGGCGGCCGGAATCAACCGCAACCAAAGATCCTTCGCTGTGGGACAATGGCGGAACACATGATCGATCGTTTCATCGCTATGTCCACACGCCAAGCATGCCGCCGTGTCCGCAAGGTGCCGTCGAACTCATTCACTTTGGTCAATACTCGACCTTTACATAACAACCACAAAAAAAGACGGATACGTTGAGGCCCCATGAACTGCTGAAGCTGCTTCCAAACACTACAACCGTTATGCTCAATTTCAGCACGTTTCACAGCATAAGCAGATTTAACCGAGAAGCTCAAGTTCGCATTCCACCGCCACCCAATTGCGTCTGCTACATCAGTTGCATCGGGAGGTTTTACGGCTGCAATTCTATCAACTATGCTCCTAGGTAGCACATGTTGGAATCGAGCAAAATCCCACTGCCCCTCGACATTTTTCATATCCTGCAGTGAGACAAAGAGATGCTGCTGATCACTCAGGATTGCAACAATTCCCGCAAACGGACCAACATCCCGGATCCAATTGTCGCGCCAAAAATCGATGCACTCTCCATTCCCTACTCTCCACACTAGCCCCTCGCGAACATCCAACCAAACCGATGACAAACCCCGCCACAAATGGGAACAATTTCGCCTAAATAAAGTGTCCGGTATGATTTCATTACACTTATACTTAGCGCGGAGGAAACGTACCCAAAGCTTTCCCCGTTTCTCGATTAAATTGAAAGCTATTTTCATTAAAAACGCATCATTCTGTTCACTCAAGCATTTAAAACCCAAACCACCTAAAGATGAAGGCTTACATAACTCCTCCCAATTCAACAAATGCACCATTCTCTTATCGTCACAATGCCCCCAGACAAAGTTGCGTATCAAACGCTCAATCTCATCACACACACCCAGAGGCAATTTTGTCGATTGCATTACGTAGTACGACAAAGTAGACAAAACTGCTTTTGCAAGAGTGACACGACCCGCAAAGGATAAATATTTAGCCTTCCACCCTGATAAACGATCATGCACTTTCTGAACCAAGTAAGCATATGTCGATTTAGTTACCCGTTGATGCAACATAGGAACCCCGAGGTAACGTCCAAGGTCAGATACCTCCGAAAAACCAACCACAACGCTTAAATCTCGTCGCAAATTAGTATCCACATTCTTGGAAAAGAATATATTCGATTTTTGCACACTAACCTTCAGGCCGGAGTACTTGCAAAACTCAATCAGCACCTCCCGAATCACATCCAACTGTTCCGGCGACGCCTCCGCAAAGAGAACCATATCATCTGCAAACATCAAATGGGAAATTTCCGGGCCATGCCTAGAAGTACAAAAACCTTTCCACTGACCCAAAGCCACTCTCTGATTAATCGCCTGACTAAGACGTTCCATGCAGAGGACAAAAAGATAAGGCGAAATGGGGTCCCCTTGCCGAATACCCCTAGTAGGCGAGAAAGCCTCTGTCACAGCGCCATTCCAGATTATTTGAGTCGAAACACTAGATACAAAATCTAGAATAAGATTTCGAATGCCCGACGGAAAGCCAATATCCTGCAAAGTGTCATCAATGAAACCCCACTCCAGTCTATCGTATGCTTTTTCCAAATCGATCTTCAAAGCCATCCATCCTCGCTTTCCGGATTTCCTTTTCATAGAATGAACAATTTCCTGCGCAATTATAATGTTATCTGATATAGCTCGCCCTGGATCAAAACTCGTTTGGCTATCCGAAACCCAACTCGACAGGAAAGGCTTTATACGGTTAACCACCACCTTGGTTATAACTTTATACAAAACAGTGCAGAGGCTTATAGGTCGAAATTGGCTCATCGTTTCAGGAGAGGTAACTTTAGGGATTAAGACCATAAGTGTTCTATTAATAGATGATGGTAACGGCTCGCCCTCGAAGACACGTCTTATACATTGGCAAACACTCTGTCCCACAATATCCCAATTCCGTTGATAAAACGCTGCATACAACCCATCTATACCCGGTGCTTTCCACGGATTCATATCAAAAATTGCCGATTTAATTTCAGCATCCATAAGTAGGCCATTAAGATCTCGACGCACATGATCACTCATACTGGGAAACAACCCTCGGATTTGATACTCCCCCGTGTAACTTGTATCAGCTGAAAATAAAGTGTTGTAGAACTCAATCGCATGCTTACGCAAAACCTCCTGATCAGTGCTCCATTTTTCATCGCTCAACTTGAGAGCAACGATTTTGTTCGCTCTTCTACGCGCCATAGTCGAAGCATGGAAGTAACGGGTATTCCTGTCGCCGAACAAAATCCATTGACTCCGCGATTTTTGGAACCACAAAGATTCTTCCTCCTCAAGAATAATGTCTAACTCCTCTCGCAACTTATGCATTAACTCAACCAAAAAATCCGACGGATGCCTCCTCAAAGCCCTATCAATACCCCGGAGCCGTACTAACACCCGCCTTTTCTTTCGTCCAATATGACCAAAATCCTCCACATTCCAGCGTTTCACAACATCCTGAAACCGCTAAACATTATCCACCACCGAGCATGAGTTATCCTAGAAAGACTCAAGCAACGGCTTGAAGTTCGGATGCTCCTGCCACGCAGCCAAAAACCGGAAAGGTAGCGAATCGTTCGCACCCCTAGCGCCACCCGGTAGAACAAGGAGTGGGCAATGATCGCTGCCAACCCGATCCAAATGCACAACAATCGACATAGGGAAATCCATAAACCAAGCCGTGTTGGCTAAACAACGATCAATCCTCTGATATAGGTTACCCATACACCATGTAAACTCATCACCCTTATAATCCATCTCAATCAGCTCAGCACTAGTAATAAAATCCCGAAA
Source organism: Hibiscus trionum (assembly GCA_030270665.1). Taxonomy (NCBI): domain Eukaryota; kingdom Viridiplantae; phylum Streptophyta; class Magnoliopsida; order Malvales; family Malvaceae; genus Hibiscus; species Hibiscus trionum. The sequence continues at coordinate 5,022,643 of BSYR01000044.1, forward strand.
AAGAGTACTAATTCCTAAAGCGGCACTCGAACCCCCACAATGCTCCTCTTTGCGAACTATAGCATTAAAATCTCCACTTAAAATCCACGGTACATCATCCCCCGGATTTAAGCGAATCAACTTATCCCACAGATTCCGACGAACACTCGCATTAGGACTTGCATACACCGCCGTAAAGAAAATCCATTTATCCCCGTTAACCTCCCTAAACTTTCTATGAACAAACTGATTGGAAATAAAGATAAAAACCATATCTAAACCATCCCGCCACAAAATCCAGATACCCCCACTAAAACCACGAGCTTCCACGTGAAAAGAATTTGGGAAGCCAAAACGTTGGATCACTCTATCCGCTTCACCAAAGCTTACACGCGGTTCAAACAAAGCAACCACCTGCGGATTGTTAGCCCTCACAAAACTCTTAAAGTGACGGTGAAACTCAGCACTCGCCGTACCCTGAGTATTCCAAAACATTATAGTGTTCATTTAAAATAAATAAAATAGAAAAGGGACCTTACTGGGCGGAAGGAAGATTTTCCTTCCCATCACACAAGCCATGTTCTGCGCTAGAATCCACACCTGCACTGGCATTCTGCACATTCCCACTCCTTCCACTATTCTCAGCTTTTCCTACCCCAGGGGGCTGAAGCTTGTCCAATTTTGCCGAAAGAGATTGAACCCATTCTGTCAACATAGGACGAGGCGGCACCCGTGGTTCCGTTTTTTTCGAAACCTTTAAACTTTTCTTATTCACTGCCTTTATAGCCGCTCCGCCCTTACCCTGGCTTAGGCCATGTTTCAGTCTTGCCGTCGACTTAAAATCATTGTTCACTTCCACAATCGAAAAAGCTCTGTGGGCTCCTGATACAATCCCCGGCGTGTACTCGACTGTGTATGGTTCCACGCCCACAACCGATGGTATTACACGCATATCCTCAGTCCCAACGACCTCTGAAGTGCTCTGCCCAACAACATTAGTAACCTCCTTAAGATGCTCACGCTCCACAGTCCCATCCAAAACCTCATCCGACACAACGCCCTTGCCTTTATCAACATATCCTGTAACAACGCCCTCGCCTTCAGCCTTCTCTCCTAAGTTACCCACGCCACTAGCAACACGATGGCCCACAATAGTCCCACTGCCGATGTTACTACTTGACGGAACAACCACAACCTTTCTACTCTGTGTCGTTTGTTTTGCTGCTTGCAAAGTTAACTTCCCACGCTGCCGAATGCCCCCAGCTTCCTGGCCTTGTCCCTTACTCGGTACAGCGGCAGCATCATTCCCTAAGCCATCCTCATCGTAAGCATCCTGCAGGGCATGAAAGCGCGAAGCGCTACGGTCCTCACGATTACCAACATCCATGTTGCCGATATTCCTTGATGCCCGTCTACGTTGCCTATCAACTACCATCCAAGGCCCAAACAAGTTACCCTTAGACACCACTCCCTCGGACATCTTACTAGGAGTATGCGTTTCCGAATGTTTCCCCTCTACGACCCCGCAATCCTTGGCACTAAGCCCACACATCTCTTGTGAATGACCATACCGACCACACTTGAAACAAATTAAATGGAGGCCCTCATATTCGAGCTTTTGAACGAATCCATCAATACCAATGCACGACAACAAAGGTTTATTAAGATCCACCGCCACAGCTAGGCGTGCAAAACGACCGCGCTCACCCAAGGATGTACTGTAATCAATCTTTATAACACGTCCGATAACATCAGCAATCCTTCTGAATAGAGCCTTCGAATAATAATGGTATGGAAGTCCCTGTAAACGAATCCACACCACTACTTGGGAAGGATGCTTTTCCGACGTCGAAAAATTCCTCGACCACGGCTGCACTGTTAAGTAACAACCAAACAAAGTCCAGGGGCCACCCGTCAGCACCTTAGTGTAATCATCTACGAATTCAAACTTGACTAAAAAGTAATTGTTATCCAAGTCGATAACCTGAAAATTCTTCTCTGTTTTCCACAAGGCGTGCACGCGATTTACCAAGGTCTTGAAACCAATCGCTCGCCCAAGGGGACGAACGATAATAGTTCGCTACATGCTTTCATCAATTCTTGAGTGGACTCGCTCAGAGAAAGTGATCTTAGGAAACATTCCACTTCAATCGATCAAAAAATTCGTATTCAAAACCTCTATCCCATCGTCAGAACCACCTGCCGTAGCATGCCCACCGCCGGCCGACACACCCGCCACCGTGGCCGCATATGACCTCCTAGGACCATCACCAACCACCTCCTGCACCTCCATCGCCACAGACTCCTCTCCTCCAGTCGCTACTGCCCTTTCTCCGAATGCGATCGCTGATTTCGTCTCACGGGCCTTCTTCACCGCTGCCTGCTCTTCCATCATGGCAGGAGAGCCTGGCCGCTCCAGCGATGGCGGCACCACCACTTCCACTCTCCCTAGCGGTTGGCCACCGGAGTCGTCATACAACGCTGCAGGTGGCCGCCCTCGCTGCTCCGAAAACTTTGGAGGGAACGTGAAACTCATGCTAGGGTTATGCGGGTAAGCAATAACTCTAATTATATGCTTTTTTAATTCTTTAATAAGACACACATTCTTTGCAGACAATGGTGGATCCAAATGTAGTATAGGGTGGGTCTGTGTCCACCCTAAACTTTTCAAAATTGCAGGGAGGGCACAAATCATAAATTTTTGTAATATTTATGATTTGTGCCCACCCTGAAATTTTGAGATTTTATGCGTGCTCACTCTCAAATATATCTCTAGATCCGCCACTGCTTGCAGACAAAGCTGATTGAATCCGGTTCTATTAGGATAAACATCATCCTCTTTTTACTGGGACTACTTGCTATGTTCGGTTTTAGAGTTTAATTAATGTTTTTAAATATATTATATTATACTATGTTGCATTATATTACATATAGAACCTCTAGTGGGGAGGACGTGCGAGCAAAGGTGGCATTGGTATCACAGTCTCCTAAGAAACATTTGGTCAAAATATATATACAATCACCTTCTTCAATTCATTGGCTTGCGTTCTTCATTAATTAATAGTTTAATGCTGTATTTTTATCTCATGAATCTTCTCCATTTCCTCGTTTTTTTCTATCATATTCCGGCACAATATTCAAACACTAAATCACACATGAACTCACAGTTCTTATATATTTCATGGCCCCAAAAAAAAACACCATTAATAGAATCTTTAAATATTAATATTGGTCGTCTCGACGGTAATGAATTCAATACTCTTCAAATAATTTTTTTTAAAATAATACTGGAAAACTTTGTTTTCCATTTAAAAATTTGACTCGATTTGATTTAAAGAGACAATATTAAAATAAATTTAATTTAAAAATTACAAATTTCCATCTCCCCATAGGACAATTAATCCATAATTTTAAACATAAGTATAATTTAAGATGTCTACAATTTAATTCATGTGCTTTAAATATACTCTTTGTAAGATTTGAGTCGCCACTTAATACTAAAATTGATAGTCAGACCGACAAAAATACATGATTGATATTATATTAATATTTTGAAAGTTTAATAATTGTATCGTAGCTTAAAAGACTTCTGGTGCAATTAACCCTCAATTTAATTATAAGATTAAAAATGAAGTGTGTGTGTGTTTTTTTTTTCACCATGAAAATTGAAACGTGACTAACCAATCATTGAAATTAAATGATATATATGTAGGCAGCACAGGATATAAATTCTAAATCCTGAACCCTACACTATATACCATAAAAAATACATTCTACTTTAAATTTTTTAAACCCTAACCACAACCTTTAATCTAAAACCCTAAATCATAAACCTAATTTTGAGTGTGAGGGCATAAGTAGGAGCACCGAAAAATGGCAGAAGATTTCCATCCGGCAGCACATTGGAGATGCATGAAGCTGAAGCATTAGGCAGCAGCAAATGGGTTTTTGCCTATATCAGATTGGGGAAGTTGATGTGAAACATGAGACCCTGAATTGTTGAATCAAGCAACCATGTTTGGGCAGGGAATCACTTGAAACTACTAAGAGACATCCACTACTCACAAATTAAAATCATGCAATATATATACATACATACATTATATATATATATATATGCAAAACATGCAGCTGGAGAGTGACTTTGGCAATAAAACTTCTTGACCAAATCAAGAAACCAATAATGTCCAAGATAGGCCAAAATGTTTCACCATTCCTTAAAAACTAAATTGAAACGTAGATTAATTTTATCGAGTTGAGCAGGAACACAAGGACAACAAAGTTCGATCATTAAGTTTTTAACGCTGCAATGTTTTTAAGGCCTCGAATTCAAGATCGTGATTAAATTGAAACAACTCCGTACTGGTGGAAAATGATTTTTTTTTTTGGTTTCTATTCATTCATGGTGCATGTAAAGTCCAACTTGGAGCATGTTGTGGTATTAGAGAAGGTACTCCATATGAGAGAAGAAAGGGAACAAAAATCTCTGCAAAGATTCTTGCAGACAAAATAGTTATTAATTCAAACTCTTGGTTGCTTGCAATTGGTGGTCCCTCCTACAATTTTCCAGGTTAAATTTTCTCCAAAATTTTTTGAAAAAAATGTAATTCACTTTCTGCAGTTTCTTCATCGTGAATATAATAAATTTTGAGAAAAGAACCATGATTTTTTTTATAATCTAATAACGTTGGTTCTAGGGCTATAAATAAAACGAGACAGACCACGAGTTATTTGAGTCTGATTCAGTTAAAATTTGATCAATACTTGACTCGAGCTCGAATTCGGCTTAAATTCTTAACATGACGAGCCGAACAACTCGTTGCCAGGGCAATAGAGGCGCCCGCCCAAGGTCCATGCCCAAGAAGTTAAAAGTATTTTTTTCGGCAATTGGCTCTTGCGAGTGATGAGAAAATGATTCAAACAATATAATATATGGACGAATTTTTAAGGCCTACTATTATGTTTGGATTCTTTTGAGGGCCCACCGTCCATCGAGTTATTTTTTATAATTATATAATATATATATATATATATATATATATATATATATATATATATATATATATATATATATATATATATGAGAGATAAGAATACGAAGCTAAAATATATGTGGCCCACATCATAATTAGATTAATTTAGCAGTTTAAAACAAATTTTTTGAACACAAAGAGTATGAAACAACCAAACAAAAATAATTGTTGGTATTTGATTAATCTAGGTTTTAATGGGTTCTGGGGCTATAATTAAAATATTAATGGTAGTCTAATTTTTTATTTTTTAATGAGAATAACAATTTCAAATACACTTATAAATAATTTTTATATTGTATTTGTTCTTCTCATCACAACTTCTCATCTATTTTTCATATTCCTTATGTTATTAAGAATATATTTTTAAAATTCAATTTTTTTCTAATATTTGTGATGAAGGTCAGTTTTTCAATACTTGTTATTAAGGGTCCAATTTTTAAAAATATATGTTATTACGAGCATACTCTTAAATTTTAATTTTTTCAATATTTGTTATTAGGGGCCCATTTTTTTCAATACTTGTTATTATGGACATAATCTTAAAATATATTTTTTTTTTAAAAACGAGGGACATAGATTTAAATAACGGTTTGCAACCGCAACATCGGTTGTTATATAGTGGTAGCAACATCGTTTGAAACCGTGATATTCTCAACCGTTATGTCCACAATAGCATATGTTATTAAAAATTCACAACTGCGATACACGCAGTGACTGCAATCGAGTCTATTATGTCCGCAATCGCGATAAACACAACGTGATCGAAAATGAGGCTACAACCGTAATTTAAATCCCTGATTAAGGGCCCAATATTTTTATTTGCCCTAAGACCACCAAAATCTCAGAAATGGGCATGCTCGTTACTTGAAAATATAATATACTATTTTTTATTTTTAAAAATTAAATTGAACTAAAATATATGTTGTTGGATAATAACAATAATATTATTATTATTATGAATAGGGTTGTAAATGAAACGAGACAAATCGCAAGTTACTCAAGTCCAACTTGATCAAAGTTCGGTCAACACTCGACTCGATTGAACTCAAACTCTGCTTAAATATTTAACGAACCAAATTGAGCTCAGCACTACTCAAACTCGACTCAACTTATTTACCCCTAGTTAATTCATGCAACCTTAGACTTGGAGCTGGGAAGTGAAACAATAGACAAAACAATAAAAATGCAGACAACAACAAGGATGATCATCTGATTCTGAAACTCAAAGTTGAAATTTGGGGGAATAAAAAAAAAGGCCCACAACAATGTACCCATTTCATTTTGCAGAATGAGCAGGGACTTTTCATTGTAATTAGGGCCACATACTTTTATTTTTTTTGGATAAATGAATTTTTTATTCTTCCAAAAAAACCTCATTACAAATTAGGGCCACATACCCATTAATTGACTATGTTTATTATCCATCGATACTATACGATACGAATGAGAATTTAAAAAAAAAAATCCATGCACGTGGTGAATCAAAATAATTATACTCCCTCTGTCTTACTAAATTTGTCTCATATTGACTTATTTTTGTTCAATTTTTTTTAACTTTAGCTTAATATTATATAAATTTATTATTGGTAAAACATATTTTATAAACCTTTAATTAAGTAGTTTTAAAATATATATTTTATAAATTTTAATCGTTTAAAATATTTAAAATAATCATAGTCAAAGTTTAAAAATTTTGACTTTTAAAAAAATCAATAATAGATAAAATTAATGGGATGGAGAGAGTAGTAAATATTTGTTTTGTGTATCTCAACTTTTAAAATTATTATATAAAGAAGTATACATAAAATTATTGTTTTAAAATTGTAAATATATAGTTTTATAATATTAAATTAAATAATTATTTTAAAAAAAAGTGAGGTGGTGTGGAACGATTATAAATATAATTGAAATTTGGTTGGTCTAAGTAGTAAGCAGGGTCTCGAGTTTGAGGCTTTGTGTATGCAGAAAATCTTTACCGTGAGACTCACACACCAAAGTCAGATGTGCGATGTAGGTTGGTTCGAATTAATCAGGGCGAAGCCAGTGACGGATCCAGAAATTTTTTTAGGGTGAGCACAAGTTTTTTTTTTGAGGTGCTGAATGGTCCTAACCTAAGTCGCATTATTTTTGAATACGTATTTGTGTCGATTTGGATGTACTGCTGTAAAGGGTGGATTAAACAATAGCTAACGGTTTTTCTGAAAGATTAGAGTGAAAATTGTAAACATGAATTCTTAGCACTCTTTTTTCTCCAAAGTAGGTTTAAGGAGGTTTTTTAATGAGGCGAGAATCATGTGTTCTCCTATATTGCTGAATAAAAATTTTCCTTTAAAAAAAAGCATAAATCATAAGAATCTCAAAATTTTAAGGTGGGCATAAATCATGAAAATTAAAAAAATTAAAGGTTACTTTATAAAAATTAAAAAATTTAAAATTAAATGTGTAAACTTCAAATTGTTTAGGATGAGCACATGTCCACTCAATCTTATATATAAACACGCCACTGGGCGAATCCTTGAAACCAGAAATGCAAAAAAAAAAAAGTATTATATTCATGCAAGTATAGAATAAGAGTGAATAAAACAATATTTATCTATCTATCTCATCCCGCTCTATTTTCATATCTTTCAATAGATTAACTATAATAAATTGAAAGACAACAAATAAAAAAACAAAAACAAAAATGTGGACCATTCATAATTCAAAAATTAATACGAACAAGTCTTGGGATGCATTGGTACTTGGTAGGCACATTACACTTTTAAGGAGTGGACACAAGTTTAAATTTTAGAGACGATATTATTGAAAAAGACAGCCTTATACCCTGAACATGGACCGAAAGACAAACATATATATAATTAAAAAATTATTCAAAAATTAAAGGCCAAAGGTTTATTTACTTTATTTTAAGGTTTGAATTCATTCTTAGAGTAAGTTCATGACTTCATTCTCATCAACTGCAGTAAGATAATAATTAATAACGATGAACCCACGTCTTTCCATCATCTAAAATGAGTCTAGTTTTTGTCTTTATTTTTAGGGTAAACTATCTGTTTGACCACCAATCTATTGGGAAAGTTTTAAAATGACCACCATAGAAAAAAACGCGTCATTTGACTACCCAAACTATTAAAATGGGATCAATTTGACCACCGGCCGTTAAGTGGCTAACGGAAGGCGACGTGGCAGTTAAAAAATTAAAGGTATAATTACACATTTGGTCCTTACTATTTACACATTCTTTCAATTTAGTTCGACTTTTAATCTAATAAGGTATAATTTTAATTTAAACAAGGTATAATTACAAGTTCTTTCTTATCTTTTTATTCATTCCTTCCCTAAAAGCCTACGACCCTTCCTCTCCACCCCCCTCTTTCTGCCATGGCTGCCGATTCTTCCCTCTGTTCGGTCAACAAACGCCACTAGATTGAAGCATTTCTTATTCTCTAATGTTCTATCGGTATATTTTTCCTTATAAAAACTTTTAGTCTCACGAAATCAAAGTCAAAATTTTGAAGAAAAAAATCGTTGGATCTCCGTGTACGCCGCCGTCAGATCGAGCCACCCTTGGAGTATATTCTTAGGCGCGAGCTTTGAATTATGTTTATGGAATGAAATATACTTCTCTCTGTCTCTCAGCTATATATTTCAATTTCTACTAACATGGTGGAAATGCGGGGTAATAGGATGGGCAAGGAAATTAGGGTTAGAGGGATTTGTTGCGGCCACCATTTGATTGTACCGTTATTAACGGGCACCGACAACCCGAGAGGATCGCTCAGGCAGGACTCGGCGTCAACCAACAGGATCGACGTTACTCCATCGAGGTTAAACGGTTCTTTGCTGGTCGTGATAACCGCCACAAATGTATCAAATTCCGACGGCAACCCGTTCAAAATGGTTGCTATATGTTCACTGTCGGGTCCGCAAGTGAGTCGCAAAGCTCCTTAATCCGAGTTAAGTAATCTCTCATTCCCATATCTCCTTTCTTTACATCCCTCAGTTGGTGATGTAGATGCATAATCTGACCTATGGATTTCTGGGAGAAAAGGTTTGTGAGTCGTCGTCTCAGCACCGACCAATTGTGTTAAAACTTGTTCACTGACTATACCGAGCAGCCAAGATGCCAAGGCACAATCTTTCCTTGTTTGTCTTTCTCAATCTCTCCCTTTTGAGCAAGTTAATTACAACAGTGATGTAATGTAGACGATAAGAAAGAACTTGTAAAAGCTTTTGCAATGGAAAACCCAGATTTTGTAGAATAGAATTTTGTTAGATTAAAAGTAGGACTAAATTGAAAGAATGTGTAAATAGTAAGGATCAAATGTGTAATTATACCTTTAATTTTTTAACTGCCACGTCACCTTCCGTTAGCCACTTAACGGCCGGTGGTCAAATTGATCCCATTTTAATAGTTTGGGTAGTCAAATGACGCGTTTTTTTCTATGGTGGTCATTTTAAAACTTTCCCAATAGATTAGTGGTCAAACAGATAGTTTACCCTTATTTTTATTCCACCACCCACAAAATTTATATTTATTAACGTTCAATTGAATAAAAAGTTATATGAATCTTCACGAAGCATGTCCCACCGACATCCTAAGATTCATGTAGGGTGTAAAATTTAATGGGTTTGGTTAAAATTTAGAGTTTACGATTTAAGGTTTATGTATTAAGGTATTAGGACTGGGGATTTAAGTTTTAAATTTTATAACTTAAATATGAGTGATTGTGTAATTTTTTTTTTTTTTTTTTTTTTAAAATACTCCCTTTATCCAAATAAAATTATCACTTTTATATTTTATAATTGTCTCACTTAAATTGTCACAGTAAAAAAACCAAAAACTATTTAAACTCATACTTTCTTTTCCTACCATTTGTTTTAGTTTCCCAAAAAAACCTTAAACTTAATAAATAACAAGATAAACCTTATACCACGATAACTAGCGAACAGGTTGAATTTTTATTTTTTTTATTTACAAAGAGAAATTTTCATTGCAAAAACAAGATTACAAGTACCAAAACAATTGCAGGGAAAAGAAGTGCCCTAAAGAGTTTGACCTTAAATATTTTTAGCATATTTGGCAAACCAATTCGCAGCTCGATTACATGATTTAAGAACAAAAGAAAAAGAACAAGAATCGAAAGACTGAACTTTCGATCTAATATCCTCTTCAATGGCCGAAGAGACCCAATCAGAAAGGGAGCCAAAACATAGTCTTCCAATAACTACTTGACAATCGGCCTCAATAATAATATTTTAGAAACCATTTAGAGAGGCTAAAGAAAAACCCAGCCTAATTACAAAGGCTTCTGTCACCGCCGCAGATGGGGCTAAAGTTGGTGCGGATGTTTCCTGGATAACGGATCCCGCACTATCTCGTACAATGGTCGTCGCCGTAGCTTTTCTTATTTTGCTATCAAAGGCAGCATCACATTTAATTTTGAAAGTAAGAGGAGGAGGAGGAGGAGTCCAGCTCCTCGATTCTAAAAGTTGACGTGGCTTTTCCAACTAACAAACAGATGTTGCATGCGCGAACTCCTGAAAGGCTCGTTCAGTACGTAGCCATACCTCCCAAGGAAGGTCTTTCCTTCCTTCAAAGACCAAAATATTTCGCGATTTCCAGATTACCCATAAGGGGAAGGCAACGAGATCACAACCTTCTTCAAAATTTTCTAGCTTCCGAAATTCATTAATTCTAATCTTAAGACTTTAAATATATTTGATTCTACGTCTTTTTATGTACTATACTAATAATAATAACAACCAATTTTTTTAATATACTAATATAATTATATAATAATATCTATTAATTTCTTTAACTCGAGTCTCCTAAAATAAACATCTATCTCATTTCCACTGAAATTATGTTAAGTTCATAACAAATCAAAATAAACTCAATCAATATTATTAAACTAAAGTAAGATTTAAATTTCAAATATTGATTAAGTTTAATTAGACAAAAAAAGAATGGCTGTTCAGTAAATAGAATCCGTTGGAAGGGGACTCCTACACAAAATCACTGACACAGCACCCCCGCCACTGCTCTTTTGATACCCCGAGGCCATACCGATCACTTACCTCACTATTTTCTTCTCAAAATTTTCTCGGGAAAAAGATGAAAATTCGAAGACAATCCCAAGGCCAACTAAGCAAAGGCGACGAAGTTGAAGTGAAACGACCAAACGGAGCGTATTACGCCGCCACCGTGCTCCGTCCCCCGTCGGCAATGCAGAAGAACATGGTGTTCGTGGAGTACAAGACTGTCTACGAGGGTCCCAAATGTGTGAGGGGATACGTGGACTTGACCCACGTGCGACCGCCGCCGCCGCCACTCGAGCTCAGCCGTCGCTTCAAAATTGGTGACTTGGTCGACGCTTACTGGGAGAACGGCTGGCGTGAAGGGATCGTTAGGGACTTACTTGAGAATTCGAAATATGTTGTGGGTTTCGATGGAAATGGAGAGAAAGATGACGAAGAAAGTGAAATTGATCAGTGCAATTTGAGGCTTCATAGAGAATGGGAAGATGGGTCTTGGGTCCCATCTCAGAATGAACTGGTATTTTTTTTAAAATATATATAAATTGCTGAACTTTTTTAAACTTTCTGGATTGATTTTGGTAATCTTTTTGGTTAATGGGTATTTGTGTTCAATGTTTAATGTAGTTTATTGGAATTTGATTCTCATACTTCGAAAAATAAAAAATTAGAAGTTAGCCCAGGTGAATTTGTGTTGATTTTTGCTAATTTTCTGCATATAAATTATTGGACTGTTGATTAACAATGTTGCTCAATTGAATGGTCTTTACAAGGACCAAATTCTGATAAATTAAATTAGAGGGACTAACTTTTCACTTTTTGTATATGGAGAAGTTTATAATTAGACCATAATCATATTCATATGGTTCTTTTGCATGGTTCAAAACTTGTTCTTAATTTGTTGAAAATCTTGAATTACTTGCCAAGGCACCCCTGGAGAATGGTGATAAATCCAGAAAGGTGAAACTGAAGATTGTGTTTAGGAAAAGACAGGCATGTGACAAATTTCAAAAGGGTGAAGAAGTGGAAGTCACTGGTGATGAAGAAGGTTTCAAGGGTTCATGGTACGGTGCTGTCATTGTCGAATATTGTGGCGATGACAAGTATTTGGTGGAATATTCGTCGATAAGGACCGAGGATGGAGTGCCTCTCAAACAGGAAGCAAAAGCTCAACACATCAGACCATGTCCGCCCGAACTTTCACCGGTCGCTAGTTTTTGTCCACGTGAAGTTGTTGACGCGTGGCATAACGATGGCTGGTGGATTGGTGTGATCTCTGCGGTACTCACCGGATCGAAATATGCGGTCTATTTCAGCCTAACAGATGAGGAATTGGAAGTTGATCACTCTAACTTGAGGATTCATCAGGACTGGAATAATGGAAAATGGATAGTTGCTTCTGAGGTATAATTCGTTCTAATGGAATTTGACATGTTTTGCAACATCAATTACCTTGTTTTAAGGATAACTGTCGGGTACTAATGCCGGTTTCTATTACTGATCGATGGAACTGAATTCGTTTTTTCATGTAAATTATGCCTTTTTAAGCATTTATCCTGTTATTCTTTCCTTTAGATGTGTTTCCATTACATAGACAATTTATCACAATGTTTTCTACTCTGTTCTTCCCATTAAGCATTGAATATGTTACGCTATGACATGCAGGAAAGGTTAGGGCAGCTGATTACAAACTCTAATAAGTTGCTACTCGAGATGGATGTCGAGGAGAAAAGGTTTCAGGAAAAATTTCCGAAGGGAATGACGGTGGAGGTCAAAAGTGATGAACCTGGTTATGAGGGTTCTTGGTTCTCTGCTGTCATCGTCGACTTGTTAAGCAAGGATAAATATTTGGTGGAATATCTGACTTTGAAAACAGAAGATCTGTGTTCATTTCTTAGGGAAGAAGCATATGCTTCGTACATAAGGCCCCATCCCCCAGATGTTCGATGTGCCTCTCGTTATGAACTGCTTGAGAACGTTGATGCTTGGTATAATGATGGGTGGTGGATTGGTCGGATCGTTAAAGTTCTCACTGGCTGGAGGTATGCAGTCTACTTTCGGACCACGAACGAGGTACTCGAATTCAAACACGATGAGCTGAGGCGTCATCAAGAATGGATTAATGGAAAATGGGTCATTGCTTCCAAGGTAAGACAATCTCAAATTTATATACCTCCACAATTAACCCTCGAAATCCACTTGCAAATCATGAAAACAAGCATCATACAATCAAATACAACTAAATTGTTTACTTTCTTCCTTTCAGGAGACTCTCTGAACTACCAAGAGATTTGCAACCATTACCAATCGGTCATCATCTACATCCGAACCTGCGTATCGTACCTTTTGTTAGTATGGTTTGCAAACTGCTTTTACGACTCGAATCTTTTCGTGTTTTGGAGTTGTTTCTGTTAGTCCTGTAGAATGCATGAACCATGTGCAAAGCTGACACCTTTCCCGTATATAAGTAGAAATGAACACATCTATCATGTAAAGATGTTTAGAATCCAAGACTTCTAATTTAGATCTTGAATGCTAAAGTTTGGCTAACTGTTTGCTTTCTCTGACTATGAAGAATTGTTGGCTAAAAGCCGAATCGAAGTCGAAACTGTCAGCTTCGACATTATCAATCCATACGTGTTTAAAAATGAAATCGGAGCCGACTATTGGACCGAGACTTGATTGGAACATTTGAAGTTTAGATATCAATTTAAAATTTGTTTTATAGTTTAAGGATGTCTTGTGTAATTAATCAATAAATAAATGTTTGACAAATTCCAGCGTTTCATTTCCTTTTCCAGCACTAGAATCTGGAACTGGAACTGTTTCCGTTGAAGAAAAATCAATCGTCTAATCCGAGGGCTTGAATATTTGGTATATTTTCTAAAGTTATAATTTCAAATTTCAATCACGTTTTATACAAACGGAAATATAATTATAATAAATATATTATCCACATAATTATTATCAAAATCAACTATTACAAACTAAGGTAATTAAGGCTTAGTTTGCGGTTGCTTTTAAAAAGTGCAGTAAAATGTTTATTTTAAACATGATATTGAAAAGTAAAAGTAAACTTAGTGATGTTCAAATAATTAATGTTATGATATATGAATTAAGTCAATTTTAATTATAATAAAAACTTTATTTTTTTATAAAATTTAATTTGAAAATATAAACTACATTCTAGATTATATACGGACATACCACTTACAAATTAATAATAAATATAAAATAAATTACAAATAAGATAATTTTATTCTCAATATAAATATTATAAAATATATATTATTATAAAATTATGTATGCATAATGTACAATAAATTATAATTAAATAATAAGGGTAAAAAATAATTTTATTTTCAAATTAACTTTTCCACCGAAGAAGCTAATCTAATTTTTTGGTTTTGGTGGAAAAACTAGTTTTAAAAGCAACTAAAAAAAATAAGTAAAAGCACTTAAAAAAATCCCCTTTGGGTTGCCAACCGCAACCGCAAACCGGGCCTAAATATCGTATCAGTGGATGTATCATTTCTCTTTTTATATATTATATATGAAGCAAATATACTTTAGTTACATACATATAAATATACTTATTTTAAAATATAAATTTAAAAAGCATTAACTTCAATAATTTATCTAAATAATTATATTTTATCTTTAAATGTAATTGATCGAAAAGATAATAAAAACGAATTAAGACAAAAAGAATTAAAAATTAGTTTAAAAATACTAAAATCTTGTAGCAGTAATTGACATATATCAATATCTACCATTATGATAAAAATGAGTTGAAACATGCTGAAATTTTACTCGAAGCACTACTTAAATTATTTGGTACCAATTTAAGATTAATGTGACAAATATCAGTACAACACTGATTACTATATTAAAACTATAAATAAAAAAGGGTAAACTACAATGGAGATCACTCAATTATAAGTAAGGTTATATTTGGGTCACCCAATTATTAAAAGTTACATTTAGGTCACTCAATTATGAGTAAGGTTACATTTGGGTCACCCAATTATTAAAGGTTACACTTGGGTCACTCAATTATGAGTAAGGTTACGTTTGGGTCACCCTTCATATTTTAAAAAGTACATCAATTTAGTCTTTTTTTTTTCTTCCAAATCACTTGTATACCTTTGTTGACATTAAAATACTTCATTTGAAATCACTAATTAATCTAATACACAAATTGATATACTTTTTTTATGAAGAGTGACCCAAATGTAATATTGCCCATAATCGAGTGATCCAAATGTAACCTTTAATAATTGGGTGACCCAAATGTAACATTGCCCATAATTGAGTAACCCAAATATAACTTTTAATAATTGAGTGACCCAAATGTAACCTTACCTATAATTAAGTGACCTTCGTTGTAGTTTACTCATAAAAATCAATAGTCAAAACATATATTGAAGATAAGAAGAAGAAAACATAAATCAAAATAGTTGAAATCAATGGGAGTTGATCTAAGTGATAAATAATTTGATATCATTTAAGTAAGTCTCGAGTTTAACGTCTTGTATAATCAGAAAACGAGATTCATTCACTAAAATTACGTATCCGACATATGTAGGTTTAGATTAGTCGGAGGAACCGAGAGGAAAAAAATGGTTGAAAGTTCTCCATGTCCTTATTCATTATAATTAATTGTCGGGAGAGGAAAAATAACCCATTTAATTTATGCTATTATTTTAAAGAATGCCATTTTAGAACGTCCGCTCCAAATTCCCTGGTATAAGTTATAACTGCCACTGCCATTAACGCAAACAACTTGAATACACTTGTCCAAATACCCAAAATCTACTCTTCAGCAATCGATCCTCAAAACCCCAAATCCATGAAAAGTTTTTCCTTTGTCTCAGAAACGCAAGTTTCAATCTTTACCTCCCAATTTTTCATATGGTAAGCAAAGTTTAATCCTTTATTTTTCCCAGTTTCTTGGTCGAATTATAAACTTGAGAGATGGGTTTTATTCCTGATGAAGTTATCATACAAATTCTTGCTCGATTGCCTGTAAAGCCCCTTTTCAAAACGAAAACTGTTTGCAAACTTTGGTATGGATTACCCTCAGATAACTATTTCATAAGACTTTTTAACCAGGAGTCTGCTAAGAACCCCATGGTCTTGATCGAGCTTATCGATTCGACCGAACCGAAGTCGAGCTTGATCTTTGTCGATAATCCGAGGGGTGTGTCTGAATTTTCTTTGGATTTCTTGCTCGAAAAGGTTAAGATTAGAGCTTCGTGCAATGGCTTGTTGTGTTGCTCTAGCATAGCTTCTAAGGGTGTTTATTATGTTTGCAATCCGATGACTAGGGAGTTTAAGGTGCTCCCTAGGTATAGGGAGAGGCCCTTGACTCATTTTTACCCGGACGGCGATGCCATGATCGTCGGTTTGGCTTCCGATTTATCGAGGAATAAGTTTAACGTCGTGTTAGCGGGGTTTAAGCTTACTTCCGGTCATCGACAGGACGGGACGTTCGTGTGTTTGATATTCGATTCGGATTCGAATAAGTGGAGGAAGTTTGTTACTTTCCAAGAACATAACTTCACTCATATGAACAGGAACCAAGTTGTGTTTGTAAACGGCTCCCTGCATTGGTTAACCGGGAGTTATTCATACATACTCACGCTCGATTTGAATTACGATGTTTGGAGGAAGATTCCGTTGCCTGATGAAGTGCGGTACGGGACGGGAAATCGTGTTTATTTGCTCGAGTGCGACGGGTGTTTATCGTTGATTCAGATTTCGGATACAGGGATGAAGATTTGGGTGATGAAAGACTATGAGAGGGAACTATGGCACATGGTGGACAGGGTGAGTCTTAGATGCATCAAGGGACTTGTACATGGCATCTTCCCCATCACTCAAACTGGTGAATATGTTTTCTTGGCATCGCACAAGCAGGTCTTAGTGTACCATCGGACGAGCCGAGTGTGGAAGGAGATGTTCTCCGTCAAGAACAGCGGTACCCTCCCGTTGTGGTTCTCGGCGCATGCGTTTCGAAGCTCGATCTTACCTTGTGAGTAAAAGGTGTGAGGTGAAAATATAGTAAACTGCTTGTAATCAAATAACTGGCATATAATTTTGTTCTAATCTATTTGTAAAAAAATAGTTATGGTCTCAAGTTATCAATTACATATCCATTAATGCTGAATTCAAAGCTTAGAAAATTGAACGAATTAATCGACCGAACTACGAATGCAGTGATAAAGAATTTGTACCAAATCTATTAGTCTCGAATTCGATCCGTCACAAAATCAAGGTCTCATAAACCCTAAACTCGAATTCGATCTTTCTGTCTGTTTGTATGGCTTAGATAACGGGCATATATGACCAAGGAATTCAATTCAACATCAACTTGTCAAATTTGGGTGCTAACAGTGACAGAGCTGTGCCCTTTTTAGTTTTAAAATTAAGAAAATTAAACCTGAATTTTCTTATTTTTCGGTTTGAATATTCCTTAATTCTCTATTAATTTAAAATTAGATAAATTAAACTTGACTTTCAAAATTAAACCAGTGACAGCAAGAATTCATGCATGCATATTCAGAGCTAAGGTGGCAGAATTCTTGCCTTTTCCCAATGAAACAAAAATTGGTCATGTCTTTGCTAAAAGACAAATCTTTTTTCTTTTTTTTTTATTGATTTTTAGTTTAATCTGCATAATAATATATTAAGTAAATCTTTTATGCATATTCAGAACTCTAAGGTCAGGTCAACTCTAGCAGCTTGAAATTAATGGCGTTGAAGTTCAAGTGATGATACATATAGAAAATTTTTAAAAAATATCTCACGTTCTGTGTGAGTTCTGTGCGCGCGCGCACGGAAACGTTCTGTGTGCACACACAGAATTCCGTGCGCGCGCACAATTCCAAGGCCGAGAGTCGTTTACAGTGGAGAAAAGCACAAGGCAATTCAATATAAAGAATCAAAGCCATGTTGAGTAGGAAAAAGAAAAATAGTATAACTATACTTCATCCTACTGCAATCCATGAACAAGTTGAAAATTGAAATCACATAAACTAACAATCCAAAATGAGCCAATTGGCCCCTTAAATCGAACAAAGCGTTATTCCGAAACCAACCTTTCAGTTCCGCGCAGGATTTAAGAGTCGTCAGAAAGTTATAGAGGCTGCCGCTGCTGCAAAAAAATGTCAATGCCATTATCTGGTAAGAAAAAAACTCGCAAACTTCCGGTTCTCACAAGGTTTCCATGAGTCAGAGCCGGTTCTAGTCGAGTGGAGTCACTTGTAAGGCTGAGAAAACGGACGGGTGTTTATCTGCAAGAATTCAGTGGTTCAAAATGCACATAGTTAACGTTCAGCCTTCTCTGACTGAATGTATTAATCCACCGAGGGTAGGCAACAGGAACATTTCAGTCACTCGACACAAGTATCTTTAACGTTGTTGTCAATGGTTCGTAACATATCTGCCTTGACCCGAAAAGAATAATAGCCGAACACATTCTCATCCGTAACCTAGAATATCATCCAATATGTGAATGGGTCCCAAATGTCCTAAGCTGTTAAACACACATTGGACTAAAACATGCCATGTTGCAACATTGGGACATATCCCTTCATTTATCATCTTATTAAGGTAACTGATGGCCTCTTCTAAATCAACCCAATTACAGAGGCCCCATATGAGACTGGTGTACGAAATCACGTCCGGACACCAATCATCCCCAGCACGAATGCGATCCAAAAGTTGGACAGCACTCTTCACCTTACCCTTCTTACAGTAGGTAAAGATTATTATGTTATATGTGATTGCATCAGGTTTTATACCTCGAACCAGCATTTTCCCAAGAAGTTGCAGAGCATCCTCTAGCATACCGGCATGACAAAATCCAGACAAAATGGTATTGTAAGTGACTAAATTCCATTCGATCCCTTTTTCTTCGATCTCCCTCACAATCCCAAACGAGTCTTTTAGCCTATTTACTTTGAATAGACCATCGAGTAGCTCATTGTATGTTACGATGTTAGGTGCACAACCATAATGCTTCATTTCGTCAAATGCATTCATTGCCCAATCAACTCTTCTGTTACTACATAAACCTTTGATAAATGCATTGAAAGTAACCGTGTTCGGAGTGCAGTTTTCCAACACCATCTTCTCTATAAGAGAATGAGCACGGTCAAACATACAATGCCGGCAAAGGACATCCACCATGCTTGTATATGCTACAACGTTGGGATGACAACCATTAGACATCATTCTATTCCATGTTTCAGATGCACCGACCAAATCACCGACCTTTGCAAATCCATTAATAAGAGAGCTATATGAGACTACATTTGGAGCCCAGCCATTTT
Source organism: Hibiscus trionum (assembly GCA_030270665.1). NCBI lineage: Eukaryota > Viridiplantae > Streptophyta > Magnoliopsida > Malvales > Malvaceae > Hibiscus > Hibiscus trionum. The sequence goes on from BSYR01000044.1 coordinate 5,042,033, forward strand.
CCTCCATCTGATACGATACAGATAAAGCCTCGTCAACGTTCCCGTTTGAGCAGAGACCGTGTATTACAGTGTTATAGAAAACCGTATTTGTTTCAATTCCCTCTCGAACCATCCGGTTCCAGAAGTCAAAAGCTTCATGAACCCTTCCTGCCTTGAAATACCCCTTCATCAACGAAGCGAAAGTGTAGATATTGGGGCTGCACCCTCTCACAAACATCTTCGCAAAAACCGCAAGGGACAACTCAACGTTTCCCACACTCGAAAGCGAACTGATAATCATCGAATATGATCTAACATCAGGGTCCACTCCTTCCACCAACATTTCTTCAAACATATCTAACGCCTCCTTGAGCTTATATTCTACACAATATCCACTAATCAACGCATTATAAACACTCGCATACGACCGAAATCTCCTCACCAGCCCCCTAGCTTCATCAAGCTTACCAAGCTTACACATCGAAGAAACTATAGTGGCATAGCTCATAGCATCCGGAGAATAACCGGCGCTCGCCATTTCATTCAACAACTTACAAGCACTATCTATCTTGTCATTCATACACAAAGCTTTCAAAAGAATATTATAAGTATGCAAATCCGGCTCCAAACCGTCTCGCTTCATATTACCGTATATCGGATGAATCATAGACAACCGATTCTCGCTCAGCAAGGCATCCAAAACACGGTTATAAATCCTAACCGTCGGCTCGCAACCGAATTCGTTAATCCTATAAAACATTTTCAAAGCTTGTTCAACTAAACCCTTTTGGTGATAAGAATCAATCACAATCACAAACAAGTCCTCACTACAGCTAATCCCTTCTAACTTCATCTGTTGTAAAAGATACTGAATGCCATCGATGTGGGACTCTAGCGCGAGCTTGTGGATCATGCATTGGTATGTCTGTGGGGTGTGTTTGAAGGAATTTGAATTGGCTATGGATTTGAAGTAATTTAAAGCTAAAGAAATACTGGGTTCTTGTTTTAATGTGTTGAGAACCTGGGATTCTTCGAATTGGGTTTGGTTTTGGTCGGATTGGGGTTCTTTGTTGGGGTTTAAAACTGGGTTTGTGTTTAAAATGAATGGGGTTGAAGGTTTTTTCACTTTCAGCAATAGGGAGCGACCTTCTCTTAAGTACATGATTAAGAACTAAATCTAAAAAAAAAATCAGTTTTTGGATTCAGGGAATCGAAAATTAAACTAGAAATTTGAAAATTTGAATAAATAAATTGAACTGGATTACCTTAAAAGTAGAGGGAACAATCTGATTTGAAGGGTTTGGCTTGGAACTGCAGAAAGACTGAACTGAAGAAGACGAAAGATGAGGACGTTACGGGGTCTTTATGTAATGGCCAATGGGTTAACTACTGTAATGGTCACCTATATTTCCTTCCGGTACAGAATTAGTCCCTTTAAAACGTATACATATAATATTAGTAAATTAACTCGATATTTCTCATGTTATTATAAAAGATTTTAATATATTCGATTGATTCTCAATCTTAATTTGATTGATATCTCTAATATTCATGAAACTAAATGTGATTAGAAATAATTTCTTTTAATTCAGGGATCTAAAATTTTATGTAGAATTTATGTAAGGTATAATAAAAGAATTTAAATATAAAATATTTTATTAATTATATTCAAGGTTTAAAATAACGAGAATATTTGTTCAAGATTTGGAACTTGAATTTGGTTAAAACTCGCTTAAACCATAGTATAATCAGAGCCTGGTAAAGGGCTTAAGGCTTACTCTTTACGGCCACCTACTCCTTTGGTCCTTCCCAACCAATTGCCAACTTGCTGTTATTGTTTTGCGCATGTCCAAATACGCATGTATGGTTTTGCGATTGGGGTCTAAATATCCCGATTGAACGAGAATATATGTTTCGATCATCGTGTCAATATGTTTCGATTTAAAAATTAAATGTGATTTTGGACCCTAAACGTGACTTTGAAAAAGCAAGGTAGAAGTAGCTTTTGCGTTTCGTCGTGATTTTTACACTATATTTTTACAAAATCGCGATTTAAAAAAAAAGTCTCAAACATAAATCAATTTAGTGTGTGTTTGGATGGGAGTTTGGAGGCCTAAAATCCCGATTCAACTGGATTTTTAGCCTCGAACGTTGTGCCCAAATGTTTGGATTCAAAATTAATTCTAAACTCCAAACGTGATTCTAAGAGAAGCAAGGTGGAAGTAACTTTTGCATTTCGTCGTGATTTTTACACTATTTTTATACAATCATGATTTTTAAGAAAAAAAAAACTCTTAAACATAAATCACGTTACTTTAAAATCAATTACACAAAATCAATTCTATAAAATCATGTTGATCCAAAATCAATTCTACCACCGTAGATTCATACATACTCTTGAGTCCTGAAAAAATAATCTCATCATATTTATTCATTATTTTTTATTCATTATTGATTGAATACAACTATTCAAAAATTATCATCTTATAATCGATCAAATTAACATATCGTATCATTTAAAAATAACACGTTATAGATCTCATTAATTGGTTTCAGTGAGAGAAAAAAACGTTAAGATTGACCTAAAAAAACAAAATAAAGTAATTAATGAAATAATTTTTTTACGCAGTGTATATGTTTTCAAATGATTAAGATTAAAAAAACAAACACTATCTATGTAATTAATGACATTATAAAACTAAAAATTAAATCATGTAAAATAAAGTAAAAATAATAATTTGAAATTTAAAAAAAAAATACAGAAACAAAATCATAATGCAAAAAATGTAAATCAATGATCAAACAACTAACCCAATTCTTCTTAAGAGTCTACAATTTAACCTAAAACATTTATGAAGTTACAGAATTTCTAAACCAGCTAGCTGTTCTCATTACATAATACTTTCTTAAAGTGAAAAATGAGATGTAGAAAGACTAAGAGAGAGATTGACCTACGAGACAGCAGCCGTCACCGGTACTTTCGTCAGCCCTATCGCTTGGAGGGCCTCTCATCATCATCCTCTCCGCCGTCATCGCCGTCGTCATCGGAATCATCTCTGTCCGATCTCTTCCTCTTCGGCGGAGCTTCAATCTTGCCACCACCTTCGTTTTCTTCATCATCATCATTTTCCTCCTCTTCATCAGCGTCATCCTCACCGTTTTCTTCCGGTTCGAAATCACTAGCGTCTTCTTCATCTTCGGCTCGACCCACGGGCCGGACAAGGTATTCTGTTCCCATGTCCTCCTAAAACACAAAACAGGTAAAAGAAACCACGAACAAAAAGATTAACGAAACTAATTTTCCAGTTTATTTTCAAAACATAACCGAAGATCTAAAGCTTCTAAGGCAGGATTTGAAAGCTCTAAACTATCCAAAGCACAACGGAGTGGATTTTTATTTCGGATCTTGATACCGGTCATCAGCTATATGTTTCGGATCTGTGAAACTATGGTGATTAAGTAACTGTGATAATTGAAGATACAGTTAATGGAGTGAAAACCGCTAGTTAGAGAATAGATCTGAGAGGAAAACTAAAGAATCAGCACATATCCTTCCAGAAATAGTAAAATTGATGAAAAATTAAGCTTGCCTGTTTAATTATCAGAAAAAGGACTTGAAAAATTGTAGGTTTAATCTCAGATTAATGACAGAAAGAAACCGTAATGAAGAAAATGTAAGGAAAACAATGGATCTGAACAGTTTCAGCTGAAAAGACTTGAAAATGCAGAGATTTTTCAAATAATCACAATGATTAAAGGTAAATAAAGCAGATTAAAGGAAATTGTCTCTTGGAATCAAACAATTAGCGAAAAATACGTAGGAAAAACAATAGATCTGAACAGTCTCAGCTGAGAAAGACTTGAAAATTCAAAAATAATCAAATAAACACAATAATTAACAGTAATTAAGTTAGATTAAAAGGATTTACCTCTTCTTCTTCTTCTTCACCTTCCTCGTCGTCATCACTGTCGTCATCGTCGTCATCTCCGTCTCCTTCACCGTCTTCATCTTCGTCCTCATCATCCTCATCCTCGTCGTCATCTACTGACTGCACCGGAGGACCGCCGGAAGAGTGAATAACCTGTACTTCATCATCTTCATCATCCTCTCCTTCTTCTTCTTCATATTCACCGTCGTCATCGTCGTCGTCTTCCTCCTCTTCGCCGCCGTCAACCTCACTTTCAACTTCACCGTCAGCCTCTTCCTCCTCCACGGTCTTAATTTCATTTTCCTCCTCAAATTCCCTCTGCTCCTCTATCAACTTCATATTTAGAAAGAAAGAAAAAATCGAATGAAAAAACTTCCCCCTCTTATTTTCTCAGAAAAAAAAAAACAGAAATTTGGAAGAGAAAGAAGAAGCTTGTTTGCTCTCTCTACCAGTAGCTTCTACAACAGTAGATCTCAGCCGTTGAAACGGGGATTCACGCGGATTGATGACGTGGAGAGTGATCGAACAGTTTAAATGAGAGAGTATATATTTTTATGGTAATTGACTCGTTGCGGCGCGTCTTTTTCCTCTTTTCTTCATCAGTCGCATCTCACGTGCGAGAAATTGTGGGGGAAACCTAGGGGCTAGGGTTAACAGCTTGTCTTCTTCTCCTTTTGAAACTAACCCATTGATTGGCCCATTAAATTAAAGTCCATATTTGGAAGGCTGAAACTGTTTTGGAAATGTTCATGGCCCAAATTTGATAAAATTATTTGGAATATTTATTTATTTATTTATTTTTTAATCACCAGTATCTGAGTTATTAGTTGATTAATTTAGATCGGGTTTTAAAGAGCCCCAGTATGGGATCAATCTTTTCAAATTAATTTTCTTCATACACAATTTAAACATTTGACTTTACTTAAAAAATTTAGTGTCTTATGTCGTTAGAGAGACTAATTGTAAGTGAAGATATATTTATTTTTAATATTATGCTATTATAAAAAATTATATACGATTTATGAATTAAAAGATGACGCATCTTTAAATATTTTTAATAGTGATTTATTATTCTATTTTAAATTTTAAATGTCAAAATCATATCAAATCTATCGAATGAATTGAAAATTGATCGTCCTACTAATTAAGCTAATGAAATAAAATAAAATAAAAATAAACTAATAACTGGAATAGTTTAAAAAATCAAGATAAAGAGATTTACTCATTAGATGAATGGTAAAAGATACTCATTTTTAAGAGGATAATGAGTTTGATCAGTTCGTAGGCTATTCGAGCTCGACCCAGTTAAAGTTCGGCTGGAGTGAGCTCGACTTGAGCTCATACTTGGCTCGATATTTTAACAAGCCGAGCCGACCCAAGCTTGGCTCGAAAAGCTCGTGAACATGCTTGAAATAATTATATACATATATACTCCACATACACTTGTATGTTTGAGTATTGTTAACTTGTTATCATGGTTAAATACTTTAATTCCCCTTCTCTTTGTGGACTTGTATAATTTATAAAATGTACAATGATTATTTACGGACTTTAAAAAAATATTATATTTACCCAAACAAGTTTTTCCGAGCCGAGCTCGAGCTCAAGCCTAAAATTTTGTGCTCAAGCCAAATTCACATGTTATTTTGAAGAGAGCAACAAGACAAACTCGAGCTCAAGCCTAAAATTTCGTGCTCGACGAGTTTTGAGCTCGAGTCAAGCCTGAGCTTAATCATTATACCTCATCTTGTATGTATTAGAATCTTGACATGAGAATGTGTTTGAGAAAGAAAAATCAAGACTTGAAAATCATGCATGTTCTTTCAAATGAATATCAAATATCTTGAAATTTTAATTCTCAAGTACTTTTATAATTATTCTTAAAAAAGATTTTTTTTCTCAAACAAATATTGATAAAGTCAATTTCACTCTTACCTTCACCTCTATTCTAATTTTAAACATTTAATTTCAATCTTTATTTTTAAGAATTAACCTTTTTATTAATAAATCAAATAAATAAAATAATTGTATTTATATTTCTCCCTTACTTTCACCAACAACTAATTCGTAAGTGAGATAAAACATTATGGCGTTATGGTTTGAATATTCCCCTTTGGGAATTTATTGGGGAAAATAACCCCCAAAGATTGATATTGGGAAAAATACCCCCCTTCCATGCCATGTAGGACGAATTCGCGTCCTGGGGAAAGCGAATTCAAGATTCGCGTCCTGCAGGACGCGAATTCCTGGGACGTTTCAGTGGAAAGGGAATTCGCGTTTTGCAAAACGCGAATTCAACGATTTATTGTTGCCCCTGCACAAGAAATTCAACATGAAAATGAATTGAAACCAATATAAGATGTTTAGGTAGCAATATTTGTGATCGAATAACGGATTATCGGGGTACCCGATTAAAAATTTTGAACTATAACAGTGTCGTATTGAAACATATCTTTAAGATGGTGTGAAGATACGAGCGTATATAATATCCTAAGATGTGTGAAAATGGCCTGGAAATGAGCAAGTAACAATGTTTTTAAAGGAAACATTATCGTATAGGCATGTTTAAATGCATTTTAGGGTGTGTTTCGAACTTTTTTTTGGTTTTTCCTAAGTTTGGAGACAAAGATGTGCACCTTAATTTTGCAGTGGTGCTAAAGTTCCGAGGAAGACGGTGTCCGAAAATGTGAGAAAATTGTGTTAAAAATGCTATCAAAGTAACATTTTTGAAGCTAAAAATGTGTCATAGGCATGTTTTTTTTTGAAATTTAAAGGGCCTCGTTAAAAAACCCCTCTAAACCTATGTAGGGGGAAAAGAGTGCCCATAAAATTTATTAAATTATCAGATAATAGAAGTTCACAAATCAGAAAAGACTACACAATGGTTGATCTAGTTAATTCGGGGGCCGGTCCTAAGAGGGCATTTCCTAATATCATGTCCAGTGTTCCCACATTTACTGCACCTCCTAGGTTGTCCGGTCTTTTCTCTCGGAACCATATCTTCGGCACAATGAATCCTCGTTGATTTTGGCCGGCCTTTTTTCTTTCGTCGCAGGGAGGGATCTGGGCATATCTTTGGTTCGTTGCTGATTATACGACGGTCACGTGCATTTTCGATCGGAGGGAACTCGTTTCGGTAAACCTTGAATACGGTGTCCTATCGACGTTCTTCTCCATTCTACAAATAATTAATGACACACACATATTAACAATCACATATTATTATATCACAATTTTTTATAATGTACAATAAAATACTAAACATATTCTAATTTTACTAATTTTTAATCTATAAGTCAATACCAAAGATATATTCGAATTTAACTAATTTTCTTAGTCTAAAAATACATACTATTAACATATTCGAATTTAACTAATTTTTTTAGTCTAAAAATAAAATCTAAAAACATATTCGAATTTAACTAATTTTTTTACTCTAAAAATAAATACTATTAACATATTCAAATTTAAATAATTTTCTTAGTCTAAAAATAAAATCTAAAGACATATTTGAATTTAACTAATTCTGTTACTCTAAATATAAAATCTAAAGACATATTCGATTTTAACTAACATTCTTAGTCTAAAAATAAATATTATTAACATATTCGAATTTAACTAATTTTGTTAGTCTAAAAATAATATCTATAGACTTATTCGAATTTAACTAACATTCTTAGTCTAAAAATAAATATTATTAACATATTCGAATTTAACTAATTTTCTTATTCTAAAAATAATATCTAAAGACATATTCGAATTTAACTAACATTTTTAGTCTAAAAATAAATATTATTAACATATTCGAATTTAACTAATTTTCAAATTCTAAAAATATAATCTAAAGACATATTCGAATTTAATTAATTTTCTTAGTCTATAAATAAATACTATTAACATATTCGAATTTAACTAATTTTCTTACTCTAAAAATAAATAGTATTAACATATTCAAATCATGCCAACAACGCTAAATTAAATTTACATATTCGAATTAAAATAAATAAAAAACTTACATTATTTCGACGATAGTTAGATACGTGGCCTTGATCTAATCTTAGCAAACCCGCCATCACTTCAAAACCTCTTGAAAACTTCTTCAAATGCTCTTCAAAACTTTGGGAGAGAATGAAAATTCTCTCCCAACTTCACTGGTTTTATAGAGAGAACGGACGCGGGAGGCAGTGAATTCAAATCGAATTCGCGTTGTGCAGAACGCGAATTCAATATAATAAATAGAATTCGCGTTATGCAGGACGCGAATTCTATTTCCTCAACCGTCCGAAATTATTTCGCAATTTACTGCGATAATTTGGATAAAATCTCGTGGAATTCGCGTTTTGCAACACGCGAATTCCCTTTTCCACTGAAACGACGCAGTAATTCGCGTCCTGCAGGACGCGAATTTTGAATTCGCTTTCCTCAGGACGCGAATTCGTCCTACATGGCATGAAAGGGGGGTATTTTTCCCAATATCAATCTTTGGGGGTTATTTTCCCTAATAAATTCCCAAAAGGGAATATTCAGACCAATTTGCCAAACATTATGGCCATGTTTGGCAAAGAGAGGTTTGGACAAAAAGTAGAGGCTTGAGACATAATTAGAGGTTTGACAAGTCAAATTCGTTAATATTGTTGTTTGGTGAACAACGGGTTGAAAGAGCGGATTTAGGTGAAACCGCTAATTTTGAAAAAGCTCATAATAGGAGCTTTTTGAGATTAGAGGTTTGATATTATAATTTTAAAGACTCCTTTACCCTTAGTAGTTACCAAAAATCTCAAAATAACCTAAATTAAATATTTTCTCACCCTATTTATAAGCTAATTCTATTTACTTTTTTCTTTTTATTATCACATATTTATACATGTATTTAAATTTATTAATTAACTAAATTATATTAAAATAATTATATAAATAATAAATTAATATATAAACTATTCAAATATGTTTAGAAAAAGTATATTAAAAATAATTTTATAGATCTAATTAATAGATTTTTAGGGGGACAAACCTATAAATTTCTAGGGGGCGAATTTATAAAAATTTAAGGGATAAAAATAAATTTTTAATAGAAAATACATAAAAATCTAATTTCTTTTAAATCATATATAATTTTCAAAATTTTAAGGGACGGTTGCCCCACCAGCACTTCTGGTTCCATCCCTGTTCACCCACCCTACTTTTGGTCGTTCACGAGTCAAACTGGGAACTCTGCATCTTTTTAACTTATTCTCACTTTACAAAACTAGGCTAGGTACACGTGTTTGGCTCTCTAATGTTCTATTTTTTAAATTGATTTCCAGAATATTCTCTTCAAATAATTATAATCAGAATTTATCATTATTTTGTATAAGTTAAGTTGATTGATAATTAAAATATATTGAAATAATATTCGAACATCATGGGATTCAAATCGACATAAAAATGAACTAATTTTTTTTATATATGATTAAACTCGAACTTAAAATTCTTAGAATTCTGGTATAATAATTAAGCCAAAATTATGATTAATGGAATGATTAATATGACACAAATACATTGAATCGACGTGCAATTCTCCCATGACTCTTGCCTGAATTGCTTTAGTCTTTTAGATCACGGATTCTCTTTACCTTTAAATTTCATTATAAGCTTTAGGTTATGCATCCCAAGCCATTGCTTTATTTCCTTATTAGATAGATGATCCTTCTAATTTCTCTAATAAGGAAATAAAGCAATGGCTCGGGATACATAACTTAACGGTATTTAATTTATTTCTTGATTAATTCAGATTAGATAGTGTAGAGGTTTATTATAGGATGATTCTTCTAATTTAATTTGTTTCATTCACAACGTTAAAGTCTGAACCACTGACATTACTTAAGAGATATAGGCCATGTTTGGTAACGAGAGGTTTGACAAAAAATTAGAGGTTTGAGGCATAATTAGAGGTTTGACCAGTCAAATCCGATAATATTTTTGTTTGGTAAATAACGGATTGAAAGAGCGGATTGAGGTGAAACCGCTAATTTTGAAAAAGCTCATAATAGGAGCTTTTTGAGATTAGAGGTTTGATATTAGAGTTGTAAAGACTATTTTACCCTTATCAGTTACCAAAAATCTCAAAATAACTTAAATTAAATATTTTCTCACTCTATTTATAAGCTAATCCTATTTACTTTTTTCTTTTTATATGTGTATTTGAAATTATTAATTAATTAAATTATATTAAAATAATTATATAAATAATAAATCAATATATAGATCATTTGAATATGTTTAGAAAACTTATATTAAAAATGATTTTATAGATCTAATTAACAATAATTAGAAACAAAATATTGATAATTAATAAACTATTCAAACAAGTATTGAATATAATCATATCATTATATGTCATTTTGCTTGTTTAAATAATCTAACAGCTATCAGCTATCAGTTAATATTATCAAACATTTTTATACAATCCACTAGTCAAATCAGCTAATACAATCAACTATCAACTAATGTAATCTGCTATCCACTATCGGCTAATTGTCAAACATGCATAATCAAAAGCTTAAAATAAACATTTTACAACTTCACATGGGTTAAGTCAACTTTTGTAGCATTGATTAATGATTCATGTGAGAACACAAGAAAAAATGGCCAAATAGAAACAAAAATCCAAAACAAGTCCAATTAAAGTACCCCATTTAAGGACCTACTGTCCTATAAAAGAAGATGAATTCAATAATCATCATAGCCATTGTCCAAAGCAAAAGAGAATGAAAACCCTTTCTCTCCTTCTTCTTCTCACAATTTCACTTCCTTCAATCCAATGTGACGATGATCTAATAGACCAAATCTGCAAGAAAACACCATTCTACGACCTCTGCATCTCGACCTTGAAATCAAACTCCAACACCCAAAATTCCGACACACAAGGCCTAGCCGGCGTGATGGCCAACATTCTTTTATCGAATGCGACCGACACGCTGAGCTACATTCGAGCTCAAATAAACGAGGCGTCGGACCCTCGGATGGAGAGGGCATTGGCTTATTGCGCGGAGCTTTATATCCCCGTGGTGAAGTACAATTTGCCGCAGGCAATTGATGCTTTGAGTAAAGGGCAATTCGAGTTCGCGAGCGACGGGATATCGGATGCGGCGAAGCAGGCCGATGCTTGCGAGAAGAATTTCTCGGGGCCGATGAAGTTGGAAGCGTTGAGTGAGAGGAACAAGCTGCTGCATAGCTTGTCTGATGTGGCTGTGGCCATTGTTAAGTTGCTGCTCAAAGGGTTGATCAATTTTCGACCGTAAAATTAGCATCTTTTGTTTTGTATTCATTGTTTCTTGTTCTTTATTCTTCTTCTTATTGGGCTGTTTTCATATGGGTTGAAATGGTTTTCTTAGGCCTTGTGGAGTTCATTTTCTTTTCCAATCTTTCAGGTCGATTTTATTTTATTTTCCCGAGTTTTATGGTTATTTATTTTAATAATATTATCCCTAATGTTCAAATATAATGGCAAGGCACATTGTATTCTCAAGCAGCGTCGGAGCCAAGTATAGTTTAGAGGGGTCAATTGGCCCCACTTGATTTGTTGTGGTATGAAATTTTCAAGGAGTTAGTATACATTTTTATGGAAATATTAGAATTGGCCCCACTTGATTTGTTTGAGTATGGGGCCAACAATATTTATACTGTAGTGGTATGAGATTCCTCGTACCTTAAAGTCTACACTGACTTCACTATATGAAAATTCTGACTCCGCCATTGTTTCCAAGTAGAGAACTCAGTTTTAAACCTTGAAAACGACATTGTTGAGAGGGTGTGTCATGAATTCCGATCATGGATCGTAAAAATGGACATGAATTATACCAAAAATATATTTTTGATGTAATATGTTTTATCGTTATATTTAATATTGATAATTACTTTATTTTCTTTCATATATTTGTGATAATTATATAATATATTGGCAAGAAAATTATAAAATTTTCAAGGGGGGTAAGAAGTTATTAAGTGTTTTTTTAAACAAAAATGAAAATGAAAAAAAGAGAGATGGTATATCCTTTATCTGAGTTAAAATGACCATAACACCCATATATTAAATAATAATAATAATATAAAAGTTAATTGCAACACGTACCTTTAAATTATAATTCTTATTGTAATATTATGATTCTTATTTTAAATGTTGTAATCTCATCATTAAACTGTAATTTCTATTCTATATTGATCACCAAATTTTAGAACATTTTAATTTCATCTTTAAATTAAAATAAAAATTATATTTTAAATATAAAATTAGAATATTTAAAAATTTAAGGGTTTATTATTGCATGCTCCAGTAGTTGAAAACTTGTTTTATATCGAGTCAACTGTTTTGAATTAAATTATTTGTCAGTCAAGATTTAGAAATTCATATTTCAGATTTGGATTAACAAAATCGAGTTTAGTTTTTTATAATTAAAGCATAGATTCAAATGAAATCAATATTCAAATCAATCAGAATTCGACAGGTTTCAGGTGATTGTGCTTCGGTCCAGCTCACAAGATAAAACAAAATAGCACACGTGATTCCACATCTGTTCAGGAATCACAGGATCCAAAGCTCCACAATCCCAGCATTAACTTCTTCCTCAAGCTTCCAAAACACATAGCATTTCAATGAGAAACATATGAACTATGAATGCCAGAATGGGATTTTGAGAATCCAATGTGCAGGCAAAATTATTGAGAATCCAAAGATTTATATGTTCAAATACCATATACATCAACAAGGGATGAATTCCCAGAAAAATTAAGCTCCATCGATTTCGTCTCGCCTCTGCAATCGAACAACATTTGCACCTTTTATCCAGAAAATCTCCCCAGCTTTTGTTCACCTTCTAACCCTGCAACCTGCTCCACTAAACTGAAGAAGAGAAAGCGGATCCGAAATTAGTTTCGGCAAAGTTTAAGATGATGCATATGTTGAATTGTTTGTGTTACGTACTAGGGGGATTCGGAAACTGGTTGATTCGGAAAGCTCGCGGATGGATTCCCGGAAAACTGATGTGTACTTGGACCCCCCTGTGCTGCCCCTGCTGGCAATGGAGACCCTTGGTAGCTTGTTGGTGTACCTCCGGAAGACATTCCTGCATACAACGAGTGGAAATGAGATCATTTAGTCGGTCTTAATCGAACATCTTTTACCGGTAACCCTAGAGTCGAGTTCGAATTACTCATTTCTAACACTGCAATCCAAGGATTTGCATATTACCTTGAAACAATATGACAAGACAAAAAATGACAGTAAACACTGTGGCAAACATGTTGCTGCTACTAGTGCTAGGAGATGTTGGCTTAGCAGCTTTCGATCGCTTCAAGGCTTTCATCCGTTCGATTCTCGCGCGCTTCAACCTCGCGAGTTCGGCAATCTCCCTAATTAGTTTCTGGTCGGCCGCATCCAACGATGGGGCTCTCGGTGGCCTAGGAGGTTTAGGAGGTTTCTTGTTACCCAAGCTTTTACGTTTCTCCTTCCCTGATTTACACTCTTTAGCATCTTTACTCTCTTGTCCCATCACCGACCGCGAATTCTCCATATAAACCCTACCGGAATTCGAAGCATCGCCGGACAAAGACACTCTACTATCCGACCCCTCGGCAAAACCGCCTCCGACCAACGGTTGTTCAACGGTTGCAACTCCATTTTCGAGGCCGAGTTCTAAATCTTTAAACCTAGAAGCCATTTCATCCATGAAAACACACTCCAAAATCTCAATTCTCAGTCTAAAATACTCAACCCTATACAAAAGTTGCTTCCCACAGAGATAAAATTTGAAACTTTAACTTGAAGAAGCAAAGATAGCAACTTTCCAGCTTTCAACAATGCAATTTAACGTAGTATACAAGCCTTAATATCAAACTCTGCATCAAAAAACAGAATATAACAAAAATCAATAGCTAATTCACAAATTACACAAAAGCACCAAAAAAAAAAGACTTGAACTTGAAGAACAAAGCTTTAATACATACAAAAGCAATACAAATATAAAACAATCGAAACCCAGAAAACATACCAATCAAAACCCAAAAAAGCTTCATTGATCAAACAAAGAACCTTGGAAAAGAAAGCAAGAAGAACCCAGATCCGATGCTTAGGGAAAATCCCAGAAAACGAGTTGGAAATGAATGTAATGTAGAGATTTAAGAGATTTGGATTCAAACACACACACACACTGAGAGGTGAGGAGGGAACTTGAAAAGCGCTAGAATCAAGTGGGAAAATGAACAAAAAATGGTGGAAACTTCTTTTTCTCTGCAACCAAACAGAGAGAAAAGAGCTACCATTATTCTGGGTATTGTTGGGATTTAAATATGAACCGCACCGACACATGGCAGTCCCCATCGGTAGGGACACCTTTGATTTCTCCTTTTAACTCGCTTTCGTTGCCATCAATGCTTTTCTTTGGTCTTTTCTAGTATCTCCATCTTCGGCACATTTTTGTGATGTTTTTAATGAGTTTAATTTTGAATCTAATCCCTCTACAGCGCTAAATTTTCATATTACTCCTATTTTATTGTCCTCTTAAGGAGCAATCCGAAAACTTTTTGGATTCAAAATCCACAGTTAATATCAATTGGTAATTTAATTAGGGGTAAAATTTTGATATACAGACTGTATAAATTTATTTTATTCAAACTTATATATTTACATCATAAAACTAAAACCCTAATTTCCTAAGTCCAATTGATATGATTTGATGTGTGTATATATGTGATTAGAAATTGAACATGGTCTTAATAAAATATGAAAAGCAATTAAAAGTGAAGAACATCAATCATTGTTGAATTTTTTTTAGAGCTCATTACGTGGCTTTCAATAATAATTTGCGATTTGACAATAAAATAATGTTGTAGATTTAATGATCCTTATTTTTTTTTGAAAGAGGTGCCACCGAGCTTTTATTCAACAAATAAATGATACATAATTCAAGAAAATAAACCGCCAAAAGAAAGTAAATAAACAAAATAAAAAAAAACCAAAAGAAAGCTCTAGAAAGTGGCCCACAAACCCTTCGGTTACCTCTGAAAAATCTAATAGAGCTCAGACCGAGAGGGAGACAAAACATTCAACCCAGAAGTCATGGCGGTTCACAAAACCGTCTGTCGGAGGCAGCCGCCGCGAGAACAGAAGGAGGGCCGTCTTCAACCCAGAAACGATCACCGGACCCCGATCTTCCTTCAAGGGCCATTGCATGTGCCGTGGCGTTCCCCGATCGCCCAATAAAGACGAAGCGGCGGCGTCTAAAACACGGTACCAGACGGCGGGCGTCGAAAATAATTGGGCGGATGGAGGAAAGGTCAGCCGTTGGAGAAACCAGCTTCTGAATAACAACCCTTGAATCACCCTCGACTACCACCTATGGGAATCTCAAGTCTCTGGCAAAGTGGAGACTTTGAAAGGTCGCTGTTGCTTCAGCCGTGAAAGGCGAGTCTATGTTTAGATTCACACGATACGCCGATCCCAAAATCTCACCCTCACTATCCCTAATCACGATCCCTGACCACGACTTCCTTTCATTTGCAGAAAATGCCGCGTCGAAGTTGACTTTTACCTTCAGGGCAGCAGGAGCGGACCACCGGACAGTGGACCTGGTTGCCGGCTGTGACAAATGGTTCTTCAAACCCCTTAGCTCCAAGAGATAACTACGAACAAAGGTAATTATCGATGAAGCTTCTTGTTTAACACCTTCGTAGATGAGTTTGTTTCTTGAAAACCATAGAGACCAGATTATAATTATAATTTCTATATGTCTAACTTGACTGTAATTAGTAAACATCCAATTTAACCAAACATCGAAAGTGGCAGTAGAAATATTAGATGACCAGCTGTAATTCAAATTTGACCAAATCTGGGTAGTAAAAGGGCATTGATAGCTTACGTGGGCAACCGTTTCAGATAGAAGGTTACATCTAGGACAACAATCCGTAGAAGCCACTCGCATGTAAAATAGATTCTGGAAGGTAGGAACATAATTCGATAAGAATTTCCAGCAGTTAATGCGGATTTTCGAGGGACAATCGATGCTCCAAATTTGTTTAAATAAATCCCCCGAATAAGCGGTAGAGATATCATCTTGGATTAGAAAACGATAACCACTCCGGACGGAATAATTCCCAGACTTCTCACCCACCCATGCTAGAACGTCAGGGTGGCCAAGCATTGACAGTCGGATATTCAGGATAACAGCAGCATCCGCACTGCTAAAGATGGACGTAATCAGAGGGGCATTCCACTGGCGAGTAACTGGGTCAATGAGTTCAGAAACCCATTGCACATTCGATGGGCCTAAGGGGGTGATCAAACGAACCGGAGAAGTCGGTAACCAGTAGTCATTCCAAACTGAAATCGAGTTACCCGTATCCACCTTCCAATAAATCCTCAACTCAAGAGTACGCCGAGCACACCAAATACTCCTCCAAACGTAGGATGGATTAGAACCTAAACTCGAACGTAGGAAATTACCTTCAGGGAAATATTTAGCTCTAAGGATCCGAGAGACAAGAGATCCAGGATTATAAATTAGATTCCAGCCCTGTTTAGCAAGGAGGGCAATATTTAATTTACCCAAATCACGAAAGCCTAAACCGTCATTCTCTTTCGGGATGCAAAGGGACTTCCATGGGCACCAATGGATACCCCGTTTACCAGAGGTATGCTGCCACCAAAATCTTGCAAAAAGAGACTCCAGTTCTCGACATAGAGACTGAGGAAAAAGAAATATCATCATAGCATAAATAGGAATAGCCTGGAGCACCGACTTGATGTACACCTCCTTGCCTCCAAGGGATAAATGACGTGTACTCCACGTAGCTAAATACTTCAAACATTTTTCCTTCAGACTCGCAAGAGACCGACGTTTGTTCCTGCCCACCATAGACGGTAAACCCAGATAAGCCTCTGGACAGCTTTGCCGTTGAACCTCCAAAATACGACAAACATCCGAAACATTAGAGTCCACTACATTAGAACTAAAGAAAACTCCAGATTTGTCAAAATTTATCAATTGACCCGAGCATAGAGAATAATTCGTGAAAATCTCCTTTAGTGCTAATGCTCCCGAGGCAGTAGCTTCCCCAAAAATTATGCTGTCATCAGCAAACAACAAGTGAGTTAAAAGTGGGGCTCCACGGGCAATACGCACACCTTGCATCCTGCCATTAAGAACTGCTTGTCTAAGGAGGGATGACAAACCCTCACTGCATATAAGGAAGAGGTACGGACTAAGCGGGTCTCCTTGGCGAAGCCCTCGAGAAGGGACGAAAGAATCCCCAACAAGATCATTAATCACAACCGAGTAGGAAACGGATCGAAGGCAACGAGATATACAGTCAATCCAAGCCTCAGCGAAGCCCATCTTACGCAGCACCACCTCTAAAAAATCCCACTCCACCCGATCATAGGCTTTACTCATGTCTAACTTGAGGGCAAAATATCCCTTCCTATCAGTTCTTTTATTCTTCAGGGAGTGGAGAACTTCATATGCGGAGATGATATTATCAGAAATTACGCGACCCGAAATAAAAGCACTTTGTGCCTCGTCAATGCAAAAATCCAAAACGCTTTGAAAACGATTAGCAATCATCTTGGAAATAATCTTGTAGAGTACATTGCACAAACTAATCGGTCTAAAATGGGACATCTGAGTAGGATTAGTTACCTTAGGAATGAGCACAATCCTAGTCGAGTTTATCTCTGAAAGGGGATGGAGACCCTTAACGGCAGCAATGCAATAGTCAGCCACATCTGAACCAATAATGTGCCAGAACCGCTGGTAGAATACCGCACCCAAACCATCCTCACCACACGCTTTTAGAGGCCCCATGGATTGCAGTGCATGAAGAACATCTTCTCTAGAAAAATCAGCCAACAAAGTTTCATTCATTGCTGGGGAAATACAACCTTCAATGCCTTCAAGAATTCTCGAACAATCACCCACGCCCTTAGACGAAAATAGGTTCTGAAAATAGTTCCGAGCCACCATATGAATCCCATCGGTTGTATCGGTCAACTGGTTATCATCAGTAAGAAGTGAAGAAACCCGGTTCTTACTCTTTCGCATAGACGCGAATTTATGAAAAAAAACTAGTGTTTCGGTCCCCATTTTTTAACCAGTTCGCCCGAGCTCTTTGCTCCCAATAAATCTCATCTCTATCTGCTTCAAGATTCAGTGCAATTTTAACATCCGTAATGTCCCCCAAAGTAGCATCGAAAGATGGTAAAGAATTGAGTTCTTGGAGTCGCTTTTTGAGTGTGGGAACCGTAATCTTCTTTTCCTTACAAATATGTTTAAACCAACGGTCCAGACCTAAACTGACATGTTTAAGTCGTTGAGGGACTGAACCACTAGAGTCGGACCAAAGTTTTCCTACCTCGGCTTCACAAGAGTCCTCA
Source organism: Hibiscus trionum (assembly GCA_030270665.1). Lineage (NCBI taxonomy): Eukaryota > Viridiplantae > Streptophyta > Magnoliopsida > Malvales > Malvaceae > Hibiscus > Hibiscus trionum. Next base: position 5,060,345 of record BSYR01000044.1, read on the forward strand.
AGTAGCCATGACGCCTCAAAACGGAAGTGATGAACCCGAGCCCCAACAGAAGCAGTGGCATCAGTAGTCAATAATAGCGGGCAATGATCAGAGAAAGCATGCGACAAGTGCTCAAGTCTATATTGCGGAAAAAGTTCCCACCACGCAGAATTCGCCACACCACGATCCAACCTTACACGTATGTTATTACTCTGCAGGCGCCCTCACTCCCAAGTAAACCAAGCACCCTCATATCCAATGTCTTCAAGCGAGCAATCATTAAGCACTGCTCGGAAATTATCCATTTGCCATTGATTACGTGGCAAGCCACCCGACTTTTCAGAAGCAAATAAAATTTCGTTAAAATCCCCAATTACCAACCAGGGAACTTGAGGCATGTCATCTAGTTGTCTTAACAAATCCCATGCTGCAGCACAATTCTGCACTTCCGGTGCTCCATAAAAACCAGTACAACGCCATGAACACCCATTCGAATCGTCTTCTAAGAGGATACCGATATGCCGGCAGGAATAAGAACGAACAGCTACTCGACATGAAGGCCTCCAAGCCATAGACAAACCACCACTCCGACCCACAGAATCAACATCAAAACCATTTGAGAAACCCAGCAATTTCCTAACCTTCTCCATCCTTTTATTTGGTAACTTTGTTTCAGCAAGAAAAATAACAGTAGGATTAACGTCTTGCAAATAATTCTTGAGACGACGTGTCGTCCGGGACAGGCCCAAGCCCCGGACGTTCCAGCTTAAGAATTTCATTGGGCCCGGCTGGCCCTTTGAGAGAGGCATGTCGATGTAAAAGGAGAGGCTTCGGTCAAATCCAAATTGGAAACTTCAAAAGTGGTAGAATTGACTGAGGGCATTTTTGACCTTCCACAAGGATTTCATGAGAATCCTCGTCAACACTTGCCATAGTAATATCAAAGTTACTCATGGGACCATTATTGCTATTAATACCATGTGACGAATGAACAAGAGTCAGCGGAACATTCTTGGAAACAGACCCAGCCAAATTCAAGGGGATAGGATTTTCCTGAACACAAACATTCTTTCCTTTAGTAACTGACAAGTTATGGAAAGAATTAGAGTGATCCAACGAATCCCTTAAATTATGGGGGCTAACGAAATAATCAGTGGGATCTCGGAAATTAATGTCTCCCTCCTCCCTAATCCACCGATTGGTCGGACGCACACCCAGTCTTCTTGCCGGAGCATGTAAACTCAGATCCCAACCAAACACAATGTCTTCTCTAGCCTTCGTCAGACGGACCGGACAGAAAGATTCCCCATGCCCCATCTTACCACAAATGAAGCAGAATAATGGGAGCTTCTCATATTCGAATCTAACACACTGAGATACCCCACCAACCAGACCAAGCTTTTTCCGACGTTTCAGAGGCTTACGAACATCAACTGCAGCACGGAGACGCATCACCCCCTTATAACCCAAAAGAACCGCTTTCGAATCGTACTCCAAAAAAGATCCAATGAAATTACCCAACTGTTGAGCAACAGGTTCTGACATGCACCCATGAGGCATGTCATGAATTAGTATCCAAAAAGGGGAGACGAATAAGGGGACCGAATTCGAATCTTCACCGTTCTTCAAGAGATGAAGAATAAGCAGATGCGAATTAAAGTGCCACGGACTCCCCGACTCAACCTGTTCCATGTCAAAATCATGATAAAAACAAAAAAGATACCGACCATTACCCAGATCGGAGAAAGAAACGCCCCCTAAAGGCCTCCAAAGGTTCGCAAGGGTATTCTGCATTGCTGGGAAGTGTATAACACTCGAAGTGAGGAAATTGCCCACAAAGCATTTGTCAAAGGAGATCCCTTTGGATGGAGTATCGCCACCCACTTGGAGCACACTATCCTCATCTTCTTCAATAGATAAATCAGCCAGATCATCAGCAACCGAAGATTTCACTGGAAGAGCCATTGAAAAACAGACCAAGAACGGAGGAAAATAGAAGAGAAAAACGTGCTAAGAAGTAGACTACAAACGTGCTAAGAAGCAGACTGAATGATGATCCTTATTTTATTATATAATTATATGTAACTTTTTAATCTTTGTAGTAAAAAAATATTCACACTACTAAACCAACGAGTAACGAGCAAAAAAGCGAATGATGTTTATTTTAGAAGATACGAGTTCAAATCGTTATGTCTAAAAGGTGTATGCGCATTGTCAAAGTGTTGGGAAACGCTGGTACACCCATGGCGCAGTAAAAAATTTATCGAGCGAATTCCGCCAGTGATCCATATACAAGGGACGTATTCAGTGTGAGTATAGATGAAATATTACCTTAATAAATCTGATATCTTGATATCCTTAAGGAGTTAAGATAAACCAAATCGAATTTGAGTCGTCACAATAGCGCTCCGACTTCTACGCTGTCTACCCGAATGAAACGAAGAACATTTTTTTCTTCTTTTAACTTTTAGAGAGGTTTTCCAAAAAAACATATTTTGATGCTAGACCTTATGCCTTTATATAGCATTAAATTCGGACTCATTAAATATACAATATATTTAACTGAATATAATTAAATATGTAGAATCTAATTCTACTGTAATTCGAATTCATAAATATACAATATATTTAACTGAATACAATTAAATATGTAAAATCTAATTCTACTGTAATTCGAATTCATTAAATATACAATATATTTAACTGAGTACAATTAATATATAGAATCTGATTCTACTTTAATTAAATTTATTTAAGGATATATATGTATTAATAGTGTTTGATAATTACAATAATTATCTAGTATTAATATATATAATTACAATAATTATAATAATTTTCTTTAATAATTATTACGTGTACAAAAAGTTTGTACACATACTATTTAGTCGATATTTGTTCGTTTCAATCATAGGGTGTGGCCCTTATAAGTTCATGTAACATTAATAGTAATATCTAGAATAATTTTAATATTACAAACAATATAATGTCGACGTAATTACATCACTATTTTTTGTTAAAAATAAAAAAATCAAGTTTTATTTTATTTATATGCATTAAATTAAAAATATTCTCTTTTAAGAAAATTATGTCGTATACTATATATGGAGTTAAAAGAACTCCACAAATATATATATTGACGTCGATATTCTTATAAATAGTTGACTAATATGAAATATCAAATTAAACTTTCAAATTAGGAAAATCACATCGAATATTCTTTTCGAACCTCAAAGTTTTTTAATTTATAAAATTTAATCTCTTTGCCTTTTTTTTTTTAATTTTGAAATTTCAGTCCAATTACTTTTTTTGGTTTATACTTTGATTTTTAGTTCAGACAAGTAGAGGAGTCAAATTCCTGAAATTAAAAAATAGATGGACTAAATTTTAAAAGCTAGAGAATACAAGGAGCGAGGCACAATTAAACCTCTTTAAACTTATTTGCATTTGTTGTTGTACTAAACACGCGATAATTTATATGTGGAGGACTAAAATTATTATTATCACAATTAAGCCCCGGGGCCCGATGGTTTCAATATGGGATTCTTGAAAAAAATTTGGTCGTCACTTAAGAACGAAATAATGGAGTTTTTCCAAAAATTCCATAAAGGGGAGTTACAGGAGTTGTCTTTTAATCACTCTTTTATAGTGCTCATACCGAAAAATTCAAACCCTGCTTCTTTAGAGGAATACAGGCCAATAAGCTTAGTTGGTTGTGTGTACAAACTGCTTGCAAAGGTGTTGTCCACGAGACTCAGATCAGTCATCGAGAATCTGATAGGAGATCAACAATTCGCTTTTTGCCCAGGGCGACAAATTCTCGATTGCTCGCTGATTGCAAACGAAGCAATCGATTACTACAGGAAGAAAGGAATTGAAGGAGTGGCGATAAAAGTTGATTTCTACAAAGCATACGACACGGTGGATTGGAGCTTTTTGTTGCTAATTTTGAGGAAAATGGGGTTCGGACCTTTGTGGTGTAAGTGGATTCAACTGTGTATTTCGACAGCCTACATCTCCATTCTGATCAACGGCTCTCCGACCTCGCCTTTCGCGATATCTAGAGGCCTAAGGCAAGGGTGCCCGCTATCCCCTATACTCTTCAATTTGGTTGCAGAGGCTCTAAGCTGTGTTTTGAAGAAGGCTACCGCAATTGGATATTTCAAAGGTTTCAGAATTGGGAACGAAGGTTTGGAGGTATCGCACATTCAATTTGCCGACGACTTGGTCATATTGTGCGAAGCGGGCGAGACGCCAATCAAGAATGTGATGAGAGTTTTGAAGAGTTTTGAAGCTGCAGCTGGCCTAAAGATAAATCTGAAAAAAACAAAAATATTGGGAGTTAACGTGGATGAACAGAAAGTTAGTACGTGGGCCTCGCTAATGCGATGTAAAGCTGAAAAATTCCCCACTACTTATTTGGGACTGCCATTGGGAGCAAGGAACAATTCAAAACAATTGTGGAATCCAGTGGTCGATAAATTTAAAAAGAAGTTGGCCCCTTGGAGATCGAAGCTACTATCTTTTGGGGACGGATTACTCTTATAAAGGCGGTTCTGAATAGCCTCTCGTTGTACTTCATGGCTTTGTTTCCACTACCAGCAGGAATAAACAACGAGCTATCAAAAACTGTGGCCAAATTCCTATGGAGTTCTCTGGAGAAGAGGAAAATACATTGGATCAATTGGGAAAAACTTACCTTTCCAAAGATGTGTGGCGGGCTCGGATTGACGAATTTCAAAATCAAGAATAGGGGTTTACTAAACAAATGGGTCTGGCGTTACGGGTGTGAAGAAAACAGTTTGTGGCGAAAAGTAATATGCGCAAAGTACAGTGAAAAGCCAGGATCCTTATTGCCCGACATGGAAAAGAAAAAGAAGAAATCATGGATTTGGCAGAATATTGTGTCCCCAAACAATGGTCTTGACAGTAAGTTCTTGGAGAACATTCGGATAGTAGTGGGGGACGGGTCAAAGACACAGTTCTGGTTCGATCAGTGGGCTGGATTGGTTCCCTTAAAAACATCTTACCCACGAATTTTTGCATTGGCAGTCAAAAAGGAAGGCACAATAGCAGAATTTGGGGAGATGATCAACGGAAGTTGGGTTTGGAATGTGGCTCTCCGTAGACAGCTTTTCGGATGGGAAATTGAGACATGGGATTCTTTTCTGGAGACTATAAATAGCATTAAGCCTGGAATAATGCGACAAGACTGTATCAGATGGAAAGGGAACTCGAGTGCAGTATACTCAGTCAAATCCTACTACGAGAGCTGTTTAAACGAAGTGGACAATAAGGAAGAAATATGGAGAAATGTGTGGCTAAACGCCGCTCCACCCAAAGTGGAGGCTTTTGTTTGGAGAGTGATACATGGCAGACTCCCAGTTAAAGCCGAGATTTCTAAAAGATGGCCAAATAACCAGGTTAGCAGTAAGTGTTCTTTGTGCGATGAAGTCAGTGAGTCAATTAATCATCTGTTTTTACATTGTAAATTTGTTTGGCTTTTCTGGTGCAAATGGTTTGAACTATGGGGTGTCACTTTCGTTACGCCAAGGGATGTTAAATCCCTAGTAGTATGGTGGGCAACGGGTGTTTGCAAATTTAAGTCAAAGATTATTTGGCAAATGGCGTTGTTTTCTTGTCTATGGTCTATTTGGATATGCAGGAACAAGGTGGTCTTTAAAGGCTCCAAGGCAGACATAAATGAGATATTGCACAATTGCCTTATTCATCTAGGCAGATGGTGCAAATCTAAATGGCCGAGGTGCATTTCTGGTATTGATGTTTTCAATCGTTGCCCACAAAGACTTGCAACGATATCAAACGACAGCAACGCAAAGAAGAACGTCGAGCGGAAAAAGCTATCTGCAAATGCATTCACACTCAGTGTAGATGGTGCTGTCGAGGGGGGCTTCGGCCGCGCTGGGATAGGAGGTATCTTACGAGACTGCCATAACAGATCACTCTTCATGTTCTCAAAAGCAGTAGGAGTTATAGACGTGTCAACGACAGAACTGCTAGCAATCAGGGAAGGGTTAAACAAATTCAAGGAATCGAATTGGGCTGGAAAACTTCCGCTTATTGTGGAAACAGACAGCGAAGTTTGTGTGGAATGGCTAAGGAACCCGTTTTGTGCACCAGCTATTTTCAAACAAATGTTAAAGGAGTGTAAGGAGATTGGTAGCGGATTCCAATGGACGATCTGCAGCATACCGAGAGTGGTTAACGGCACTGCTGACCGGTTGGCGAAAAGAGGCATTTCATGCACAAAGACTTTCTTTTGGAAAGACGAGGCATAGGAACTGTGTGAAAAGCAAAACTCGTGTGCAAAATGGAACTGCAATACTATGGAAGCAGTGAACAACCACCCGCTATGTAGTTCTGTGCAGGAAGGGCATAATCAGAAGGATTCTCCTTGTACTTTTGTGAGTATTTTGTTTTTTACTGGAAACATGCTTTGTGAGGTGAAAGTGGTAATTTGACAAAGGATAAGTCATGTGTATGGGTTGTATCAACCGTTAGCAAGGTGCACTCTTTTTCCTCCAACTAGGATTAGGGAGGTTTTTTAACGAGACCTTTGCTAACGGGGCATCTATATCAATAAAATTATAATTTTCAAAAAAAAAAAAAAAAGTTCTACGATATCCAATTCACTTTATTTTTATTGCCTTTATATAGCTGGATCAGAATGGGAATATACTGTCATTTACTGTTCTGTTTTAATTATTAAAAAAATAAACAAAGGGATTTTCAAAATTTCAAATCAATTATCAATTCAAATTGATTCATCCCAAAAGATCACATATGAACAGGTGGTACATAATTTGCTATGTTCATACCTATGCCCTACCATGTGGAACCTCCAATTTGTTTCGACAATAAGATAGGTACATGTATTCATGCACTCTCATGTCTTTTCATTCAGGTTTAACCGTTAAATAAGTTTTTAAATTATACCTTTTTTTCTAGTTATGTGCCTAAACTACTTTTCGGGTTAAATTGAGACTTAAAATTTCATTCTGTGACCCATTTAAAGTATACCGTTAATTTTTCCTGTTAAAGGACACGTGTCACCTCCATAAAATTTTAAAATTATATTATAAATAAATAAAATTAATTAATTTTCAAAAAACCTCTAAATTTTCCGTATTTTACAAAACAACCCCAAATTCCAAAATCCCTAAACCCAAAATCTAAATCCCGATTTGGGTCGGTTCTGCCGCCGATTGTCACGTCGCCTCCCACCAAATCGGTCGTCGAACCATCACGACCATTTCGCCCACCACCCCGTCGCCGGAAATCAACCGACGTCGTGCGAATCGATAAAATAGTCAAATAGTTCTTTCGAATGATACGAGACGAACGGCGACAAGAGAGGCGACGAACGACGTGTCGGTTGTTTGGCGAGGGGAGGCTGCTTCATTTCGTCGCTAGCAACGCGGCCGACGGCGGCAAGAGTGGTCGGATTTGGAGACTATTTTGAGAATGTTTGAAACTTTCATGATACATTTTTTATTTTATTTTATTTTATTAATTTTATTTATTTTTAATATAATTTTGGAATTTTGTGGAGGTGACATGTGTCCTTTAACGGAAAAAATTAACGACGAACCTTAAATGAGTCACAGAATAAAATTTTAGGTCTTAATTTAGCCCGAAAAATAGTTTAGACACCTAACTAGAAAAAATGTATAATTTGGACACCTATTTGACGGTTAAGCCTTTCATTAATTAAAAAATTAAAATTAACTTTCAGATTTTCTATTGCAAGAAAATATAATTACCCACTAATTATAATAATCACATGTGTAATGAGAGGCTAATTATTCCAACACAGGTTATAAGTTTTTTTTTTTAAATAGTATTCATTAAATCCTAACCCTTTAATAACCCACCATACAGATAATTAGGTGGGTCTTTAATAAACTGTTCGAACACATGTAACCTCATAATAACAATATTCACTATTAGAAGATTATTCACAAATAATTAGGTGGGTAATCCTTTGATAAGTTATTATAATTTAATGTTTCATAGAGCTCAAAGATTCTTCGTACAGTACATTCACAAAGTAAGTTGAAAATATTTAGCAGAAAAGTAAGTTAAGTAAACACGCTAAAATTTGATAATGGCGGCTCCACTTGATGGCTTAGAGGCAAAAACATAGAGGCCAAGGTCATTATTGTTGATCACACCTTTGTCAATCCTGGATTTGTAGAATTGTTCCTGATACACAATCGAAATGTTAATATACTTGTTTTTCTATGTCCGGAAAATGCGACCGAAAAATTAACGACGGTAAGGTTGTACCGTCAAATTGGAGATGAATCGGGGTACGATACTCTCTTTGACCAAGGCCACCGCGCAACCACCCCACCCGGCTCCGGTCAACCTAGCTCCTAGTGCACCGTTGTTACGGCAAACTTTTACAAGCTCCTCCAACTCCGGGCAGCTAGTTACACAGAAAAGGAAGGATAAACGAGTGTAGCAGATGGACAGACTCTAAGAATATTGTGATTATTGTACCTGCATTCGTAGAGAAAACTACAGCTGTAGTGGCTTTCGTTCATGAGATCGCCGAGCTTCTTCAGCTTTTCCTCCTCGCTACAAGATGAATTATGAAATTATAGCGAAAGCGGGTTTAATTTTCGTTTAAAGAAAAGAATCAGACATTAACTGGCCAAGAGAATGGTAAATTTTCAGCATTTAGGATAACTTGTGGCAAAGTATAGCTATTAAAGTCACCTTAAGTTCGAGGCCACGGTATCCTTGAAAGCATGAACCCGACTGGCTTCAGAGTACACATGAGCAGCTCTCTGGAAATTAGGATCAAGTGATCAATGAATACACTCAATTATACGAATAAAATCGTAATTGTAGTTAATTATGATATTGATTCGAAAAACAATTCTATTCAACTTCAGCCTAAGCAAAGTACCTGGTGCAACTTGAAGTGCTTGGCTGCTTTTAGCACATCCAAAGATGTTGGGTTATCACCCAAGATTGATGCAAGATCCTTCTCGGTGATTTTCTCGATTTCTTCGGCTGTATATGGCTCCTCCTTCAAATATTCCTGCAGCAAAAAGGTAAAAACATGATTTCGAGTGATGGGAGATACATATTGGCATCTGAGACTTATAACATACAACAAAAAAATAAACACAATGGTACTGTGGAAGCGAAAAAATAAATGATAGAAACCTTGACAGCAAGCACCGGATCGTTAGAATTGCGACAATTGGCAAATTTAACACATAACCCTTCAACATCAGAAAGTGTTTTGACTTTTGCTGTTGCCTCTTGGGACTTCATTCCCAGCTTTATACCAAGCACAATCTGAGATTTCGACCCAAAAAAGCATATTGTGAGTATACCAAAACAAAGAAGAAGAAAAACAACCATGATAAGGAAATGTAACTTACGGCGGCCAATCGACATTCAACAACTCTGTTATTATAATTCGTGGCGGCTGTAACAGCTTTTTGGGATTCTGCCAATGAATGGGCTATTACAAAGGTACCTCCAGCAGGGAGTTTCACATCCGTTGCACGAATAGGATTGAAATCAATTAGCTCCGCAAACCCATTTTTGGCCATCACAGAGATTGCCTATTATAGCAGAACAGATACCAAGTGTAGACCATTTTCAATAACATAAAAAATCAAATTTGGCAGCTTGATAAACACATGATGACTCAGGAAAATCAAATTAAACCATGAGAAGGTAGAAAAAGTGTAACCTGGTCCATCCCACCAGACTGTGTTCCAATGTGCTGTTCACAGTCACATGTAACTTGGGCAATTTCTTTCTGTTAAAAGAACAGATTAAAATTTCAGAAAATGACTTGTGAATTGTGATTGTCAAAATGAAAATGGCATTAGCATACCTTTGGGAAGTTAACACCGAAAGCAGCCATGATAGCAATTGTGGATGAGCAAACAAAAGCTGCAGAGCTTGATAGACCAGAGCCTAGAATAAAAATGAGCAATGAGTAAGGTTTCTATAAGAGCATACAACTGCTAGCATGTGAAGGTAAACTTTTATTCGTTAAGAATCGAAGTCTCAGTTTAATACCTGTAGGAACTGTTCCATCAATAAGAACATCGAGACCGACTGGCACACCGACATCCACTCCTTTTGACTTGGCATATTCGTAATAACCTTTGTACCTAGGGAAAATGGGAAATACAAGCATCACCATTATGCGAGGTATCATAGAAACATAAAAACAGTAAAATTCTTTGCCATTTTAAAAAGAACTTGAATATCTGTGGGAAACGATAAGTAGCAACTTCAAATTCAAAGAAGATAAAAAGGACCAAAAGAATTCAATATCTTACCCACAAATGAAATAGTGACCCCATTTATGGTTCTTCAAGTCAATTGCCTGAAGAATCAACAATATCAGCTATTTTAACCCAAATTCTAAGTAATTCTTAAGTAAGGACCGTAATGCTACCAGGAAACGAGAGTTAAATACATAAACTCTCGGAAACATTTAGAAAGTTACAAAACCAATTCAATAGTTGATGAACAAAGAAAAGTGAAACCTGGTTAGGATCAGCAGGGTAAGTACAAGTAGTGTACTTATCATTGACATTAGCAATTCGGAGAAGCTTTTCAGCCTCTCCTTCGTCGCGCTTTCGAATTGCCACAATCGTGTCTTGCCGGATAGCCATCGGCAACACCGAGTATCCTTCATAGTCAATATGTTCTCCAATCAAGTTCACTCTCCCTGTATGTAAAAATAGCCATCAAATATCAGAATTCAAAAATCAACAGTGTCACAATTAAAAGATCCAAAGAGAAAGAAAGTAAAACACAACTATTGCTGCTTTGTTTACTCAAAAAATCTAAATCAAATTCAAACTAAACACTCTTGAGCAAAAATCTATACACGAGTAAAGATTCCTCAATTCTATTATATTATTCATATTCTAACAATTCAACAGTTGAATTTATCCATACAATTATACTTTCCGAACATATAAAATTTGAAATTGATGAAAAACAAACCTGGAGATCGAGCGAAGACTTCAGGAGGGTGGCCGAAAACTTCGAGAAACTTCGATTTCAAATTTTCGAATCGAAGCTTAGCTTCTTCAAGCTGAGGTCCTTCACCGTACACCGGTTCAAGTGAAGAGTAAATAGGAACCGGGAGCTCATCGTGGTTCGCCATTGTTCTCTCTCTAGATCTCCGCAACTTTTCTTTTTCTTTCAATAATTACTCACTTTTTTCTCTTGATTTTCCTTTTTCCTGTCAATTTATAATTTTGTTTTATTTATTTATTAAAAATTCTAAAATTTAAAGCCATCCTTTTCATTTTTAACGAAATTAAAGCTACCTTATTCACAATGATTTACAGCTTTTATGGCTTCTTATTAAGGTATGAGATATCCCATTGTCATAAATATGTAATTCTTTAATTAAAAATATTAAATTAATGCATCTATCACGAATTAATATCCAAAAATTATGAAATATAATTAAATGTTCACGTGTTTTTTAAGAAACTTTCATATGATATTTATTTTTAAAATTTTTATTTTATTAAACTATTTTCTTTAAAAATTATTTAATGAATTTATTATTTTATTAACTGTCACCGACAAGGAATAATTAGTACATTGAATATTTGATGAATAGATAAGAGGTTTGGATAAACCCAGAAAGTTCTGGCGGTCCAAATCTAGCTTTACCGAAACAGACAACTGGAAAATTAGTACCGTTCAGGTTTTATAGTTGGGACTTGGGAATGAATTGTTTAAAATACTGACGTAGTAAAAAAGTATCCGGAAATTATCTTCATAGATTTATGTATGATGAATCGAACCAAGGTGAATAAAAGTAGAGAGTTACCTGTTAAAATCTGAAATTTTAAAAATTGAAAGAAAAAAAAATCACGATCGCACGATGTCGACTCCTAAACTGTAACGGTAACGTCTCGACCTCTACTCGGTCCACCAGTTAAAACGGGCAAATAAATTTTTTTAAACTATTTAGAAGGTTTACACAAAAAACATTAATAGTTGCTAGATCTCTCATGACTTTTATATATCTTTTGTAATCCTAATTCAACTCATATTATGATATATATATATATATATATATATATATATATATAATTTAAACTAAATTATACAATATATATTATTTTGTAATCCTTATTCAACTCATATTATGTACACAATATATGATTTAAACAGAATTACATATATATTAAAAGAGATAATTATATTAATTATTCCCTTCTAATATTTATTTGATAGTTAAAAATATATTTATATATATATATTGAATAATATATATATATAATTATATTTGTGTGCAATCTATTCGAGCATGACCATGTATCTCTAGTATAACGCATATTTATATACTGATTTTGACATTTCTTTGTTAATGACAATATTCGGTCCGTTTAGTTTTAAAGAATAAAATATGTTTTTATTTTCATGAAAAATAGAAAAAGATAAAGAAAATGTGTTTTATTTTAATCTTAAAAAATGGCTTTTTAAAAAAATGAAAAAAATAAGTGAAAAAATTGAAAACATAAAAAATGGTTTCCATTGAAATTGTTTTATGAAAGTGAAAAAATACGAAAATAATGGTCTTTTAATTTTATTTTTATTTTGACCCGGTACAAATCTTTCTAATGCTATTTTTTAAAACTTTAGTTTATTTACCCATATTTTACTTATCACTATTATAATTATATTTTCTAATTATATTTTATTTTAATGATTTAATGATTATTTTTTAATTCTATTTTGGAAAGCTCGATATCAAACATATTTTTACTATTTTTATTTTTTAAATCAAATTTTCATCCTATCAACCAAACATGTTTTCTAATTTTTAGAAAACTAAAAATAAAAATTATTTTCTTAAATAAAAAATTGAAAATATTTTCTAAAACTAAACTGACTCTTAGTGTGACATTCATGTTTCTGTTATGTCAAAGGTTTGGTTTGTAGATCAACAATGTCATTTGTGTGCTCTATATATTTTTGCAACTTATCGTTCAAGATTTATCGAATAAATGAAAGCGCCTAAATATATGTTTGAAATATAACGCACACACCTTGTACACTCACTTTGCATATACAATAATACAAATACTTAAATTTGTGTCTTCTAAAATAAACATTAATATTTTTATTTTTGAACCCAATCGTTAAATTCGATTTATTAAATTACAATTCCGATACATATGTCATGTCACTTAAAAATACGTCGGGTATAAAACTATGGTCACACTGTTCTAAGACCACATGTTTTGATTAAATTCATCTCGTAAATTTAATACTAACTTCTTTAACCTTATTAATTATAAAAGTATAATGATCAAATTAGTAACGACAATAGGAGGGATTTACGTCTCAAGTTTAGTCTTGGGAGTTTCGATCCGAACTTGATACATTATTCCAAACCACAAACAAAAATCTTTTTTCCGTTTGTATGTTTTTTTTATATCACATTCTAAAAAATATTAAAAAATTAAATTATAAACTCTAATTTTAAATTCTACATTTAAACCTTAAACTATGCATCCTAAAAATACACTACTCTAATTCTCTAAACTTTAACTATAAACACTAAACCCATTTTTTTAAGTGAGACACCAAAAGGGACATAATTAAAGGCAGGCGATTTTCATCCTCCAAACGACACTAATATATCAACACCAAATAAGTCATATATTTAATATTAAAATAAATAATTATTTAATACACCGATGGTGAAGAAAAATCACAAATAAATTAAATTTAAGACGGAGATTTTAGCATATAATTTAAGTGTTTAAAAAATAAATTTTATGGCTATTGCAAGTCTTGTAAGTTTATCAAGTCATGATACATTTTGGTGTAATTATAAGATAGTATAATGTTTATTAATCTTAACCCTTTATTGTAAATAAACATCTTGATCCGAATTATTTAAAAATAACATCATTTTCTTTTCTACCGTAACCACTTGAATTTAATACAAAATATTTCCTATCTCATTCCATTTTTTATTTAAAAAAAAAACCCTTCCACGCTTTGATTTGATCATAAATGCCCCTACAAAGTTTCAAATTTCAACCAGACTTTACTAAAATTGTTGCATTCATCAAATACTAATGAAACGGCTAAACTGAACAAAGTTTGACGAAAGCAAAGGACTTACAAAAAAAAACACAAACACCTAAGTATCATACTAAAAATAGCTGTTACATATGACATCCAAATGTTTTAACCCTTGGCCATAATATAGCAAAATTGCTCCCGGCAACATGATTTTGTGTTTCTCAGTTCATTGAGCCAAGAACCTAGGACTGGTGGAAATTGTAGATATGGAGAGACCACGGACCGAAATTCTAAATCAATCGAGAAGTTCACAGATGAGTTGTAGACCGAAACAACGGGAAATGGGGATAGGAAGCATACTTTCCACCAACTATATCAAGAAATGGTATTTCTAAGTTCATGAATCCTTAGCTGTGGAAGAAGTAGCAGTTTGACGGATGCGTCGTTGATGAACATCCCAATTATACACACGAGCGATGGTTACCTGCATAAAGGTAATGAACAGTCAAGAGCCAAAAACCAACACAAGCCGAGCAGGCATTAAGCAAGACGTACAAGGAGCTAGAATGCTTTAAGACATCACTAGGAACGTAATATTATATAGAATTACCGTACTACCTGAGTTATGGTCACTTGATCCCTCAAGAACTGCAAATCAGCTATTAGAACTTCCAAACTTGCTTTAGCGTTTTCCAAATTCTTTTGCAGTAGCGAAGTGGCCTGCACATGCAAAACAGCAAAGGTTATAGATTGCTTGGTCTTTTTTTTTCTGTAAGCACACAAACAGTAAGCAACCGGTTGCAGCTATTGCACCTCTTCACGTGAATATTCCAACATGACATTTGCTCCCAGCCATAAACATACTGAATCGTTGTCCTCAATGCGAGCCCGTGAATAGATGCCTTCAGAGACTTCAAAATCAGCAATAAGAGCCTATATATATGCCAAAAGTAACATTATAAATCGTTAGCATATATGCAACACGTGTCAGAGATAAAGAGGTCTAAATCCATTTTCAAGCTTGTTTGTGCAACAATCATGTAACTGTAAGATTTGAGAACTTCACATCTAATCAAGCAAAAATCGAATGTTTTATACAACTCAATCCCCAATTCCAAAGTAAAAAAGCCTATGCGTGAAAGTTGAGAATTTCAAGCAATACAGGCCCATATGTAGCAGATCCCAAATTATACAGGTTTAGTCCCCTGAGATTTTCATGCTATATGGATGCCAGAAGCTCAGAGAGAGAGAGTAGTCAAGCATGCAAACTATAAACAAAATTAATAAGTTTCATCATATTACAGTGATTCATGATACCTCAAGTTCCAAAAAGAAATGAAGAATAAAAATCCTCTTTAAACAGAAAAACACAATATAAAACTCAAGATATCAGAAAACACAAACCTCACCGGTACCCTTCTTAGCTTGTAAAGTGGCAACCACATCCAAGCATTTCTCGATATCGGGAATTTTTGCCTGATGACCACAATAATAAAACATATTAGTCAAAACCCTTGTGAGATGTCAGCATCTTTAAGCAATATATATTACGCATGAATGAGAATGTCTAGCCTGGTTGAATCTTTGGGGTGGAGGGAATGAACATATATTATCCCAACATAAATTTGGATGTAACTAACCAGCGTTGTAGCATAACATGGTACACATAGAAGCTTACTTGCATTCAGTATCTAAGACTAAGAGGGCACAAAAGTGTCACATTCAGCCTATATAACTTGAACTCTTC
The DNA here is from genome assembly GCA_030270665.1 of Hibiscus trionum. NCBI lineage: Eukaryota > Viridiplantae > Streptophyta > Magnoliopsida > Malvales > Malvaceae > Hibiscus > Hibiscus trionum. The sequence goes on from BSYR01000044.1 coordinate 5,076,144, forward strand.
ATTTTTCTTGAAGTACTCATATCCAACACTAATGTCTGACACGTGGATATGGGGATATCAGATATGACCTCCATAGATCCTCCAAATACACGGAAAACCGTAGAAAAGTCTTAACCAATACCCATATCTTATACTTACGCCCAAGCCTGAGTATCATAGCTTTTAGAAGCCAAAGCGTATACAGAATGCGTGAACAAGCTAGGCAGATTCTAGACATTAACATGCCAAGTACTTTCCAATAATATTGTGCTTTTACAAAACACCATTCGAAAGGAAATTGTATCCACACAAGGGTGAGATTTGATTTTGCCACGCTTCCCTTCTCGTATGGTACGAACTAACAAGCATTTTCCCAATCAAATTCACAACACTTTGCCATGGACCCCATGGATGGACTTTAGAGACGAAAACCACTGTCTTGTAATAGCCCTAACATTATGGAATGAAGACCAGTTTATAATCAAATTAACCTAAAGAATTGTCATCACCGAGACACTGACAACGTAGAATTGTCCTCCATTTTACATACAACACATAAACACAAATATAAACTATAAAAATACCAAAAACACTCTAGTTGCAAACATCATATTTGTCCACACAACGAGCACAACCAAATGCGTAGAAATGAAAATGAAGCACACATTTTTCTTACAAGTAGAAAATAAATACAGCAGATGTAAATAGTCAATAATACAATAAAAATGATCCCAACACAATACCTGAAGATCTCGTTGCTGAGCAAGAAGCTTCATTTCGACCAACTTATACTGCTGAAGCCTGCAAAATTCAATAAGCTTCAACCAAATATGCCTAAAACCACTTCAATCCCAACTAAATGTGAAAACTAAATAGAACCCAAACTTTGAAACGTTACACAGGTTTAATTAAATTAACTTTCAACATAAAAACATAACCTAAAAATAATGCAGTTTAGTAAAACTGAGAATAAAAGAAGGGACCTTTCTTGGAGAAAACCGAGAGCAGAGTTAACATCAAGGCCAGCTTGAGAGAGATAAGTCTCGACATCCTCTACGAACTGAGCTCCCGGGATCCCTCTCCTCTCCGTCGTCGTTTTGGGGGATTCCGTTGAAGACGAAGATGCAGCCGCCGCCATATTTTGTTTTTTTTCTATCGATTACGCCGCCGATCCGCACAGTGTGAGCTTCGAAAGAGCGTTTGGGGTTCGTTGCTGTTTGAGTGATGAAAGTGGCTGAGCCAAGCGATCGGAGCTTGGATTTTGAAGGCGGAGACCATATAAAAGGTCAGTGAGATCGGGAAAAGACACTGAGATGAGATGATGCGAAGTGGACGACGTCGTTTAGAAGGTGAAATGAACAACGAGTTGACTAGGAGATGGACTCCACTTTTGGGCCTAATTCATACACGTTCGTTTTCTTTGTTTATTTTTCAGCCCATTTATTGATATCAACTAGAACTAAGAAAAACTAGATTTTGAGGTCCTAACATTATTTCTATCGTTATCAATTGGAATTAGGGGTGTTCAAAAATACCTGACCCGACGACCCAAACTTAAAAAGACGGGTAATTTCTTAAAATAATTATCCGACCGGGCCGGGTGTTCGGCTCGATAATTTTTTCGGGACACGGGCCGGAAGTTTTCCCTTATCGGGTACCCGACAATTTTTAATATTTATTTTTTATATTTCAAATTATATTTTTATTTTAAGTTTCTTAATATTTTTACTCCAAAACTAAATTTAAATCCCTAAATTCTTTTTATGTTTGTATTATATACTTTTAAGTTTATATATTTTTTTAATTTTTTTGTTTTTAATATGTATTTTTTAAAATTTTAGAATTTAAAAAAATAAAAATATATTTATACGAACCGAGTACCCGGTACCCGGATACCCAGATTTTACGGGTATCCAATAAGCATGTACCCGAAAATAATGGGCCGGGACATATGCCGAGCAATGAGGTACCCGGATGAACCGGGTACCCGACAATGAACACCCCTAATTGGAACTACAAGTTTATGACATATGATTTGATAATACCATATCTAAAATATAATTAAGATAATCACAGAATTTAAATGAGATGGTAAGATTATTTTTTTTACCTTAATTATTAATCGAGAGTTCGATCTCCAGCATGTATATGAAATAATTCTAAATTTTATAGTCAGTGTCTACCTTTATATAAGCCAACAAAAAACGAAAAATTAGTCATTTGATTGTTCTTAAAGTTGAAGTCTTCATTTGAGGGTGAATATGATGTTAAGTGGAAGCAGCCATTATTGTGAATTTAACCAACTTTGCTCGCCACATGCTTAGTGCCTAGAGGAGGTCAAATTAATCCGGCCCCTGCCCATTTTTTCCCCATTTTTAAAAGTTTTTCTATCTGAGTTTAATTCTAGCACGACTCGAAGACTTAACGAATTATGTGTATTTTCTATAAATTAACCAACTTTTAGTTTTTTTTAAATGTTTACTTACTATGTTTACGACTCAAAACATTTATTAAGAGCCGGTATCTTTAGACTCTATAGATTATTGATATTTTTAAGTTTTTTTTTCTATAAAATTAATAGATTGTTTTGCATGTTTATATAACATGTTTTTCATGATTAGATTTGTTGTCGTTGTTTTAGTTGGTGATTATATGACCATCTTACTAATCTACTCATTTTAGACTTTAGAATTAGTTTTATATTAATAGGCGCTCACAATCATTTTGTGCTAGGCGTATGATAAAATTGGTCATCAACAAATTGTTATCATGCTCGTTTTTAAAATTTTAGTGGTCTATAGGCGAACATAAAAATTAGACTCCTTATAATAAGTATTGAAAAAATGAATTTTAAGAGTAGGATAATAATAACAAGTATTAGAAAAAATCGGAACTCTAATAACAAGTAATGAAAAAAAATTAAACTTTAATAGTATGTACCTATTAACAAATATTGAAAATTTTGCATTTTAAGAGTATACCCCTAATAACAAGTATTATAAAAAAATTTGGCCCATAATAGCAAATATTAAAAAATTAAATTTTAAGAGTATGCCTAGTAACAAATATTGAAAAAAAAATCCCTAATAATAAGTATTGAAAAAATAAAACCCTAATAACAAGTATTAAAAAATCAAATATTAATAGTTAACCCATAATAACAAGTGTTAAAAGAATTAAATATTAATAGTTAACCCCTAATAACAAGTATTGAAAAAATTAAATATTAATAATTAACCCCTAATAATAAATATTACAAAATTGGACCATAATAATAAACGTCGGAGAAAAATTAAACTATCATTAAAACTAAACATTTTTTTGTCAAAAAAATTAAACAGTTACAATTATAAACGGTGGGTCCTACATCGCCGCCCTTATGGCTCACTCTCAGAGATGACCCTAATTGTTATGTTCTATTATGTTAGTGTTAATAATATCTATTCCCACTGCTGAGCCTGATAGTTATGTTTGTCTATATCTTTTATTTTATTCGAATACTTTGATTGAATTCTTGTAATCATTTTCTCGTATAATTATAATTTTATTATTTAATGACTAATTTTTTCTTTGCTCGTGTTAAGGAAAATGTTCAGTTCATGTGATTAATACTTTCAGGGGCGGAGGGACTAGGGGCATGAGTCTCTAAAATTTTGAGTTTTGCCTTTAAAATTTTTAGAAACGTTAACCTGGGTCTTAAATTTTTTAAAAATTTATATTAAGCTTTAAAATTTTAAATATTTTTAATTAAATTTTCTCTCAAAATTTTAGTTAAACCCGAAATTATTTTTTTTTGTTAAACCTTCATTTTTTTAATATTTTTTCAAACCTCTAATTTTTTTATATTTAAGTTGACCCCCTCAAACTCTTATTCTAAGTTCTGTCACAATATATTTTAATGTATTTATATCAAAATTGTATCAATTTAAATACCAACTTATCGCCGTATAATTTTAAATTAAAATTTTGCAAAATATAAATGATCTGTAGCGTTTAGATTTAAAACCTAGCATATTCTATTAAAAAAACCCTAGCATATTATCTCTTTTATATTTATTTTTTAAAGAAAAAGGAGGAAAAAAGGATGCTTGAATTAAGCACATGCATGGGACGTAAGTTTGGACTGGTATTTTGTTTCTTTACTGACCCAAATGAATGCGTTGCATGTGCTTGCTTACTGTTATTCATTTAAATCAGGCAACAGGTGGTAGTGGTACTATTTGTTATCAAAATAATAATTATTTTTATTTTATCGGTTTAAAATCTTAGTTCGGTCATCGAAACTATTATATTTGTTATTAAAAATGACTATTAAAATATTTTTATAATTATACTAACTTCATAAATAAACCAGTATGAATTTCAGTAAATATATCGAAACACGTTGTTTGAATATATTAATAATACCAACAATAAAGTATATAAACTATTTTAAATTTAAAATATAAGAAATTTCAATTCTTAGCTATATTACCAACGATTGTTTTATTTGCTCACATGGGAACACTTGATTAGTTGATCTTTTAGGTATAATTACAACGGACTATTAGTATTTAAATATTTTTTTATTGAATTAAATGAATGGTCCAGTGTAAAAAAAAAAATGTTCTCTTTAGGAGACCCAAATTCGACAATTTTATATATAAGGGAGTGTGAGTTTATTAAAAAATTAAAAAAATAACAACTATTAACTATTGATTAAGATATAAAAGACTTTTATCATCTCACTTAAGTCTCGTAATTAAAATGAGAGTCGTTTTATTTGAATTAAATATATTTTTAATAGTCTTAAAGTAATAAGAATGTAGTATTTGTTTATATTTTTTTCTTAATCCTTTGATAAGACACATTACAGATAAAATTGTTCAAACTCGAGTCTCTCGAAATAAACATTATCATATCTTTCTACTGAAACTGCTTGTTGGGTTTAACGAAAGATATTTTTAAATATGAATTAGAAACACAACGATTTGTTAATCATGCTAAAGACTAAAGAGGTGTCCCGAGAACAATTGCCCCTAACACATAAAAAGATAATGCTCCTTTCTATGCCCCACACTAAAAATCATTTAAAAAATAAATTTTAAACTTTAACTTTAATTTTTGCATCTTAAACCCTAATCTCTAAAAAATACACTATACCCCTATTTTTCTAAAGCATAATCACAATTTCTAACCCTAAACCCTAAACTTGTTATTTTAAAGTGAGGACATAAATGGCGGCATGATAAGGGGCAGACGATTTACATCTATTGGTCCACTATGTTTATCTATATTGAGAATGACCTAACCAAGCATTTGTATCTAGACAAGTGGTGACCTACCTTACTCTCACACAACACAATCACCTACCATTTCCCAAAAGCACTTCGCCCACCCTTCACACTCACCCTCATCAGTCATCACCTTCTCTCACATGTGCCTAATCTTTGGATACAAAAATGTGTGGGGGACAATTGCTCTTTATTTCTTTTCTTTTTTTGCATTCAAACTTCACTGAATTCTAGCTACCAAACAAAGCTCATACAGCTACATGAACATTGATGATAGAAGTGAAAGCACCACACCTGAGCAAGCAGATTGTTTGGTGTCCATCGGTTCTGTGGAGTGGTAGCCATTGGCTAAGGAGCTTTATCGGTATAGCCCCCATCAGTCATCAAGTGCATTTGTCGCCTATGACCTACCTTAATTTGGAACCATCTTCTTCACTTTGGCCCCCTCAATATTCAGCAAACAAATGAACAGTTAATTCCTCCATTTTTAGGCTGAAAACTGAAACCAACGAGTAATAACATTTCCAGGGGGATAATTCATAATAGTGTACATACAAAGCTGAAAGATGGATTCAAAAGCTATGAATAAAATGGAAATGGAGATAGACAAAGAAGATGTGAATTTAAACAGGGGGTGACTGGTGAGTGATTACTTAGAGAGAGATAAGTAAGGAAAATTACTATATATATATATATGGAAGAAGAGGATGACACGGGGCATTTACGTAATTAAAAGAAATGTCACTGGCTAGGCGGCGGAGGAGCGGAGCTAGAGCTGGCGGATCCAGAGCCAGATAGTAGCTCGGCGAGAGCGCTCATGGCTCGAACTTGCATCTCAAGCGCTGCTATGTAATCAGTGGCTTCTTCGAGAATAATCGGCAACGGTTCCTTTCGGCAACCGGGAACCAACCGGCCAAGAACCTTAACTTTCCTTTGAACAGTCGGTAAACTTCTCGCTTTCAATTTCAAAACGCTAAATCTCGGTTTCTTCGACCGGATACTACCGGTGACGGCAGCCACGGCGGCGGCGGGACCTCTCTGTCTCTTCCGCTTTCGAAACTTCAGCTTAAGCCGGCTCGTCAAAATGGCCCGGCTCCACCTGGTTCTTCCTTTAGCCGCCACGGCCAAAGCTTTATCAGCAGCTTCACGGACAGCTCGGCCACCGCGTGGAGCTGAAGAAGAAGGAGGAGGACTGTCGAGACTGAGCTGACTCAGAGCTTGAACGAGCTTCGAGGAATAGATTTGCTGCCGCGTCTCTGATTTCCATACGGCGTGGCTCGGGTTGATCTGATTCTCTTTGATCATCGATTTCTTCTTCCTCCTCATCCTTCTTCGATCAGAATCCGTGTTCGTCACTGGATTCATTATCGTGGACGCCATCTCACCGGATCAAATCCGTTTAAAATATTCCTCCCCTCACTCTCTTTTCCACCGTACAATTCGATGAATTACGACAGAAAAGAGAAAATCCTGCAAAAAGGAAAAACAAATAAAGGAGTTTAGATTCAGAATTTTCGGATTGAAATCAGAATTCCACAAAAGAGCATAGAATTTATTACTGGTTTTGGTGAAGTGAGAGAAAAAAGGTAGAACGGAGGGGCAGAGGATGAACGGAACCGGAACGGAACGGAGTAGATGAAGGAACAGAGAGCATGCGTCAGTTACTGCTGGATATGCCTTTAATTTATTGGTATTCTGGTGATGATGTGGACCGTTTGGTCGGTCCGGTTGAGCGGTCCTGATCTGGTGATGGGAGCTCAGCTTTTTGTTATGGGGTTCCGTTTTAAATCCTTTCGTAGAAAGTTTGACACGTGTATACATTAGTATAGTATCCATTTTCTCAATTTGATTTTTATTATATGGTCTAACTCTTCCCATAGTCCTTGTACTCTTTAAAGTTTCGAAGTTTAATCCATCTGTTTCCATTTCCAAGAATTTAGTAAATCTACATGTCTGATTTAAAAATTAAATTCAACTAATAATAGGGTAAATATATATTTTACTATTTGAACTTGAATTCAATATTCTATTTGGTACCTTTTCTATCCAATTAAACACACAAACTTAGATTTTGTTATAGGAGTTGCCTCAAAGTATAATTACATTAAATTTTTTAAGAGGTAAGGTTTAAAATGGTAACTTGGTTTTCTTGTCCAAATTGGTACCCAAACTTGATTTTTTAGTTAAAGTTGGTACCTAAACTTGGATTCTTAATTCAATTTGGTTCTGAAAAAACCATATGTATCAATTAGAATCAATAAGCTAAATTCGTATACCAATTTTAACCTTAACACTTGAAAGTTTTAGCAGAGTTAAATTTTAGGATAACTTGTATAACAAAATCTAAGTTCACGTGTTTAATTGGACAAAACCCTTGAGTTCCAAGTAGAATCTTGAAGCCATGTTCATATATCAAACATTCATCTACCCTTGATAGTAATTTCAATGTATTTTTTAGCATGACTAAATTTTAAAAGTTTGAAAGTGTAGGGATTGTAGGAATAATTAGACCTTATTATTCATCGTCGTAAGAAGGCATTCTTACAAAATAAGTACTTGAACTATACTATTTTTTTTTACTTTAGGTGCATAAACTTTTTTAATCAAAATAGGTGTTTAATGTTTTATTTCATATCCATTTTCAGGCTATTCATAAAAAAATTGTCCAATAAATATGTGACGTGTGACCTTCAGTCATCTTCTTCTTTTTCCCTTTGATTTTGCTATGGAAACGAATAGAAATACCAAAGAAAATTTCTAAAAAATAGTTTACTTTTGAGAAATCAAACAATCCTAAATCTCATACACTTCAATTTTGACACTTTATTTATTTATGGTGCATCAATTTAAATCTACAAGTCTTCATTATCATTTTTTTAGAAAAATAAAAAAATCTAAGTCCCTGAAATATTTCGAATGCGAAAAATAATACATGTATAGGTGAAATCAAGACATCAATTCCAAAAATTTAGTCCCAAAACATTTGAATTTGTTTGCGATGACAGGTTGGGTAAAAAAATCAGAGCTTGAATAACTTATCAATTGAGGATAACAATTTTTTTTAGGGTAAAATACTGAAATCATCACTCAACTTTGGTCATTTGACCTATTTTAGTCACTCAACTTTAAAAACGCTCAATTTACTCATTCAACTTTCAACATTGTGATTTTTTCATCATTCCACCGTTAAATAGTTAACACCGTTATGAAGTGTCATATATAATTATTAAAATAATAATAAAATTACACGTCAGTTAAAGAAAAGAAACAAAACGACAGTGTATTGAGAGTAGGGTTAATTTTATCGATTAAGAAAAATTAAATCGTTCCTATTTTCCCATTAGAGACTGAACTTTTGAGTTTAAGGTTTATCTGATTCGGAAATCAGATTTGTTCTTTGGGATTTTTTTCTGAACGTTAAGAAATTTAGGGTTTGATATTTTGTTAGAGATTTGGGGAACATTTGGGTGCGAGTTGTATTTTGAAAATCGAAGTTGAAAGACTATTTGGGTGGAAAGAAATTTGATTGAGGGAACTATTGATTCAACAACATGGCTCATATCTCTTATTACATCCTCCAGACTATCGGCAACAGGACTCAAGCGAAAAGAATTTTTCTCTGTAAATTTCAAGGTTCAGTTTCTCCTTTCTCTTCTCTTGCCTGTTTTATGCTCTGAGTTTGTTTCTGTTTCTGATTTTTATTCTTTAATCTAGCATTTGATAATGAAGAAGAAATAAAAGGGGGAAAATAAAATTCTTTAGCTGGGTTTTGATATGAGTGCATTGTAGTTGATTTGATTTTGAGAAAATGAATTCTTAACCACAATTGCCTTTTGTCTTTAGGATCAATTTTTTTTTTCAGGATTTGTGGTCATTATGAAAAATTAAGTAACAACCTGCAGTTCTTGTAGAAATTTTGTGAGGAGAGAAGGTGAGTTTTAGTTTTTGTGTTTTAGATTGATTTGCTTCTTTTTGTCAGATTGTTGAAAACTCGCATATGAGAATTGGAAATCCTAAACATTGTGTGTGTGAGAGATGTTAACCATTTAGAACCTGCAACTAAGTTTTGGTGTTATGTGCTTTCAAGGCTGTAGAACTGAAGTCTGGAACAAGTTAACGGTGGAAATAAGCCATGTCATTGTACAGTAACTGAGTTAACGGTGGAAATAAGCCATGTCATTGTACAGTAACTGAGTTAACGGTGGAATGATGAAAAAATCACAATGTTGAAAGTTGAATGAGCAAATTGAGCGTTTTTAAAGTTGAGTAACTAAAATAGGTCAAATGACCAAAATTAAGTGATGATTTCAGTATTATACCCTTTTTTTAAAGAACGACCTAATGATCACAGAATAAAATGTTATGGAGATACAAACTAAAAAAATTAGACACTTGAAATAAAAAAATAATTTTTAAATTTATTTTCTAATAAAACATTATAAAAAACCAATTGAAGGATAATTGAATTGTGATTACGGGATAAATTACACCAATAATTATTATTTTAAAAAAACAATTATTAAATTTTATTCAGGACCGAGGGAAATCAATCAGAATATAGTTTATACTTTATAGCTCTCACTTTATATAATTTTAGTAACTCACCTATTGTCCACTCTAATTAGCACTTAAAAGGCAACAAATGCAAGCATCAATTCGAATAATTAAAGAAGGGGTGAGATAAACAAATACATTAATAGATATACTAAAGATAATTTTAATATTATTTTATAATGCTTGCACTTAATATTGTTTTTTATAATTTAAGTGGTTCCAGTAAAAAAAAGAAAAAAAAATATATATATATATATATATATATATATATTAAAAATTTGGATTCGAGTTGTTTTGTTTACAAAATATATGTATGCTATCAAAAAAATAAAAAAAATATGAACAAATACTACATTATAAATACTAACTATTAAAAAAATATTATTTCTACAAAATATAAAAGAAATGGGATTTGTGGTGTTTGCTTGGCTTCCACTAATTGACAAAGGAGACCCCTGTCCCATAAGAATAATTTGTTTATGGTTATTTAGATTTTAGAGGTGACGGTTTATTAAAAATGTAAATATCTAATGAGATGATCGTTAAATTAACTAAGTTAAAAGGTTTGAATTTTGACATTATAAATAAAGAAAATTAAACAAAAAATGTTATCTCATAACGTACCTTTGTATTATTCGATCCTAAATAATTGATAAATTACATACAAATAATTATATTAAATATAAATATAAATAAAAACAAGCCATTCTTGTATTTTTTTTATTATACGATATTTAATAAATTTGGTCGAATTTAAATTTATAATCTTATTATCTATTATTTCGTTATAACTTTTCATATATATTTATATTTTGATGCACATTATGTGTAAAAAATACACAATCCTTCATATTTAAATTATTCATTTTAAAATTTAAATCTCTCACTCTAAAATCCCAAATCTTAAATTTTAAACCCTAAACATTAAATTATAATATTAAACTATAATTTGTGAACTACAAATCTTAAACCATAAACTAAACTCTTAAATCCTAAATTTATCAAGTTTGTGCAATTTTTAATTTACAGAACTTATATATATATATATATATATATATATATATATATATATATATATTATCATACAATAACAATTTTAACTACAATATGTAACATTTAAATAATTACAACCAATTTTTTTACATAATAATGATACTAATATATATAAATAAATAAATTTAAATTCGAGTTGTTTTGTTTACAAAATATATGTATGTTATCAAAGAACTGAAAATATATAAACAAATAATATATTATAATCACTGATTATTAAAAAAATATTATTTTCACTAAATATAAAAGAAATGGAATTTGTGGTGTTGGCTTGGCTTCCCTTAATTGACAAAGGAGACCCCTGTCCCATAAGAATAATTTGTTTATGGTTATTTAGATTTTAGAGGCGACAGTTTATTAAAAATGTAAATATCTAATAAGATGATGGGTTAAATTAGTTAAATTAAAGGTTTGAATTTTGACGTTATAAATAAAGAAAATTAAACAAAAAACGTTATCTCATAACGTACCTCTGTATTATTCGATCCTAACTAATTGATAAATTACATACAAATAATTATATTAAATATAAATATAAATAAAAACAAGCCAATCTTGTATTTGTTTTATTGTATGATATTTAATAAATTTTGTCGAATTTAAATTTATAATCTTATTATCTATTCTTTCGTTATAATTTTTCATATATATTTATATTTTGATGCATGTTATGTGTAAAAAAATTACACAGCCCTTCGTATTTAAATTATCCATTCTAAAATCTAAATCTCTCACTCTAAAATCCTAAATTTTTAATTTTAAACCCTAAACCTTAAATTATAATATTAAACCATAATTTGTGAACTACAAATCTTAAATCATAAACTAAACTACGTGCAAATTTTAATTTACACAACTTATATATATATATATATATATATATATATAAACAATTCTTTCATACAATAACAATTTTAACTACAATATGTAACATTTAAATAATTACAATAAAAAATTTTATAATAATAATAATAAAAAGTAATGCTCAGAAATCCTATAGTTGTTAACAACAAAGCATCCACTAACCACATTGTCCCTTTGCCCCACCTAAATATTAATCAGAATGAAAGTTTTGTGTTTCATCACTTGTTTTTTTTTTCATTTACACTAAAATATCAATTTTGAAATAGAATATTTATACATATATTTCTGTATTTGATATTGTATAATCACATATCATTAATAATATAAAAATATAAATATAATATTTTAACATATCACATCAAAAAAGTTCAATAAAGGTTTGCTTACAGCAAAAAGCAAATAGTATTAATTTAAACATGTCAAAACCATATAATGACCAGCTATAATGTTCTCCAAAAAAGGGGTCACCAATTGAATTTATGTTAATCAACATCGCAATCTTTACTTTAATGGTGCAATTGATTTGATGCCACGTTATTTTAATAATCCCATTTCTTTTTTAATTAAAATCCACTAATTTTATTGAATAAAAATATATTTAAAAAAACAATGTAGGTTTACACGTGAGTAAAAAACACACTAATAATCCCACTTCTTTAGCTACCATCAAACAGATTGAAGTAATTTCATATATAGGTTATGCATGTAAATTTTTTAATCGATTCAATATCTCTTATTATATTGATTTAGAGTAGTGTTTTTGTTTTTTTTTGTACTCCTAGTTCCTTATGGTATTGCTCTGACTAATTCGAATCGATCCGCGTTGCATATATGGTTTTGGTGGGTGAGTATCCCAGCGGAAATTTTCTGCATACACAAAGTCTCGAACTCAAAATTTATTTAAGCAGTATCAAACTGCTTATCGCTTAGACCAATCCGTTGATAATGTCTTTATTAATAAGTAGTTAATAATTCATTTTTTCCGAAAAATAAATAGTTAATTTTATTTTTAAATTTGATAAATTATGTTAGTTGAACATAAAATATGAATATCTGGTTGTTAAAATATTAAACATACAAAAATTATAAGATTGTTAATAGAATCATTAACCTAATGCTAATTCTCACAAACAATCATTGTACCATGTGTATGCTAATGAATTATAGGGACGTTTTGTTAAGGAAATTTTTAAGAAAGTTAAACTTAAACTAATAAAACCAATTGATATTATGATGTGGGAAGGAGATTGCCTCCCTTGTGTGAGACATGATAAAGCATTGAGGTACTTGGTGCTGCAAATTGAATCGTGAAGCATGGTGGGTGATTATTATTTAAAACCAATCTTTGGATTCAAGAAGTATGTAACAATCGGATCGGTTATCGAATCAATTAAATCATCGGTTACAGTTCAATCAGTTGAATTGTTGGTTCAATGATGAATAAGGTTACATTTGGGTCACTCAATTATGAGTAAAGTTACATTTGGGTCACCCAATTATTAAAGGTTACATTTGGATCACTCAATTATGGGCAATGTTACATTTGGGTCACCCTTCATGTATATGTATATATATATATATATATCAATTTGTGTATGAAATTAATTAATGATTTCAAATGAAGTATTCTAATGTTAACAAGGGTATACAAGTGATTTGGAAGAAAAATGACTAAATTGATGTACTTTTTTTAAATATGAAGGGTGACCCAAACACAACCTTACTCATAATTGAGTGACCCAAATGTAACCTTTAATAATTGGGTGACCCAAATGTAACTTTACCCATAATTGAGTGACCAAAATGTAACTTTTAATAATTGAGTGACCTAAATGTAACCTTACCCATAATTGAGTGACCTCCGTTATAGTTTACCCATAAAAAAACCATAAAATTTTTAAACAAAAGTTTTTGCTTGATTGAATGGGTTGTCATTTTTTTTATTCTCATTTTCTAATAGTCGATAACGGTTTTTTTGGGTGAAATAGTATAATTAAATTGAAAAAATTATTGACTTAAATACTATCATGTGCCTCGTTAAAATATTTATTATCTTAATTAGAAAAAAAAGTACATATGATAATATTAGATAAAGTCTAAAATAACCACTAAACGTGGTTTTGGAAGCAATTCCTTCTTATACCATGCAAACTACCTTATTGACTAAATGGGTGTGCATGGAGATTTAGAAGCTGATCAGAAAATTTATTTGGGGTAACTCATCCGATGGCCGTCATGTGCCTCTGGTCGATTGGAATACTCTGTGCAAACCTAATGTGGATGGTGGTATGAGTTTTAAACATTTGGAAGATCAGAATGCAACTTTCTTGATGAAGTTGGCTTTTGGCTTGGTTGAGCAGCCAGATAAGTTTTGGGTGCGAGTTTTACGTTCTAAATATATGTGCGACGGAGTGATTCCGAATATAGTTATGTGTAGTAACCAATCTCACATTTGGAAAGGTATATGTAGTGTGTGGGATGAGGTTCGTAGTCATTTATCGTGGAAGATAGGTAATGGTGATGGCATTGATTTTTAGACAGATCGATGGGTTGAGAAAATCGGTTGTCTTAAGGATTGGGTCCCTCTTAATCGTCTTCTTCCGGATGGGCTGACTTCTTTATCGTCGATGGTAAACGAGTTTGGCGATTGGAAGTGGGATGTTTTTCAACGTTTGTTGCCCCTGCCTATTGTTATGTGGATTGCCGCAATTATACCCCTTGTGCTTCGGCTCCACGTGACCGTTTCGGCTGAGACGCTTCTTCTGATAATAGATTTTCGGTTCGCTCGGCTTACAGAATAAGAATGCAGCAAGGTGAGTTGCAGGCTGATCCTATTTGGAGTATGATCGATCGGTTGCCGGGTTTGCCAAGGATTAAATTATTTTTGTGGTTACTAATGCATGGGAGGTTGCTAACCAATGTCGAGAGAGAGCGACGTCACCTCACAACCATTGTGCAGTGTGGGATATGTGGGAATGAGGCTGAAACGTTAGATCATTTATTTCGTCATTGCCCGACGGTGCATGAGTACTGAAAGTCGGTTGTCTCGCCAGATTTTTGGCCAGATTTTTTCAGCATGAATTTTGCAACTTGGGTACACTGTAATCTGCAGTCTGTTTATGTGTTTGCTTCTACAGTTGTGAATTGGCCTCTTTTTTTTGGATCGTTACTTTGGCTAATTTAGAAGGAAAGGAACCGATTGGTTTTCACCCCTGAGGTTATTTGGAGTTTATTGATTGTGGAGAGGTGTCGAACTGTTGTGCAAGAATGTGAGTAGGCGAAAACCATGCAATACCGGTTGGGGAATGCAATCGCCCCGGCCCACAGGGACTTGGAACGTTGGACGGCTCCACCTCCGGGATGGGTCAAGCTCAATTCGGACGGGGCTAGGGTTCAGGCGGATGGTCGGACGACATGTGGAGGTGTGATTTGGAATAATAAGGGTTAGTGGTTATTGGGTTACTCTAGGTTCGTTGGAATTTGTTCGGTCCTTGATTCTGAACTTTGGGGTGTGTTGGAAGGGCTCAAACATGCGTGGGATAGAGGTTATCATCGTGTTGTCGTGGAGATGGATGATAAGGAAGTCGTTCGGCTTTTAAACATGCCGGCTAGGGACGATGGTGATTCTTCGCTGATTTACCATATCAAGTTGTTGTTGTTGTATGATTGGGACGTTCGGTTCTTTTGTGTGTCACGTATGGTCAATGGTGTGGGTGATAGCTTAGCAAAACATGGGTTAAACTTAGTAAGTGGGGTGACTGTTTTTTGCCAACCTCAGGATTTTATTTTAGATGTTTTCCACACAGACATTAGTGATGACGTTAGTGATGTTTGATTTTATGTAGGTTACCGGGTGCACTCTTTTTCCTCCAATTTAGGTTAGGGAGGTTTTTTAACGAGGTGCTAGGCTAACCAATTTTTTTTTTCAAAAAAAAAACCCACTAAAACAAAGCCAAAAAGCCACACTATGACAAACTAAAGCAAATAAAGCTAACAAATAGGGATGGGCACGGGTCGGGTTTTTGGCCCACCGGACCCGACCCGAAAATTAAACACACTAAACCCGCACCCGACCCGGCAATATTTTTTAAAAAACTCGACCCGACCCGAAAATAAATATACTAAATCTGACCCGACCTGAACTATATAGAATAAATTAATTTTAGAGACCTAATTGGAAAAAATAATTTTAAGGGACTTAATTGTAAAAAAATTATAATTTAAAGGACTAAATTATAAATAAAAATTCAATTTTAAGGACTTAATTATATATATATATATGGGTTAGGATCAACTTACACTGTGTAAAATTCAATTACTTTTACACAATTTTTGGACCGTTAGATGATGGTAATTAATGGCTCAGATTATTTCCTTATCTTTTTTTCCCAAATGATAATCTTCACATTTTTACTGTTAATCCCATCCATCCATTTTCCTTATCCAATGGTTCTAGATTAGTGTAAAACTAAATGAGTTTTACACCATATAACTTGATCCCATCCCTATATATATATAAAGAGGTGTATTATTATAAATATCCCTAAAAAGTTTAGGAGAAAATTACACTATTAGTCCCGAGTCGGGTCGGATATTTTCCACCCTAAACCCGAACCAGACCCGAATATACATTTAACAAAATTTCGATCCGATCTGACCCGAACCTGATTTTTCATTAAAAAATCCGACCTGACCGGGTCGGGTCGAAACCCGTCGGATCCATGTAATTTCCCCATCCCTACTAACAAACAAGAACAAAATCATCCCTCCCCAGGCACCATTCCATCCGCCAGCTACACGTCTCGCACTTCATCTGGTGGTATGTCGAGTACATGAATATAATCAAGGTCCAAAAACATGCAAACTTAGCTAATCTATCCACAACCTGGTTACCAGTACGAGGTATATCCAAATACGCCAAGCTATCATTCTTGAATTAAAATAGAAAAGTAGATGATATTTATTTTAAAAGAGCCAAATTCAATCGTTTTATTTATAAAGTGCGTATATTGTCAAAAAATTAAAAATATTTATGAACAAATACTAAATTATAATCATATTTAAACTATTAAAGATATGAGGAATCAATTATGACAATACCTAAATAAAATTAAAATTAAACCCTAATCATTATCAAAATTACTGTATATGTATTTTTAATTCATGTAGCGATTGTTGTAATTCCGAAAGTAATTTCTGTTTTGGGCCATTTGCGGCCTTCTAAAACGGCTCATAGTTTGGTAATCCAACTCCTTCCCTTCTAAAACCCTAATTCCCCTTCCCCACTATATATCATCCCCCGCTTTGCCTCCAGCCATAGTCATTCGCCAGCTTCTCTCTTTTTTTCTTGAAAGCATTTTCCCAGAATTTTTCTCTTCAAATTTTGAGTAGTTTGCCTCTTGAAGGGTTTCCCTGTAATCTAATTTTCATAGTTTCAGGGAATTTAACCCATCGTTTTCTAAAATCCAAGAGGCATAGATTATTTGCAGGTAAGTTGAGTCACTTCGCCTCAGTATTTACCAGGCGCAGCGAATTTAGCTCCTGCGAAATCCGTTTCTTTTTTCCTTTCTCTCGATTTTTATGATTTTGTTTTGAATTTGTTATGGGCTCCGATGATGGCATGATATCTTTGAGACCTGATCATTTTTGTTTATGTTTGATGAAAACTACAAGCAAATTTACTGAGGATCCCTTTTTTCTGAAAACGAATTTCTTCTTTTTTTTGCGCGATTTTTCTATGAACTGTAGTAGATGATGAAATATGCACTGGGCTCTGAGCAGTTTCATTTATGAACTGCTTTCTTGATGGAAATTGCAGCCTAGAAAGCTTGTCTGATACTTTAGCCTCTTCAATTTTTTGAAAATCAATCTTGTTTAGTGAAGCAGCAGTCTAGGTCTTGTTACAGTTGCCGTTTTCTAGTGATATGCATGCCGTTTTGATTAACTGCTATAAATCAATATTGTAATTTCATTTCTATTTATACATTGGAGTGATCGAGATCAATGTAGATGCCGCAGCTGCTGCAGCGATGTGATTTACAAGTTCCAATTTCCGAGATTTTTTCTGATGTGAAAGTCAGGACACAAAATCAACTTGCATATTTTGCGCAAAAATGCATTGCATTGCCTCTCTTCATATAATGGTTTATCGATTTTTTTAGTTCATGTTCTTTTTATCTCAATGTTTTATTTTAGTTTAAAATATCTTTTCCGTTATGAATACTGTTTATCAGTTGCTTAATATGCTGGAATGAGTAGTGGTGTTGATTTTCGGATATCGAATTTTAGATTGATATAATTGTAATTTGTATTTGATTTGAAAAAATTGCATATTTGGATATTGGATACTAAGATTGTATATTAGGATATTCAGTTGTTTAAATATATAATTTGATTTAAGTATTAGTATTTTTTTTTGTATTTTATGGTTGAATTTGTGAATTCATTAATAATTGTCAAATATAACAAGTATTAAATTACTAAATATTGTAAGATTTTTTTGATCAAAATTTGTCTCGGGAAGTATTAAATTAAAACCTGAAGCTTTCTAGATTGCTTGTGCGAGAAGACAAATAAATAGGAGGTGTTCGATGGATTAAATCAGAATTCCCAAAATAAACCTACAAATCTTGTATAGCTTTAAATTATCCTGGAACTTTCCATGGAAACGGGCTGCAAGAATTTTCTTAGTAGGCACAATATTGTGGCTAAGTTTCCACAAAAAAGAACGAATTTTGGACGGGAACTGTAGTGGCCATAAAGACTTCCAGAAAGCATGATTTTTACTTAAAGAGTTACTTGAAGAAGGATCCAGGGGGGAGTTCTCTTAAATGAATCGATAACTCGACTTGGCCGAAAACTCTCCATTCTTCGTTCCAGCCCAAATGAGGGAATCATTGACACCGAGACCCCCTATAGGTATGTTTAGAATTGTATTTGCCTCAGTCGGAGAGAAGAGACTTTTGACCTTTGACTTGTCCCACGACCTTGAATCCGAATTCATAAGATTGCAAACTGAAGGGTAAGGACGACCAGGAGAAGGCTGAGAAGATACCTTGAAGTTAGGTTGGTTTGAGATCCACTTATCAAACCAAGTGAAAATGTGCCTACCATTCCCTACTCTCCATAAGGAGCTTTCCTTGATAATATTGACATCTTCTCTCATACCCATCCATGCCCATGAAGGGTTAGTGTATCTTGAGGCCTCGAAAATGTTTTCGTTCGAATAATAAATTCTTCGGAGGGTTTGTGCCAAGAGGGAGTTTGGATTCTTGATTACTCTTCACGCCACTTTAGTGATAAGAGCCTTGTTTAAAATTTTGAGGTTTCGGAAACTTAAACCCCCTTGGTCCTTTGGTCTACAAAGATCCTGCTAACTTATCCAATGGATACCTATTTTCTTATTTCTACAGTTATTCCACCAAAAATTGTCCACCATTGAACTTAGCTCATCACAGAAAGTGACGGGGAGCAAGAAAAATTGCATAACATAAGTGGGAATGGCTTGAGCAACAGCTTTTATGAGAACTTTCTTTCTTGATTGGTTAAGGAATTTGGCTCTCTATCCCCTCAGCTTATTCTGTACCTGTTCTTTTATAAAAAGCAGTGCTTCCTTCTTACTTCTTCCTCAGAAGGAGGGTAAGCCCAGGTACCGATTATCTTCCTTCATTGGACGAAAGCCCAACAGGTTAGAGAGATAGAGCTTGAGGCGGTTGCTGATATTAGGAGAAAAGAAGACCGATGATTTCTAAAAATTTATTGTTTGTCCTGTAGAGCTTTGAAACAGATGTATTATACGAATGGCAGCTTCACAACTTTCTTCACTAGCACCCAAGAACATGAGGCAATCATCAGCAAACAAGAGATGGCTCAAGGTCGGGCATCGTCTTTTTATTTTAAGGCCTTCAAGGCGGCCTGTTTTCACCTCCTTTTCGGTAATCCATGATAGAATGTTCGAAATAAAAGTGAATAAGAAATGGGAAAGAGAACCGCTCTGTCTTAAACCTCTCCCCGCAGAGAAATTGCCAAACTTTTCCCCGTTTAAGACCAGGAAAACAATGTAGACGAGACACATTTCATGGTCCTGGAAACCCACCAATCACAGAAACCCATTGTATTCATTACAAAGCAAAGGAGATCCCAATCCACTTTATCATAAGCTTTCTCCAAATCGATTTTAAGGGACATGAAACCCTTCTTTCCTCTCTTATCTCGCTTGATGGCATGAAAAGCCTCATTTGCCAGTAAGATATTATCGTGAATGGAGCGACCCTGAACAAAGGCGAATTGGTGGTGGCTAACTAAATTGGGGAGAAACATCTACAACCTTGAAGCTAAGATTTTTGTGATGACCTTCACCAAAAAATTGCATAAGCTGATCGGCCTGTAATGGGAAACTTCAATGGGATTAGTTTTCTTAGGAATCAGGACAATGTTAGTCTTATTCAGCCCGTAGTCCAAAAATCCATCATTAAAAAAAACAGCAACCATTTTGATGAGATCCCCCTTAATGGTATCCCCGAAAGAATGATAGAAACACCCAGGAAAATCGTCGGGCCCCGGTGCTTTGGTAGCTCCCATGCTAAAAATTGCTCTCCTAATTTTCTCATCAGAAACTTCCCTGCTAAGTTCCTTGTTCATCTCATCAGTCACCAACTTGGGAATATAATCACCAATGCATTGAAAATCAATGGTGTTATCCTTTGCAAACAGATCCTGGAAATAATGTTGGATATAGAGAGCTATGTCTTCAGGTTCCTCGGTCCAGGTTCCATCATTCTTCTTCATTCTGACAATAGAATTAGTTTTGCGGTGTTGGATAGTAGTAGCGGGAAAAAATTTCGTATTCTTACCCCCCATTTGAGCCAGCTGATTCTGGAACGTTGATGCCAGTATCTTTCTTCGTTTTTTCATTCAGAGTCTAGCTCTTTTTTCAGCTGTTTGAGTTCCTCCCATTCTGAAGTAGAGACTTTCCTACCTTGGAGACCTTTAATCCTCGCTAGCAAAGAGTTATTCTTCTCGTTTCGTTGCCTAGTCCTTGTTCTACTCCAACTTACAAGAACCTTTCTCGTTCTATTGATTTTCCTCCCAAAGGATAGAGGGATTCCCTGGTTCAGAGGAGGGTCCCAGCCTTTAGACACTGTCTGAGGGCATTCATTGTCAATGAGCCATTTGTTTTCAAATTTGAACTCCTTCTTATATTTCTTCGAAAAACATGAAGGGAAGAGAAAGATATGAGCGTGATCAGAGGCGAGGGCGATGTCCATCATGCCCATGACTTTTGGGAAAGCAGAACTCCATTCAGTGAAACATAAAATGCGATCCAGCTTCTCAATAATAGCGTTTTTCCGATTCTCTAATTGTACCAAGTGAAGCTTCCTCCTTTGATTGGTAACTCAATTAGCCCTTTGGAGTCAACAAAATTCGAAAAGAACTTCGCCTCGTCAGGATTGAAAGGTTTACCACCTTCTTTTTCCTCATGTCTGGAGACAATTTTTGAGTCACCCAAAATAACCTATTTGGTATTGCATGATCTGCGAAGTTGTCCTACCCCTACCTAAAAAGTTTGTTTTTCGTCTCTGTACGGAATACCATAAATGAACGTACCAAACCATTCCACTCCTTCAGACAAAGTCACTTTAGCGTCGATAAAATGTTTCTCATGATTAATGATATTAATTCTGGTTTCACTTGTCCACCATAGTGCAAGCCCACCTGTTATACCTTGTGGCTCCACATAGAAGGATAACTCCATTTATATCTATAAAAATTTGATAATTCAAAACTTCATATATGGTAATTCGTGTCTTATTTAAAAAATAATAAAATTAGATATCTGAATTTTTGGATCATTGAATATTTTAAATACCCTGAAATATTGATAGAGTATTTCAAGCATATTATGAGGTTTGAATGAATAAAGTGATGCTGGACGAGCCAAGATAATAGAATATTTCAAGCATATTAATTAGTTGATGTAAAGTGATAAAATAAAGTAAAATAATAATAAATGTTGAAGTGTGTTCTTTTTTATTGATCAAACTTCATTTCTCTACTATTAATTTTTTTAAATATGCTGGTGTGATATAAGAGTATCTTCTATTCAATTTTTTTAATCTCTTTTTAATAAGGCACACACATTGTGCAAAATTGGTACTTATATCCAAGTTACCTACCACTTGACAAAAAAGGGTGAGCTATTAGTTGTGTTTATTTTTCAATCCTATTTGGCATATCTTTGTAAATAATCTTTCTGTAGATGAAAATTATTTGTTAGTAGGTGCTCGGTCATGTTTAAGACATAAATATTCCTTTCTTTTCTATATAGTATCTGTTTATAGATATTTTTAACCTTTTAACAATGTGCATACACTAATGTAAACATAATAATTTGAATCTATTTTTTTAAGATGAACATCATTTGTTTTTCTAGTTGAACACTTGTTAGGTTTATCTTTATGCAACATGTTATACTTTTAGTCATGTTATCTAAATATTTGGTTCAAATTTACTATTTATATATCTATATTATCATTAGGTTATTTTTTAATTATCACTTGTTTATTTTGTAGATTCGGTGCACATGTTGCATTGAAATTTCAACAATGGAAATTTCAATGGTAGGTGCAGCAAATGGAGAAAAATGGTGCAGCCAAAGTAGAAAATGTGAAATGGGCAAATTATTTTTTGGTCCCTAAACTTTAGGCTATTTACAAGTTTAGTCCTTAAAGCTCAACTATAAATAGCATGGCCATTTGTCATTCTTACACATCCCAAATCATTCTAACCTCCTCCCAATACTAGAGAAATTAGAGAGTTTTCATAGAGTTGTTTTCTCCTTTTTATCAAGAGAGAATTATCATTGTTTTCTCCTTGTTAGATTGAGAGAAGTTGTAATTCCTATTTTCTCATAGTGAAATTCTTCTACCTTGTCCGTGGTTTTTACCCTATATTATTTAGGGGTTTTCCACGTAAAATCTGTGTCTCCTTTATCTTCATTGTTATTTTCTCAAATTATCAGTTGCGTTTTTGCTCTATCCGACGATCGTATTCCGCAACAATTGGTATCAGAGCCAGATTTGAGTGCGTATATCTACTTACCGTATTCTCTGTTGGTTGCCACTGAAAAGTGGATCCTCCATCATAAGAAAGTAAGTTAGATATTACTCATTCATTGAAGGTGGTGGGCACTATTCACGTCAAAAAGGTGAAATAGTGGGAGCTATCTGAAATAGAAGCTATGGCAACGAAATTTGATATTGAAAAGTTCAATGGGAGAAATTTCTCACTGTGGAAATTGAAGATAAAGGCCATCCTAAGAAAAAATGGATGTCTAGCGGCTATCAGCGAAAGGCCGGCAGATTTTACGGATAACAAGAAATGGAATGAGATGGACGAGAATGCTATTGCAGACCTTCATTTAGCATTAGCAGATGAAGTACTATCAAGCATCGAGGAGAAGGAGACAGCCAAGGAGATTTGGGATCACCTCGCAAAATTATACGAGGTCAAATCGTTGCACAATAAAATTTTCCTTAAGAGGAAATTGTACACTCTTCGGATGTCAGAATCTACTTCAGTGACAGAGCACTTAAACACGTTGAATACTCTATTTTCTCAGCTTACATCCCTAAGCTATAGAATAGAGTCACAAGAACGTGCTGAACTTCTGCTTCAAAGTCTACCTGATTCGTATGATCAACTCATCATCAACTTGACGAACAACAACCTTACAAGTGATCTAGTCTTCGATGACGTTGCAGCTGCTGTTCTGGAAGAAGAAAATCGGCGCAAGAACAAGGAAGACAGACAAGGAAATCTGCAACAAGCAGAGGCCTTAACGGTGATGAGAGGAAGATCAACAGAACGTGGCCAAAGTAGCAGTCACAATCATGGTAGATCAAAGTCAAGGAGTAAGAAGAATTTAAAGTGCTACAACTGCGGAAAGAAGGGTCACTTGAAGAAGGATTGTTGGAGTTTACCTAAAAACTCCAATCCTCAAGGAAATATGGCAAACACTTCAGATGATGGAGATGCTCTCTGTTGTGAAGCAGTAACAGCCATGGAAGGCAGAAAAAGATTTGCAGACATATGGCTTATTGACTCAGGAGCCACATATAACATGACCTCAAGAAGAGAATGGTTCTATAATTATGAACCTATCTCAGGAGGATCTGTGTACAGCTGCAATAATCATGCCTTGGAAATTGTTGGCGTTGGAACCATCAAATTGAAGATGTATGACGGGACAACCAAAGTTGTTCGAGATGTGCGACACGTGAAAGGCTTGAAGAAAAACTTATTATCCTACGGATTGTTGGATAATAATGCAAGCAAAATTGAAACACAGAAAGGAATCATGAAGGTGTTCCATGGAGCGCTTGTGGTGATGAAAGGTGAAAAGATAGCGGCAAATTTGTACATGCTGAAGGGAGAGACTTTGCTAGAAGTTGAAGCCTCTGTTGCCTCATGTAGTTCAGATTCTACCATGTTATGGCATCGGAAACTTGGACACATGTCAGGACAGGGAATGAAAGTCCTTGTGGAGCAAAAGCTACTTCCGGGTTTAACAAAGGTATCACTTCCTTTGTGTGAACATTGTATTACAAGTAAGCAGCATCGATTAAAATTCAACACATCAAATTCTAGAGGCAAGGCTGTTCTAGAATTGGTTCACTCTGATGTATGGCAAGCACCGGTTACATCCCTAGGCGGAGCAAAGTATTTTGTCTCCTTCATTGATGACTACTCTAGGAGATGTTGGGTGTATCCTATCAAGAGGAAGGCAGATGTGTTTTCAACCTTCAAAGTTTTCAAAGCGCGGGTGGAACTTGATTCTGGAAATAAGATCAAGTGTTTCAGATCAGATAATGGAGGTGAATATACAAGTGATGAATTTGATGACTTTTGCAGAAAAGAAGGCATCAAAAGACAGTTCACAACAGTATACACTCCTCAACAAAATGGAGTGGCAGAGTGGATGAACAGAACTCTGTTAGAAAGAACACGAGCAATGTTGAGAGCTGCAGGGCTAGAAAAAGCTTTCTGGGCAGAAGCAGTCAATACCGCCTGTTATTTGGTGAATCGGGCTCCATCAACTGCAATTGAGTTGAAGACACCGATGGAAATGTGGACTGGTAAACCAGTTGATTATTCAAACCTCCATATATTTGGAAGTATTGTGTACGTGATGTACAATGCCCAAGAAATTTCAAAGTTGGATCCAAAATCCAGAAAATGTAAATTCTTGGGGTATGCTGATGGAGTAAAGGGGTATCGCTTGTGGGATCCCACTGCCCGCAAAGTGATTATCAGCAGGGATGTTATCTTTGTAGAAGATAAGCTACAAAGAAAAGAAGAAGATGATAGCACTGATAAAGAAAAGCCAGAGACTACACAGATACATGTTGAAAATGAGTTTGAACAGAGAGATTGTTCTGAAGCAGAACCAGAGCTCGAGGAATCAGAACCAGAGAATTCTGAAGCTCCAACAACTCGTCAATCAGATCGTGTGAGAAGACGCCCCAATTGGCACTCAGATTATGTTATAGAAGGTAATGTTGCATACTGCCTTTTAACGGAGGACGGTGAGCCATCATCATTCGAGGAGGCAATGAACAACTCAGATGCTTCGCAGTGGATGGCGGCAATGCAAGAAGAAATCGAAGCCCTTCATAAAAATAATACATGGGAACTTGTGCCACTACCACAAGGAAGGAAGCCAATTGGTAACAAATGGGTCTTCAAAATCAAGAGAAATGGTGACGATCAAGTGGAGAGGTATCGTGCAAGACTGGTGGTCAAAGGATATGCTCAGAAAGAAGGTATTGATTTCAATGAAATCTTTTCTCCTGTGGTTAGACTAACAACGGTTCGAGTTGTCCTGGCAATGTGTGCTACATTGAATTTACATCTAGAGCAGCTAGATGTTAAAACAGCTTTTCTTCATGGAGATCTTGAAGAAGAGATTTACATGCTCCAGCCTGAAGGTTTTGAAGAAAAAGAAAAGAAGAACTTGGTTTGTAGGTTGAACAAATCTCTGTACGGTTTAAAGCAGGCGCCGAGGTGTTGGTACAAGAGATTTGACTCCTTCATCATGAGCATTGGATACAACAGACTTAATGCAGACCCTTGTGCTTACTTCAAGAGGTTTGGTGAAAACGACTTTGTTATATTGCTGTTGTATGTAGATGACATGTTGGTTGCAGGCCCCAACAAAGATCATATTGAAGAATTAAAGGCACGACTGGCTAGGGAATTTGAAATGAAGGACTTGGGACCAGCAAACAAGATTCTAGGGATGCAAATTCACCGAGACAGAAGTAATAGGAAGATTTGGCTTTCACAAAAGAATTACTTGAAAAAGATCTTGTCACGATTCAGCATGCAAGATTGTAAGCCAATTTCTACCCCTCTTCCTATTAACTTTAAATTATCCTCCAGTATGAGTCCTAGCAGTGAAGAAGAGAGGATGGAGATGTCTCGAGTACCGTATGCATCAGCAGTGGGAAGTTTAATGTTCGCTATGATTTGTACAAGACCAGACATTGCACAAGCAGTGGGAGTGGTTAGTCGGTACATGGCGAATCCAGGCAGAGAGCATTGGAATGCTGTGAAAAGGATCCTGAGATACATCAAAGGGACCTTAAATGTTGCATTATGTTACGGAGGATCAGATTTTCTTATCAGCGGGTATGTCGATTCTGACTATGCAGGAGATTTGGATAAAAGCAAATCTACAACAGGGTATGTGTTTACAGTTGCTGGTGGAGCTGTAAGCTGGGTTTCAAAACTGCAATCGGTTGTGGCTACGTCAACAACGGAGGCAGAATATGTAGCAGCTACACAAGCCAGTAAAGAAGCAATATGGTTGAAAATGCTATTGGAGGAGCTCGGGCACAAACAAGATAATGTCTCTTTGTTTTGTGACAGTCAGAGCGCCTTGCATCTTGCAAGGAATCCTGCTTTTCACTCAAGAACAAAACACATTCGGGTCCAATACCACTTCATTCGTGAGAAAGTGGAAGAAGGGACGATAGATATGCAGAAGATCCATACCGATGACAACATAGCAGATTTCATGACAAAAGCAATCAACACTGATAAGTTTACTTGGTGTCGATCCTCTTGTGGCTTGTTAGAGACGTAAGCAACATGGAAAGTACAAGGTAGAAAGAATGGTGTGAAGATATGATTGTTCCAATCAAATCTTCAAGTGGGAGATTGTAGATTCGGTGCACATGTTGCATTGAAATTTCAACAATGGAAATTTCAATGGTAGGTGCAGCAAATGGAGAAAAATGGTGCAGCCAAAGTAGAAAATGTGAAATGGGCAAATTATTTTTTGGTCCCTAAACTTTAGGCTATTTACAAGTTTAGTCCTTAAAGCTCAACTATAAATAGCATGGCCATTTGTCATTCTTACACATCCCAAATCATTCTAACCTCCTCCCAATACTAGAGAAATTAGAGAGTTTTCATAGAGTTGTTTTCTCCTTTTTATCAAGAGAGAATTATCATTGTTTTCTCCTTGTTAGATTGAGAGAAGTTGTAATTCCTATTTTCTCATAGTGAAATTCTTCTACCTTGTCCGTGGTTTTTACCCTATATTATTTAGGGGTTTTCCACGTAAAATCTGTGTCTCCTTTATCTTCATTGTTATTTTCTCAAATTATCAGTTGCGTTTTTGCTCTATCCGACGATCGTATTCCGCAACATATTTGGGTTAAATAAAAATGTTTCAAATTATCAGCAAAAAAAACCGAATCAAAAATTATCTCGAATAAGTCAAATGGACCGGATATGACCAATCCTTGAACAAGTTCATTCGAAAACAAATTTATTTCACCATTAATTCTTTTTTTCTCCATTTAGTTGATTCTATTATAAGCTTAAGCTCCCAAACCATTTATTCAAAACATGTTAAACAAAAGCAATGCCTTGTCAACCACAAAACAAGAGCCGAATTTGTTGTAAGAACCCCTCAAAAATAGATATTGTTTTATTAACAAACTTCATGCCAAAAAATCTCAAAAAACCTATGTTTTAAAGCCCAATGCAATCTCCATTCCACAAGGCATCCAAAAACATGTCTCCCATGAACATTGCATTTGCCTCTATATTGGCTATTGCAATCTGTTTCCCATGTCTAGTTACCGGCCAGAATTCGGAAATAAAAAAGATCGACGCTCCTTTATTGACGGAGAAGATTCATTCCAATGTTACCATTAAGGTCGACATCAACGGCGGCGGAGATTACACGTCGATTCAAGACGCCGTTAATGCCGTTCCGAATGATAATAGTAAATGGGTTATTATCCATATCAAGAAAGGAATATATAGGTATTTCATTTCCAAATTCCAATACCATCATTTTTGTTCACCTTGTAGATTGATTATCATGAAAATGCTTTCGTTCGATGTCGCAGAGAAAGGGTTATTGTGCCGAAAGAAAAACGTTACATCTTCATGAGAGGCAACGGTAAAGGGAGGACCTCCATCGTTTGGTCGTTGAGCTCCACCGATAACAAGGCCTCGGCTACATTCTCGGTCGAAGCGAAGAACTTCATTGCCTTTGGCATTAGCTTCAAGGTAAGAACTAAGGGGTAAAAATCTCCTCCTTCTATGCCCCTGCCTAAAAAATAATTAAAAACTCCATAACCCTAATTTTCATATCCTAAACCCTAAACCTTAAAAATACACCATATCCCTAATTTCCTACCCCCTAACCCTAAGTCCCAACCTTAAACCCCAAACTTTAAACCCTAAACCTTAAACCCTAAACCCACTATTTTAAAGTGGAGGCACAAATGGGGGCATACTTAGGGGGCAAATGATTTCCATCCAGAACCAAGAGACTCTTTAAACTTTCGAGGATTCGGAAAGTAATTTTACCGATTTTGTTGTTGGCAGAATGAGGCACCTACTGGTGTTGCATACACATCTCAGAACCAGTCGGTGGCAGCATTTGTGGGCGCAGACATGGTTGCATTTTACCATTGTGCATTCTTCAGCACACACAACACTTTGTTCGATTACAAAGGGAGACATTACTTTGATAGCTGCTACATCCAGGGCTCAATCGACTTCATTTTCGGACGTGGAAGATCATTGTACCACGTAAGTTGAACCAAAATTCTGTTTTTTTACGACAAAACAGCTTTGGGTTTTGTCCTTTTTAAGTTTTAATCCATTGAAACACATGCAGAACTGCGAGATCTTCGTGTTACAAGACAAGAGGATCGCGATCCACGGTTCCATCACAGCACAAAACAGGGCCAACCACGAAGAGAACAGCGGGTTCGTGTTCACCAAGGGCAAGGTCTACGGCATCGGCTATGTTTACCTAGGAAGGGCCAAGGGAAAGTACTCGACCGTGGTGTTTGCTCACACGTATATGTCCAAGACGATTGTTCCCGAGGGCTGGACTGACTGGAGCTACGACGGCGGCAACGAGTGAGCGGCTTTTCGACGTTTTTGTTGCGAATTCGAGCTCTTTTTTTGTGTGATTTGATGATTTTGTGGTGCAGGGGTTTGTTCCATGCTGAATACAAGAACCATGGGCCTGGAGCTGATACGTCGAAGAGAGCTCATTGGGTGAAGAATTTGACAAGCGATGAAGCTAAGCATTGGACTACCATTGATTTTGTTTCGGGGACTTATTGGCTACCAGCATGGCTTGATTGATTCTGAGTGATTGGGAAAAAAGATTAAGGAATTATGTATTGAGAAACTTGTTTTATATTGTATATTTTACTAAGCTCTAATAAGAAAACATGTACTATAATATGGGGTTCAATAAATTTTAATAATGGAAAAATTTAAAACCTAGTTTTCACACACAGTTGTCGCAAGTTTTTCTTTATCTCTTTTTTGCTTAACCGGTGATGATAATTAGTTTTAGTACTGGTTGTCGACTACCGGTGTTTATTATTTTTCTTGCTCTTTTATGTTTATGTTTTCTCAAACTTTAATAAAAATCTTTGCTCTTGTAGCACGCGTTTTTTCTGTATTTGTGGCACGTTTTTCATTAGCTTTTGTGGTTCCTTTTATCTATCGTTTGGCACGATTGTAGCATACCTTAGCGGTCGTTTGGTGTTCGTATACCACGGCGCTAACTTTCTAATTTAATTTTATCGATGGTCATAGAAAAAATTGATTCCTACTCGTTTGATGGTTTGTTAGACGGTGTAATCAAAACTGTGTAGCTGAGCAATCTACATGGTAGTTTGGTTCGCTCACCACTTCTTTTTTATCCCGTAAAGCGTCTCGTTTTGTTAGAGACAAAGAGATTCATGAAGGTTTTTAAATTTTGATGACATGTTAATCTTCATGTAAGAGTTTATTTTTCTTTGCACCTTTGTATGATTTTTTAGTAGACTAGTCTTTTTTTTCTATGTTTTGATGCACATTGTATTTGTAACATCTTTCATGAGATTTAATAAAATTCAAATGCCATTGTTCAAAAAAAACTTATGCATAAAGTTTATACCTATCACGATTTACAAATATTCGAGTTATCTTTTTTTGAATTCAAATAATTTGTGAATTTAGATGTTAAAATTACTATTTGTTGTGGATTTAGATATACACCGTCAACAATTCATCCTCAAATTTTTAAGAATTTCATAATTAATTTGACCAAAAAAGTAATATAAGGACTAAAAACAAACAAATGACATAGTTTAAGTACTGATATTTTTATTTAAGCCCAAGGAAGTATCGATGTCTCTCAACAAGGGCCCAATGTTTTTCTCTCAACTGTACAAGCCGATCTTCGTAGATCAGCCCTTAAAATGCAGCAAATTTTGGACTAATCTTAAGCGAAATTAGCCCAAATTCATCATTTTTAACTTGAGATCCAATTGACGAAGGATTTGATCTCAATTTCGTCTTTCCGGAAGTACGGAACTGAAACTCGGGTGGATCCACGAGTTAGGGTTTTAGCTTTTCTTCTTCTAGCTGGTCTCCCTTGCTTGAATTCACTAAAGCAAAATGGAAGCCGGAGATGGAGACGTTGACCGAGTCGTTGACTCCAAGGATTTACAACAGCAAAGCAAAGCCTTTGATAAACTCACCGACCGTGTCGAAGACCGCCAGCTCGATTCTTCTCGTGCCCAATCGGTACGCTTTGTAATATAAATTCACATTCTCCTTTTGTATAATTTTAATCTCATTTTTAGGGTTCATGGTTTTGGTTTTGATTTGTTAGGCCATGGCGTCGATTGCAGCCTCTGCTGAAGCTGAAAAGAATGCTATGAGATTGAGGTTTGAGTTATTTTCCTTTTATAAATTGCATTTCTGTAGTTTTCTGGTGAGAAATAATCGTTTTTAATTGAACTGCGGCTTGAACATTTGACAATTTTGTATAGAATTTTAGTCCAATTAGGTGAATTTTGTGATTTCGTTATGGCAGAGAAGAGGTAGAGGATTGCTTATTTGCTTTGCATGAAACAAAATGTTTCGATTGGATTGGAATCTATATTGGATTTTACTTTGCTTTTTGTTCTGCCATTAACGAATAAGGAAGATCACACCTTTATCTGGCTCGTATTCGGATATCGGTACAGAAAATAATAAATTTGTGCTGGATACATACTTGTCCGATACAAACCGAGTGTCAATAAGTGAATAACATAGATTGAATGTTGATGAGCTTGATATCCTGCAATTATAGTCATATTTGATTTCAGTTTGCATAAGCTTTGTTTTTCGTCTGTCTCTTTTCGTTGTCGTAATCCTTCTATTCTTCCTCAGCCACGTTATTGAAGGAGCCCCTAAATCCCATTGCTGTATCATAACTTGTATGCCTTTGAAAATGAAATATTCTATGTTTTAGTTTTTCCAATTTCGTAATTCTCGAGTCCGTTATTACTCAACTTGGTTATCCTAATGCAAAATAGTAGCATGAACTTCTTTGTCTTTACATATCCTTGAGTACTTAACGGATTTTTTTCCTTTTTCCTTTTGAATTTCTGCTCAATGTTTATCTGAATCAAACATTACATTTTTGTTCCATACAGAGAGAAAGAATTAGCTGCTGTTAAGATCAATGCGGCCGAAGTTGACATCATTGCAAACGAATTAGAGGTTGGATATACATACATATATACGTTGTTCTTTCTATCGATGTAATATGCCTAAGATTCTAATACACTTGTCTTTTGCACTGGAAAAAAAAGTTGGACAAAAAGGTGGCCGAGAGAACACTCCGTGAGCACAAGGGTGATGCTGTTGCCGCCATTCGATCCTTGCTTCACTAGACCGATCCGGCAACATAAATAGCTACATTGCAGTCGTTATCACTGTAAACTGGTCAGATCAGTTTAACCTGGTTCTAAACGTAATGGCTTTTATGCTTATTGGTTGGTTTCCCATTCTAAACATGTGTTTTTCTTTTATGTTAATTGTTTCCGCGTGTATGTTTTATCTTCCAGCATTTCCCTTCTTTCAAAGTATGAGATATTGCGGGAAAGTGGAAACAAACAACCCGATTTTTCTTTGTTCATATTTTTCGAATTTACTGACGATTTCCTTTGTTTTCTTTTTTTATTAAATATATATATACCGAGCTCAAATGGTAGAAGTTTGAGCTTATTCAAAACTTGGCCTCAATTTGAAATTTACTGCTCAAAGGTTCAACTCAATAATATTAATAATTCAGAATGGAGGATTCCTAATTTCTCATACAACGTATATTTCTTCTGCACTTACAAACCTGATAAATGTCTCTTATTTTTCCCATGAAACTGATACAACTAAATCAAGCAACATAAACTTCGGTTCAAAAAATGATTTGAAACTTTTCGCCCTCTCGTAACCTTTGGATACAACACCGTTAACCATTACAGACACTAATAGAAGAATCAAACAACCATTACCCTCCTCCAAAATGCAGACGCCAATGACTCCGAAAACGAGAATGCTCGAGAAAAAAACAGGTTGTTACCACACGCACAAGTTGTGAATGATTCACTCACTTGGTGTAGAGGACATCCTCCCATGGGTGTCGGTATAGTGGCTGCTTCAATCTCTTTTGGTCGAACGTGTGCCTGAGATATCAAACAATTAAATGTAAGGGACTGCTAAATACATAAAAGTGTTTGAGCAAATGCAGTAAAGCATTCCAGCAAACATTGGATCGAGTATGATCATCCGATTTTTTGGTTATAAGCAGATCAAGAGATTTAAAGCAAAAACTCGTAGAGCAAACTTACCCAATCAAACCAATGGATCTTGCCAACACAAAGAGCCCATTAAGGTATCCGATTTCAACTATCTCGTCAATCTCTTGCTTGGTGAACATTCCACTACCAGCAAGAAGATCCAAGAAAAGAGACCCAATGGCACCATCGACGTTGAGGACGAGGTTGTTAGCCTTGGAAAGAGTATATGTTTCAACTTGGACGGCGTATTCCATGTACTTCACAGATGGGAAATGTGTGCGAGCAAACCGTTGGAGGAGCTCCACTCTCTTATCTCTGTTGTCCCCTCTCTTAATCCTTTTAACACGAAGCAAAGCAAGTATTTTGCAAGCATTAGAGATGTAATAGGATATCCAGATGTAACAGAAAACCAGATATCATGGTTACTGCCTTTTCAATGGTTCAAAAATATTGACCATTAAAAACCATTTGTACCTGTGACCAATTCCTGGCACACGAATACCCTTCTTTTTCATGTTTTCTACAAACTCATAAGGTGTGAGACCCTGTAAAATTGCAGCACAGAGGAAGCATTTTAGAATGTTATATGAAGAGAGTCACGACACACCAAGCTATCCCAAACCTTTACAACCTCCATTGAAACTTACCCTGTCATAAGCATCTTTAAAGTATCGAGCAGCATCATCAATGGCACCACCAAATCGAGGACCGATGGTAAGCAACCCTGAAACAAGGCTGGAAACTAGGTCTTTCCCAGCTCTAGCAGTCACTATGGTGTTGTGAGCACCAGAGACACATGGACCATGGTCGGCACAGAGCATGATGCATATCTAGACAGATCATACTTATTAGTGAAAACAAAACAGAACTTCACTTTCTAAAGACGGAGACGGTCAAAATGATAACAACAGAAACGGATTGAGTCCAATCTAACTAGCTGTAAAAATAGTGAAAAACTGATGAGAGATGTGGCTTGGTAGTTGTACAAAACCCATACGAGGTTTATATAATTTTCTGTAGCCTACCTCAATAAAATGAGTACAGTATCTGGGAAGGCTACGCTTGAACCACAAGAGAGAAATGACATCACCAACACCATAACCCTGCTCAATAATGGAAGACATAGGCACACCAGCATAGCATGGCTCCTCACCTGCAAATTAGGTTCAAATAAAGAACTTAGTACACCTTATGTCCATGTATTAAACATCTTTTTGATTTCCAAGATATACGGGCTAAGATAACGTACCCCTGTCATCAGAGATGGTTGAAATAATATGCGTTGGAGCACGAACTTTCCCACTCTTAATTGCAGTGTTAAGATCTTCTGGGATTTGCGGAGGCTTGACTTCCTTCACGGGTGTAATCTTCCCTTGTTCAACCTAAAGACACAAGTCAAGTA
Source organism: Hibiscus trionum (assembly GCA_030270665.1). NCBI lineage: Eukaryota > Viridiplantae > Streptophyta > Magnoliopsida > Malvales > Malvaceae > Hibiscus > Hibiscus trionum. Next base: position 5,110,433 of record BSYR01000044.1, read on the forward strand.
CATCAATATAGCTAAAGCATAGAACAAACTTCGGCCAAGATAGAAAACTTACCAGTTTCTCAAATGTTTCCTTGATCGCAGCTTCAAAAGCTTCATATGAAGTGGGAACTACAGCTCCAGCATCCTTTAGAGCTTGATTCTTCGCCTGTGCAGACTCCATCTCACCACCACTCTTAGCTCCCTGAATTATTAGTAATAAGGTAAAAGGTTATGTCTCATTAATAGCTGTAACCCCATAGTTGAATAAGAAAGAACATTAAGGTGGTAACTTACAGCATGACCAAACTGTACTTCTGATTTGAAGAGTCGTGCACAAGTTCCACTGACCCAAGCAACCACTGGCTTGTTCACTTTACCCTGTTTCAGGGCTTCAACCAAGGAATACTCATCTCGTCCACCAAGTTCTCCGAGCACAACCATCATCTTTACCTGAGTTGGACATGGAAAACAAATCAGGCACTTTCTTTTTCATTGCAGGAGATACTTGAATATCAATTATGAATTGTTAATCCCAGTAAAAATTAAGATTGGAGTTGGGAGGGTAAGTTTTTTATTTTCCTAAGCATGCCTTTGCATATGTAGCAACAAACAATAGGAAATAAACTAGAGGAATTGAACGAAAATAACAATTTACCTGTGGAATGTTATTAAATCTCAAAACATGGTCAGATAAAGTGGAGCCTGGGAAGACATCTCCTCCGATTGCAATACCTACATAATTTTTTAATGTGTATCCCAAAAGTTAATATTTTATATAAAATTTGCTTTTGGTTTAGCAGGTACGAAGAAAGAGAAAAATGTTAAAAACTTATTCTTACCTTCATAGATACCATCTGTAACACGGGCAATAGTGTTGTACAGTTCATTTGACATGCCACCCTGCAAGTATTTCATAAAAGATATGTCACAACTAATGACATCAGCACGGATTCACATACTTGCCAAAGACATAACATAAATGTCAAATTGATGATAGGAGATTGCCACACAAAGAGCCAGAGTGCAATTGCTAAAGCAGACGTGCAGACACACACAAAAAAAGAAAACCATCACTATTACGTACAGATTTGGAGACAAAGCCAACAGATCCGGGACGGTACAGCTTGCATTGAACAATGTTGTCAATTGTTCCAGCAGTGTCGCCAATCTTAAAAGCTCCAGCCTGAATTCCTCCAACGGTAGCTGGGCCAATAACAACCTGCAAGTCCATAAGTATTAAAATCAAATTATGGTGAAAGAAGGCCAAAAAAAATTAATCATTAAAGCATATACTTTGCATCCCAATAAGACATGTATTTATATGATGATCGTAATGGTTGCATAGTTTGGTTTTCATCATCTTGCTCACCTTATTGTTGGAACGTGCATATGCAATCAACTGCTTGGTGTCTGACTCAGGAACACCTTCAGCAATTATAGCAACAACTCGAATGGTTGGCTGTTTCAGAGCAGACATGGATGAAGCGGCAGCACTGCAAGTAAAATAAAATGCAAATGTTCAACTTATGCATTCAAGAACTCCTGCTCTAGAAACAACATAAATGAAGACTAACCTTCGGAATGATGCAAAGTTGATAAAAACATCAGCGGTTGGATGTGCAGTACATGCTGCTTCAACGCTGTAAAATATATCAATTCAAAGGTTAGAGAATATAAAGCTAGGAGAATGCAAGTTGACCAATCAAATAACAAGGTAAGCTGTTCAGCATTATCTTACTCTGTAAAGGATGTAAAAGCAAATGTATATATTTATTGAATGTCCTTTCACATGACAAATTATTAATTAGCAACAATTAACTCTGCACAACTTAGCTATACACGCTGGTTGCCATATACAAGAAACAACTCACATAAAAGTAAAGTCCCTGCGCTCATGAAAAACCAAACCAAGCTATAGAATCATAGGTCAACTATAATCTTATTTTTCAATAGTAAATAAAGTGATACTTTTGAAGGGGGGAAAAAGAAAAAAGATATTATAAGATAACAGATGATCATCCTATAACGGCATAATATAAAATCTTCAGAAGCATTTATACTCTTTCCATAGGTCAACTTAACTAAGTTATCCAAGTTTACATGAAGGCCCGTGGTGTATAAGTTAACAATCCATAAAGTTCATTTACCAAAAAAAAAACACTTTCAAGACACAAATTAATAATCAAAGAAAGGTAAGATTGATCAAGAAATAGAAACAGAAGAGAAGAGCTTAAGCTTATTACGTAGAATGTACTGGGATCGCAATTTCCTCTTGACCAAAGAAGAGTTTCTGAAATCCCTCAGCACCAGGATTAATAATACCAGCAACAGACGGTGTTTCCCTCCCTACAAATTCAAAATAAATAAATTCAGTACCGATCACAAATCAAGCCAAAAACCGATCCATACCGCAAAGAAATGGATCCATACCGCAAAGGAAATCAAAATCGAGCATGCGTTGAATGGGAAGTTGTTTGTAGTTGTAGAATAAAGCTTGCGTAGTTCGAGAAAATAACTGTCCAGTGGCCATGGCTTCGACTCAAAAGAGACCTGTCAAACACGAGCATAATTTTAAACCGTTTGCATCGATTCAAGCCATTAAAAAGGAGCCTGATCCAAAACTACACCTAACTTTAACCTAAAAACAAACCAGATCTCAACAAACAAAAACACAAATAAACAAGCAATACGAGAGCAAATCAAATCAAATCAAATCATCGCAATGCAGTTAAAACAGTAGTGTAACAAGAAGAAACCCGAGATCTCTAGCTTTAAATTGCTAATTCTTCAGCCAAACAACAAAACAAACAGATCGAAGTATCTTAAAGAAACTTTCCGTTGAGAGAATCAGAATAAAAAAGGGAGGAAACACACAGAAAGTGACGGAATTAGAAATTGAGAGAAAAAGAAGCAGATCTGAGAGGGAATGTAATCTTTACCTGAGGAGAGAAAATTGGAAGGAAATCGAGAGAAATGGAAATGGTGGGAAATGAGGAATGGTAGATACGGATTTTATATCAATCAATAGAGAGGGAAAATTGATTGCAAACTGCAAGTCTGCAAAGGAGTAAGTACTAATTAGCTACTAGCTAGAGGAGAGGGCCACCGTACTTGACCACGTGGCGTCAGCTAGACAATATATTTCTTTTTTCTTTTTTGTAATTTTGTTTTTTGTGATTAAATATTACATTTTTAAGCTCTTAAAAATTGTAAAATGCGTTCATATTTAATAGAGAAAAATTACAAAATTACAAAATCATGAATTTTGATCAAATGTACAATGAGATATATAATCTTTGATATTGTCTAGTTGTGTATATAAAATTTTAATTTTGGTTCAATTGTATACATGAAACTTTAATTTTAATTCAATTATACATGCTTTTAAAAATTAAATACATACATTAATTTTCGTATTTGATATATACAATTTTTTGTATATGTAATGTTTATACATAAAATGATTCTACGTCGATCTCGGTTTTAATAATTTGTGAAAATTAATGAAATTAAAACTTGATGTAATAATTGTACAAAATCAAAGTTGGTGGATAACATTACATATTTGAGCAAAACTAATGCATAATTCTAATATTTGTGTCATATAAATTTGCTATACATGTTTTTATATTTAATTTATTATCAATGTACAAAAATTTATACAAATATATTAAAATCTAAAATCTAAATCTTTAATTTTAAAATTTTGAATTTTAAATCATAAATTTTAATTCTAAATTCTAAATTCTAAATAATACCTAAGATCTAAATTCCTAAAATAAGAATTGACGTTTGGCGTTGGGTGGTTAGTTGGTTGGCGTTAGGTGAAGTGAAGCTAAGAAAGTTGGCTTGACTTGACTTGGAAATTTAGATAAATATTTAAATATAACATATATCTTAATACTTAAATTACTATGCAATGTATTTGATGACTTTAATTTTCATATTATTATATAATTTTAGTGTAGATCTTTCATATTATCAACACTGTTATGGACGAGACATAATTTTACGTTTATTTAATCTGTATATAAATAAAGGTAATTATTTGATATACTGACAGTGAAAATAAAAAGTTTCTACAAGCGCCTTAGTTTTATGGTTTAGAGACTTAGTTTAGGGGTTTAGGTGTATAGGTTTTGAATTTAGAGACTGTGGTTGAAAATTACAGTTTAGGGTTATAATTTAGAATTTATAGATTAAAACTTAAATCCTCACCATATTACCTTAAAAACTTAACTCTAACATCTAAACCCTAAACCTGAAATTCTAACAATTATCATTAAAGTTTAAATCCCCACACCTAAACCTCTAAACCCTACACCCTAAATTAAACCCCTAAACCTTAAAACTAAGGCGCTTGTGGAAACTTTTAGTTTTCACCGCCACTGTATAGGATAATAATTTTATAAATAATTGTATTTATTCGTGATAAAATCAAATTGAATTTGTTTTGCTTTTTTAAATATGCATATAATGGTATAGAATTCAATTTTTTGTGCAAAATGAATTAAAGATTTTACACATATAATTACACTAAAATAAAATTCATGTACCACATTATACAATAATTTACTAGTAAAAAATTAAATCCTTATTAACTTCATAAATCTATAGTTTTTATTTTATGATTTGGTTTTTGAGTATTTTTCCAACTAAAACATCAAACCAAATTAGATGTTCTAGAAATAAAAAAATAAGTATTTTATGTAAAAAAAATTATATTTGAAAAAAATAAATTAAACTAATTAATATTAGTGAAATGGTGAAATGTTTACTTGTGAAAGCTTTTGATCATGTGTTTGAATCTAAAGTAATATATTTCAATTGTTTTTATTTAACTATTTATATGAATATGAAATAACGGAAATATCAATAAAATAATATACATTAAACTTTAAAGATACAATGATTTTTATCATTTTTAATAGAACTGATTATCAATTAATAGGTGATATCAAATTTAATTAGAAAATTAAATAAAAATGTAGATATAATGTTTGTTTATGGCAGGTTTCGAATTTTGGTAGGCATCATTTTTCAAGTTAGTTAGTTCCTTCTTTAGATTTTATGAATTTTGATGTAGTTTTTTTCTAATTATAATGTCTTAATAATGTGCAATTTTTTTTTTATTTTGTAATATTTTTTAAAATAAGAATATAAACAAGTCGCGTTATAGAACTATGACATGGCTCGTGGCATAAACGATCAAAAAAGAAAATAATATATTAAAAATTAACTGTCACAATTAGTTAAAAGATTTGATTAATTCGGTTGAAGTTTAATTGGATGAAAAAATTATTATTATTCTATTTTCGAGTACTTATTAAACCCTTAAACCTAATATTATAATTATAATTAATTGATTTGTATTCGATTCAGATTTATCTTCCAATTGATATTTGTGTTTCGATTCATTTTGTAACTTCTAATTGTGACTAGGGGGCGAACCCTTATGAAAGTTAATGGAGTCCTTGCCTCTAAATTTTGGTAAATTAATACTCCATTTGTCCTACAATTTTTGTCCATTTTTAATTTTTTTGTCAATTTTTTTTTAACTTTGACTCATAATTATTTAAAATGTATCATTGATAAAAATATGAAAAATATATTTTAAAAACTTCTAATCGAGTAGTTTTCAAATATATATTTTATAAAAAATAATTATTTAAAATATTTAATATAATAATAGTCAAAGTTTAAAAATTTTAACTTTCAAAAAGTCAATAAGAGACATTTTTATGGGACGAATGGAGTATTAATTATTCATAAAATTAATTTGGTCCATTTAAAATTTTTAATTATTATTATATTTTGAATTTGGGAATAATTTTAATTAAATCTCCTCTTAAATTGTTTAAATTTCTTATTGTTTAAATTTTTTAATTTAACTCGTAAAATTTTAAGAAAATTTTGAATGAAACTTTTCAAATTTCTAAATTTAGACATCCAAACTTTTTCTTTACAAATTTTAAATAAGCCCTTTCAAAACGTGTTATCAAGATTCTTCGTTGATTGTAATTGTATTGCAACATCAATAATAAGATACAAGATAGGGTCCAATATTCACAACTATAAAATAAAGATAAAAAATGAGAGAGAATGCATTATTTGGGGGTTACATACGTAATATTATTAAAATAATTATTTTAACATAGAAAATTAAAGCGAAGCATTGGACTAATACTGACGTAGTCAGAGACTATTTGTCTCATTCTTTTGTAAGAGATTCGATGCCGGAATTCAAAATGTAACATATATTCTAAACGGTCAAAAAACATTTAAGAAAACAAATATTAAAAAAAACATTTAAGAAAACAAATATATAATTAGTTTAATTCTAACCCAACAAACAAGTGGTCTCAATTAAAAAGTGGAATGATGTTTATCCTAATAGACTAAGGTTCAATCACAATGTCTGCAAGGTGTGTCTGTTTTGTCAAAGAGTTGAGAATATCTATAAACAGAAAATACATTGTAATTACTTTTAGATTATTAAAAAAATATAATTAACTTAATTCAAGTAGTTATACGAACCTAACAATGATCCTAGTGAAAAAGTGGATAATGTCTATCTTAGAAGATACGGGTAATAAAAAAATCACAAATATGATAGTGCTTGAATTATATTAAAGTGTGAAATATCACACGAGTACCTAAATAAAAAACACTTAGAACGACGTACAAACACGTTACCAATTTTAATTCTTTATATGCGACGGCTGATAGTATATAAAAGTTGACAAATGCTTCGGTTGTTTTCAAACTAAAAAAATTAATAATAATACTAAGAGGTTGAAAAAAAAAACATCAGCATTCTCCATTTTTTGGATCGGCGTTTAGAGGCCTAAAATTTCGATTCAACGGGATTTTTAGCCTCGAATGCCGTGTTCACATGTTTAAATTTAAAAATTAAAAATTAATTTTGGACCCTAAACGTGATTTTGGGAGGTAGAAGTAATTTCTGCGTTTCGTCGTAATTTTTACACTATATTTTTATAAAATTGTAATTTTTAAGAAAAAATTCTCAAACATAAATCACGTTACTTTAAAATCAGTATTCTCAATTGTACGATAAAGACATTACTCATATCCATATGACCATATCCACCTAAAAATCGAGATATTATGAACGTTTAAATATGTTCTAATTTTGTCTATACCAACAATAATATTAATTAATTTTCAATTAATCAAAAAAATTTAAATGTGTATAATTTTTAATCATTTTATCCAAATAAAAAAGTTATATGTTGGCAACTACTTGATCTTAGTTTAATTGACATCCATACCACTTCAATATTTTGAAAATTGTAAATCTAAATAAGTGTAACGTTGAATTTTATATATACTTTAGTTGATATCAATCAAAAAAATATGATGGTAAACAACCGAAATTATAAACTTTGCATTTATGATTTAATTTTTTTAGATATAAATGCATGATATTTCTTTGTTTAAAACGTCATTTCCGTAATAAAAGCAAAACACACGTGTATTTTGATTTGGGAAAAAACAAATTAGTATTATTGAGGATGACAGGACAATATTGTGCAATAATTTGAGAAAAGAGAAACAAAATAAAAGGGCTGGTTAAATTCACGTGGTGCATTTTGAAGATAGTGACAAGTTTGATTGGCTGAATCAATTAAAATTCAGAAAATATTGCAACTTAGAAAATAAAAAGTATAACCAAAGTGAACGATGTTCATCCTAAAAGATTTGAGTTTAAATCATTCTTTTACCAGACGTGTACATTGTCAAATATTAAAAATGTCCATGAACAATCTTAAACGCTAACAAAAAATATTGGGATTATTTATGCAGTTTGGATCGATTTTTTTTTTGAAAGCTAAGGTGATTACAAGTAGTATCTGTTCTGAATACACTCTCAACCATTTGACAATGCATGCTCAATCACCCTGCTGCAGTCTGCAGCTGCTGGTGTTCAAACTCGTGACCTCTAAGAACAACAACCGTTCTTTTAACCACTGAAACAAGTTAATTCGTGCAACTTGTACATATTTCTTGTTTAAAGAAAAAATGTTATATATTGTTGATACAATAGAATTTTTCTAACTACAACACTGATATAATCTCCCGTCCCATTAATTTTGTCTTTAGGGACAAATTTAATACGACGGAGAGTAACAAATAAATTGACCTTTCAAATGCTTAAAACATGACCTTTCCATCTTGAAAATAAAACAGAATAAATATTGGGCACATTGCATTTCTTTTTTGAATTTAAAGCTTTAATTACTATTGAGCACGAAGCCATCACTGTTGACTGGTACAACAATGTAGAATTTATGCAGTTTCGTTTATAGCGTGTAATCTAAAAGCCTTCAATATTTACCTGCATTTGACTTAAAAACTGAAAAACAATAATAATAATAATTATTATTATTATTTAAATGAAATATATAATTAATAAAACAGAAGAAAATAATGTTTTCATCATTCAACATGATGTCTGTTTTGCTTTCACTATAAGTCATGAAACTTATATTTGACTTTAACCAGTATTTTAATGAAACTTAAGATAATTATCAATGTTAGTCTAACATATGAGGTTTACCCTGACTCCATCATTTCTAGTTCGGTCCCTCGTATTCGAATCTTAAAGATGATTACATTGAAAGAGACAACCACTAGCCCCGAATGTAGACGGTAAAACTTATCATCATATTAATTATCAAATTTGATCCTATTGACTTGATCAAACAATGACATAAAAACATCCTTATTTTACATTTACATCCGAGTCTGAGTAACCGAGAAACATACCGAGCTATTGTTGTGTGCCAAAGGGGTAATTATAAGACTTAACAGATCCTACCAAGTGAAGGGCTTCCTTAAGTGCATTCAGAAGATGCTCAGCGTGATGTTCAATGCCGGTATCTCCATGCTGAGACCGCATGGAGCTCAATACTCTTCCAACAATCTGATGATCATATCAAATAATGTTAACAAGTGGCCAAGAAACAAAAAGAAAAGTAAAAGCCTGTTTTTTGATGGGAAAAAATAAGGTTATAATCGGATTCAGGTGTGACTGTGAGATACAGATACGTGTTCGATACGGGTATTTCAACAAAAATAAAAAAATTGGAGCAATATGGACAACCTACCTTCCGAGCATAACCACCATATGCAATTCCACCAATTAAAGAATGGAGATGATTGGGTTCTGCACCTGCTGTATAAGTTTTTCCAGATTAGTTCCCTTAAAAGGAAATGGATCAAACTTACAAAAAGTACGGAAATTGCAAGTGTTAGAAATTACACTATGTTATTCGGGTTTGAGTATGAGTGTTGGATACAAGTATATGTTTGGCATAGGTTGCAAATGCTATAAATGTACAATATTTACTTGGAATCGAGTATGAGTGTTGGATACGAGTATATGTCTGGCATAGGCTGCAAGTGTGATTGTCAGGCATATGTCCAGAACATATATGTTTTACCTTTTGAAGTTTTTCATGTATTCGAGAGACCTTTGAAGGATAAGGTCCTCATAACTGTGTTGGGTACGCATAAAAAACGGATACTTCAAGAACAATAAAGAAGTGGAGTAACATAGAATTTACATGTCATGTGTGTTTGAAAAAGTCCCCTTTTCTTCAGACCATCAACTGTATGAACATTGGTTCCACCTGCTAGCTGAAGAAAGCCTAGATAAACAGGTGAGACTCGGTAATCGAGGCTCAATTGGAATGAGTAACGATGAACCTTAATATGTTCATACATACACATATCTATACACACATACTTACCAGGAGGCCTTTCTCTAGAAGCAGTGACATGAACAGCAAAAGCAATTGATTCTCTTGTGGCACCTCGTCCAATATCTCCACTCATCGGACGACCATCCAACTGTAAATCACATGTTAGATAATTTCTATTAATGTCACTCAGATTTCGGAAATATGTGGTTTTAGAATTGGGCCAGACCTGCCATAAATTGAAGCAAGACAAATGAGGTTCCATGATGCTATACATTTGATTCATTGCAGAAATAGTTGCATCCCCAGTATCAGGTAAGCTGACCTATAGGTAGGAATGAAACAGATGATCCGGAAGCTAAACCGAAATCCAGGATTTAATCGGTAACACGTTATTAATCACGGTTACGAAAGGGTACTTACTGCTACTAATCTCAGATATTTAACTGAATCTGCCAAATCATCCCAAAGTTCTTTAAAGAGATGAGTCTGCCTGCAAGATAAAAGTCTGGTTTTGCTCACACAACTACAATTACTTGTATTTGAATCAAATCCAAACTGTTTTTGTTTGTTGTGACATTATATTGTACCTCCCACTTGTATGTATCTCTATAGCATCGACGACATTAGTTTTAAGGAGTTCAGCTGTAGCTACAGCATCTCTTACATACGTAACCTCTCCTGAATTGATTCAAAATAATTATTAGGCCTAAGAAATAGACAGAAACATTAAGAAAACACATGCCCGTGTCCAATAGTGGCCATAGATTGTAAGCATTTATAAATATTTGAGGAATAAAGGTTTGTACAAGCAAGAAAGAAGCAATGCTTACTTATTTTATCATACGGGCAAATCGGAAAACAACGCCCGCAACCATAGCAGCGTTCCGTTATCACTCCACCCTGCATCACAAAACGAATATGAGTCACGACAGCGGAGCTCAGATTCATGATGCTATTGAAACTGAAAAATTAATCAAAGAAGAAGAAAGAAAGAAACCTTTAGTTTTTCCGTTTGATTGACATCAGAGAGAACTTCCATTGTAGATTTTTCTCTCTCAAGGGAAATAGCATTTGCAGGACAAATATTTTCACAAGGCCTATGGCAGTCCGAAGGACAATTCTCTGGATCGAATTCTAAGATAAAGTAAAGAGTACTAAGATCAGCCCCAATGAAAATGCCAAGAAATCATATGCATTCATCAAGTACTTAAAGTCGGTTGATCCAGAAGTAACTTCTTCATTCAAAGCCTCAATTCTTAAAGTTAGATGATTCAACAAGAACATATACATAGTCCAAATTTATCTCTTAGTAGTGAGCAGCCTACATGAATGCTTTACTAGACCTTTCAATTGGACGTGTCGGATTGGTTATGAATATTGTCAATTTGGGCTTAAAATCTTTCGCATCCTTACGGGTTCAAACCATATCGGGTCTTGGTTATTTTTTGTTCGGATCATTCAGATTTAGTCTACTTTTGGGTTCGAGATGGACAAGTTGTGATGTCAAAATACTTCATAAAAAACGAAGAGAGTTCGGGTCCAACAAAATCATTGAAATGGAGGTATGTAAATACCAGCTTTACGGAAATGAAGATCCTCATCATCATTAACACTTATCATCACCCAAGGCCTTCTAATTGACACAATCTCCCTAGCTGCTTCAATGCCTTCATTTACAGCTCTCACTACAGACGGATCCGCGGCACAATCGATACAATCAACTGAAAATATAAATAAAGCCACTCATCAACAATTTAAACTTCTCAAAAATTTTAGAACATTCACACAAGTAAAAAGGTAATCCAATTAACTTGTAAATTGTAATCTTTACCTCCGGCTAGAGTGTAAACAAGGGACAAATTCCTTATATCAACTACATCCTGGGGAAAAAACACAAAGGGTTGAAAATTAAGTTTCAATAAAGCAGCGAGATATATGAATTATGAATATCCATTGGTTTTAGAATCTTGGGTACCTCAAAGCTAGCACCACAAATGAGCTTGACCCAGTTTCCCTTTTGCAGAGATAAGTGTGGGGAACAGGATTTTGAAGGAATTCCTATTGATTTTATGAGGTTTTTTACGTTCAGAAGAGGGTTTTTGCTTCCGAATGTTACATTCACTGCAGTAAGAGGGAATAAACTATTAAAAATAAACCAAAGAAGAATTGAACAAATGATCGAACTGTACGGAAAGGGAGAAAAGAACGGACCTTGGTGTTGAGGGGGAACTGCAGAACTGCAGTAGAAGTTCAAAGCCATGGCGGAGAAGCTTGGCGGAGATGGAAAACGAGCAACGGTTAAATGGATAACTCTTTTTAACAGAATTCGGCGGTAAGGCTATATGATTTTGGGTCAATTCGCCTAATACTAGGCTCTTTATTTTTTTTTCCTGAGAAATGGCCCAAGGCAGGAACTCGTGTTGGATTTCAGTCACCATTCGAATATAATTTTCCTGCAGAAAATTAACGACCAGTTTTGGGCCTTGTTGTGCAATCTACAAATGATCAAATTTTCACTTAAAATTAAATCAGTAAAAAAAACTTTTAGATAATAATTCGGTTATGTTTATTTATTAAGTTAAATAAATTTTTAATTTAATTATTTTTTAGATCTCGATCATTTCAAAGCTAAACAACTTATCCTTCTCATGATTTAATCATAGTTCTGTTTCTGCAAAGAATAACGTTCTGATCTAGATTTGAATAGTTTAGTCGACGGATGTGTATGTATTTATTTAAATTTAAAAATAAACTAAAATACTACTTTCCATTTGAATTAAAATTACTAAAAAATCCCACACATAAACAATTGATGGTTATTGCATGAATTACAATCTAAATTGATAATCTTAAAACATTTTAAATCCTCCAAATTTAAAAATTGTAAACTCAAATAATAAATCAAATCTCTAAGCACTATTTTTTTCAAGTCAAAAAATTTATGAAATTACGATTCGACTCAATTCGAATTTTTACAAATTATTTTTTCTCTTCGATTCTTCTCTCAACTTCTCCCATCGTCTTGTTCTTGCCCCTGTTTGGCTACTTATGTGATGGTTTTAAAAAAGACACGATAATAGATCGAGTAGGGGTAGAGAGAACGGTCGTCCCCTGAAAATTAAAATTCGTATATAATTTATTTTTAAAATTATATATATTTTAAGAGATGTCAACTTATAAAATTTCAGGGGACGAAAATAATTTTTCAATGAGAAATACATAAAAAATTTTGATAAAATTTTAAATTTTTACGGGTCGATTGCCCCCTTAAACCCCTCTCCGTCCATTTCTGTTTGAGAACACATGTACGGTTGTGCAAAGCACCTAATAAAATGATGCCAATTGCCAAAGCAGAGTACATGATTACGTGAATGACATCAAGGTCCCCTTACACTTTTGACTCCATACACCAAAAAGTCAACGTCCTTCAAAGTTCCGTACCATCTATAATCAGAATAAACGGTTTGTATCGTATTTATTTTAAAATTACACGTAAATTTTGATATACAATTTTACTATTATTTTTATATGTGTAATTGTACAAATGTTTTTTTCCACAAAAAAGTAATTGTACAAATGTAATTTTAATTTCAATTTTCATGCAAAAAGAACTATACTATAATAAATAAACACAACATACTTTTTATATATAGATTTATGTTTACTAGTAATAATTTTGTGTACCCTTTTTATTCGTTGTCTAAAATCGAACTCCATCTTAATTTAAATAAAAATGATTTTTAGCGAGATGATTCCTTTGAAAATTATAATAAAAATTAAAGTGATGAGACTCGTTTATATAATGTAAAACTTTTTAAATTTTAAATATATTTTTAAATTATTAAATAAGTGAAAAGGATATGGGAAGATGATTAAAATACATAATAGTAAATAAAAGTTGAGGCAGCGGACTCAAAAAGTGGCAGACAAAGATGGAGAAATTTGGTTGCAACACGTAAACAAAAATTAAAATTTTTCCGGGAAAACAAATAAATAGCTGACAAAAATTAAAATTTTGGAGGCAAACCAAACAGGAAAGAAAACAATTCAGTGGCGCCTTTTTTTTTGTTCATTTAATGAAAGTTCATTATTTTTGTAGATTTTGGCGGGTGGCAAAATGGAATAAAACTATATCCATTAATGGCGTTTCAGTCATTTCACAGCCAATGAGCTAGGGTTTCTCGTCCCGTTTATAAAGAGTTTTCTGAATCCGCCTACGTGTGGTGTTTTATGTCGGTTTGATTCTTTTTGTGACTTGAAAATTTTCCTTCTCTTTCTTTCACTTTCTCTCGCGAGAAAATTGTCACACTCTCACTCTGATCAGCACAAAACAAAGTCACTCAGCAAAATCTCCATTTCATTTCTACTTTGTTTTCTGAATCATTTTCGGTATTTTGATCCAATTTAACTCAAAGCTTGTGTTAGTTTCAGATCTTCAAAAATGCTGGATCCAAGTGAGAAAGTTAGTGATCATCAATGTTCTTCATTTCATCATTAAGCTTAACCTTCCATTTCCGCTTAGCTGATTCGCTTCTTATTTTCTCCTCTGCAGGGATCAGATTCTGAAGATCAAAGTTATGAACGCACAGAAATGATTTCACCAAACGGATCTGAAAATCAAAGCGTTTCCAATGAACAAATCAAGAAAACTTGCGCCGATTGCGGTACTTCTAAAACCCCGCTTTGGAGAGGCGGCCCAGCTGGTCCAAAGGTATTAATCTCTTTCCATTCCAACATCCTTTTGATCTCCAATCTTTGATTTTTGTTTTCGTTTTTTTGATCTTTTAATTCGATTATTTGCAGTCATTGTGCAATGCGTGCGGGATCCGAAGCAGGAAAAAGAGGAGGACAATCATAGGATTAAAGAAAGGAGAAGAGAAGAAATCAAAGAAAACCCCTAAAAGTTTAGGGGAAAATCTGAAGCAGAGATTGATATCATTGGGAAGAGAAGTTTTGATGCAAAGATCAACGGTTGAGAATCAAAGGAGAAAATTGGGTGAAGAAGAACAAGCTGCTGTTCTTTTGATGGCTCTTTCTTATGGTTCTGTTTATGCTTAATTTTTGGTGATTTTTGCTTAATTCTTTTAGTTTAGTTAACTAATTGTATTCTGTAAGTGCAAGAAAAAGTTTTGAATGTTGTATTTTGCCTAATCTAATTTTAGCAGTAGTTTATGTTTTTGTGTTCCTTTTTTATTGAATTTATTTTGTTTTATTGAATGTGTGGTTCATGTGAAAATGAAAAAGGCAAATTCCCTACAGAAATAAAAGAGAAAAGATTGTTGATTTTGAATTAGGATAAGGATGAAAAGATATGTATAAAGGGGAAATGAAAATGAAGTTTCAAAGGGAAACCAAGAATTTTCTTGGGCGCCAAACAGCATGAAGTACCATGGAATTTTGCTAGTTCAACTTATTTTAATCGAAATGTCTCAATTCAAACTGAAGCACATATGATTGAATTTGAACATCCATAATCTTTCATAGGTAGAAAGAAAGTTTCCGTTTAAGGTTAAAATTAAATATTTAATCTTATTATTAGAGGTGAAAAAATTTAACTCGAAAAAATTAAATTATTTGAGACACCTAAAGATCTGACTAGCTTTGACTCGATTTGTTATTTTATAAACGCGACTTAAAAAATTAAATAAAATTTGAGTTATAAAATAAAAATTTGAATAACTTAAAAATGTATTTCGGAACATGTTGGATCTTCGTCAACAAGCACACACAAACCAGCGGGAAATTGATCCGGAGTTGCATCTATGGAACTTAACAAGTTTAATTAGGCTAGTTCAACAAATTCAATTTCTATTATGAATCGAACATGAATTTTCAAAGTAAAACTCAATAGGGTTGTGAGTTCGATCGAGTCGGCTTAAAATTTTTTGAGTTATTCGAGTTGACGCGTCATATTTTACAACACAAATTATTATTATTTTTTGGATAAGAGTTGTGATTTTATTCCACATCCAAATCCACCAACAACTTTACAATAAATCTATTCGGGACCTATTTTAACTATGGATATCCCACTCTATACACAATCGAGCATTTACACTATCTTCTAAATCTATGTTTTTGTTTTGGAATTTAAGGCCAATCACCATCTGTACACCTTCAACTAGATCTTTCACTGTACGAGAAATTCCCCTAAAAATCCGAAAGTTCCTCTCCTCCCAAATACTATAGATGCACGCAGACCAAGCGAGACTTAAAATGTTTGCAATAAGGGACCTCCCTCTAAATTTCATTGCTGCCCATTGCAATTCATCTTCCCAAACTAAGATTTACCTATGAACAATTGAACATTGCATTTCAGCAAGATCAAGCTCCAAACTGCAGCAGCAAAAGGGCATTCGAAAAACAAGTGATTACGAGATTTAATGCCATCAGGACACATCACACAATCAACACAAGAAGCGATACCCATTCGAAACAACCGGTCTCTAGTAGGGAGTCTATCCAATAGACACATCCATGCAATAATAATGTGTTTCGGAACATGAGAAGGACACCACACCAGTCGTTACCAACCAACTTTCTTCTTCCGATTTCTCACTCTCTCAAAAATCCACGCAGTGTTAATCACTGACCAATTCAGGACTCCCGTAAAGATCAAGCCAATTTCTACACGCATCTTCAGAATTTTTCTTACCATCCAACTAAAGTAAGGTTGGCTCTCAAGCAACCAAAAATCAGTCCCCTTAAAAACGTATGCCTTAAGCCACGCGACCCAAAGTGAACCCTGATCAGCAAGGATATTCCGCACTAAAAAAAATGCAAGTTTTGTTCCAACAACCAATATCATTAAGACCAAGTCCACCTTTTGATTTCAGAAAGCAAATCTCACTCCATTTCACTCGAGCTCCATAGGCTGCTTTGTCACCTCCTTTCCAAAAAACTTCTTACAACACAAATTTTATTTGAATTATTTTATTTGAGTTTATAAAATTCGAGTCGAATTTTCGAGTTCCTATACAAATTTAATTGTAATTATTTATCGATGTTATAGTATAGTTTGATTCAGATATGAATATATATTTCATCATATGTGACTTATATTTCTTCATATTTTTTTATAATGGTATATATATATATATATATATATATATATATATATATATATATATATATATATATATATCATGATATATATCATGAAAATTTGAGGAACTCGACTCAAACATAAAAATCAACTTACTAATTATTACAAATTTCAAGTTATTCGAGTTTCTATTTTACAACTCAAACTTTATTTGAATTTGTTTTGAAAGTCGAGTCCAAAATTTTAATTTTTTCGAGTTGAATTTTGCTCGCCCCTAAAACTCAATCGAGTTCAACCCATTCTTTGAAACCCGAAGTTCGAGAGTTTTATATGGCTTGAACCCTTCTCAATCTTGATTAGATCCCTAGTTGCAATATCACCAGAAAACTTCAACTTCTACAGCAATCAAATGGTCTAAATTTTACATAAAAACCAAATTCTAAATGAGGATCCCATGAAAATTTACCAGGATTCAATGCCCAGACTTATGTCTAGAGCAATCAAAATGGTATTTTTACATCACAAATCAATCCCAAAATAAATAAAAGAAGAGCAAATATCTTCTGATTATTAGAGTTAGAAAGCCTCCAATGGCCCTGCTGCTGGACAACGTCGAAAATCACCCTAAAGTTAGTTGAGTCATGCCGGATTTTGCTACGGAAACAATAAAAATATTCGAACGGAATTCCTTCGTGCGTCGTGCACAATACATGCCCTGCAGTTATCTTCCAATGGCTACTCGTCGGTCCTGATTATCCCGTTCATCTGATCCTGCTATGTCGAAAAGAAACTGGCAGCATATGATAATAATAAAGGAAGTTGCGGTTCTTGGAATAAAGCAAATCCGGTTGCTTGAAGAAACATGAACTTGAGGTCCTAATGATTGATTGCATAAGAGATTATGTACATCATAAAATGCAATAATCATGGCAAGAACTGGAGAATGACGGAGGTCGTCTACACCTGAATATTATCCAGGGAATACCCATCGAAATCGAACTCATTTTCAGCTGGTGCAATGCCTTGTTGCTGCCGGAAAATCGAATTTTTAAATGTAAGTGAATATCCACATCGATCCGTAAATAGAAGAGAATAAAAAGAATTAACCTGTTTCAGAAGAGCACTCATGAGATCCTCTTGTCCAAAGTGATCGATGAATAGATTGTCAGAGTTTACATCCGCAACACTCTCGGTCTTGACCCGAATTGTATTGTCAACAGGAAGGGAGTTGAGATGCTGACTAACATTTAGGAGATTCCCTGGCTCTGTACTATCTCCTGCCGAGAACATCGCCTTGCTTACAACGGCTGCACTCCTGTTTTGTCCGCTCATTCGGCCTGAAGAAAATCCTTGTTGAACTAAAACCGATTGTGAAAGATCAAGGTTGCCTTGCAGAGAGTTTGAATGTCGGGAGTCATCAAATGTCATGCCAACATTCTGTAGCTCCCAGTTTTGGGGTTTATGTTGATTCAAGTTATTAAATATATCATAACTCGACATGAACCCCACTGATCCTTTAATTTCCGAGTTAAAGTCTTCCTGAAAAGTCCCTTTCGATGTGCAACCAGACATCCCCGGAGTACTTCCAAGGGGGAAACCATTACCAGGTAGTTCTGAAGCATGATTCATGGGGAAATTCAACATCGAAGAGCTCTGCGGAACTGGATTATAACTTGCAGCAATCCCATTTGATATTATAGGCTGCCCCACAGATAACGGAAGCCTGGGAGCACGAGCAAACTGTGGCTGACCCATCTGCATCAATGCTGAGTTATTTTGGTTACTTTGCACACTATGGGAAGCGACTTGCATATTTATCAATGCCGAGTTATTTTGGCTACTTTGCACACCATGGGAAGCGACTTGCATATTTATCAATGCCGAGTTATTTTGGCTACTTTGCACACCATGGGAAGCAACTTGCATATTTATGTTTCCTATTGATTGTGAAGTGGTAAGCTGCTTCGGCTCCATAGTCGTCGGAATTCCATGAAGTAAATTTATTGGCTTATTAGTATTCATAAGTTGTTGCTGCCCTTCTCCAAATCTTAACTTCGGATTTTCGAAGCTAAAAATGTTTCTTTGATCAACAAGGGGCATAGGTATGCTCGATTTAGCGGTTGACCGACCAAGCGCAGCTGCTTGGAGTGTGGCGAGACATTGTGCAGGAAGTTGACCACCGGCAGCAAGAGCTTGAAGATCAAGCCCACTGACTGAAGATAGCGGACCAAAAGTTTCTTCTTGGGGGTTCATAAAAGAATTATTTGCATGCGGCGATACCCCACTCAGCCTTCTAAGATACAAGCGATATTTCTGATCACAATATAGTGAAGCCATTATCATCAAGAACCAAAGAAAACTATTTCAGAGAATTATTTATAAGCAAATGTAGTCAAGTAAAAAGTTAGCGTATTTAGTAAACATGTACCGTACCTGAAGATGGCTGGCAACATTTTCTCTGGTAAGGCCAGGAACATTCATCAACTCCAAAATTTTCTTCGGGACAGCCTCTGAAGAAGAAGATCAAATGCCACGGAGAGGAATGAAAACAGCACGTAGAACATATGAATGAAGAGAGAATATATAAACAACAACGTAATATGACATCGATAATTGAATATGTCACTTAGATTTAGTCCATGCCAACCAAGGAAACACACTTCAACTCAGATCCTTGAGCATACCTCCGAGTAAAATGGTGCAAAAGAACAAGAGATTTCCACCAGATTTTAGAAAACAAAACAGTATCACTTTATGCATGCTACTATGATAAGAAGATGGAACATTTTGCAAGTATATATCAATAAAATAAAAGAAATGGGTAAAGGACTCGTACTGTCAATGCCTAATTGATTAACTGCTGCAACAAACTGTTGATGGAGCTCAACGGACCAGACAACCCTCGGCTTCTTTAGTGTGGATGTATCATCTCTATCCTCGGTTTCATCTTCGTCATCCTTCCTCTTTTTTGAGCTTTTCCAATTTCCTTCATTAGCCGAGGATGAGTATTCCGCGTCTTCAGATTGCTTTTGTTGCCGATCTCCTTCTTCTACACTTCCCGATTGCTCCAAGTCCTTCCACCCGTTCTTCCTCTTCCGAATGACATGCTGCCATATGTTCTTCAGCGCCTCCATACGAACCGGTTTGATTAGGTAATCACAGGCACCATGTGTAACACCCTTCATGACGACATGTTTTCCATCATCTGCCGACATCACTGCAGAAAACACAAGTCGGAGTATGAGGTCGGAACATACTCCAAACCTAATGAAATCTCCGATCCATGGCGACTAAATCCATGTCAAACATATATGATAAGAGAGCTTACTGATGACAGGGAGATCCATCTCCAAACCAATATGCTCAAGAAGTTTGAATCCATCCATGTCCGGCATATGAACATCACTGATAACGATATCGAATCCATTTTTGTTCTCCCGGAGGATAGCCAACGCAGTTTCGGCTCGATTGCATTTCGTAACTGAAACAAAAATACAAATCAAACCAATCATCCATCAAATTTTAAGAATATCAAGCTCTTAGCTCCAAACAAAGTGAATCCGCAAACCCACAAGAAACAAAGGAACTCCCTATGTTTACATGTATGCACAAATCAAAGCAAAAACAGGCCTTTAAAGCTAATAGATACTTCAAACAATTTGCAGAAAATAAGCTGTCTCAACTAAGTTAAAAAAAAAACATTACTTTCCCAAATCCAGGAAATGGTTATCAACAGTTCATGTAATAGACATGTAATTGAAAACCCATACCAGAAGCAGAAAATTAGTATCTTAAACACAGAATTAGTGATCAAAACGAAGAATTAAAGAAAACCCAAGAAAAAGATTTGCGATTTTACCTTCATATGAACAAGTTCTCAGCATCTTCTCCAAGATTATGAGACATGTTGGATCATCATCAACAACGAGCACACGGAGACCAGCAGGAAACTGATCTGGAACTGAATCTGCTGATTTCCAAGCAGCGCTTGAGCTAGCACTCGACATGGATCCTTTTCCACGACTTGAAAACCCGATCCGAAACCAGAAAACAAGGGGAAATTTTTGCAGAAAGATGCTGGGTTTCACATGCTTAAACTTGAACTCACTCGTTCAAGCATCAAAAAAAGGTTGATACTTGATACCCAGAATTGAAAATTCAAAGAAACCCAAGTTGAGATAAGGTGAAAATTGAAGGAAAAGAGAGAAATTCTGGATTATTAGAATAGATAATTTATATACAATTTTTCTTTTTTGGGTGAGATTCATTCAAGTTGAAGTTCATTCAAGCTTTTTTTTAATATTTAAATAAATAATTGCTGAAATTCTTTTATTTTTTTAATTCAATGTGGGTCAGTCCTTGAAGTGTGGATCCAGCTCACATCTAAAGTTGACAGACTCCAAACATCCAAATGTATTTTCTTAATCAATAATAATGGTTTAATAATTTTCTCTATGATAAAAAATAATAATTTTCTCATTAAATTCCTGTAAATCAAAAAATCAAAAATTGATTTAAATAATAATGTTTAGTTCAGTTTTATTGTTATTTGAATGTATTATGTTATAATTTATTTTATATTACTAAAATTATTTCTTGGATTCTGAGTTTATTATTACTTAAATGAATTTAATTGATTTCAAGTTATGGTCGCATATTAAAATAAATATTTTATAATTATATTACTGAAAATAATTTTAAAATCTTGTATAAAAGTTTAAAAAAAAAATTAAAATCTGACTAGTCAAACCTGTTAGAACTAATAATTTTTGATTCAGTTTAAATTTAATTTTTAAAATCCAAAATATTGTTTTATCATAACAGCAAACTCTTTCAAAGTTGATTCAAACCGAATTTGTTACCATTTGCCGATTTTTATTTCGTTAAATATTTACTGATTTACGGCCAAAATATATTTTTTACTGATTTTATTAATCTAACGCGTATAGACTGAATAGTTTTACCGAATCATGAACCCAACTGGTTTGGGGTCCCACGTTATTGGAAAAGATGGGACCCACAGAACCGCTTTAGAGGTGTCCATGTCAGCAGAGAAGCAGCTAGTATAACGTGACGTGTCGCGGGACCCATGGTGGGTCCCTTCATCAACCATACCAAGAGCAACAAAAAGACAAAAAGAAGACATTAAAATTTTATAGGATAAATTACTTCATACGTCACTTAATTATCAGTAAAATTATAAACGAGTCATCTAACTTTACAAGTCACAAATAAGTCATTTAATTAATCGATCGTTACAAACAAGTCGTTGGATCATTAAATTTGAAACCGACGTTAGAAGGTGCCGTTAGGAAACTTTCTAATAATTTTCTTATTGATAAATTACACCAAAAGTCACCCACAATTATTGATAAATTACAAAAAGGTCACCCAATTTCTCAAAGTCACAAATGAACACATAATCTTACTGTCGTAATCAATTAATTGAGTGATATGATTGTAAGTCTTTGAAATCTAAAATGATTTATGTGTTCTTTATTTCTTTGAACATTCTTAACATGATGATATTTTTTGTTTTATTTTTTATTTCTATAAAATTTACGCATACACGTTACAAATAAAACTGTTTGAACTCGAATATCGAAAAACTCATCCATTCTGCACTACAATTATGAGTTTTTTATTCTTCATTTTAATTTTATGCAGATGTTGAAAGGCAAGATTCTGAAGCAATGGCCAGAAAATGAGTGGATGCAGAAAGAATATCGATTAGCTAAAAAAGGTTGCTCAAATAATTTTCATACGCGAAAGCTTGCAACTACCTGTTAAGGTTGTCATTCCAATTCGACCGGGATTTATTTTCAGTTCGATTGAGTTTTATTTTAAAATTTAAATTTGATTTATGATAAAATTCGATATAACTAAACTCACTTGATTATATATAATTAAATTCCAATTGCACTTGATTGAATTTTAACCTATGTTAGTTGAACATAAATATCGAACACAAATATTTGTTTAAAACGAATTAATTTCATTTTCTCTCTCTAACATATAATCATAAGATTATATATCCGGACTCGTATTAAAACATTAAGGCGGGGTGGTTCAAAGATTTAAAGAGCCATTTGGGGTCTAAGGGTCTCGACCAAAATTCGTTCTTACTTATGAAAATTGTGTCATGGTATTATTCTCACTAAAGGGGCTCTTGCTGGTCGATTCCATGGGAGCTTCAATGACTCAGACTGTTGCCCGAAATGCGGGGTTGATTCAGAGTCTATTGAACATCACCTTTTCTTCTGCCCGTTTGCACAAGCAGTTTCGAGAGCGTTAGGTTTCAGTTACTTTCCATTCCCATCAGGCTTTCCCGATTTTTCTCAATGGTGGTACACAATAAATGACTTTAAAAAATATGGTATCTTCGATGAAAGATGCGTTCTCCTAGCTTTTCTCCTCTGGGCAATCTGGAAGTCTAAGAATGCTTTCGTGTTTGACAATAGGAAAGACAATCTGTGGGATGTTTGGTTACGTGCGGAGAGCTCCTTCTTGAAATTTTTACAAGAAATATCGATGAGTATGCCGAATTCCAGAGCCGACCTAAGAAAATCAAGAGATGGTCACCCCCTCCCCTGTGTATCATAAAGATTAATTGTGATGCTGCTTTTGACAATCTCACCGGAAAAGCCTCTGTGACAGCCATAGCTCGGGATTCCTCAGGAAACTACATTCAAGGAGTCTCGAAACTAGAGCTTGCCCTTTCAGCAGTAATAGCTGAAGCAATGGTCATCATACTAGGCATGTCTCTTGCAGCTACGAATGGATTCCCTCGAATCATCATCGAGTCGGACTGTCAAGCTGTAATTAACAGGCTATGTTCAGGGGCGTTGTCAGAGTGGGGCTCTTCAGCTATTGAAGAGGACATTAGAAGTAGGACTGAGATTTTTGATGAGTGTGCTTTTTCTTTTGCACCCAGATCCTGTAATCAGACAGTTCACTGGCTTGCTAAATCTGTAAGGGACCTTCAAGTCCAAACTGTTTGGGGACCTCTTCCCCCAACTGGTCTTTATGTGTACTTAGAAAGTTGATATCTAATGAAAATTTTTTCCTTTCGATCAAAAAAAATGGGCCCTTAATTTATAATAAATTTTTCTATTAAAAAAAAATTTATTAATAAAAAAATGTTGGATTACACTCTTTAAGCAACATAAAATTGACTACAATCATCTAAAAACCTAACATTTTTCACTTAAAAGGTAATATTTTTATTGCATATTTTGAAGCAAAATCATATACTTGCTATCAACTTCTTCCAAAAGATCAGTCTCGAGTCTCGACTGTCATCAAAACAAGTCTAATTAGTATTTCTTGTAACATAGTTGTCTGTAAATATGAGTTCACAAACTTCAATTTTGAAAAACTTCATTATGCAGAAGCAACAATAATAGGATTGGTCAGTAAAACTCTATATGCAATTGTCGCATTGGGAAGCAATTAAAATGTTTTTAAAACTTTAATAAATTTATTGTTTCTATTTTTTTCCTTGGGTAAAAGCTCTCTAAGTAATTTAAGCTCAACAAATAACTCGTTTACATCTACACCAGATAACACATATTTCCTAAGAGCATTTTTAAAATTATTGCAATAAGACTTGAGATTAACATCATCCAATAAATATAATTTATCATAATAAAACAAGAAACCATCAAATAATGTGATCCTATTTGAAATTTTTCACTATCAATAGAAAAATATGAAATTATAAACCGAAAGTGTATTTTTAAGTAAAACTGCACGCACACGCACGCACAAACTTTTATAAAATGAGAAATTAAGGAAACATCTTATTAATCTTCCAATTGCCACCATATATACTAACACACATCTTACTCATCTTATTAAATTTTCAAAATACCTATTTTTTAAATTAAGATTTGCTGATAATTTTTTTAAAAAAATAATTACATGTATAATAATTTATTTCGGGACCTTCTTTTTTCGAGGATCTTGTACGGTTGCACATTTCGCACATGCCCAAAACTACCATATTACAAAGCAACAATGGTTTATATAAACCAAATCCCCCTCTTGGTGCCTCAATTATAATGATTTACATGTTGCATGGAAAAATAGAAAATTTGGGACAAGTTGCCAACTTGATGGGAGCAGTGCCTGACCATGTGAATAATGGGATAAATTGGGGTGGTGGGGGGAATTTTTATATCTTTCACATGCCAGTTTCCTTAGTCAGCAAAACTAATCATGGTGCACTTTGAAACATAAAGAAACCTTAATTTAGCATCTCATTGGTCTGATTTTGTCCTGAAATAAAAAGAGTGCATATGCATAGTTGCATTTGCACACACTTTTCTTGGCAATTCAATCCTATGTTTAATTGAGCATAAAAAGAGAGAGAAAAACATCATTGTTGCTTTACAAAAGACATTAAACTAATAGCAAATTGGGGTAAAATTAATGAAGCCTCCACATTTTCTTTTGTTCGTAACTTTTAGCGTCTTATAGTTATATAGGTTCATATTATATTTGTTCAGAATTTTTTGTTGCACACCCTTTTCTTAGCAATTCAATTCTATGTTCAATTCAGCATCAAAAAGAGAGAGGAAGAAACATCATTATTGCTTTACAAAAGACACTAAACTAATAGCAAATTGGGGTAAGATTAATGAAGCCTCCACATTTTTTTTGTTCGGAATCTTTAGCGTCTTATAGTTGTATATGCATAGTTGCATTTGCACACTCTTTTCTTGACAATTCAATCTTATGTTCAATTCAGCATCAAAAAGAGTTAGGAAGAAACATCATTGTTGCTTTACAAAAGACACTAAACTAATAGCAAATTGGAGTAAGATTACTGAAGCCTCCACACTTTTTTGTTCGGAACCTTTGCTCAGAATCTTTTGCGTTTTATAGTTATATATGCATAGTTGCATTTGCACACCATTTTCTTGGCAATTCAATCCTATGTTCAATTCAGCATAAAAAGAGAGAGGAAGAAACATCATTGTTGCTTTACAAAGACACTAAACTAATAGTAAATTGAGATAAGATTAATGAAGCCTCCACACTTTTTTTGTTCAAACCTTTATTTGAATCTTTAGCGTCCTATAGTTATATATGCATAGTTACATTTGCACACCCTTTTCTTGACAATTCAATCCTATGTTCAATTCAGCATCAAAAAGAGAGGAAGAAACATCATTGTTGCTTTACAAAAGACACTAAACTAATAGTATATTGGGGTAAGATTAATGAAGCCTCCACACTTTTTTTTTGTTCGGAATCTTTAGCGTCTTATAGTTATATAGGTTCAGATTATATTTGAAGTCGAGTTAGATTTTATCTTTAAATGAAAGATAAAGTTTTCTTAATGTTTATTTTTTCATCTATAAAACTTACATTCGAAGCTTACATAAAAAAGTATTGAGCTTCGGATGACTCGATTTAACAAGAATGAAGCCTCAATCCTTTCTAAATCTTTTTATTAGGTCATTGGGTGTTTTGGCAACCCGTAGCCAAAGAAACTGCATCAAAAAGCTACTGAAAGCATATGGAAAACAATTGCATTAGCCAACTGGGATGGATCGAGAGGTGGTGTTTTTGAAAATTTTAGATTTTGACACTGTTTGATAAAGAGAGGTTTGAGCTAAAATTAATGGTTTGATCGGTAAAATCCACTAATTTAAATGTTCGGTAAAGAGCGATTTGAAATAACGGATTGATGTGAAACCTCTAATTTTAAAAAAGCTGTTAATAGGAGCTTTTTGAAATTACATTAAAAATAGTTATATAAATAATAAATTAATATATAGATCTTTCAAATATACTTAGAAATGTTATATTAAAAATTATTTTTCATAATCGAATTACTATTAATACCTAATAAACTATTCAAATAAATATCAAATATAATCATGTACTTATATGTCATTTTGCTTGATTAAATAATTAAACAACTATCAGCTATCAGTTAATTTTATCAAACACTTTTATACAATCAGCTAATACAATCCGCTAGCAATCAGTTATCCGCTAATTGCCAAACATGGTCACTCATATATTTTAGAAAATTACTTTGAATATTATATTAATGATCTAACATTGCATTCCTGACATTTTTAAATTCTCATAAAATTTTACTAAGTATAAAAATTAGCATCCCTAATATATAATTTTGTATCCGTCCCTAGTAGCCAAGGAACTGCACCTTCATCCCATGCCAAAAATGGTATAAATTTAGCGATGTTACTCAGACTCGAGTTTGTGTATCTAGTACGAGTATATATCCGACATGGATTTTTCCATATGATTAAAGGGTTGTATTTTTATACATTATCATGTCTGAATATATGTCAAATATGAATGTTTCCATTACAGAATTGCTACTATAATAGGCTTGTTTAAGGCCACCATATACTAACAATTCGGTTTCAATCACAGGGTTGTTGAAGAATCTGATAAAGTGTTCACCTGAAAATTTTGGCAAAGGAAGAAGATAATGAGAAGACTGTTGATAATTTCATCCCCAAATCGGACACCGGCTTTGCCGAATATGCAGAGCTGATTTCACAAAAGCTTCCTCCATATGAGATCTCTGTGTGTGTTTTCATATCTTTTAAACTCCCTTAAATCTTCCCTTTTCTGATTCATTCTCAAAGATTGGAGAATCATAACCCCATTTTCTTCCCTTTAAACTCCCTCTTTTAAAGTGACTAAAGCTCTCATTCTCTCTATAAACTTCACTCCTCAAGTGTGGATAGCCATGAAAATAATACTCTGAAGGCTCGAAAACTGGGGTCTCTCTTCGAAACCTATGATTGTTTGACGGATTGAACACTGGTGATTCCCTCCTGTTAACCTTCAAGCAGTGTTCTATAACTCTAATTTCCTCTTCCAATCTGTTCCTTATATCTTTTAGAATCTGCATGGATCTCTCAGGTTTTGAACAATTCATAGGATCCTGAGCTTTGGGTTTTGATGAATGTTGTGAAATGTTATTGACCAGAAGGTTTGGATTCGAATACGGGATCTCGTCGCATTCGATGCAGAACTGTTTCCTCCTCTCTGAGTTGAAAGCTCTTCTCTTTACATTATCTGAGAGACATGAATATGCCTGCAAGCGAGAAACAGTTTTTCATTACTCTCATGAAAAACAAATTATGTTACTAAATTGAATGTGTTACAGTTCTTTATTGTCTAATTATGGTTTTAGTCCTTCTACCATGATAAAATTTAGGATTTAATCCATCACTATGAGCTTAAATAGGGAGAGATATGGGTGGCACAAGGCTTGGACTTTAGTCTTTGATGTCACTATGAGCTTATGTAGGATAATCTCTCTACTTTAATTCCGCATAGTTTGAGTATTCTTTTTTATAAGTTGGTTCCGCTTAAGCAGATCTCGAGTTAGAGGCGTTGTGCGATGCGGGTAGATACGGCATAGTAGTAAAAAATGTTTCACACCATTGTCGAGAACAACTATTAGTATTGTTAATCTAGACCTACTAAAAATATTTTAGAATAAAATTAACAATCAGTTGATTTAGTGAGATGATGCACTAAATTCCTTAAACAATATCAATAATTCGGATTAGTAATCCAATCCTTTATTATTCTTTAGGCAACAATAATCTATACTCATGGTAACTACAATTTGTTGAAATCTACCAAGCAGTCCAATCCAACCCAACTTCCAATGCCACCAAAAGAATAGAAAGGCAATAAAAGTAATCTAACCTCTGAAACAAGCTTGAAGGCAATCTCAGCTTTTGGATGCTTATTCTTATCTGGGTGAAGCTGCAAAGCTGCAAACATATACACAAAAACAACCCTTTTTCAATAATACAATGATGAATACAAACTGATAAAAAATCAGCACAAATTTCAATTTCTGGCATTAAAGATTAGCCTACCAAGTTTATGATAACGCCTTTTGATAAGCTCTAATCCTGCATCTTCTGCAACCTGCAAAGGAAAGATCATGAGCCAAATGAAGGAGGAGGATGGCGGTTCACACGGTGGTGCTGAGAGCTGGAAATGCAGCACCACCGTGCGAAACCGCCGATTAAAAGACCGGAAAAAGGGAAACGAAAAGACATACTCCCAAGAGACGATACCAGTCGATGAAATGTGACTTCACAAGGTGTTTGATACGGTGCCTGTGACAACATGCAATGGGGGTGGTTGCCATGGAGCAAATTTCCAGCACCAACTGTGACTTTGAATCCGATAATGATTCAAACCCAATTTTCCTCATTGTTTGAAAATCAAGAAAAATGGGGTTTTGGCCTAAGAATTTGAAGGATCAAAACATGGGAATGAGAGAATAAATAATGTAAATCGAAAGGTGGAGCGGTTAAGAAGTTTTATTTGAAAGTGGATCAGTTGGTGGGAAGGAAAAGAGTATTGTTGGGGTTTTTGCCATTGTTTTGGCTAATTAAAGTTAAAAAAAAATGAGAATTTTTAAGGGATTTTAGCAAATTTTCTTACTGTTATGTTTGTTTTTTTAGGATTTAAAATGTTTAAATCAATTTGAGGTTTTGAATTTAAATCACTTTTTGCAGTTTAAAATTTGTAAATTAATTGTTAGATTAGATTTTTTTAGTGATTAATATCAAAAAATTTAAACTGAATTTTTGTGGATAACTGAAAATCCTTTCATTGATTATTATTTTTTTAAAAATTATGAGTATTTATTTTATTTTATTTATAATATTACAATTCAAACAACTAATTTTATTTTAAATATTTAGCATCTCTCATCCTACAAATTAAAATTTATTTTAAAATAAAAATTTTAGGGTTGATAGAGAAATAAGTTTTTAGGTAAGTGCTTGTTTAGATATAGCTTACATTTAAAAAGAGAAATTTAAATATCTCAAAATTATTTTTTTATTATAATATATATTTTCTTTCTCTCTCTCTCTCTTTTTTTTTTTTTTTTTGACATAAGGAATGAGTAATTAATTTCAACAGGTTAACAATAAAAGAGTATTGAATTCATTCACATGAAATTGGAGCGTCGAGCCAATGTGACCCACCCAAATGATACCTAGTTGGAGACCCCTAGAATAAAAATAAAGGTTTCGAAAGTACAGTTGAAATTTTGAGATTCGAGTTTCTATGTGAATTTTCTTTTGATTTATTTTTTATAATTTTATTCGAATATAAGATAATAATTATGATAAGTTTTAAATTTAGATAAATCCATACACATCTATAAATTAAATTGTTTTAGTTTTACTTTAAACATATTTAAATTATTAGTTTGATAATTCAATGTAACTATTGGTTATGTTTGTGGTTCTTTGAACAACATTAATTACAGTCTATTCGATAACGTGAGAATAAGTCTGAATAGTATAAATATTATACATAATTATATATTAAAAAATATTTTTTAGAAATATATTTAAAAGTATTATTAAAATGGATATGGTTTGAACAATGGCACATGTCATTTGTAGTTTTATTAAAAGAGTGGGGTACAAAATCTTCAATGAAGTGTTTTTTTGTTTGTTATAACACGATTTATGTATTTTTTGTTATAGTGTTTATTTTATGATTCATATCTGGGATTTACATTTTTTCTTTCTAACAATGTAAATTTTAAGGTTTGAACTCGAGTTTTCTTCATGAGAGAGTAATGTATATTGCTATTGTACCAAACCCTTGTTAGTAATTTATGCCTTCTTAATTTGGAGTAGAATACTTTATGGATTGGAATTTAAATATTAAAAGTAATTTATTTAGGTTTGAGTTGAAATTATATAAATATATTACACATGAGTGTAATTACTAGGATAATTATTACTACATTTTATTAGAAGTGTAATTACAAGAAATTCTAATTCACTAGTAAACATGTTTGGTTAGTACTTAGTATAGTGTAATTAAATATTAATTTTTGTATGACATATTTGGTAGTACAAATTGTAATCCTACTATTACATACGTTTAAAATATAAAATAATATTTTATAAAAAGAAATATAAAATAATATTAATTATAAAATTGAGAAGGGTAATTATGAGCGTAATTACATAAATAGAATAGTGTAATTGGAGGCCTCCAATTACACTTAATTTAATAAGATCCATAAATTACAATAGCTGTCCAAACACACTAAAACTTGAGAGTAAATAACACATAAAAAAGCGTAATTTAATCAAAATAAATTCCGAAAATTTAAAGCAATTTGTTTGAAAAGCAATTAATATTGCATAAAATTTGATTTTTATTTAAATTTAAGCAGTTTATAAAATAAAAAACCTAGTGTTTTCGTTTTTTTATAACAAATCACTGGTTTACGAGAATCTATCAAAATTAAAATTTCGTATATATTATTATACTAAAACAAAATTCGTGTGTTACATTCTATATCAGAAAAAAAATTATATATCATTTATATATTTTAATTATTTTTAATCACATTAAAAAAAGATCTAACAGTAAAAGTCTACTTCGAGCGGTGGAAAGTAGCGTAGGCTATATATATATATATATAGACGTTTCAGCATGGTACTCGATGAAGAATGATTTTTTTATTTGTTTTTTCTTCATCTTGGAACTAAGTTTTGTATTGTTTTGAATTTCACCCTTTTAGATGAAAGTAGTCTTCGAATTCCAACATATATTTGAAAAAATTCCAAATAGATGTAGACATTGGGCTTATTGGGACATGTTATGCATTGGGTTTCACACTTTTTGTCCAAAACTATTTATGATTGCTTTAGATATATATATATATATATATATATATATATATATATATATATATATATATATATATATATTATTTAGATACTTTTTCATACAAGGGGGTTGAATTGTTTGAATTGAAAATAAGATGATTTGTTTGGCAACTAGCATATAACTAATAGTAAATTGTATTAATGATAGATGATAATAAATTTTATTAATATAAAAGTATTTGATAAAATTAACCGATAATCGATTTTTATTTGCTTATTTGAATAAGCAAAATGACACATAATGACATGATTATATTCAATACATGTTTGATTACTTTATTGGTTATCTATATTTGATATCGATTGTCTTAAATTATGAAAATTATATATGTTTCCATATATTATTATTAAGTATGCTCGAAGGACGTATATATTAATTTCGTATTTATAAAATTATATCTTTAGTACAATTTAATCAATTATCAAAATGAAGCAGCACAACTAAATGTCAAATTTAAGTCACATGTGATGTACAATTCCAATTTAATTTTATTCTAATTTAAGTCACATAATTTGTGAGTTTTATTTAAATATATTTTGATTATTTGTTAGGTTTTACTTTATAATGATTAATTCTTATGATGATTGTTCGGATATAATGTAATTATAATGGTAACTATATTATAATAAAAAATATTATTTTTATTTTTTTTAAATACCACAAGGTGGGAAATGCATAGGTGCAAAAGCCCTACAAATTGTCTAAGGTCCCGTTCACCTTCGCTGGTAGAAGACTATTTGTGGTGAAGAAGCTGAAAAATTTAACTTTTTTAAAATAAACGTTTGGGACCAGATTCAAGCACAAAAATACGGTGTAAAAGACAAATACAAAGTGTTTAGTGGGACTTTTCTGTTTAGCTGGCGATTTTTTCCGAACAGTGCTCCAAAGACAAATACATGGTGTTTTTGTTGCCTTCGAAAGTTATTAAAAGGGTCACTCAACTTTGTAATGTATTTTTGTGGAAAGGGGTGGATGAAAATGCTAAGGGTGTTAGAGTTAGCTGGAGTTCTATTTGTCATCCTAAAAAGGAAGGAGGTTTAGGGATCAAAGACACATTTGCTTGGAACAAAGCATGCATGATGCGTTGTTTATGGTTGCTGCTTGCTCAAGCTGGTTTCATTTGGGTTGCTTGGGTTCAAAGTTACTTATTGAAGGGGATATCTCTGTGGCAAGTCCAGATGAAAGCATGTCACAGCTGGGCTTGGAGGAAGCTTCTTAAGCTTCGTGATGAATATAAAAGTGTGGGGAAAAATCGAAGTCAGTTTGTTACTAAAGTTGTGTGGGAGAGTCTAAGGCATAAGATGGAAAGTGTCCCTTGGCACCGTGCTGTTTGAAGTGGCCTTGTAATCCCTCGACACTCTTTCATTACATGGCTTGTTGTATTGAATCGCCTGGCGACTATGGATTGTATGTGGAAGTGGGGTTGCCATGTAAATACTATGTGTCTGCTATGTGGAGATGGAATGGAGATTCGAGATCACCTTTTCGGGATGTGCTGCTATTCACAGCAGATCTTGCGCTTGATTTTGCAGGCTTGTAGTGTGGGGTTGGATCTTAGTGATTGGTGCTCACTGTTTGATTGGGTCCTTCGTGCTGGTAGAGGTAAAACATTGAAGGCAGCAATAATATGCTTTGCTTGGCGTTGCTTCAATTACTATATTTGACAAGAGCGGAATCGTAGGCTACATGGGATGAGTCCTAAGCCTAGTTTGGAGAATTTCAATGTTATTAAGAAAGATGTACATGCAAAATTTAGCTTCAGCATTAGATTTAATTTTTATGGTAATTGTATAGCATCCTCTTGGGGCCTTGGTTAGCTGGGTTTCCCTTTATATAGGTTCTACATTGTATTAGTTTTTTTGGTGATTTTTTTGATGAATAGAAGTTCTATTTATCCAAAAAAATACATATATTTATATAAAAAATAAATTATAAAATACAGATCAGATCATGCAGGAAGGTTAAACACTACATTATGGTATATAGAATAAAATGAAAGCAACTTCTGAACAATTGAACACTCTTATGTTCCCACTAACTAATTATTGGTTTCATTGTCAGCT
Source organism: Hibiscus trionum (assembly GCA_030270665.1). Classification (NCBI taxonomy): domain Eukaryota; kingdom Viridiplantae; phylum Streptophyta; class Magnoliopsida; order Malvales; family Malvaceae; genus Hibiscus; species Hibiscus trionum. The sequence continues at coordinate 5,143,978 of BSYR01000044.1, forward strand.
CAATTAGTCTTAATTTCAGGTAAACTGCAGTAATGATCATTGGATTTTTAGGGTTTTTACACTTTGGTCATCAAAATTATTATTTTTATTAGTCATTATTTTTAAGAAATGCTTTCATTTTAGTCATTTCATCGTTAAACTGTTAACAACATTTTGAGTCAACATATTTACATATTAATTTTAAAATAAACATATGTCTTCTAATAAGAGGATTGTGCATGCCACCACTTTATTGGCGAATAAAAAATGTGAAAATTTTTCTAAGAAAAGAAGTCAAATGTAGGACAACACAAAGGGGTTTAAGTGCATGACAAGTAAACTACATTAACAATTTGTTTTATATTTAAAATAAAATATTTTCTAAGTTGATCCGTGTTGAAAATAATTACATTTATTTTGTAAAAAATATATTAATTATAACATAAATTTTAAAAATATATTTATAACATTAATAGAAGAATATATCAATTTTATAAAAATATATATAATTTATGTTATAAACAAAATATTAATGAAGAAGAGTTAAAATATAATAAAAAAATATACTAACTATGGCATAAATTATTTTAATTAATAAGAATATATCTATACAAAACTATAATTTATTTTAATTAACGTTTAGATTGTAAATATATTTTTATAGCATTTTATATTACAATTTAGTTAAAAGAAATATATTAATATTATAAAATTATTCAAATTATGTTTTAATTTAATTTAAATATAATAATAAATATTTTTGTTATTACCTTTGCACTCTCCTTCTTCATTCATATTTTGTAAAAACAACTATAAATAATTTTTATAAAATTAATATATTTTAATTAATATTATAAATCGATTATTATAATTTTATAATTAATGTATGAGCGATGCTACCATATAAGTTTTAATTAATACATTTAAATTTAAAATTTTATTAGATAAGAATTCAACAAGTGTCCCGGTAAAAAAACGAATGATGTTAATTTTAGAAGGCACGAGTTTAAATCGTTTTGTCAACAAACTGTATGCGCATTGTCAAAAGATTAAAATTATCTGAACAAATTTATTCGCACGATTTATATTATCGTGTAATCACAAAAAATAACCTATTTCCTTATTTATATTTTTCATTTCTTTCTTATTTCCATGATCATTCTTTACATTCAAATGACTCAATTAGCCTCCATACACTAATAAATTGCTATTTTCCCTTTAACCAATAGTCTTAATCTTCAATTAAAGCACCTCAAAGCTAATGGGGATATGTTTTTTATACAGAAGAGCCGAGTTAGAAATGGAAATGGCTTCTTTTATAAATTATATATATAGACTCTGTTTGATAAAGAGATGTTTGAGCAAAAATTAGAAGTTTGAGGCAGAATTAGAAGTTTGACCAATCAAATCCGCTAATATTGTTGTTTGATGAAAAACGGATTAAAAGAGCGGATTGGGATGAAACCGCTAATTTTGGAAAAAGCTCATAATAAGAGCTTTTAGAGATCAGAGGTTTGATATTAGAGTTGTAAAGACTCTTTTACCCTTAACAGTTACCAAAAATCTCAAAATAACCTAAATTAAATATTTTCTCACCCTATTTATATGTTAATCCTATTTACTTTTTTCTTTTTATTATCACATATTTATATGTATATTTAAATTTATTAATTAATTAAATTATATTAAAATAATTATATAAATAATAAATTAATATATAAATTATTCGAATATGTTTAAAAAGAGTTATATTAAAAATAATTTTATAGATCTAATTAATATTAATTAGATACAAAATATTGATAACTAATAAACTATTCAAACAAGTATTGAATATAATCATGTCCTTATATGTCATTTTACTTATTTAAATAATCTAACAGCTATCAGCTATCCGTTAATTTTACCAAACACTTTTATACAATCAGCTAGTTAAATCAATTAATGCAATTACCTATTAACTAATGTAATCCGTTATCTGCTATCAGCTATTCGCTAATTGTCAAACAAGGATTGCAGAAGATAAACTATTTACATCATCTTTTATTTATTTATTACTATATTAAAGTATATAAAATAACAAATTAATTGTATGTGGTTACTTTTGCCTGACGTGTGCGCCCTCTCGGATTCCTAACCTTCCTATCTTATTTCCTCAACCTTTCTCAACTCTTCTAACGATTGTAACGATTGTGTGTATATGTTTTATGCAAACTGACGAAAAAGCCCTCACAGATTTCGCGGAGAAACACTCCCGTTTCGCGTAATTTCCTTAAATCCTTTTCCGTCCTTTTTTCCGGAATCACCGTCGAGTGATTTTAGGTTTTCACGATCTTCTTCGTTTGATGCTTTGCTTGATTCCTCAAAGAGATCTGGTGGATTTGGAAAGCTGAGACGATGGCCACCAGTACTGTGGCGACGGCGGCGGGGGCGGCGGTGATACTTTACTACTCCTGGTTGAGGAAATCGGAAGCTAAAGACGGATGTGTTGCGGGAGAGGAAGACGGCGATTTATCGAAATCGAGCAGATCGGCAAAGCAGAAGATAGCTAGAAGACCGGCTCAAGCGCCTGCCACGTGGCTCGAAGCGATCGCGACTATATCGGAGACTCTGCGGTTCACTTACTCGGAGACTCTCGGGAAATGGCCGATCGGCGATTTGGCTTTTGGGATTAATTATCTTATGAGGAGACAGGTTCGTAAAATTCAACTGCACGCTTTTATTTCAACTTTCAAGTAGTTCTTTGAGATAAGGATTAACAACTTGTATTGAGAAACTTATTTATTGGGGTTTTAGGGGAATTTTCAAGTGGCTAGTGTATATGGTGGAGATAATTGTGTGGAACTTAAGGGTGAAGAGATTATAAAGGAGTTGAATGATCTGCTAAGGCTGTTGACTCTCTGTATGCTTTTCTCAAAGAAGCCATTTCCAGTGTTTTTAGACTCTTCTGGTTACTCACAGGAAGATGTACTTCTTCATAAGCCTAAAGCTGAGGTATGTGTCTTTCTTCACATTTATTTACTGTTTTTATTTTATAGTGTGAAATAGGAAAACGTTTGTTTGATGAAATTGAGCGTCCTACTAGTCTGTTAATTCTTGATCTATGAATCATGGATCAAAGAAATAAAAATTAAACTATTGCTTATTAATCGAAAAGTACACTTTTATCTATGTTATTATGTATTAAAAAATCTTTTTATTGTTCTGTCCTGCTGTACTGGGTATCTTAGTTTTGTTAAAAATTCTTGTGTCATCAGGTCCATATTGTGCTGTACTCGTATTCTTTGTTTGTTTTCTCACTTCCTAGTTCTTGATAGATTATGTGAAGTTTTAGCCATTGAATAGTTTATTGCTGGTCTAAATACCAGTGTTCTTGATCTCTACCACCAAGATTTGGGTAAATATCAGGTATGGGTATGATCAATTTTCTAAAAGTTTTTCATATATTTGGTTGATCACATCTCACACTCGATTCATGTCTTAGATATGAGTATTTTTGAATGGTTAGATATGAATATTTTTAAAAATAAACAGTCTGGGTTAACATAGCTTGTGATATCAAATAAGAATACTGAATGAATATCTTAGCTTAAGAACGAGGGAACATATCTAACAAGGCTTAGTTGTGGGGGAAAGAATGAGAAGACCTTGTAAAAGATTACCCATTTTCATCAAACTTATGTATAGTAGGGAAGTTGAGAACCAAGGGAGCATCTCTTGTTGTTCTTGATGTAGCTTTCGTATCCACACGGAACTCCTATTCCTTGTCCAGGTAGAAATGCTTTAACTTTTACCAAAGTCAAAATAGTATAGAGATTTTTGGCCTTTGGTGGTAACTCCTATTCATTTATTTTATGGTGGTTAACTTTTACCGATGTTTATCCAGATATGGATATGACCCTTCAAGAATCCTTTAAATACATGAAAACTTAGAAAAAACTTAACATACCTATGTCTGACACATACTCGTATTTGGCACTCGCATGACACACCCCGGGTTTGAGTAACAATGGTCAACATCCACGTTTGAATTGAATTTAACATGATTGGATTTTATGTTTCTGTGGATAGTTGTGAAGTATCTGTTCTTTTCATCTGTTTCAATTAATTTTTTGAATAATTGTTGCAGCTCATGAAGCCAGCTTTCACAATCATACGTGATAAAAATTCAAAGTGTTTCCTTCTATTGATTCGTGGCACTCACAGCATTAAAGATACACTAACAGCAGCAACTGGTGCAGTAGTGCCTTTCCACCATTCGGTTTTAGATGATGGTGGTATTAGCAACCTTGTCTTAGGATATGCGCACTGTGGAATGGTTGCTGCAGCTCGTTGGATTGCAAAGCTCATTGCTCCTTGCTTGCACAAGGCTCTTGGTGAATATCCCGACTACAAAGTTAAGGTAATTGCTAACTGTTTTGTTTTTAATTTCATTCTATGAATAAAAACCTGGAACCGAAGTCTAATTGGTCTAACTTTTCTTCTCAATTAGATCATGTATATTTGTTGATGCCTGATTACTTGTTGGTTTCTTTTTGGGTTCCTTGATGTCTGGCCTTACTGAATTTAGTTGTACCTTCCTTCTTATTTTTGTTGAAATTATATACTTTTGTGATATGATGACAGGAAATAAGTTGCAGGCCTGTATTTACATCTGTTTATCTATTATTTTTAGATTGTTGGGCATTCACTTGGAGGTGGAACAGCAGCATTGTTAACATACATTCTTCGGGAACGTAAAGAGTTTGCCTCCAGCACTTGTTTTACATTTGCCCCTGGTAAATATTCCAACATATTAATTGTTTCATATTAAGCTAGTGTAGATGTGCCGGCTGATGTAAGTCCTCATTCTCTATAATAAGCTGTTTGACAAAAGTTGAACAAGACTGCACACATCCTCGTCTAACACTTGTGCCCTATTCCAAGTAACATATGCCTTTTGCCTTTAGTGAAAGGTTCTGAGATTATATGGTTGATGAGGCTTTTTCTCGTTTTTAAAAGAAACTGATTGTACTACTTTCTAAATGCTTAAAAGTCTTAATGTTGCAGCTGCCTGTATGACGTGGGATTTAGCAGAATCTGGCAAGCAGTTCATTACAACTATTATCAATGGCTCTGATTTAGTGCCTACATTCTCTGCTGCTTCAGTTGACGACCTTCGCACTGAGGTACTTTTCAGTTTCTCCTCACTAGCAAAAATGCGAATAAAATTATTTATAATGGTTATAATCCATGTTGTTTTATTTATTTTTCTGAAGTACGCTTGGTTGAGACTTGTACACATAGATACATATATATGGCTTCCAAGAATTCTCCAAATACATGAAAAGCCTAAAAACATCTGATCATACTTGTGTAAGACACATATTTGAATATGACATTCACACCCAAGTCCGAATAATCTTACCCTATTATGGTTCCTTTCCCCACCTTCAAAATTTCTCATCCTCAGGTTACAGCTTCATCGTGGTTAAATGATTTGAGGGATCAAGTTGAACGAACCAGGGTTCTTAATGTTGTTTATCGCTCCGCTACTGCTTTGGGTTCACGTCTTCCCTCGATGGCTACTGCAAAAGCCAGGGTTGCTGGTGCTGGTGCACTTCTTCGTCCGGTTTCTAGCAGCACTAAGGTAAAACTGATAACAATCTAAAGCACATTTCTACAAATGCACATTATTTGTTTACTACTGTTTGATTACAGTTCAAGTAATGATTAAATGTTTTTGATTTCATTTTTTATTTATAAATTGAAAATCATAATTATTCAAGTCAAACCAAATTCTACTTTGTCATTTGATTTTTATCATCTGAAAAAATATTTATTTTAAATTAGTTAAAAGAAACTTAAAATGTTATGTATATATATATATATTCAAAATCTTTATTTTTCTTTTTCTATAGGTTGTCATGCAAGGTGCTCAAAATGTTGCTCAAGCTGTTGTAAGAAGCCGCTCATCCCTAACCGCGTGGTCTTGCATTGGTCCCCGTCGCCGGAATGTGAGTTCAGGATTGAATGCTAAAGGGGAACATATGATTGAAGCTTCGGTAACATCCGAAAGTCCTGAAGCTCTTGGGACCGAAGTGGTTACAATGAATGATATGCAAACCAAAGTGGAATGTAGTTCTGGTGGCAGTTCAGGCCAAGACGACACTGATGAAGATGAACCCTTGATTGCAATGGATAGAGTTACATCTACCACAGAAGAAATCGAAGGCGGCGAGTTGTGGTATGAGCTCGAGAAAGAGCTTAAGAGGCGGGAGAGTGAAGTTGATCTTCATGCCTGCGCAGAAGAAGCTGCCTCGGTGAAAGAAATTACTGAAGAGGAGGATGTACTTGCAGCCGATGCATCCTCAGGAAGTAGAAGTCCCATTTCTCCCTCGGATGCCTCGGAGAACCACCGATTCTATCCCCCAGGTAGAATTATGCATATCGTCGCCACACCTTCGTCGGATGCTGCTGACCTAGATGATGACCGTGATAGAAACGGTGATGGGCCCAACAATGGTCCGGTTCGTATATATGAAACACCTAGGGAGCTATATAGTAAGATCCGGCTATCGAGAACCATGATTAATGATCATTACATGCCTATGTATAAGAAAATGATGGAATTGTTAATTAGTGAACTTGAAAAGGATAAGGATTGTAGCTTTGAGGTTTAATAAGACCGAAGGAATTATAGCACTGGTTTTCATATTTGTAGTCAAATTTAAGTGTTTCAGTTTCAATACAAGCGAGATTGTAATTTGAGAACAAGGAAATCCGAGACTTGTAATTGTAAATGTTAACTCGAATTAACTCAATTCTATGGGATTCTATCAAAGTATTTACTTCAATAAATCGAAAGAAAATGGTCAAATTAGGTTTAAATGTTTTTATTTTAGTCAATTAGATGGTTCGATTTATAGAGTTTATTATAAGTTTGTAATTGTTTCCCCCTCTAAATCGAACCAATTGAACTGACGAATAGATCGTTAATATTTTTCACGGTTCGATCTTGGAAATTTAAACATTATCCACCCAGCCCAATCAAAGAGAAAGACGGTAATATAAGATCGAACAAATTTATTCCGGTTCACTTAATTTGATTTCTAATCATAATCACAACCAATTCAAAGATTCTCTTGATTGATTCTATTTTAAAATTTTAAAACAAGTAATTTTCTTATGGGTAATTAATTCATGCATAAACGATTGTGAAAACAATTTTCATAAGCACTTTAATTTTAAGGTTTAAAGATTTTGTTTAGGGTTAATTTTTAGAGGTTTTAGTGGACGAGTTTTGAATTTAGAGCTTAAGATTGGAATTTAGGGTTAACAGGTTAAAACCTAAATCCATAACCATATTACCCTAAAAATAAACCCTAACCTCTAAACCTTAAATTTTAACCACAAACCATAAATTCTAATCATAAACCTTAAATTCAAAACTTATCCACTAAACCTCTCAACCCTAACCTAAATCCATCAACCCTAAAACTAAAGTGCTTGTGAAAATTTTTCGTTTCCACCGCCAGTACATAAGATATTTTTCCTTTTTTGATTGGAAAAATATTCTATGCATTGGTATTGGAAAACTTGTTTTTCACAAACACATAGTTTTTAGGGGTTAAAGGTTAGGATTAAGGTTTAATATTAGCGTTTTAGTGTTTGTAGATAGATTTTAAGGTTCGAAAATAAATTTTATGGTATGAAATTTAAGAATTAGGACTTAGGGTCCTTAAAAGAGACATATTACAGCTTTAGAAGCTCAATTGTAAAAAAAAAACTTTTCACTGACAATACATAAAATAATTACCCGATTTAAATCCTAAACCTTAATCTCTACAAATTAAACCCATAAATTATGAACTAAATTCTTAAACACTAAAAAAATGTATAAACATTGTTGTATTGAATAATTTTCATTTTCAAAACCGAACCGATCAAATAGTTAGCACTGGTTATACATTCATCCTTTGAAAAGAACTCCACAAGATGAAACATACTCATCACTCAAAAACAACAAAAGAACAAAGGCCCTTGAATTAGCTAATAAATTTTGAAAACTTAAGGCGTGAAGTCACAATTTTGAATAATATCAAATTTTAACAAACTAATTATTACAATATTTAAGCTTTAATTAAAAAATAATTATTTTAATATTTAATTTAACATAATAATAATACTATTATTATAGCAGCACAATAATGGTGTTTTTCTTTGAAAAAGTCTTGAGACAAGGCAAACAACAAGGCAAAGAATCATTCATTAAAACAAATCTCCGTTGGCTCCCCCTACTAACCAAGCCCTGAAATATGGTTAACGATAGAAACGTCAAGAGGATAACCTGTCAATTTGGCGATAATATCAGCCGCCGTAGCGAGACTTCAGAGATTCAGGAGGCTCCTCTTCCATGATGCCTGAGCCTGTCGTCGACAAATACGTTCGGATGGTAGTCGTTCGGTCTCCGAGGAAAGTATGATCCAGAAAGTTGTTGTAAGCAATATCACCGAGATTCTTAGCTGCCAATACACTAAAGTACAACAAATCTATTACTCGGTTTATCCGAAATAATTCTCAGCCCAAGCATACAAATTACAAAGAACCGGGAAAGAACAAATCAACAAGTCAATGCTTCCTAGTAGAAAACTCAGTAGCATTGGGAGTTCATGAACGACTTCGAAAATAATACCACTTGAAGAGATGTACCGATTCGAGTATCAAACCACACAGAAAAACGGAAATGAAGAGTCAAATCTGATAGATTATTAACGACTTCGAATCTAGAAGGAACGTGTTATGCATTCTTCACATGCCTTATGCATATGTTACTTGTATTTGTGTGAGAGTTCCAGATGTTGGTGTCGGATACAAGTATTTTAAGAAAAATGAAGAGTCGGAACAACATAGCTTTATACGTACAATGTAGGACTACATCATAAGACATGCATTAAATATAAAATTAGTACATACCAGTGTCGAAGATATACACGGCACGGCAAGATATCATCTCGCCAAATCTTTTCGATGTTGCATCGACCATAATGCTGGAAATAAATGTCCTTACTTCCTGCACAAAAAGGCATAAGTTTTTGTTACAAATATAATGAATGAAGCAGCATCCAAAACTAACAAAAATCATAAATTCTTATTCTTTCACTCAGAATCACAAAGTCAATAAACCTTAAGAAAACCCTAACCTTTGCATCTAATTTGAAAGAATTCCTCATCACTGTATCGACCACAAAGCACCTGCATTGACATTCCAAGCAAATATAAACAAAACAAATAATGATCAACGTTCGACACGAATACGCTTATTTTTTCTATGTCGATGTATATATCAGATATGTGTGTTTAAATACAAGAAGGTAAATTAATCAAATTTCACACACGGCTGGATTGGCAAATGGCTCTCCATCAAGTGTTTCAGGCAAGACCTATAAAACAAACAAATCAATCCTCAATATCTACAAAAGCAATAGATGGATGGCCGATTCGATTAGCAGGAAATCAAGTAGGAAGAAACTTACGGCTAGAAATCGGAACTCGAGTTCTCTTTCGATGAAAGCTGGAATCTAATTTTACAGAGCAAATGAAGTATATCAGCTTAGTGTTGAAATCTTTAACTCAGATTTCGAAAATTTTGAAATAGAAAAACAATACCTCTGATTTTTGAATCTCAAAAACTGTAACAATTAGAGTCTCTCCCTCACAAGGTTCTACACTTAAGCTTGATATCTCCTGAAATAAAAAACGTCAAATTCATCTTAAAACATAGATCAAATAAATAAGCATTTTCAAATCAAAGTTACAAATAAGTAGGAAACGGTTATTCCTTTCCATTGAATTCTCAGTATCCAAACATAACCTTAGTTTCTGGCTTGGCGATGCCACGGTCGAAGAAAATTGGAGCGACGTGAGCGAAGACACGCCTAAATCCTTTCAATTTCGCCACTCTGAAGTTTAATAGATTTGGGAACGTACTTCGCGCGCTCTTTTCTGCTCTCAATCAAGCGATGATCAATGAATCGTGATGTTGATCATCAATAAGATCAAGTTGGAAGCTTAGCTTACTTTACCTACCGGAAAGGAGGGAACCGAAGCCGCAGATAGAGATGTGACCACTCGGTGAGAGAAGCTTCTCGAAATCGGATAACTCATCGAGTTGACACAGCTCCCGTTGAGTCGCAGCGAGTTTCGTGGTGGTGTTCATTACCGGAGAAGGTATCTGGAGGATTCTAGTATGGAGAGTAGAAGCAGAGGATGAAATCGAGAAGGCAGTCGGAGTGGGGACGGTGGCGCGTAAAGTAAACGCGCGAATGTGCGAGAGCGTTGATGGAAATGACAGAGGGACAGAAGGAGAGAGCGAATTGGACATTAGGAAGTGTAGGCCTGCACTCTGTAGGGCCTTGTTGAGCCAATGTTGGGAGGTTGGATATATAAAGTATGGTGATGGGGCGGAATTTGGAGTAAGACATTGAGGAGGGGTGAATTTAAAATTTTTAAAAATTTTAAAGGTTTGAGTGATTTTTTTTAAATTGAGGGTTTAATTAATTTTTTTTAATAATTTTGATAGATTTAACAAAAAAATTTCGAAAGAGAATTTAATTAAATATATTCAAAACTTTGAAGCTTAATATGAATTTTGAAAATATTTAAAAGAGTTAAATTAAAATTTTTAAAAAATTTAGGGGAAAAATTCGATTTCTTCAATTTTTTTGGGAGCTGTGTCCCACACCGATCCCTTAAAGGATACGCCCCTAGGGGAGGTTAGTCACGTGAGGTGCATGTGAATAAGATATATCATACTCGTATTCGAAAAATCACATATTATATTGTAATTGGATATAATTATACATTTTAATGAAACGTGTAAAGGATGTAATCATATAAATTTTTTTTATAATTATTTGATTTATTGAATGATTAAAGGTATTATTAACAACATACACATTTAATTTTTTCCCAAAGCAATTGAATATTTTTTTGACTTAAGGTATAAGAAGTTTTTGAAATTTTTTCTCACCTAATTAAACTTTTTGAACCAAGAAATTGAATCAATTAAGCTCTTTGACCAATTTTGACCATTAAATCTTATTTTTTTGGATATATTGGTACAATACGTCGTGTCATAGTGTTTCCACTTGGCATTTTCTGAATTTTTTATTTAAAAAATATTTAAAAGTTTTAAAACTTCTACTAAAAGACCTATAAAATTTATAAAAAATATATTTTTTAAAAAATCTGTAAATATAACACGATAGAACTGTAATGTATCATGTGCTAGTAATATCTAAAGAAAAATTGTCAAGATTTAATGGTCAAAATTGGTCAAATGACGTAATTGATTTGATTTCTTAATTCAAGGACTTAATTAATTAAATTTTTTTTGATTCAAGGACTTAATTGAATATACTATTTTTTTTATAAATTTAACTAATATTTTTTTTCTCCAAAAGTTCATGCTCAATTGTTAGCTATACTGTCAACGACATCTGAGTCAAGAACAATCTGAAATAAAAAGAAAACATCTAAGGCAACATTCTCAGTTAAAACAATCGACCCATAGAAACAAAAACCAAAACACCAAACCGCATCATCATCACCCATTGCCAATCATGCACTTTTAATTAACATATTGAAATGCTTGTTGTGTTTGAATTTAAATTCTATTTCAGTTTATACATTTTTAAACGGAAGTTGAGAGATTGGGATTTCTTTAATTTTTTTTTGCAATGCATCTACTTCCTTTTTGTTGTTGTCAATGTACACATTTTAATATAAAAAAAGCAGGTTGAACATGAATATCATGGTTATAGCGTAGAGAATTAGGAGTAAGGTGTATTTTTTAGGGTTTAGGATATGGAAATTAGGGTTAAAGGCATAAAATTTAATTTTTAAGTGTTTTTTAGTAGGGGCATATAAGGAAGCATGGTTAGGAGGTAGAAGATTTTTGCTCAACAGATTCTAGGGGTGGGCAAAAAACTCAATTACCCGGTCTCGGTCCTGGACCCGGTGGATTTTTACCCGAATTGGTTCTGGTGGGACCGGGATTGGATTCAAAATTTAGGTCATGATTGCAACATGGACTAGATCTTGCTTTTTTGGACCCGATACCCGGTGGGTACCTAATGGGATCGGGACCAGTACCAGGTACTGGTATGGTACCAAATGACATTGAAGAGGTTGAAAACAACTGAAGACGCTCTTTTATTTCTCTTTATGTATGAATATTATGAGTATGTCTCGTTTGAAGACTTCAAACTTCAAGCCTACAATATTCTGACTTTGTTATTTAATATTATTATTGATGGTTGGAATTTTTTCCCCTGTTGCTCAAATTTTATTAATAATAGACTAATTGACCGGGTACCTGGTATTGGTACATGTTCCCACTAGTACCAGGACCGGTTCCTGAAATCTTAGACCCGGTCTAACCGAGACTGGGACCGATTCCTGAAATTTTGGACCCGGTTTAATCGGGACCGAGACTGGTTCTAATTTTCTGAAACCGATGGTTAACGGGACCGAAACTGAGACCAATTCTAGACAAATTGACCGGTACCCACTCTTGCCCACCCCTAACATATACTGATAGTTACGAAGACACATAGATACATAATTAATCATATTCCTTAATCATATAAATACATTGCACTTCAAATTCAGCCACGCAAAAAGATCTGTTCCGATCCCTTCCAAGAACAAAATCCAAAGTTATTACGGAGATGTTGTTTGTCTGGTTAGGTCATCTTTATCAGTGAAAGGCCATAAACCAAATTGTGCGTGCATGTGGTATTGGTTTTAACAGTATTTGGGTGCATAGGACTTTCGTGAAATGTTCAAACAAGTAAGCCCTCAACTCATTGGGGGCGGCTACTGGCCTTTTGGCCAGCTTCCTCTGATTATATATATAGTAGGAGGATTCCTCTCAACTTTCAACACACACTGAGGAAAATATCAGAATGGAAATACTAATCATTCTCATCTTTCTTCTACCTCTCCTCCTCTTCTTCTTCTTCCTTCTCTTAAAACATGGCAACCATGGTGCTAAGCTTCCTCCTAGCCCACCTGCTCTTCCTTTGATCGGCCACTTACACATGCAGTTGTTTGATAACTCACCGCCTCATGTTTTCCTTTGGAAACTCTCTAAAAAATATGGCCCTCTCGTGTACTTGCGGCTCGGGTGTAAGCCGACCATTGTGGTTTCTTCTGCAAAATTGGCTAAAGAGGTTATGAAAACCCATGACCTCGACTTCTGCAGCAGGCCTGATCAACGTGGTACCCGTAGATTATCTTACAATGCATTAGATGTGGGCTTTACACCGTATGACGCGTACTGGAGGGCGGTCAGGAAACTTAGTGTTGTACATCTGTTTAGCAGAGTGCAACAATATCGTCCCATCCGAGAAGATGAAGTTGCTCGCCTGATCGAAAAAATATGCCAGTTCTCTCTTGATTCTAAGTCTATCAACTTGAGTGAGGCAATGGTGTCCCTTACAAGTTCAATCATATGTAGAGTGGGGTTCGGCAAGAGCTATGCCGAAGAAGGAGCTGAAATAAGAAGGTTCCATGGGTTACTTAATGAAAGTGAAGCCATGTTAACAAGCTTTAGCTTCTCTGACTATTTTCCTTTCATGGGTTGGGTCGATAGACTCACGGGGTTCTACAATCGTCTCGAAAAAACTTTCAAAGAACTCGATATGTTCTATCAAGAACTCATTGATGAACATCAATTGATCCAAACAGACTGAAACCAGCGCAATAAGATATAATCGATGTGTTACTACAAATATGGAAAGATGGAGACTTTCCGTTTGATCTCACCATAGATCACATCAAAGCTATTCTTATGGTAATCACATCCCCACTCAATATCTTCATCGTTAATTAACTTATAAATCCACAGTACACTCTGTATATATAACCTTGTGGTTTTTCTTTTCATTTCTGGTGCAGAATGTGTTCATCGCTGGAACAGACACATCAGCAGCCACTGTGATATGGGTTATGAGCTTCCTGATGAAAAATCCAAACTGTTTGAAGAGAACTCAAGATGAAGTGAGGAATTTGATCGGAAAAAAGGGGTTTCTAAAAGAAGATGACATTCAAAGTTTAACCTACCTACAAGCTGTGATAAAAGAAACGTTCAGACTGCAACCAACATCTCCATTGTTACTGCCACGAGAAACACTCCGAAAGTGCAGCATAGGTGGGTATGAAGTACCAGCAAAAAGCTTAGTTCATGTGAATGCATGGGCAATAGGAAGAGACCCTGAAGTTTGGGAAAACCCAGAAGAGTTTTGTCCTGAAAGATTCATCGGCAGCTCCATCGACTACAAAGGACAACACTTTGAGCTCATACCATTTGGCGCGGGAAGAAGGATATGTCCTGGAATGCGTATGGGAGTTGCAACAGTGGAGCTAGCCCTTGCTAATCTTCTTTACAAGTTTGATTGGGAAATGCCAGCAGGAAAGAATGAAGAAGACTTAGACTTTGATGTCTTACCAGGGATTACTACACACAAGAAAAACGATCTTATCCTCGTGGCTACGAGGAATGATGATTGATCATGGCCATATTTTACAAATCTTACCAAAAGGGTTAAACTTATCATAAATTTCTTACTTTGTAGAGTTTCATCCATAGAAATTAATGATGAGACATTATTAAATAATGGTATCATAAAATTCTTAATTACCGTCACATTTATATTTTATGTAGTTTACTTTGTAGAATTACTTTGTAACTTACTTTTATTCGTGTTATATATTTCATACTCGAATATGAGCACGAAGATATTATCCTTTAAATTGGAAAAAAATCAATGTAGATGGTTCGTCTAGAGGTAAACCAGGAGCAGCAGGGGATGGAAATCCCCTACTCCTTTTCGGTGCCCCTACTTATACTCCTACGCTTAAAATTAGGTTTAGAGTTTAGGGTTTTAAGTTCGGGTTTATAGTTATGATTTAGAGAATTTAGGGTATGGTGTATTTTTAGGGTATAGGGCGTAGGGTTTAAGATTTAGAATGTAGAGTTATGGCTTAGAATTTAATTTTGTAGTATTTTTTAATATTGGGGCATAAGTAAAAACACCGAAAAGGGGCATATGATTTTTATCCAGCAACAAGGGTGTGGAGGCTGTTCTGGTATTTAGGGGATGAAATCGTCTACCCCTAACTATGCCCCCATTGGTGCCTCTATTTTAAAATAGCGGGTTTAGGGTTGAAATTTAGGGTTAGGGTGTAGGGAATTAAGGATGTGGTGTATTTTTAAGGTTTAGGGTTTAAAAATTAGGGTTAGGGTTTAAGGTTGGGACGTTAAAGGAGACATGGTTAGGGGCAGAAGATTTTTACTCTTATTTAGGAGTATTATTAAATCTTACTATTTTTCCATCCAACAATTCGAAACATGTAAACTCAGAATTGTGACTACTTACAAAAAGAAAGAATCAACAAATGATAATTGCAAAGTACAAGCTTGAGTACAACACCTTAAACATGTAGATGTATTGGTGAAGATGAAGTCCAATACGGCCAAGGACGGAACTAAGACTTTAGGTTAGAGGGAGCGAACCTATAAATTTTTAGGGGGCAAACTTTTTAATAAAAATACATAAAAAAATTCTTAAAATTTTCTAAATCATATATAATTTTCTAAATTTTAAGAGGGTGGTTGCCCCCACTAGCACCCCTTGGTCCATTCTTGAATACGGCATCGTACAGGACCGATACGGAACCTGTTTACTTAGCTGCAAATTCAGCCACGCAAAAACACTGTTCCGATCCCTTCCAAAATTAAAATTCCACAACACCGCTGTGAAACTATGGAAATCCTATTAGTCTTTTCTTCTTGAAATTTCATATCTAATCACGCACTAAATTATTAAAGATTCGGTGAATTTATCAAGTCCATCTCACAAACCAAAAATTTGAGATTTGAAATTATTAAGAGCTTTAAAACTCATCTTTTAACGTCGACAAATTCATCAAATCTTTTTCACTAAAATCACTCAAAACTTGAGTTATGAATCTATAAGAGCCAAAGCTTAACTATATGCATGTATGCTATTCTCCATAGGTATAAGTACGTAGAAATATACATTATGAGTCTCTCCATGATTTTTTTTGATCACATGAAACTTAAAAAGTTAGGTATTCACCATGAATTCTTCAACCGTTGAGCTTAAGTCACATCCTCTCAACGAATCATGAACCATTTTCCTTACCGAACTTTTAGTGAATGAATCAACAAAGTTTCTCTTTGAATTTATGTACATATCTAATTTGCTTGAGCATTCCACCCAATATGCTAGGCATTATTTTTAACTACACAAATTCACTACAACAAATTTACCAATTTATGACGAAAATTCTATATGACGTTGTGCATAACGTCACAAAATGTACTATAAACATGTGATTAACAGTATATCTTTTATGACAATTTTAAAAAATGTCATTATTTTTCGTCACCATATGTTTGGAGCCAAAATTTACCTCCAAAAAAAATTGGTGGGAAACCATTCAACGATGTTTAGTTAAAATAGTGACATTGTAAAATCGTCTCTAATAAAATAGAAGTATTAGTGACGATTTATTATTATTATTATTATTTGATTTCAATCAACAACGTTACAAATTCATCACCTATAAAATTTATTCGTGACAATTTAATTCGTCATATTTATAAGATATAAAAGGTGACATTTTTTTCGTGCACACTAAAATAAGGTTAAGGTGATGAAAAAATAGATATTTTTCACTTATTAATATATCTATTTTCTTTTATATAACGATTTTAAAATACATCATACCAACATGTCACTTAATGTTTGACAAAAAAATTAACATAAAAATGGTGGTACAATTTTAATTTACATGTTGAATGTGTTCTATAAATATTTTATACGTATTTATATTTAAGACTTTTTTTGTTAATACATATTTGGTTTAATGGTTAACCCCCCACTAAACTTAAAAAAAAACATATGACTTTCCCCCCTATAATTAAGCTATTTTATTGATAAATTAAACCTATTAAGTCATTTCATTATAAAATTACATTAATTAAGTCTTTTTACTATTTCGATCAGTAAATCTTTATATTTTCAGGTTATTTATCATCAGTGGCAGAGCCAAAAATTTCATATAATGAGGTCAGTGTAAAGCATGAGAAATAGAGAATGCTCATACAACTATACTAGCTATTGTTGACCCCGTACCTCAGCATATTAAATAGGTCAATTCTAATATTTTCTATAAAAAATTCTAAAAATTCTATACTAACTCTTTGAAAACTCCATACCCAACAAATTAAGTGGTGTCAATTGACCCCTCAAATACTAATGTAGATCCACCCATGTCTACCATGTGGTATCACCATAATGTGTCATGCGACATGTTCTAGTGAAATTTAATGAGTATTAATTCATTAATATAATGCGGTTTTGGGTTTGATATTATTGATTTGGATTGAATTATGATGATTGATGTTATTGTCATTTAGGTTTTCTTGAAAATTTAAAATCCTTTTAAAAATTGTATGATTTTAATTTTTACATATAATTATAATTTTCAAAAAATATATATTTTTAAAATAAATTATGAATTTTCATATATTATAAAAGTTTTTCTAATATTTTTATTTTTTATAAAATATTTTTTAAATATTGAAAAAGTACTAAAATAAAATTTTAGTTACAATTGAGGGACTAAATTTAGTATTATCCATTTAGTTAATGTGCCAGGTCATTCCTAAAAAGATATGTAACAGTTAAATTGAGTGACCAAAGTGTAATTTTTTTATAACTTTAATGACTAAAGCAAAGCATTGAATATATTTTTTGGAATTTCATTTAAAGTTTTTTGATCTACTCAGAGAACTATCTTCATACATCACCGCCGTTAAACAAGACCGTGTTTCTCATCAAGGTAATTTTTAAAACCTTAAATTTAACTTGAAGTTTGATTTACACTCTACTCACGATGTTTCGATTTGTAATCTCTCTGCCTTTGGATCACTCTGCAATACACAATTTTCTGTTTTGGATCATACTTCTTGTTACTCTCTCTCTCTCTCTTTGTGTGTGTTTACTTTGTTGTGGACATCTTTTTTTTATGTATTTTGATCACTGTTTTGCAGAAATAACTAATTGATATCGTTGATATCTTCCATTACACTGCTATTTGCGGCCTCGATCCTCTGCTATTTTGAGGTGGAATTTATTCACACCGCTATTGAGGTCTTTAGTTATGTCGGACGGCACCATTCACCCCTAATTTTTTAGTTTAAAATAATTTATTCTTGTTGAAGTAGAGAACATGGGAAATTTTTTCCTCATAGTTGTTCCTGCAGTTTGTAACGAGGATGGAGTCACATTTGGGGAGAGTAATGCTTGCGGTGCGATTGGACTTTCTTATGTGTCTTTCTCCATGGTGGTAATGCGACACCTCTTATTTCAAGGTCAATTTTAATTTTCAATAAGCATTTGGTTACAGGAACTAGTTGTTCAATTATTGTGATCAATCATATTCATATATGATTTTAGATACAGCTCGGTGGTTTCTACATTTGTACCATCAAATTCTAATTGATAAAATCACCATTTTTGAAATTGAGAGCACTTAAAGCAGACGAGGAATTTGCTTCGAAGCAAGCCAACAAGAACTTAGATGCCACACCCAAAACTCATCTTCTAAAAGCTGAAAGTGAAGAGCAAGTTGCCATAGTGGTGGTAAGTGGGTAATGGCTAGGTGTAGTAGGTTCAATGGTCGAGAGTCTTTGAACGTGATATTAGGAACATACATTGTTCTGCCCGAGAGTCTTTGAACGTGAACAAAACAATAAAGCATGTAAACTAAAAAATAGAAGAAAAAAAATAAGGCTAAATGACTTATTTTGTTCAGGAATTCGACCCTAATTATTAATGTTGTCTCTCGCGCGAAATGCGTTTAATTATGTCTT
Source organism: Hibiscus trionum (assembly GCA_030270665.1). Lineage (NCBI taxonomy): Eukaryota > Viridiplantae > Streptophyta > Magnoliopsida > Malvales > Malvaceae > Hibiscus > Hibiscus trionum. The sequence goes on from BSYR01000044.1 coordinate 5,162,909, forward strand.
CTAGTTTACACATTAAAATAAATTAGCTCGCCTATTAATAAACGGGATCGTTAAACTGGTCGTTACCCCGTTAACGCGTCAGTCGTCTGCGCTACATGACATGTCATGTCAGTGTTAAAAAGTCAAAATGCTGATGTGGCAAAAATAAAAAAAATAAAATTTATTTTTTATCTTATTTTTCATATTTATTTTTATATTAAATTTTAACCAATCAGATTATAACACATTTGGTATTTTTTTAACAACATTAAGAGGTTGGCTTGGTGGAAAATTACAAAAATTTTCTCCACCAAAATTCAAGTTCATTGAATGCATTTTCGCGTGAAGAGCAACATTTCTAATTGAAGTCGAATTCTGGAGCAAAATAAGTCTTTTAGCCAAAAAAAAAAATCAAATTCTTATTCACCGTCTTCTAGCTTTTTTTTGGAAAACCCATTGCAACTTTCTTTTTAATTTGCAACGAAAACCTCTGTTGGATGATCAACTATCTGAAAAACAATAAAAAGTTAAAACTTTGAGAAGATTAAGAGGTTTTAGATTGAGCATTTCTCTATTCCAAGCTAAAAAAAAGACTTAGTGTTAATGTTAAATAAACCTTTGTCAATATTGTTCGATCTTTAGTTTTACCATCGTCGGATCCTCGAAATTTATCCATGTAATCAAGGACAAGAGTTTTTGAAGATTAGAAAGTGAAAATGTCAGATCTTTAACTAGTGACCGTGTTCATCAACCGTAGCAGATGCAAAGGTAAATTTAGGTGGGCTTGTGTACACTTTAAATTTTTTAAAGTTCACATATTTAATTTTAATTTTTTAAAATTTTATAAATTAATTATTTTTTTTTAATTTTTATAACTTGTGCCCATGCAGAAATTTTAAAATTTCTATTATTGCGTTCACCCTAAAAAATATTTTAATTTATACTCACCTTAAAAAATATTTTTAAATTGCCCTCGTTAAGCACGATGTGAAGTGGAAATTTAATGGCTGTGGAAAGTTCAATTTTTGTGGGAATTGTATAGCTCTTGAGTGGGGTCTTGATTAGTTATATATTTCTTTGTATAGAATTGCTTACTACACGATGTAATTGGTGGATGGCGATTTTCTTTGAAATTTTTTGGATGAATAAAATATCATTTATCTAAAAAAATATTTTTCTAAATCTGCCATTAATCATCAATGGCAGTTGAAATAAAAAATTAGAAGAAAAACATACTAAATGACAAAACACTAAAACAAATAAATGATGGAAAGAAGTGAAATAAATAAGAGAGAGCAAATGAGGGAGGCGGCACTGGAAAAGATAAAATAAGAATGAGGTGTGAGGTTTAACCTTATATATATATATATATAGGGTTAGGATCAAGTTACACTATGTAAAACTCATTTAGTTTTACACTAATTTATGGCCATTAGATTGGTTAAATGAATGTATGAGATTAACTCCTTACTTTTTTCCCAAGTGATAATCTTTTCATATCCTACTTTTAATCTCATCCATTCATTTCACTCATCCAATGGCTATGGATTAGTGTAAAACTAAATGAGTTTTACATAGTATAACTTGATCCCATCCCATATATATATATATATAAGTTAGGATCAATTTACACAATTTAAAACTTTTTAAGTTTTACACGATTTTTAGATCGTTGTTGGATGGAAAAAATGAATGACTGAGATTAACTTCTTACTTTTTTTTCTCAAGTGATAATCTTCACATATTCTACTATTAATCTCAGACATCCGTTTCACACATCCAACGATCCAAAAAATGTGTAAAATTTAGAGAATTTTACACTGTGTAACTGGATCTCATCCCATATATATATAATGACAATGGTTCATATTATGGATTGGGTTCGTCCCTCTAATATGTAATATAAGATGTAATAATGGGATGAACTAAGTTATAGGCATGAAAGTGTAAGAACCCAACGGGGCTCGCGAATCAGACAACGAAAGAGGAGGGGGCCCGCTCAATTCTTAATGATCATGATCATAATATTTTGGTCGTATAAATGACAACAAATGGATCACTTTTTCTGATGATTTTTTTGAAAAACGAACTCAATTAATTAATTCATAGCATCTGTTCTTCGATAGTATCTATCGAGACTTTCAAGGTTAGAAGAAAAAAAAGGAATCACTCAATTGGATGACACAATATATATATTTAATATATATATTATTTCTTTTTTTTCTGTCGACCAGATATCAAGCAAACCCTTTCTAGATTAGCCTAATCTTACTCTATTTATTTTAGTATTTCATCAAAGTTTGAAATTCTTTTATAAGTTCATCGCCTTGATTTTATTTTATCAAAAAAACAAAAAAAAAGGATTCCTTCTCTTTTTTTTTGTTGTCCATTACTTTATATTTTACTTATTTAGTTTAGACTTATTTTATACTTATTATATTATCATTATTACTTATTCTATTACTTATTACTTATTCTATTATAAGTAAATTATAAATATAAGTAAATTATAAACTTATTTTATACTTATTATATTATCCTTATTACTTATTCTATTATAAGTAAATTATAAATAAATAAATAAAATAAAGGGTTCTGAAAAATCTGGAAAAATCTAAACTAAGAATAGAATTAATCTTTGACGAACGGGTTCCGTTATTATTTCGACACAAGAAAAGATATGTAAAATTCCTTTTATTGTGTCGAAGGTTAAGAAGACGAAGAATACTCCCTGTAATTATTTGTTCCCCTCATTTATCCTTCCTTTCGATTCTCCGCTTACTTATCTTATGTTTAGTATCTAATCAAATTGAATTTTAAAAACAAAACCCATTCTGTGACATTTAAATCCGAACCTATTCTGTGACATTTAAATCTGACAATAGGAATATAATTACACCCTCTAATTTAATCCAATTTAGATTGAAAAAAGAAAAAAAAAGGTAAAGACAAATAGTCTTCTTCACAATATACATATTTTGAATGCGGGGAAAGTAATTCCTAGAGAAAGAATATAAACAAGCAAAAGACTTTTCATATTTTTTTCATCATACCTAACCTAATTGCTAGGAAAAATTTGTTCTTTTTTACAAATTTGATGTTGATAAATCCACGGATCTAGAAATTCATTTCGGACACTTGAACCTTCTCAAACTATTTCTTTTTAAGAACCAAAAAGATTTGTGCAAAAACAATAGATGCCAAGAAGAACAAAAGGTAAAAAAATTAAAGATATTTTTGTAAATATGTCAGGTCATATGGGAGATTTTGAACCTTAAACTCAACCCTGTTTCAACCTCGACAAATTTCAACATAGACCCGACCCTCCTCGAAAATTGATTCTATTAATAGAAAACATTTTTCGAAAAGCCCTGAACGAGTTGAATCAGGTCGGACCGTCGGGGACGGGTATTATTACCATCACTACACAAAAAATGTAGAGTATTTTTATATTTTTTAAGGGGTGAATGTCATTTCAAAAAAATATAAAAAATTAAAAAAATTATATCATTTATTTTTTTATCGTTACATTAAAAAAGAACAAAGAGATAATTAAATTTAAAAAAAATATAAAACTTGAGGCTTGGGGAAAAGAATTAAATGTTATGAAAGAGAATTATTCTTTATTTTTTTGTTTATCGATCGTATCCAACCCATGACTGTTTAATTTGGATCAAGTACTGTAGATTAATTATGAAGACGACCCTCACAACTCAAATTGCTCTATTCACAACGTCAAAATTTAAATATCTGACATTGCTTAAGAGATTAAATGTCTCATTTTAAAAAACCAATTAATTGTTGCTCATTATTTTTATTGTTAAATTAATCAAATAATTTAATAAAATAAATTTTAAAATAAAAATAATTATTTTTTAGGTCCCCTAAATTGATAGGGACATAAACGGTCGCTCATTAGCCGGCCCTGCCGAGTGCCGGCTTAGCCTGGTAGCTTCATTATCGACCTCATAAAAGTTATCCATACATATGGTCCCTCACTCCTCCCTACTTTTCTTCATGATGGAGTATATCTTAATTACCACAGTGATCCCCACAAGATTTATCATTTACGATACGACTCTCTGAATCATTATTAGTTTACATACGACTCTCAACTTTCAACACACACCAAGACTGTAGAATATCAGAATGCCAATACTACTCTTTCTCATCTTTCTTCTACCTCTCTCCTTCTTCTTCTTCCTTCTCTTAAAACATGGCAGCCATGGCGGTAAGCTTCCTCCTAGCCCACCTGCTCTTCCTTTGATCGGTCATTTACACATGAAGTTGTTTGATAACTCACCCGCTCACATTTTCCTTTGGAAACTCTCTCAAAAGTATGGTTCTCTCGTCTACTTACGATTCGGGTGTAAACCAACCGTTGTTGTTTCTTCGGCGAAAATGGCTAAAGAGGTTATGAAAACCCATGACCTCGACTTCAGCAGCAGGCCTGATAGACGTGCTTCACGTAGATTATCTTACAATGCCTTAGACTTGGCCTTTACTCCGTATAACGACTACTGGAGGGAGATCAGGAAACTTTGTGTTGTACATCTGTTTAGCAGAGTGCAACGATATCGTCCCATCCGAGAAGATGAAGTTGCTCGCCTCATGGAAAAAATATGTCAATTGTCCGGTGATTCTAAACCTGTTAACTTGAGTGAGTCAATGATGTACCTTTCCAGTACAATCATTTGTAGATTGGCGTTCGGCAAGAGGTATGCCGAAGAAGGAGCTGAAAGAAGCAGGCTCCATGGGTTGCTTAACCAAAATCAAGCCTTGTTATCAAGGTTTTGCTTCTCTGATTACTTTCCTTTCCTGGGTTGGGTCGATAGTTTCACGGGGTTTCACAATCGTCTCGAGAAGACTTTCAAAGAACTCGATATGTTCTATCAAGAACTCATTGATGAACATCTTGATCCAAACAGACTGAAACCAGAGCAAGAAGATATAATCGATGTGTTACTACAAATATGGAAAGATAGAGATTTTTCGTTTGATCTCACCACTGATCACATCAAAGCTATTGTTAAGGTTATCACATTATTCACATCTCCACACATTATTTTCATTATTAATTATTTTTAACTCCACACTAACCCTGTGGTTTTTTTTTTTAAAAATTTTCTGATGTAGATTGTGTTAATTGCTGGAACAGACACATCAGCAGCCACTGTGATATGGGTTATGAGCTTTCTGATGAAAAATCCAAAGTGTTTGAAGAGAACTCAAGATGAAGTGAGGGATTTGATTAGAGAAAAGGGGTTTCTAAAAGAAGATGACATTCAAAGTTTAACCTACCTAAAAGCTGTGATAAAAGAAACATTCAGATTGCAACCAACAGCTCCATTGTTACTGCCAAAAGAAACACTCCGAAAGTGCAGCATAGGTGGGTATGAAGTACCTGCAAAAAGCTTAGTTTTTGTGAATGCATGGGCTATAGGAAGAGACCCTGAAGTTTGGGAAAACCCGGAAGAGTTTTGTCCTGAAAGATTCATTGGAAGCTCCATCGACTACAAAGGACAAGACATTGAGCTCATACCATTTGGAGCGGGAAGAAGGATATGTCCTGGAATGCGTCTGGGAGTAGCAACAGTGGAGCTTGCCCTTGCTAATCTTCTTCACAAGTTTGATTGGGAAATGCCAGCAGGAAAGAATGTGGAAGACGACTTAGACTTTGATGTCTTACCAGGGATTACTACACACAAGAAAAATGATCTTATCCTTGTGGCTAGGAAGATTAATGATTAATCAATATCAGTGACAGAGATGTGTATAACACGCAAAAATTCAAAAACAGAAATGAATGAATGTGGAATTTTTTTTTATCGAACAATAATAAATAATAATAATTTTTTTATATTTATGTCGGGTCGAGTCGGGTTAGGTTCGGGTTTTACTCTAGAATTCGGGTTGGGTCGGGTCGAGTGGAACATCATAAAATGTCGGGTCGGATTTGGGTGGAGGTGTTAAATTTTTGGGCCGGGCGCGATTTGACAAAAAATCCGACATTTTATGATGTTCTACTCGACCCGATCCAATCTGAATTCTAGAGTAAAATCTTTTCTGATAGGGACACGGGCGGAGTCTTTGCTTTGAGTGCAACAATTAAACTTTGTTTAGAACTTCTTGAGCTGCTTGTCGCGCCTGTGTCTCGGTCGCTAACTTGTGGGCCGTGACATTCTCCCCCACCAAATTCTGTGATGCCCTCATCGTTGCCCTAGAAAGAACTTTACTTGGTTGATCTTGGATCTTCCATGGTACATTTGTTTGCTCCCAACTCTGAATCGGGCAACGATGTTCCCCCACAAGGACGACTCCCCTTATAAGGAGCGCTCGACTCAGATTGGATTGTCTTCCGATACAGACTGCTAACCTTGGTTCATGCCTCCATGTAACATGTCCTTCCTGTAAAAAAAAACTTTCATATATAACTTTCAATAATTATAATTGTTACCAACGAACTTTTCTACAACTATACTCGAAGAAGTACTCTCACCATTTATCTTAGTTGAGTAATAAAAACAAACATTTGGTGACCAACTTGGCTCTGATTACCAAATGACACAAATAAAAAAAACTCAAAATGAAGATAAAAATGAACTTTATTACTCAATCAATCAAGAGAGTACAAGAAAAAAATAAAGATTGAAGTGTGGTGAATTAGCTAAGAATAATACTTTATTTATATTAAAAAAACCTCCTAAAATATCTTAACTAAATTGAGAGTAATTCATGTACTCCTTTATTTGCTTAAATCAAAGAACAAAATTAACTTTTTATTGACTCCTAAAGGACTTTGACCAAATTCAAATGTGTAGAACTAATGTTTTGATATAATAATTGAAAAATGTTTTTAAACAAAGTTAAAAAGAATTCAAACCATTTCTAAGTCCAAACAACTTAAAACTATGTTTATAGGATATTTTAAAAAGGGTTTTAAATGTTTTCAAAGTCAAATTCAACAAAACTATCCAGGTGTTTCGAAACACCCTTAGGTGTTTCGATACGAGTCTTTACAGTGGCAAAACGTTTCGAAACTCGTTTCGAAACAGGCTTTAATCTGGGTGAGATTTTGCATAGCGTTTCGATACGACCTCTGTCGTTTCGATACGCCTATGTGGCATCGACCTCAACGGTCATAAACCCACGTACAACTATTTCCCAACTACCTTTTAAATGCAAAGCGTTTCGATAAGGGCGTTTCGATACGGGTGCTGCATCAGACTGCAACGACTCTTTCTATTTCAAGAGTGTTTCGAAATGAGTTCGAGCGTTTCGAAACGGGGAGCTGCAGAACTGCATTTATGGTGGGAAATTAAGTCTCCAACGACTCCAATTCAACCCCAACGACTAGTAACGGCTACAAACTCAAAGAGGAGTATAAAAGGGACCTCCAAGCATCTAGTAATGGTTAATGCTTCAATTGTAATACAACATATGATCAAAATGAGTCTTAGTGCTTAAATTGTCAATTCCTTGTATAGACAAACACTAGTGACCCAAAATTGTTATATTTGTTCAAGTGTTTTAGGATTGGGTGAGAGCTTAATTGTGCAAACAAATACCTATTAGAGGGATTTGGGTTTGCTTAATTTTATCTCTTTGTAAAGAGGGTTTGATCAAGGCTTTGGGTAGAAAGCTTGATCGGTTTGTAAGTGTTTCCTCCTAAGCCTAGAAAAGGGGACGAATCAATAGTGGATTGATTGGAAATCCTTAGTGGGTAGCTAAGGTAGTGGATGTAGACATTGGTTAGAAGGTTGAACCACAATAAATCGTCTTGTCTTTATTCATTTTAGCTTCCACACCTCTTTCACCCAAAATTTCACTTCTCCACCACTTGGCGAGCAAGAACGGTTGAAGGAATCGAGAACCGAATAACCCAACAAAATGTCAGCAAGTTGCACTAACTTTTGACACACTCCTCCTAGTTGAGAATCCGTTCAGGTTACATATATTTTTATCCAAAATTAACTAAAAATATAGAAAATATAAAAAAATGTTTTTTTAATTAATTCAGGTTCGAATGAAGCAAATTCTCCATAAACCCAACCCGATCAATCTTAAGAAAATAAATCGACCCAAAACTTGATTTAAAAACCTCGATTTTATGCTCATATCGAGTCAAAATCCGTTGGATTAAGATAAAATTATCGTCATTAGTTAGAAGAGTCGCTCTTATAATAATCTTTACAGTAATCATATGCATATTAGGGCACGTTTGGTTCACGGAATGAAATATTAGCTCTGGGAATAAGATTCCTGGAATGTAACATTACCTGTGTTGAGTGGATCACACGAATGATAATAACCAAGAGGGGGGGTGAATTGGAATTTTAACGATGTTGTAACGGAAATTGCAACTTAAAAATATTGACACGGGAATTTAGAGTGGTTCAAGTTCACCAACCGAACTCTACATCCACTACCTTAGTCTCACCAAGGATTTCCAACAATTTCCACTAAATTGTTCGTCCCCTTTTCCCAGGACAAGGAGGCAACCTTTACAATTTCGGTTAATTTTTCTACCCAAAAATTAACCCAATCCTCACACAATAGAACAAAGAAATTTGGTGGCTAATAAGGTATCTCTCAATACAAATGATAGCCCAATATCAAGCACTCAACCCAATCGAACAAAATAGAAATGAAGGATACAATTGGGATTTCTAGACAAAGTAGGATTTTTGCACAAATGCTTGGATTTGATGTTTTGATATCTTCTTGAGGTTCAATAATTATGTTGCTGGAGCTTCTTGGGGTCTTTTTATAGCCTCTTGATGATTTCCAACCGTTGTGAGTGTTGATTTTAAGATTATAGCCGTTGGGATGCTTTTTCTCCACTTTCTTGCACTTTTCCAGCTATGAGTATCGGTACTCTATAGTGGGGTATCGATACCTGTCTCATAAGAAAATAGCCGTTGTGTACAAATAATAAAGGGGTATCGATACGCGTTCTTGGCGTATCGGTACTGGGTATCGAAACAGCACAGGCTGTATCGATACCTTTTTCTCGACATAGCTCACTGTCAAATCGGGTATCGATACTAGGGTTAGGGGTATCGATACCGGTTTAGTGACCGTTTAAAAATCTCAACGGTTATATTTTTAAACTGACTTTGAAATTAATAATTATAAAATGGTATCGATACTGGTTCATCCGTATCGATACTATTTCATAGCGTATCGATACTAGGGTTTGCCGTTTCGATACTTGTTCCGACAGAGGCAAACTTTTGCTAAAAAGGTATCGATACTCCTTGATGGGTATCGATACTGGTTGACGTTTTTCACTATTTTTGCCTTGGAACACTTAGAAAATATTTGAGTTTGAGTTCTAATAAATTAATTTAAAGTCTTTGGGGTTTCAAAAACTTGTTAAGGGATTTGTACAAACAATTTTAAGTTCTTCAATTTGATCCTTAAAGATCTAGTTATATCAAAATCAAACATAGGTTTTACAATCTCCCCCTTTTTGATATAACAAAACTTAAAATTTTTGACAACTTTTGAAAATTAACTCCCCCTTAATATAAGCTTGATATTTCAATTTAGTTAAGACCAAAGAAATTTCTCAAAATCAAAATTCTTAACTCCCCCTTGATGTAAGTTTGATAAAACCAAAAAAATTTTGAAAGTTTGTTTGTGAGCTATATCTTCTCCCCCTTTTTGTTAGATCAAAAAGAATTGTGAGAGCATAATGTGCATCAAATATCAAGAGTATAAAGATAAGCAACATAATCTTATTATATCATAAAACGAGAAATCCAAAACATAAGCAAACCTAAATCCTAAAAAATCAAAGCATAGGTAATAATCTTAATCCTAAGAACATAAAACATAGGTGCAAAAAAAATAAAAATCCTAAATGATATGATATGATATGCAAAGATAGAAGTCTAGGCATTATCTTCATCGTCTTCATCATCGTCATCTTCATCTCCTAAAGGGTCATTGTTCCTCATGCTATTACGCCATTCATCGTGGAAAGCGGCAATGGAAATATTCGAGGAATTTTGCTTGCTTTCGAGGGATGTAAGGCGATTCTCCATACCCGTCATCCTCGTATCAAATGTAGTTTCCATAGAGGTAAGACGAGTATTCAACCCGGTGAATTGTTCATTGAGATATGTCATGAGATTATCCATATTGGGTTGTGGGACTTGAGGAGCTTGAGGAGCTTGTTGTTCTAAGGCGGCGGCGGCCTCGGGTGGAAGCTCGGTAAGACGTAGCCAATTTCCATTAAAATAATGAAATTTGCTTCGAGCAAGAGAATGTTCGTCGATAGGATCGGTAAGAGTAGAAGCAAGATCAAACGAACAATCAATATCCTTTTGAACAAAGTAATAGCTTAAGGCCGTACCGTAGATAAAGGATGTAATGAGAGGAGTTTCACGTTGTTGAACATGATAAGCAATCTCATTGAACATGATGCGAGCAAGATTTGGGCGTTTTCGTTGTCGGAAACTTCGAATCCAAAAATCATCCAATAGACGGATGGTGGAATATTTGCCTCCGGAGGGACGAAGCCACCATGATACCATCAAATGTAGGATTCGATCATGAGCATTGAGGACGGTTACGGAACCGCTAAGAACATGCCCTAAGGCATTCTCATTATCTTCACCTTCATCCTCCAATTTAAAAACTTCACAAATAGACTTGACATCAAGAACTATTTGTTTCCCCATAAGATACGATCGAATGGCAACGACTTCTCCATTACGATAAATGCATTTAGCATTAGAGAAGAAAATCAAAACCAAAAGTCGATAATAAATACCCGGAATAGTGAGAAAATGCATGAAGTTCCAAAGACGAAGAAGCGGAAGATATTCAAACTTGAAGCGCTCGGAGTCGAGGAAGGGGATGGATACGATTCTCTCCGCACGAATTTTGTAATTTTCGAATTGGCGGAAATAAGGAAGGCCCTCGGAATCTTCAAAGGATTGGTTGTAGATAGTAGCATAATCCGGACGAGCAACCGATCCGGGAGTTGAAGAGTCTCCGGCAAGAAGAACTCTTTGACGTTTCCTTGAATGCTCTTTTGGTGCCATAGATAATAGAAACTTTTGAAGAGAGAATTTTGAGAGAGAGCAAAAGCTTTGATTCAAGGGTTTCTTTTGAATTTTTGGTGAAGAATATGAAGGAGAGGAGGCCTTTATATAGCCAAAAACGTTTAGGGTTAATAGGATATAAGAGAGTTTTAATTTTGGTAAAACTAGATCTCATTAAAAGCCTATTTAATGCCATCAGCGCGAAAGGGTATCGATACTCCTCAGGGGGTATCGATACGGGGATAGAATTGTCTTTCCTCAAATTTGACCGTTTAAGGAGGTATCGATACTCATTAGACGGTATCGATACAAGGATAGAATTGTCTTTCCACAAATATAACCGTTGAAAGAGGTATCGATACTCATTAGACGGTATCGATACAGGGATAGACTTGTCTTTTCTCAATTTTGACCGTTTGAAGAGGGTATCGATACGCATGAGGCGGTATCGATACGCGTGAAGCGATGAGAAATTCTGGGAGATTTAAATGAAGAACGAGTATCGATACCCATTGGGCAGTATCGATACCTTATGCCCAGAATTTTGCCTATTTGGTTAAAAATAACCAAAGACATGAACTTAAGATCTCTTAAAAGTATGTAAATGATGAATGAACAGGTCTAAGCATATTTTAACAGAAACATACTCCCCCTAACTATATGCATGGAAGAAATTGGGAGATTAAACACATAAACATGATTATTTCACAAAATCAAGCACATTTAATTCTAAAAAGAGGTCCTAAAGGTCAAGATAGGCTAGTTAGACCCAACTCTCTCCTAAGGGACCAAAAACGCTCTTTATCTAATGGTTTTGTGAAAATGTCCGCTAATTGATTTAAGGTGTCTACATACTCTATAGCCACATCTTTCTTAAGGACATGATCTCTAATGAAATGATGCCTTATTTCTATATGTTTGGTTCTAGAGTGTTGGATGGGATTTTTCGTTAAACATATTGCACTTGTATTATCACATTTAAGGGGTATGGTTTCTATTTTTACACCATAATCTAAGAGTTGTTGCTTCATCCAAAGAACTTGAGCACAACAACTTCCTAAGGATATGTACTCGGCTTCGGTGGTAGATAAAGCTACACTATTTTGTTTCTTAGAGAACCAAGATATGAGCATACTACCTAAGAATTGACAAGTTCCCGATGTACTTTTCCTATCGATTTTGCAACCCCCATAATCCGCATCCGAGTAAGCATGAAGGTTGAAGGTTGAGACTCTAGGATACCAAAGACCTAAACAAGGAGTGTCTCTAAGGTATCTAAAGATTCTCTTAACAGCTATAAGGTGAGACTCTCTAGGACTAGCTTGAAACCTAGCACACAAGCAAACACTAAACAGTATATCCGGTCTACTTGCGGTAAGGTAAAGCAACGATCCAATCATAGAACGATAAAGCTTAGAGTCAACACACTTACCTCCTTCATCTTTGTCAAGCTTCGTAGATGAGCTCATAGGAGTGGCTTGAGGCTTTGTGTTCTCCAAGCCAAACTTGTTGAGCATATCCTTTATGTATTTTGCTTGATTTATGAAGGTGCCATCCTTCATTTGTTTGATTTGGAGTCCCAAAAAGAATGAGAGCTCCCCCATCATGCTCATCTCAAATTCACCTTGCATTAGCTTAGCAAACTCTTGACAATAACATTCATTAGTAGATCCAAATATAATATCATCAACATAAATTTGAACTACTAAAATGTCATTTTTATACATTTTTATAAAGAGTGTAGTGTCCACCTTACCTTTTTCAAATCCTTTTTCAATCAAAAAATTTGAAAGCCTTTCATACCAAGCTCTTGGAGCTTGTTTTAAACCATAAAGTGCTTTTGTAAGTTTGAAAACATGATTTGGAAATTTTGAGTCTTCAAAACCCGGTGGTTGTTCTACATACACTTCTTCATTTATAAAACCATTTAAAAATGCGCTTTTAACGTCCATTTGAAAAAGCTTGAAATTATGATAACATGCATATGCAAGCAACATCCTAATGGCTTCCATTCTAGCTACGGGTGCATAGGTTTCATCAAAATCTATTCCCTCTTCTTGAGTGTAACCTTGTGCTACAAGTCTAGCTTTATTTCTCACAATGTTACCACTCTCATCTAGTTTGTTCCTAAAGACCCATTTAGTTCCTATTGTAGATTGATTACTAGGCCTATCAACTAATGTCCAAACATTGCTTCTCTCAAATTGATTTAACTCTTCTTGCATAGCCATAATCCAAAAATCATCTTTTAAAGCTTCTTTGATATTTTTAGGCTCTATGCATGAGATAAATGCAATATGATTCATTAATCTAAGAGAAGAACGAGTGGTTACCCCCTTGGATGGATCACCCAAGATTTCACCATCTTTGACATAGTTTAACTCCCTTGGATAGCTAACTTCCTTTTCCTCAATAGCCAAGTCCTTCAAGGCTTCAAGAGGTGGATCTTGTGTGTCTTCTTCTTTTGGTTGAATCTCATCCTTCTTTGAAGTTTGACCTCCATCAAAGGTATTTATGATTCCTACATTATCATCATCACAAGAATCCTTCCTAGGAAGGGGATTATCATCGAATACAACATGAATAGATTCTTCTACAACTAAAGTTCTTTTGTTAAATACTCGATAGGCTTTAGAGGTTAAAGAGTAACCTATAAAAATAGCTTCATCACTTTTTGCATCAAATTTACCTAAATTATCTTTTCCATTATTTAAAACAAAACATTTACATCCAAAAGGGTGGAAGTAGCTAATATTAGGCTTTTTAGATTTTAAAATCTCATAAGGTGTTTTCTTTAAAATCGGCCTAATGGTTACACGATTTATAATATAACAAGCCGTGTTTGTTGCTTCCGCCCAAAAATATTTTGGTAAATTATTTTCGCAAAGCATAGTTCTAGCCATTTCTTGTAAAGTTCTATTTTTCCTCTCAACTACCCCATTTTGTTGAGGAGTTCGAGGGGCTGAAAAATTATGGCTAATACCATTTTCATTTAAAAAATCTTCAAATCCTAAATTTTGAAATTCGGTTCCATGATCACTTCTAATATGTGAAATTTTAAGTTCAAGATCATTTTGAATTAATTTTGAAAATGTGATGAATTTTTCCAAAGCCTCATCCTTAGTACTTAAAAAGAGAACCCAAGTGAATCTAGAAAAATCATCAACTAATACAAAAGCATATGATTTGCCACCCAAGCTCATAGTCCTAATTGGCCCAAATAAATCCATATGGATTAGTTGTAAACATCTACTAGTAGAAATGTCATTAATGGATTTAAAGGAAGATCTATGTTGTTTACCCTTTGAGCATGCATCACAAATTTTATTGTTTGAAAATTTTATCTTGGGTAAACCTTTAACTAGGTTTAGAGAGACTAGTTTTTCTAAAACACTTGTGCTAGCATGTCCTAGCTTCCTATGCCACAACCATGCATCATTTTCGTTTTGAGCAACTAAGCATGCATGAGATGTATGAATGTCATCTAGATGCACCATGTATATATTCCCTATGCGATGACCTATGAGCATAATATTATTAGTTTTAATATCTACAATTTTACAACCGGTTTTATCAAATATAACATTAAAACCTTTATCACATAATTGACTTATGCTCAATAAATTATGTTTAAGACCATTGACATATAAAACATTTTCAATGAGAGTAGTAGAGTGATTACCAATGGAGCCAATACCTTCAATGTGGCCTTTGGAGTTGTCACCAAATGTTACTACTCCTCCACTTTTTGGTTTTAGATCCATGAGTCGACTCTTGTCTCCGGTCATGTGTCTCGAGCATCCACTATCAAGGTACCATGAGTTTTGACTTTGTGCTTTGGCCTTGTAGCAATGCTCTCCCTACAAACAAAGATATTTAAACTTTTGTTTTTGGTACCCAAATCATTTTGGGTCCATGTGTGTTAGTTCCTAAAACTTTGGTTCCCTTAGGAATCCAAGGTGACATAGCAATAATATCATTAGATTTAACAAGTTCTTTAGGAACCCATACATTTCTAATTCTCTTAACTTTACTATGTCTAGGATAGTTATCTTGTTTGTAGTAGTTAGTCTTTTTCTTATATTGGTGTGTTCTAGAGGATTTTCCTATGTCATGTTTAACACTACCATTAATTTTTAAAGACTTTTTGAGCTCATTTAGCTCACTTAACACCTTTTGGTGTTCACAATTATTTTGAGATAAAAGATTATTAAGATCAATATTTTCTTTTTGAAAGAATTTAAGTTCATCTTCTAATCCTAATATCTTTTTCTCTATTTTAGAATTAGTTTGAGTAAGTGAGTCATTTTTCTCTTTTAATTCTATAATAGTTTTTCTATTCCTAATAACCGACTCCCTATACTTCTCAACTAATTCATCATATACCTCTTGTAACTCATCATAAGCATCATTTAATTCTTCATATGAAAAATCTAAAGTAGATGAGTTAGAGGTTACCAAGGAGGAATCTTCCTCAAGTGCCATGAGGCAGAGGTTCGCCACTTCTTGTTCGTCATCCTCCGATGACTCCTCATCACTCCAAGTAGCAAGCTTAGCTTTGAGCTTTTTCTTCTTCTCAAAGCCCTTCTTCTTGAGTTGAGGGCACTCCGAACGTATGTGGCCGGGTTGTCCGCACTCGAAGCAAGTGATTGGATCCCTTCCTTCTTCTTTGTTCTTGCCTTTAAAGTCCATTTTCCTTTGGATTCTTCTTCCTCGGTTGGACCTCATAAGGCGTGAGAATCGTTTGGCTATCATAGCCAATTCTTCAAGTTCATCCTCATCACTAGATGAACTTTCATCAAGTTGGGAAGTTTTAGCTTTGAGAGCTATTCCTATTTTCTTCTTTTTCTCCCCTTCAAGCTTCTCCATTCTTTTTTCTTCTTTCTTTTTCTCATCTTCCCTTCCTTGCTTCATGATTTCGTGAGTAAGGAGAGAACCTACAAGTTCATCAAGCTTTAGAGTTTTTAAATTCTTTGCTTCGATGATAGCGGTTCTCTTCCCATCCCAAGATTCGGGAAGTGAATAGAGTAGCTTTCGGACAAGCTTGTCTTCCGGTATAATTTCTCCATAGCCCTTTAGACCATTCACAATTGTGGAGAATCGATCAAACATCTTTGACACCGTCTCATCAAATTCCATCTTGAAATTTTCATAACTAAGATTGAGAATTCCAATCTTAGTTTCTTTGACATCGTTGGTGCCTTCATAGGTGGTTTCAAGAGTGTCCCACACTTCTTTGGCACTTTCAATTGATGAGACCTTTGAGTAGATGTCCGGACCGAAAGCACAAAATAGCATGTGAAGAGCTTTATCATTTACTTGGATCTTTTTCCTTTCCTCTTCACTCATTTCCGTTCTTCTTTTAAGCACCATCTTGCCATCAACATCTTGCTTCAATGGAATATATGGTCCATCCTCAATGACATCCCACACAAGGTAGTCACTTGATTTAATAAATAGACGCATTTTATTTTTCCAAAATGAGTAGTTCTCACCATTGAAGAAAGGAGGCTTTGTGGTGGATTGTGAGTCGTACATGCCGGGAGCGGAGGTTGATGCCATCTCTTGATATTTTGATGATGATCACACTTCTTCCAAGGATCTCCTCTTGCGGTTGTTAATCCTCAAAGAGTTAAGCTCTGATGCCAATTGTTGAGTGGATCACACGAATGATAATAACCAAGAGGGGGGGTGAATTGGAATTTTAACGATGTTGTAACGGAAATTGCAACTTAAAAATATTGACACGGGAATTTAGAGTGGTTCAAGTTCACCAACCGAACTCTACATCCACTACCTTAGTCTCACCAAGGATTTCCAACAATTTCCACTAAATTGTTCGTCCCCTTTTCCCAGGACAAGGAGGCAACCTTTACAATTTCGGTTAATTTTTCTACCCAAAAATTAACCCAATCCTCACACAATAGAACAAAGAAATTTGGTGGCTAATAAGGTATCTCTCAATACAAATGATAGCCCAATATCAAGCACTCAACCCAATCGAACAAAATAGAAATGAAGGATACAATTGGGATTTCTAGACAAAGTAGGATTTTTGCACAAATGCTTGGATTTGATGTTTTGATATCTTCTTGAGGTTCAATAATTATGTTGCTGGAGCTTCTTGGGGTCTTTTTATAGCCTCTTGATGATTTCCAACCGTTGTGAGTGTTGATTTTAAGATTATAGCCGTTGGGATGCTTTTTCTCCACTTTCTTGCACTTTTCCAGCTATGAGTATCGGTACTCTATAGTGGGGTATCGATACCTGTCTCATAAGAAAATAGCCGTTGTGTACAAATAATAAAGGGGTATCGATACGCGTTCTTGGCGTATCGGTACTGGGTATCGAAACAGCACAGGCTGTATCGATACCTTTTTCTCGACATAGCTCACTGTCAAATCGGGTATCGATACTAGGGTTAGGGGTATCGATACCGGTTTAGTGACCGTTTAAAAATCTCAACGGTTATATTTTTAAACTGACTTTGAAATTAATAATTATAAAATGGTATCGATACTGGTTCATCCGTATCGATACTATTTCATAGCGTATCGATACTAGGGTTTGCCGTTTCGATACTTGTTCCGACAGAGGCAAACTTTTGCTAAAAAGGTATCGATACTCCTTGATGGGTATCGATACTGGTTGACGTTTTTCACTATTTTTGCCTTGGAACACTTAGAAAATATTTGAGTTTGAGTTCTAATAAATTAATTTAAAGTCTTTGGGGTTTCAAAAACTTGTTAAGGGATTTGTACAAACAATTTTAAGTTCTTCAATTTGATCCTTAAAGATCTAGTTATATCAAAATCAAACATAGGTTTTACAACCTGTCATATTACTAGGAATGTTACATTACCTTGTTTGGTTTTTTTGGTAGGAATGTAAGATTATTGTGTTTGGTTGGAGGTAAATAAGATTATCCAGAAGTGAAATTTACTAAATTGATCGTGTGTTATATTTTCTTTTTAACATGTTAAACTTTCAATATTAAATTAAAAACATATGCACAAAAAGTTGTAGAATTATTTTTGTTACACTATTTAAATTTTATAAAAATGATATATTTATCATATTATTAATATAATTATTATATTAATTATTTTTAATAAAAATATAATTTATATTTACATACTCTCGTTACATTCTATTAAAATATTTTTGTAAATTTTTTAATTGCTAAACTTTTAATATGTTCAATTTTTTAATTTTTTATTACTTGTGACAAATTGTCAAGTAAATTAAAGTGAATAAGTTGTGTAATACTGATAAAAAATTATATTATAAGTATCTACTAAAATATTTTTTAAGATGATAAACATCTTATAAATAAAAAAATATTGTCTGAAAATATTAACTCTTAACTTATTAATTTACATCACACATATTTAATCATCTAATTAAATTAAATAAAGGATTCATGTGAACAAAATTCATTAACTTGAGGGTAATATGGTCCAAATGGTGAGAATTGACAAATACCTAAGAAAACCAAGGGAATCACATTCCCACCATTTAATGAAAAAAGGCTACTGTTGGAAATACAATATTACCCTTTGGAAGGAATGCTCTCCAACCAAACGTGAGTATGTGATTCCAGTAAAGATCATTCCCCCAAATAATGTTTTTTTCTGCGAACCAAACGCCCCCTTGGAGTAATAAATCAAATACCGATTGTTAAAAAAAAAACTCAATTACAATGGTCCAATTTAGCCCAAACTCCAATAGCACAATACCACTTATAAGTCCTCAAATAATAAAGTAGAAAACAAAGCAAAAGCTTAGGGTTCCTCTTTCTGTGCTTATTGTTGTCGTTGTTGTTTTCCTTCTCAAACACAACATTCAACAATGGCAACCAGTTCAGCGCCAAGGTCTTTCCTTCAAGTTGCAGCCATGGAAGAGGTCATTTTGCCGATGTATAGGATTACCAATCCAATCAGCACTATGCTCGACTCCAATTCTACTAGTAACACTGCCTCACCTAACCACCCTTAACGTTAATTAATGGCATCATAAAGTTGTTTATCAAGACGAGACATTGTCAAAAACATCATTATTAATTTATTATAGCGAGACCAAAAATAAATCACGGTTTAATGTTATAACGCGACCTTATAAGATCGGATTAGGTCGGAAACGGTCGAGTCCAAGTCCCATGTCCATCTCTGATCATCCTCTAAAATACGTTGTGTGCTATTTTAATTGGGTTATATGATGTATGGTGTTTCAATGGTGGGGTTGGACATGGGCACGAATATTCGTGTTAGAGGAACAGTCGCATTTTTTAAAAATTTTAATTCTTTTATAATTAAAACATTAGTTTTATATTTTTTATTGATAATATAATTTC
Source organism: Hibiscus trionum (assembly GCA_030270665.1). Lineage (NCBI taxonomy): Eukaryota > Viridiplantae > Streptophyta > Magnoliopsida > Malvales > Malvaceae > Hibiscus > Hibiscus trionum. Next base: position 5,182,298 of record BSYR01000044.1, read on the forward strand.
GCACCCCTACATTTGTCGGAAGTGTTAATGTTTGTGCGCGATTTTAGTATTTAGATTAGCATCAGGTCGTGGATAGTTGGTGATTCTTTTCGATTCGATAAGATCATAAAGAATATATGGGCGCATGATAATATTATTCAGAGTTTATTGATAGGTTGGTGATATTTTTCGATTTGTCATACTTTGTTTCATTGATTTTGCTTGGGGGTGTATGTTGCGTAGGTAAGGTCTCAGGGACGGAGCCAGGATTTGAAGTTGGGGGGTAAAACATAAATTTTGAAAGGATGAGGAGCAAATTCATAATTATCCTATTTTTTTCAAAAAAAAAATATAAAGAATTAAAAGGTAAGAAAAAGAATTTCCCTTACCGTGGGATCACAGCCCCTCTCATTCAACATGTAACACCGTCCCTGTAAGGTCCGGTGATGTTCGTGTTTGTACTATTAGTTTGGATTGTCGTATTTATGGTGTGAGGAGTCATTTTCTTCTTGTTATCTTCGGATTTGATTCGAGACTTTTCCTACCGTCTCTAAGTCTTTTCATTAATAAATATAATTGATTTGTGAAAATAAAATCGTAATAATTTTAAATTAAATACTTAGTAAGTATATAATATATAATTTTAAATTAAATTAAATACTAATTAGTTTCAATTTACACACTTTCTATAAGTATATAATATATATATATATATATATATTCATATTATTTTATATGTGATATACATATATAAGATAAAGTTGAGAAACTTTATTCAAACTTTAAAATCGATTTACTAATTACAAAAGAAATTGAGTTATTCAAGTCTCATTTTACAAATCAAATTTTATTTGAACTTTGTTTGAGCTGAATTTATGAAATTACGATTTGAGTCGAATTGCGTGAAATTTTTCGCTTTAAATAAAAAATTACAATTTTTTCGAGTCGAGTTAAATTTTGCTCACCCATAATCTTAATAACATGAGGGGCATGTGCCGTACTAAATCTTCTTGCCCAAAGGCAATTTTAGTCCCTCGAATAGGGATGGCAAAATAACCCGTCCCCGTCGGGTCCCGATCCGATCTGACCCGATAGAGGCGGGGTTTTTAATTGAAAAACCGGGTTTGTGGCGAGTTTGGTCGGGTTATGAAAAAATAAAGTCGGAACGGGGCGGGTTTGTGTTTAGAGTGAAAATTCCCCGACCCACCCCGACCCGATATATATATACATATATATTTATTGTATTTTTATTAATTTTTTCCGGGGCAAGTCGAATTTAATCATATTTTTTATTAAAATATCGGAGTTGGGTCGAAGTCGAGTTATCCTCTTATTATTACGGGGTAGAAATACAATATATTAGAATTGGGACAAGTCGGAATCAGGACGAATATTTTAAATTTCGTGTCAGGGTCGGAACGGCCAAATATTCAACCCATCCCGTTGCCATCCCTACCCTCGTATGGATTTTGTAAAATTATACTTTATCCATTTTAAATTTTAGATTAAATATTTAATAGTTCTCCAATTATTTTGAAATTAAATAAATTTACTCCTCTCATTATCTAATCTTTGACTTTGTCCTGATTCGATCCGTACTACAATTAAAATTCCACCACAACACCGTGAAATTGTGGAAATGATAATAGACTGGTTATCTCATTTAGTGCTCATAGTCCACAAATCAGACGCGTGTTTGATTGCATGGAGCCAATTCAAACAAGCTAAGCCCTCTTATTGCAGGAGTAATGTCAGCAATGGAATATGGTCCCTCACGATTCCCTACTTTTCTTCATGAAAAAGAGATGATACGGCTTCTGAGTTCTGAATATTAGCTTATATATGGGGGAGGAAGGTTTCTGAATATCAGTAGATTATAATGGCAATACCACTTATTCTCATCTTTCTTCTACCTCTCCCCTTCTTCCTCTTCCTTCTCTTAAAACATGGCAACAATGGTGGTAAGCTTCCTCCTAGCCCACCTGCTCTGCCTTTGATCGGCCACTTACACATGCAGTTGTTTGATAACTCACCCCCTCATGTTTTCCTTTGGAAACTCTCTCAAAAGTATGGTTCTCTCATGCACTTGCGGTTCGGGTGCAAGCCGACCTTGGTTGTTTCTTCAGCTAAAATGGCTAAAGAAGTTCTGAAAACCCATGACCTCGACGTCTGCAGTAGGCCTGATCAAGTCGGTGCCCGTAAACTATCTTACAATTCCATAGACGTGGGGTTTTCAGCGTATAACGACTACTGGAGGGAGATCAGGAAACTTTGTGTTGTACATCTGTTTAACAGAGTGCAACAATATCGCCCTATCCGAGAAGATGAAGTTGCTGGACTGATTGAAAAAATATGCCAATTGTCATATGATTCTAAGCCTGTCAACTTGAGTGAGGCAGTGATGTGCCTTTCAAGTACAATAATCTGTAGAGTGGGGTTCGGCAAGAGGTATGCCGAAGAAGGAGCTGAGAGAAGCAGGTTCCATGGGTTACTTAATGAAAGTCAAGCCTTGTTATCAAGCTTTACTTTTTCTGACTATTTTCCTTTCATGGGTTGGGTTGATAGACTTACTCGGTTTCATAATCGTCTCGAGAAGAATTTCAAAGAACTCGATATTTTCTATCAAGAACTCATTGATGAACATCTTGATCCAAACAGATTAAAGCCAGAGAAAGAAGATATAATCGATGTGTTACTACAAATATCCAAGGATAATGACTTTCCGTTTGATCTCACCATAGATCACATCAAAGCTATTCTTATGGTTATTACATCTCCATTTAATTTTTATCATTAATCATTTTTTAGCTCCACACTTTGCGCATATATAACGTTGTGCATTTCTGGTGCAGAATGTGTTTTTAGCAGGAACAGACACAACAGCGGCCACTGTGATATGGGTTATGAGCTTCCTGATGAAAAATCCAAACTGTTTGAAGAGAACTCAAATGGAAGTGAGGAATTTGATTGGGAAAAAAGAGTTTCTAAACGAAGATGACGTTCAGAGTTTACCCTACCTACAAGCTGTGATAAAAGAAACGTTCAGATTGCAACCAACAGCTCCATTGTTAGTGCCACGAGAAACACTCCGAAAGTGCAGCATAGGTGGGTACGAAATACCTGCAAAAAGCTTAGTTTTTGTGAATGCATGGGCAATAGGAAGAGACCCCGAAGTTTGGGAAAACCCGGAAGAGTTTTGTCCTGAAAGATTCATTGGCAGCTCTATCGACTACAAAGGACAAGACTTTGAGCTCATACCATTTGGTTCGGGTAGAAGGATATGTCCTGGAATGCGTATGGGAGTTGCAACAGTGGAGCTTGCCCTTGCTAATCTTCTTTACAAGTTTGATTGGGAAATGCCAGCAGGAAAGAATGAAGACGACATAGACTTTGATGTCTTACCAGGGATTACTACACACAAGAAAAATGATCTTATCCTTATGGCTAGGAAGATTGCTGATTGATCAATATATCATTAGTTTAATCTTCGTTGAGTTCATCCATATTTTACAAATCTTATCATTTGTTATATATGAACAAATTGTTAGTATTCAGCTGCTTGTTGTTATCTAATTGTTAGTTTACCATTTGCTCAACTGATTCTCTGGGCTTTACATGTTTTATAGCCAAATCCTCTGTTTGATCTGAATTTTTTGCTCAACTAATTGTTAGTTCACCCGACTGATCTCTTAAAACCCCACTGCAACCCGCCTTACCGTCCTTAAAAGAACTGTCCACATTAGTTTTGACTTAACATGATGTTAACGGTTAACGGTAGAGTGTTATTTTGGAGTCACAAATTAAAGTTCAGTGTTAGTTTTGAACTTTTTTAAAGTTCGGTGATATTTTTGTGTCAGCGACCATAGTTGAGTGATATGTGGTGTAGTTTACCTTAATTTTTTTATTAAAAAAAGCCAACACTTAACGTTAATTAATGACATCATAAATTTATCACCGTTTCATAGGATTACCAAACTGCACATTTTCGATCTTTTGCAACAATTTATAGGATTACCAATCCAATGAGCATGCTCGACTCCAATTCTACTAGTAACACTGCCTCACCTAATCACCCTTAACGTTAATTAATGACATCATAAATTTATCACCGTTTCATTTATATTTTGAATAATTTCGATGCTAATGAAAATCTCATTACTAGAAGCAACTATCTTGAGGAGCAAAACTATATCAGATATATAATATAAAGCTTATTACAATAAAGTCTTAATGCACACACATTAAGACAGAGAAATAAATTTTAAAACTGCTCTATACTTAGAAAATGAATCGAACCCTTGAACATATAAATTTTAACGAGACCGAAAATAAGGTAAAATCAAAAGAAATTTAAAGTTGTTTATCGAGACGAGAAATTGTCAAAAACATCATTATTAATTTATTATAGCGAGACCAAAAATAAATCATGGTTTAATGGTATAACGAGACCTTATAAGACCGGATTAGGTCGGAAACGGTCGAGTCCAAGTCCCATGTCCATCTCTGATCATCCTCATATTTTCCAGACATAACATACCAAGAACACCACTCGATCACCAAATCGTAAGCCACCAAGTCCCAGCAAAACACGTGAGGAAAAAAAGCTATAATTAAAGTAAAACATACCACCTCACCAACAACATACCAAAATGATAGTGCCAGACTGAATTTTTTATAGCCAAATCCTCTGTTTGATCTGAATTTTTTGCTCAACTAATTGTTAGTTCACCCGACTGATCTCTTTAAACCCCACTGCAACCCGCCTTACCGTCCTTAAAAGAACTGTCCACATTAGATTTTACTGTTCAGGTTCCGTGTGTGTTCTTCAGCGATGATCGTGAGATTGTCGCTATAGAAAGATTAATTTCTTGATTTGTTTGATGTACTAATCATTTCAATTGCTTAATCTGCTGTTCCTGTTGCGTGGAGAGATTAAAGTTCAATTGCTGACCGTTTCGAGCATAAATCTTGATGACCATCTTGCTTCTGGAATTAGCAGAAACCAGGGCAGGGGAATTTCAGTCTAAACTCTAAATTGAAGGTGCTGAAGTGTTGCCTTGTTGGTTGGAGTAAAAGGTTTATGAAGCTGAAAAGCTTGGCCAACATATTTCATAAAGAAGGATTGAAGTAGGCTTCGGTCATGTGTTTAACAGGGTCGACCTTCATTATCGACCGTATAAAAGTTATCGAGAAATATGGTCCCTATATTTCTTCATGAAAATATCTTAATTACCACAGTGAGCGCCACAAGATTTATTAGATTATATTTGGGGGAGGAATAGGATTCCTCTCAACTTTCAACACACACTGATTAGACTCTCAGAATGGCAATACTACTCTTTCTCATCCTTCTTCTACCTCTCCCCTTCTTCTTCTTCCTTCTCTTAAAACATGGCAACAATGGTGGTAAGCTTCCTCCTAGCCCACCTGCTCTTCCTTTGATCGGCCACTTACACATGCAGTTGTTTGATAACTCACCCCCTCATGTTTTCCTTTGGAAACTCTCTCAAAAGTATGGTTCTCTCGTCTACTTGCGGTTCGGGTATAAGCCAACCTTGGTAGTTTCTTCCGCAAAATTGGCTAAAGAGGTTCTGAAAACCCATGACCTTGACTTCTGCAGCAGGCCTGATCGGCGTGGTACACGTAGATTATCTTACAATGCCTTAGACTTGGTATTTGCAACCTATGATGGCTACTGGAGAGAGATCAGAAAACTTTGTGAGGTACATCTCTTTAGTAGAGTGCAACAACATCGTCCCATCCGAGAAGATGAAGTTGCTCGCCTCATGGAAAACATATGCCAACTATCCGGTGATACAAAACCTGTTAACTTGAGCGATGCAATGATGTGCCTTTCCAGTACAATCATTTGTAGAGTGGGGTTCGGCAAGAGGTATGCCGAAGAAGGAGCTGAAAGAAGCAGGTTCCATAGGTTGCTTAGCGAAAGTGAAGCCTTGTTATCAAGCTTTAGCTTCTCAGATTGTTTTCCTTTCATGGGTTGGGTCGATAGACTCACGGGGTTTCACAATCGTCTCGAGAAGACTTTCAAAGAACTCGATATGTTCTATCAAGAACTCATTGATGAACATCTTGATCCAAACAGACTGAAACCAGGGCAAGAAGATATAATCGATGTGTTACTACAAATATCGAAAGATGGAGACTTTCCGTTTGATCTCACCATAGATCACATCAAAGCTATTCTTATGGTAATCACATCTTCACTGAAAATATTAATTAATTTTTAGCTCCACACTTTGTGCATATATAACCATGTGCATTTCTGATGCAGGATGTGTTCATCGCTGGAACAGAAACATCAGCAGCCACTGTGATATGGGTTATGAGCTACCTCATGAAAAATTCAAAGTGTTTGAAGAGAACTCAAGATGAAGTGAGGAATTTGATTGGAAAAAAAGGGTTTCTAAAAGAAGATGACATTCAAAGTTTAACCTACCTACAAGCTGTGATAAAAGAAACGTTCAGATTGCAACCGATAGTTCCATTGTTAGTGCCACGAGAAACACTCCGAAAGTGCAGCATAGATGGGTACGAAGTACCTGCAAAAAGCTTAGTCTTTGTGAATGCATGGGCAATAGGAAGAGACCCTGAAGCTTGGGAAAATGCAAAAGAGTTTTGTCCTGAAAGATTCATTGGCAGCTCCATCAACTACAAAGGACAACACTTTGAGCTCATACCATTCGGTGCGGGTAGAAGGAATTGTCCTGGAATGCGTATGGGAGTTGCAACAGTGGAGCTTGCCCTTGCTAATCTTATTTACAAGTTTGATTGGGAAATGCCAACAGGAATGAATGTGGAAGACTTGGACTTTGATACCTTACCTGGGATCACTACACACAAGAAAACTGATCTTATCCTCATGGCTAGGAAGATTGATGATTAATCAATGTATCATTTTAGTAACTTATTTGCTAATTGCTCTAGTTGTACTAACTACTACGTATACTTTCATCCATGTTTTACAAATCTTATCAAAGGGTTAGTGTCACACCCCAAAATGGGATTAAAAGTTTAAACCCAAAATTTGAAGGGTTGTTTTGAAATTAAGGGACCAAAATTGAAAGAAATTAGATCTTGGGGATCGACTCAAAGTGTTGAATTAATCTTAAGAGAGACTTGAGTGACTATTATGTGAACGTTAGAGAAGTCTGGGGTGCATCCTATATATTTACCCATGAATTATAGTATTTATTCAACCTTTTCGGCTAATAAAGATCCTTAAAAATTTCTCCACATTTTATATGTAAACTACAACAGAGGTCACTTAATTATGGATAAGGTTACATTTGGATGACCCAATTATTAAAAGTTACACTTGAGTCACTCAAATTATGTGTAAGGTTACATTTGGATGACCCAATTATTAAAAGTTACAATTGGATCACTCAATTATGGGTATGGTTGCATTTGTGTTATCCTTCATATTTTAAAAAATACATCAATTTAGTCATGTTTTCTTCCAAATCACTTGTATACCCTCGTAAACACTAGAATACTTCATTTGAAATCATTAATCAATCTAATACACAATTTGATATATATATTTTAAATGTGAAGGGTAACCCAAATGTAACCTAAGCCATAATTGAGTGACCCAAATGTAACATTGCCCATAATTGAGTGATCCGAATGTAACTTTTAGTAATTGGGTGACCCAAATGTAACTTTACCTAAAATAAACACCATTATCTTTTCCGCCGAAACAACATTGAATTCATCCTTTAAACTTAATTTAGTCCAATGATTCTAAACCTATCAACTTGAGTGAGGCATCGATGTGCCTTTCCGGTACAATTATTTGTAGAGTGAGGTAGGTTCAATGGGTTGCTTAATGAAAGCCAAGCCGTGGTATCAAGCTTTATGTCACATCCCGTCAATATTCACCAAGGCTCACCGAGATTAAATTAATTTTTTTGGGCGTTTTAAGGCAAAACATGCACCAAGGAAGCATCTAAAATAGCCTAGAGTAGCCTACATCCATCTTGAAAGGTTTCCACAACATTCTAGGAGGTTTTAGAAGGTTCTACTCAAGTCTAGATGTATCCGGAAGACGCTAGAAGACTAGAGAAGACTTTGGAAAGGTCGGGACAAGTCTAGAAGTCTCTAGAACTCTCTAAAGTCTTTTAGATAATTAGGGACATATGTAGATACTTGTAGAATTATCTAGACTCCACTAGAGTTGTACATATCTAGGGAAATCTAGAAGGTTCAACCACTTCATTTGTAATCCATCCCGAAAATCCTCAAGCATTCTCTTAAAGCTTAATATGAAGGTTCATTTCAAAGTCTTTTTTGTCTTTTCTACTTTGTATTTTACTAGCTACCGCGTTGTGTGAAATAAGGCTTGTTAGCATACCTCGAGAGTGCTAACGCCACATTGAAGCTTGAAGAAGATAAGTCTGTGACATTTAGTTTCTATGACTATTTTCCTTTCATGATTTGTCTATTTTAAGAGAAATCTTTTATTAATAAAATTTCATATGATCGAGTAAAATAAATAAATATGTCAGGCGTAGTTGAAGAACTCAACTCAAACATGAAAATCATTTTATTAATTATTAAAAATTTCGAATTATTTGAGTCTTATTTTATAACTCAAACTTTATTTAAAAAAAATTCGAATCGAGTTTATGAAGTCATTTTCGAGTCAAATTGAGTTTTTTTTACAATAAATCAAAAATTTCAATTTTCGAGTCGATTTAAGCTTAGTAACGGGAGGGACACATGCCCTCTCAAATATTTGTTTAATAAACATTTAAGTTCTTATTAATTTGAATATTTGTAAAATTAAATTTTATCTCTCCAAAATTTAATATTAAATATTGTAACCCCCTCGTCCCGACCCAACCAACAGATCGAACCGAACAGGTTACATGAGGAAAACCGAAGCGAAACCCGTTAAGGTCTCACTTCGATTAGCAACCCTAATTTTTTCTTTTTATTTATCTATTCTAAATATCACTCTTAATCCTATGTGTGAAGACAACAACGGAAAAGCGAACATAGATACGAACCAAGCAGGGGCATACGATAATTTAAATTTACCAAGTAGCTTATTTGTCAAATTCCATGCTCACGAGGCAAAACCATCACAAAGGACATATCTACACTCAATTAGGAAGCATACAAGCATTAAGGACTAAAACTTAACATTCGGAAACCTTCAAAGATGCCTTTAAACCGTTTTAACTACATGCGTTTCGAAACATGCTTGCCCGTTTCGAAACGCGGGCTTCATTTAAAAAGTAACACCAAGCTGTTCCGGAATGGTCCCACCTTGTTCCGGAACGGGAACCTCCAGTGGCCAAACGTACCGGAACGACCCTACATGGTTCCGAAACATGAACCTCCAGTGGAAAATCGTACCAAAACGACACCACTCTCGTTCTGATACGGGTACCCCTGGAGCTCGCCCGTTCCGAAACCATATCAGGCGTTCCGAAACACCTGGACACAGTTTGGCTCGAAAACACATTTTGGCACCTCTAGACGCTCCCAAACTTACCCCGAAACATCACAAACCACATGGCAACTTATTATACAAACAATCTAGAGGCAAACACCCTAAACACGACTCCAAACATGCATACACGCAACAAAATGGGTCTCTACCCAAAACTCATAGGAACACTTAGCTTAAAAAACATCAACAAGTCAAAAGCAAGGTAATCTACCAAAAGCCATAACAAACTTCAACATATCATGGCACCAACATTTAAAACATGCTAGCAACTTAAACAAAGCCAAAATATAGGAGTTTGAACACCAACTCCCTAACATAAAAATCTACTATTCCCATTGTCTAAGCATTATTACAACTAGTAAAATCATACTTTGAGCTAGCGAGAACTCTAAGAACTCCTCCCTTGCCCACTTGCCTCCCGAAGCCCCTAACGATCTGCATTGTTGGAAAAAGAGAGCATAAGCTTAAAGCTTAGTGAGCGGAGCACTAAAACACAGCTACAATGCAGTTTAAAATATATATCTTAGTTTTAAAAGTAAAACCATTTAAGGAAGAGATACAACGAAATGGAAACATAGACGAAACATAGTTTGCACAAGCACAACCATCCCCGGTGGGACTACATATCACCGTACACAACAACTAGCATTTTTTCGATGGGACTACACATCACCGTAATCATCTACTAGTCACTACCGGTGGGACTACACATCACCGTATACAACAGCTAACCATCACCTGAGGCTTGACATCAACTACGACTACACAACAACATTCGAGCGAAGAGTAAAAGCAATCCACGTTTCACACAACAACACGAATATTCGCACACACCAACACTTATCAAAACAAGGAAAATTAGACGAACTTACACTTGGGTTTAGGTTGGCCCTTAAGGCTCCACCCAAACCCCCGAGAATACCTCTTTGAACCATTTTAAAGTTTTAAAACATTTCCACTCACCAGCTCAAAACCCGAAACAAGCTAACGGTTCTCCTTCAAGCTTCCGCAACTCCCGGTGTGACGTCCGAAGGACCCGAATCGTTATCCGCTGCTTCTACCCAAATCAAAACAAGGAATTAATACATCTTTCAACATTCTAACTTGTTGAAATCATTACCATCAAAATCCGAAAATAACAAGCATCTCACTTCTACTCCAAACTAACCCAAACTATCCTCAAACATACTCTAACCTCAAGTCAGCCATATCCCCATCAATTTATCATCCAAACCATGTTCAATTACTCCAAAAACATCAACCCAACAACTCCAAAGCATTAGAAACCATCCTCCACCATTTCTAAGCCAAAAACCCATTTACCAAAATCACTTATTTTCACAAAATCTGGGATTTCATGTTAAACCCAATATCTTAGTACCATTTTACACTCAAAACATCCTTTAAAGCTCACTCAAACCATTGTTTTCAACATAGAGCTTAAACCCCTCAAAAACCCCATTTTTACCCAAAATGGAGAACTTGAAAAATCTCCCTTCTTTTGAAAAGAAAGTGTTACTAGCAAGTTTGAAATGAAAAGATGATTAAGAAATCAAGTTACTTACCTCCCTGATCTTCCAAATGGTGAAGATTGATGAGAAATAGGTTGTGGCTATGGTTGGAGAGTTTTGACGTGAAAAGCTCTTGGGGAAGAAGAAGAGATAGCAAATTTTGAAATAATGTATTTTATTTTAACTCAAAACCTATCTCCAAAATCCATTTGACCACATTTTACCAAAAGACCCTTTTTAAAGCCCCCTTTTTCTCCTAAAGCCCTACAATGGTATAATTTAAATCGTCTTCCCAAAATTTAACTTAACCCGAACCGGCTTAACCAACCTGAGTATCTTCCGGGCCCCAAACCCGAGAGTTAAAAATATTTAATAAATATCTAATAATTTTAAAACTAAACAACTTTGTCTCTCTCATTATTTAATACCACTCGTCTTGGTTCGAATCCTTTACCCAGTTAAAATTCGACAACACCTTGAAGCCATGGAAATGCAATATTCTGCTTATCTTATCAATGAAAGTGATTATAATCCACAATTTGAAACCCAATTAAAACAAACTAAACTCTCTTAATTTATTGAGGAAGTAATGTGAACAAAAATCTTTACTCTTTTCAGTGTCCCTTTACAATTCGCTGACATTAAAAAAATAAATTATAAATCGCAACTATAAATTCTAAAGCATAAACTATAAGATTAAAAAATATTTGTCTTTTTTTAGTGCAACAAAATTTGCCCCCACACTAAAAAAAATTAGCTTTATGGTAAATGTTTAAGTTTAGGGCATAGGGTTAGAGAAGTAGGGGTTAGGTGTATTTTTTAGGGTTTATGGCTTATGATTTAAGTTTTGGATTTAAGGTTAGGAGTTAGAATTTAATTTTAAGTGTTGGAAATAGAAAGGGCTACTCAAAAGGTACCGATGATTTTTGTCCAAATTATAAAACCTTATGAAGAACTAATGTTTTGATATAATAATTGAAAATTAGTTTTGGACTAAATTGAAAAGATTTCAAAAGTGCCTTTAAGTCCAAACAAGTTTGTGGATGTTTATAAATGGTTTTGGCAAGGTTTAAAACGTTTTTAAATAACCAAACTAGAGTTTTCAAGGTACACGTTTCGAAACAGGGAGACCTGTATCGAAACAGTTTGAAACTGTCAAAGCCTGTACCGAAATAGGGCTTACATGTTTCGATACGGAGGGTCTTCGTTTCGAAACACCCCTTTGGCATTTCGATACGCCCAACGGTCAAAACCTCCCTAACGGCTATTTTCCTAACGGCTTTTTAAATTGCAGCTCAACTGTCATAAGTTCTAAAACGGGGTTGCTAATGTTTCGATACGGATCAAGAGTGTTTCAAAACGACCAGAGGCATTTCAAAACGACTTGCTGCATAAGACTTCAACGACTAGTTTTGAAGAAGGTCGTTCCGATACGGGGTCGATTGTTTCGAAACGGACGTCTGCAGAACATCATTTATGGTGGGAAATAAAGTCTCCAACGGCTCCAAAACATCCCCAACGGTCCTTAACGACTACAAACTCAGTTAGGAGTATAAAAGGGACCTCCAAGCATCAAGAGAAGACTAATGCTTCAATTGTCAACAACATAATGATCAAGAAATTGTCTTAGAGCTAAATTGTTCATTTTCTTGTATAGACAACACTAGTGAGCTAAAAATTGTTATATTTGCTCAAGTGTTTAGGTTTTGAGTGAGAGCTTAATAGTGCAAAAAAATACCTATTAGAGGGATTTCAAGTTTTCTTAAGAATTTCTCTTGTAAAGAGGGTTTACTCAAGCTTTGGGTTAGAAAGATTTGAGTGTGTAAAGGTTGCCTCCTTAGCCTAGAAAAAGGGAAGAAATTCAAGAGTGAATTGTTGAAATCCTTAGTGAGGAGCTAAGGTAGTGGATGTAGTTGCTTGTTAGAAGGCTGAACCACTATAAATCCTTGTGTCCAATTCTTATTCTTTAGCTTCCACTAAAACACCCAAAAATTCAACTTCTTCACACTTGGCGAGCTAGAACGATTGAAGGGAATCGAGCATATAAAAACCCAACAATTGGTATCAGAGCCTTGTCTCCATCGAAGAACTAACATCTGGGAGTAAAGATCATTTGCTCGAAGTCTACCGTTCAAGAAAATGGCAAGATTTGAAGAAGGCTGCTCTATCTCGTGTCCTCCGCTCTTCGAAGGAGAAACATACTTCCAATGGGAAAATATCATGAAATTCTTCATCAAGTCTCAAGAATATGAGGTTTGGAACATCATTGAAGACAAGTATTTGGATGCTCCGAAAAAGAAGAAAAAGCACAGGAGTGCCAACGAGACGAAGGCAAAGCTAAACACCAAGGCAATGCACATTCTCCATTGTGGCCTTAACGAAGAAGTTTCCAAGAGGATCTTCACATGAAAAAGTGCCAAAGAATTGTGGGAGAAACTTGAGAAGCTTTATGGCAACAAGAAGGGAGAAAAGAAAGATAATGATCAATCATGTGCAAACATTCTCTCCAATCCAAAGATGGATGGTGTTTTGGCTCTCGATGAGCATAAGGTATCTTCTAACTCAAGTGAGCTTTATTCTTACTCTTTCGATGAGTTGCAAGATGCTTTCGATGAATTATTTTTGGAATTTGAGACCATGAATTCTAAATTTAAGAAAATGATTTCAAAACTTGAATTTGAAAATGATTTTCTTTTGAAAACAAAATTGGATTTTGAAAACCAAAATAAAATTTTGAAAAATGATTTAGAGTTTTAAAAAACAAGTAAAGATGTTTTAGAAAAAGAAAATTTTGATTTGAAAGTTAAGCTTGAAAGGTTAACAAAAGAAAAAGAAATCATTTTTAATAATTCATCTTGTCATATAATGGCAAAATGCTCACATTGTCATTATCATGGTCATTACTTACATACTTGTCCTATTAAGACGAGAAAATCTTATAGGATTAGACAAGTATGGGTTCCTAAGGGAACTAAAGACATTGCAACTAACGTCTATGGATCCAAAGCAATTTGGATACCAAAAATTACTTGATTATCTTGTTTAGGTGTGATGGAGAGTGATCAACAAGTCCAAATATTGAGGGGGAGCTCCATGCACACAAGAAAGAACACTTGAAGAATGAAGACTTCATATCCTCCCTTGAGTTCAAGTGTGGTAAAATCTAGTTGTTTTAGTTGTTTAATTTGATTTATTTTTTAATTCAACTAGATTATAATATATGTTGGACTAACATCTTGGTGATGCTTTGAGTAAGGGGGAGCCATTTTAAAACCAAAATTCTTATTTTTGTCATTTTTTTACCTCCAAGTTATTTGAACTTAAAGTTATTTAAATTCTTTTTGATATAACAAAAAGAGGGAGAGTTTGGTTAAAAAAATTATATTTTTAAATGAATAAGGGAGAGCTTTAATTACCTCTCAATTTTGAAATCTCTTATTCAAAATTTTAAACTTGAAGGGGGAGAATCCCAAACAAATTTTCAAGTTAGTTTTATTATATCAAAAAAGGGAGATTGAAGAACTAATGTTTTGATATAATAATTGAAAAATAGTTTTGGACTAAATTGAAAAGATTTCAAAAGTGTCTTTAAGTCCAAACAAGTTTGTGGACGTTCATAAATGGTTTTGGCAAGGTTTAAAACATTTTTAAGTAACCAAACTAGAGTTTTCAAGGTACACATTTCGAAACAGGGAGACTTGTATCGAAACAGTTTGAAATTGCCAAAACCCGTATCGAAACAGGGCTTGCCCGTTTCGATACAGAGGGTCTTCGTTTTAAAACACCCCTTTGGTGTTTCGATACGCCCAACGGTCAAAACCTCCCCAACGACTATTTTCCCAATGGCTTTTTAAATTGCAACTCAACTGTCACACGTTCTGAAACGGGGTTGCTACCATTTCGATAAGGATCAAGAGTATTTCGAAACGACCAGAGGCGTTTCGAAACGACTTGCTGCATCAGACTTCAACGACTAGTTATGAAAAAGGTCGTTCCGATACGGGGTCGATTGTTTCGAAATGGACGTTTGTAGAACATCGTTTATAGTGAGAAATAAAGTCTCCAACGGCTCCAAAACATCCCCAACGGTCCTTAACGGCTACAAACACAATTAAGAGTATAAAAGGGACCTCCAAGCATCAAGGGAGGACTAATGCTTCAATTGTCAACAACATAATGATCAAGAAATTGTCTTAGAGCTAAATTGTTCATTTTCTTGTATAGACAACACTAGTGAACTAAACGTTGTTATATTTGCTCAAGTGTTTAGGTTTTGGGTGAGAGCTTAATAGTGCAAACAAATACCTATTAGAGGGCTTTCAAGTTTGCTTAAGAATTTCTCTTGTAAAGAGTGTTTACTCAAGCTTTGGGTTAGAAAGCTTTGAGTGTGTAAAGGTTGCCTCCTTAGCCTAGAAAAGGGGAAGAAATTCAAGAGTGAATTTGTTGAAATCCTTAGTAGGGAGCTAAGGTAGTGGATGTAGGTGCTTGTTAGAAGGTCGAACCGCTATAAATCCTTGTGTCCAATTCTTATTCTTTAGCTTCCATTAAAACACCCAAAAATCCAACTTCTCAACATTTGGCCAGCTAGAACGGTTGAAGGGAATCGAGCACATAAAAACCCAACACCTTAAAAATACACTATACCTCTAATTCCTTAAATTATAATCATAAACCCTAAATTTAAATTTATTTTTTTTAAATATGAGGTATAAATAGAAGGAAAAAAAGAAAATTTATATTTGAGAAACGTCGAAAATGAAGGATTGCTTTATATAAGGGAGGAAAGATTGCTCTTAGTTTTCAAGCAGATTGATCAATAGAATATTAGAATGATAACACTATTGCTTCCCATCTTTCTTATTCCTCTCTCCGTCTTCCTCTTCATTCTTCTAAAACAAAGGCAACAATGTGTCACGCCCCATCCTTAAGCGCCAAGGCCAACCGAGGCCAAATGAAGAACTTTGGGCATGCACAATGCACCCATGGGCGTTTTAAGGCAAATCATGAGCCAAGGAAGGTTCTAGAACGCCCCAGAGAGGCCTACACCTCTCTTGCAACGTTTCCACAAGGTTCTAGGATGTTCCAGGACGCTCCACAACCATCTAGGCTCACCTAGAAGGACCTAGAAGGCTCAAAAAGCTCGAAGAAGCATCGGGACAACTCCGGAAGGCTCGAGACTAGCCTGGGCACCTCCGAAACATTCTAGAAGACTATAGATTAGTGTAGATCTATAGGGAATTATCTAGAATACTTTAAAATACTAGTGACTTATATAGATAAGTATGGACTTATCTAGAATAGTTTAGGCCTTTAGATATTTTGGGAGGCAAAATCAGGACCGCTGGATCAAATCAATCTCCATCCTCCACTGAGGAGGTGGGAGCCTATAAATAGACTAGCCATGTACATTTGTAAACCATCCCATAAATCCTTCAAAGCTCTGTTGTAAAGCATTATGCTAGCTTAATAATCCTTTCCTTTCTTAAGTTCTTGTGTGTTTGCCATAGCGTTACGCGAGTAAGCATTGTGTCGGGAATGCTAGTGCCGCACAGATTGAGTCTGAGAGAAATTAGTCTGTGACAAATGGCAATCTTCCCTCTACCCCTCTTGGCCTTCCTTTGATTGGCCACTTACGTATGATGATGTTTGATAACTCACCACCTCATATTTTTCTTTGGAAATTTTCTCAAAAGTTTGGTTCTCTTATGCACTTGCGGTTTGGGTGCAAGCCGATATTGGTTGTTTCTTCAGCGAAAATGGCTAAAGAAGTTCTGAAAACCCATGACCTTGACGTTTGCTGTAGGCCTGATCAACGTGGTACGCACAGATTATCTTACAATGGTATATACACAGGATTTTCATCGTATAACGACTACTGAAGGGAGGTTAGGAAACTTTTTGTTGTACACCTTGACAAGTCGTCGTTAACCGGTCAAAATAAATATAAATTAATCCTCTTTCAACAATAAATAAATAAAGAAATTGAACAAGTATAGGGAAAGAGGGTCGATCCGCAGGGAGATTAGCTGGAATTGTTGACTTGAATTTGTTGAATCTGAAATCCCAGGAATATCTGAAAAAGCAAATAAATAAAAGAAGGGGGTGATATGATTTGTGATGAAGTAATAAAATAGAGAAAAAAGAACTAAAAGTAGTAAGAAAAACCAAGTGTGTAAATCAGCCTCGAACCAGCTCCTTCAATTCTTTCGATCATTGAAATATATTTTTATTTCGGGGATCATGTCGGTTACAGTCTACGAGGCCCAACCCTTCGTAACTTGTTCTTCTCTCGAGTAACCAATCCTCCCAAGTCTATCTTCGAAAGATGGTTCTTAAATAAATCAACCACGACTATCGCCGTTAAAGTATTTAGAATAAAACAGGAAAAACACGACTCAGAAATTGTCTAAAAGTAGAATCGCTTCTGATTTTATCTTTCCTTAGCGGACCGCCGCTAAGAGTGTTCATAGGAAGTCGAAATTTGCCACAGGCCGATCCTTCCTCCCAACTATGTTTTTAAGCGAATTCATACCAAAGGGCCCTTTTTGATTTGAAAAACGTTTAAAAAACTTTAGTAAGGCCGATTGCCATACTATCTAAGCAGAAAGATAAAAATGATTTCCCCAAAAGTATTTAAGCAAGTTCAATTCTCACGAATCGAATTGACTTGGCTGGTTCTTGGCTTAAAGAATTTAGCTAAGCATGATATTGATTATCATACTTAACTTGTTTTTGTAAAAGCAATTGAAAAACATAAAATAAATGAAAACAAGAAATTAAAGGAAAATAAACTTGGATTTAAAGCTAAAAACGTTTACAACGGTAAAAAGACTCAAAACTAGAAGATGATCTTAAGCCTTCACCAAAGGTTGGTATTTATAGGCTTAGATTTACAAAGATAAGAGATAAGAAATAATAATTCAAATTCAAATGTTTAATTAAAATTCAAAAATAAAACTAATATGATAAAAGCTGATAAGTCTGATCGGATTCGTTTCCCGGAACATTCCAGGAGCTTCTAGAAGTTGCCACGTCATTGCCACGTCACTGCCATGTCAGATGCGTCGTGCCTGGTGTCGTGCCCATGATGCCAGTCATGACAGGATAATAAAAAAAACTGCAGAAACGCTCTATTTTCACTGCTATTTCCAGAGTTGGACCCCTGCACAAAATATAATGGAAACAATATGTATTAAGCAGCAAGAAGTTACAAAACTTAGAAAATTAGCAAGTGAAATATGTCACTTTTGAGAACTCATCACACCTCTTTAGCAGAGTGCAACAATATCGCCTCATCCGAGAAGACGAAGTTGCTCGACTCATGGAAAAAATATGCCAATTGTCTGGTGATTCTAAGCACGTCAACTTGAGTGAGCCAGTGATGTGCCTTTCTAGTACAATCATTTGTAGTATTAAGAATATTAGAATATGCATGTGGTAAATTGGTAAAGTTAGTGATAACTTTTAGTATTACAATTGTTATTATGTAATAGGTTTACCTCTGTTTTGTGAATATTAGAGGCCTAGGGTTTCCACAATGAAATGAAGAAAACTACTTTCCTTACTTTTCTCTCCGTTTTTAGTCTCTCTTTTCATATTCTTTAGAGGAAATTTAACATGGTGGAGATGCGATTGCTTTGAAGCCTTTATTTCATTTCTTCTTCGATTCCCTTCAACCTATTTGAGTTAGCTTTTCTAATACTAGCATCCGCCGTTATTTTCTCCTCCGACCATTCTCTTTCTCGATCACCATACTGCCGTTTTCACATGGTTTTTTTCTTTTTCCGTTTGTTGCTTTTTTTTTGATCAACTACTGTATGAATTTATTGAATAAAAAAAACATACAGCTCGACGCAGCCCTTACGCCTCATTAAAAACCTCCCTAAGCCTAATGGAGGAAAAGAGTACGTAAGAGCTCGTCTAGGATGAAACGTCTAAATACAAGCTATGAAAAGAGTACTCCAATCCACGCCCTCCTTGGCGAGTACATCAGCAAAACCATTTGCTTCCCTCGGCGTATATTGAAAATGAATCTCCGATATCTTTTGGCATGCCTGATCGATCGAAACAAAAGAGTCCCATAATCTCCACGGGCGTTTAGCCAAGCCCCTTACCCAACCCAATGCTACTTGGGAATCCGATTCAATCACCACACACTTCTCGCGCCACACCCCTTCCGCCACTACCTTCACCGCAAGTTCGATAGCTTTTACTTCCGCCACGTTAGAATCTAAACATCCCATAGGTCCGGAAAAAAGGGCCAGAATGCGGCTGTCCGCGTCGCGCATCACACCCCCGACGCCCGCCGGACCAGGCTTTCCACGCGCCGAGCCATCAACGTTGAATTTCAAAGTTCCCGCAACCGGTGGCTGCCATACCAGACCAGCACGTACCTTCTTTGGGCGTCAGCTAACCACACACTGCGATGGGCACGACCACCACACTGATTCGGACATAAAATCGCTGTCGGCGTCCACTTTTATCCAATAGAATGATCGCAGTTTTACAAGGAAGCACACCTCCGCTACCGTCGATCGTTTGCCTTTAAAAATATATTCGTTTCGGGTGAGCCATAACGACCAAAGCATAGCACTCACACTAGCCACCCACCACTTTAATTGACAGCCTTGAAAGGAGCTGTGGAAGTTCACAATGAAGAACTCGAAAAAGCATGCTGGTAAAGGTAATGCAATACCCCACCATCCACGTAACCAATCCCAAACCTGTTGGATGCATGGGCAATCGTAAAATAAATGGGCGATCGACTCCTCCACCCGTACACACCATGGACACAAACCTTGTCCTTCCGCCAATGTAACTCCTCTTGTACGTAAAAAATCAGCCGTCGGTAACCTCTTCAACCAAATGAACCATAGGAAGGCTTGTACCTTTGGTGGAACGAGAACCTTCCAAGTGAAACAACCTCCGAAATCGCCATCTCCCACCCTCTCTAAAAGCAACGCCTTAGTCATAGCTTGCACCGAAAATTCCCCATTTTCATCCGGAGTCCAAAACAATGTGTCTATGCGATCCATCCTCAAACGCAACCCACTTACCACGTCACATAGAGAATGCAGCTGTTCTTGTTCGAAACTCCATAGCTGCCGGCGGAAAAAACCATCCCAATTATCATGATCGAAGTGACCATCCGTCGCATAATCTTGTACCCAAGCTAACTTATTCACTGCCAAGGCAAATAAACGTGGAAATGCCTCCTTTAACGGTTGTTGCATCACCCAAATATCAAACCAAAAAAGAACCAACTGTCCACTGCCAATTTGCCACTGAAAATTAGTACCCCCCACGTGAGATTCAATAACCGGGCAGCAAGCGTTCGCCACTATTTGACGCCAAACCACCGACATCGACGATAAATTTTCAGTGTTAAATCTCCACCATTGAACATTATCCCCATATTTGGCCGTTATTAGACGACGCCAAAGCGAATCATGGTCGCGTGCATAACGCCAAACCCACTTAGACAGTAGTGCCATGTTCTTCACTCTCAAATCCGCCACCCCCAAACCCCCAAGATGTCGAGGTCGACAAACAATGTCCCATCCGACTCTGCTCATTCTTCTCTCTAAATTGACACCACCCCAAAGGAACGCTCTTCGTATCTTGTCTAGCTTCTCTACTACCCCTTTTGGCACAACAAATAATCCTAAATAAAAAATAGGGAGGGACGAGAGAACCGAATTGACTAGAGTCACCCTAGCAGCAAATGATAGAGAAGTGCGCTTCCACCCTGCTAACTTGCGTCTAAAGTTTGCTACGATCGGATCCCATACTGAAAGACGCCTCGGATCAGCTCCCAACGGAAATCCCAAATAGACAAATGGTAGTTCCCCTAGCCGACAACCCAGAATAGAAGCAACCGAGGCACTTAACTCTTCTGTCACACCAATCGCGAATAAAGAGCTCTTCGCAAAATTTATTTGCAACCCGGAGCATAACTGAAAACAGTGAAGAATCCGCTTAACATTACGTGCATATTCAACATTGGCATCAATAAACAATATAGTGTCATCGGCAAACTGGAGGTGAGTAAGCCTTATGTTCGAAACCACCTCCACTCCCCTAATCAGCCCACCCGTTTCCGCCGTGCTCAACATCAAGTGTAGAGCCTCCGCAATAATGACAAACAGTAGCGGTGATAAGGGACAGCCCTGTCTCAATCCACGACCCATCCTGAATTCAGTCGTCGCGCTACCATTAAATAAGACAGATACGCGTGCTGTGCTGATACAAACCTGTATCCAATGACGCCATGTTGCACAGAACCCCATCTTTGCGAGTATAGAATCTAGAAATGACCAGCTCACGCAATCATACGCTTTGGCGAAATCCAGCTTCAAAATGAATCCTCCCACTCCATTACCTCGAAGAGAATGAATTAACTCCGTTGCTAACAAGACCCCATCTACCAATTGGCGGCCCTTGATGAAAGCTGATTGAGTGTCACTAATCAGAGAATTCAATACTAACTGCAAACGAGTCGCAAGGCACTTGGCTAATAGTTTGTACATAGAATTCACCAAACCAATCGGTCGATATTCGCCTAGTATCCGCGGTGTCGCCACCTTAGGTAGAAGCAAAATAAAAGTGCAATTCGCTCCCTTTGGTAAAGTCCCTCGTTCATGAAATTGAGAGAAGAAATTCAGCATATCATCTTTTACCACCTCCCAACTTTTCTTGTAAAATTCGAGAGTAAATCCATCTGGCCCCGGAGCTTTTGAACCATCGCAATTCCACAGAGTTCGTTTTATCTCATCAATTGTAAAAGGTGCTGTCAACATGTCTCTTGCCTCTGCTTGTATTCGACGAAATTGGCCCTCAAAAATCCCACAATCCACTACGATCCACTCTAGCAAAATGAGCTGAAAATGCCTTCACAACATAAGCGCGTAAAGTGGCCGGAGCTGTAACCCAACGTCCGTTAATCAACAGTCCAGGTATAAAGTTTCTAGCGGTCCGTAGCTTCGCCGTTCTATGAAAATAAGCTGTGTTTCGGTCACCTAACCTCAACCAATTTGCCCGAGATTTTTGACGCCACATAGCTTCTTTGTTGCGCATTGCTTTCCATAGTGCTTGCATCCATTGTCGCCGTTCACATTCTATCTCGTTATTACCCTCATCCGTTGTCAACAAGTCATCCGCCTTATCTATTTGTTGCTGTAATTCTGCAATTTTTAAGTTCACGTCCCCAAAAATGTCTGTGTTCCAACGTTTCAGAAACGACTTCAAATGCCTCAACTTCACCATAATATTGTCTTTTCCCAAACCAGCTGTAGTCAGACGACACCACTCTCTAGCGAGGTCCAACACGTTAGATTTTCCCTCTAACCAGCAATTGAAGAAACGAAAAGGTCTTGGACCCCAATCACAATCGTCACACGCCAATATCAACGGCGTGTGATCAGATACACCTCGCGACAAAGCTTTTTGCTGTATGTTGTTGAAATTATCAAACCAAGGTGCTGAAATTAGAAACCTGTCAATTCGGCTACTTCTATTACCCGGACCAAACCACGTAAACCGTTTACCAGACATAGGTAGATCTATCAAACCAGCACTATTAACAAAATTCTCAAAGTTTTCCATTTCAGCTTCTCTATTCGATACCCCTATCCTGTCCGAATTTTTCAATATAGCGTTGAAATCTCCTGCCACACACCAAGGCCCCTGAAACGTGCTCATACTAGCCAACAAATTATTCCATAACACACATTGACTCGTTACTTCGCAAGGTGCATATATCGCAACAATACCACACACTAGTTCTTCACTAGACCATTTTCCAAACAGCATAATATAGTGGCGATCAATATGAAATGAGTCTAATATAAATTTCGTACCTTCCCATATTGCCAATACACCTCCGGAAGCACCAACCGATGGTGAGACCGCCAATTCGAAATTATCCGAATACCACAGACTATTCCCCAACAATGTAGGAATCACCTCCAGCTTAGTCTCCTGTAATAACACCATGTCACAATGATTTTTCCGAATGACTTCACGAACATAACGCCGTTTCGCACACCCTCCCAAACCACTTACATTCCACGTTAGTAATTTCATGAGTCAGAAACCCCGGCACTCCCCGGCGATAACCCGCGAAATGTCTTTAATGATGTCTTCTTCCCTACCGATTGATTTAACGCCAATCAACGCTCCCAACTTCACTGTTTCGGTCACTTCGTTTGTACCCTGCTGTTGCCCCACGCACATACCATAAGTCGCATGCCCCTGTTCAATTGCTTCTGCTTGTGTGGCCTTCTTCCCCGACCCTCGACCACGACCGGACAGAGAATAGTTTGAGTTTCCGGTAATCTCACCTCCTACCACCCGTCGGACTTTGCAGTATGAGTTCCCCACTCGAATCACTTCTGTATTGCCCAATCCCTGTGTTGCTGCGTTTGCATAGGTAGTAACTTTTGAAATTGCATTGTCATCCACTTCTGTAACCCCCCTGATTTCTGTAGAGTTTGATTTCGAATTCACCACCCCAGCTATTTCGGGACTCTCCACTAGAGTTCTATTATGAAACAATCTCTCACTCTCCAAGCTGTCAGAGCTGATCGGAGTAATCAGCTGTTGCGCCGGCACAATTACTGCCGTTGTAATAGCCGGCGTGTGCTCCACGTTTATTTCACCTGTAGGCACTGATGTATCAATCCCCCCAATCAAACTTGTTTCGTTTACCACTGCTGTATTTTCCTCCGCCCCTCCTAATTGAGCCTTTGACGGACGACTTGAACTGCTATCTTCCTTCTGTTGTTTCGATTGTGACGCGTTACCCTCATAACAGCCACATTCGATCGTGGGACCTTGTCCATCCGATTCAAACACCCTCACCATGTATTCCGCAGCTGCTAATTTCACCTTGATGGTCTCCTCAATGAGTTCCATCGTTGTCGTTTCCACCAGAATGCGACCACAATCAAAGGATGAGGGTGTTTCCGTGTCGTCGTCCATGCATATGAATGACCCCCATAGACCTGCTATATTCACAAATGTTCCCTTGTGCCATAAATGGATCGATAATCCCACCACGGACAACCAAACTCGACGAGATTCTGTTGAAATTGATGGCGACCAATCTAGCACCTTAGAGAAGCACTCTCTAATACAATCCATCTTTAACACTTCCTCGCGAACTTTCGCCGATGTGCACATTAATAGGATCATTGACCCCGATAGCCTCATGATCGAAAATCCCTCCTTCTTTTCCACTTCCAATCGATCCGCAAGAGTTTTTAAATTCCAAGGTTTAATACTCCATCCGATCGCACACCATTGGAGAATTGCCCACTTATCCTCATCTAATACCCCTTCTATCACTCGCCAATTTGATCCACTTTTACATTCCCCTTGTACGGCTGATTTTTCTGATTTGGAGCCTGCATTGTTGTCGTTCGTCGACTGTTGAGATTTCTTCCGTTTCCATGTATCCCTCAAATGATTTATCCCCTTCCATGCCAACGTCACTCTCAATTTGGCCCCATAAATCCACTTACCGTGTAGCCGTTCAATCGCCCTTTCTGCATCCTCCTTTGATGCCATTCGAACAAAACCAAAACGTGCCCCGTCTCGAGCCCTCTTACGTGGTATGAACGCATCTCGTACCATGCCATGGCGATCGAAAACTTGCCATAAACCCTTCCAGTGTAAGGTCTCCGATATTCCTCCCACATATATTGTCCAAACCTGTTGTGTCGATTGTGGGTTAGTTGTATTTCGATCGCCGCTGCCGTGATCACTGCCGTCTTGTTCCCTGGCCAGCCGTCGCCAAAGTGTCCCGTCCGTCGTACTCTTCATCGCCGTCTTCTCCCTATGTTCTACTAAAAACTAAATTCTAAGTCCTAAGCCTAAATTTTAAATTTTAAACCCTACATCTTACCCCAATTTCCTAAACTCTAAACTCTAACCATAAATTATAAACTTAATTTTTAGTATGGGGCACACCAAAAAGGTACAGGATTTCTATTCATTATCTACGTACCCTTCATTCTCCTTCTTTCAAGCATTTTATTCCGTTTGTTGCTTATGGCTTTTGAATCTTAAAATAATAATTAGTTTCATCACTAAAAGTCCTTCCTTTTTTGGGCTTACTGTTTTCCTATTTCAAGTATGAATCAGTTCCATCGTGTTATTCTTTTGCCTTTGCTCAACAACATTTTTCTTGTCTCATTTACTTTGCGATCATATTCTTCTTATTTCAAAACTGGTGAGATGGTTCTTAGTTGCCTTTATTTTGAAATGATTTATTTGCTTACAAAGAGATATATATGAACCGTGGAAGATGTTTGATAATATGGTGAATGAGATCTTGCTGGTTCATTTGGATTGCCAGGGGTCTTGGTTGGCATTTTTTGAGTTGTTTGGATGTTGTTTACTTACTCGGGATTAATTGATTGATCTTGTGTCTATAACATTCTCGATATGGATATCTGTGCACAAGGTGTTTGTTGAAAGTAGGTACTCTGTTAAGTATTTAGTTACTTTGGTTTGAATGCTCTCCAAATGCTTCTCTTACGATCTGCAATTACTGTTTTGATACTTCTCAAGACTGAAAGCATCTATTATTTGGTTCACTCTTTCTTTGATTTTGAATTTATCTTCCATTATGATGTTGGACTTTCTCAACCCTTGTTAACATGCTTCTACATGGTAGCTTCATGTCTATTCTTTGGTTTTCTTTATATGGTTGCTTCACCTACTGCTGCTGAAAACTAGTTGCTTAACTACCTAGTTTTCATGCTTGAGAAAAATATCTGGGGAGGACTAAGTAACTTAACAACCTTGCTTTTCACATACCAGATCATGAGTGTTTTCTTGTTCAAACGAGCTTTAGATACACTCGGAAGCTAGAAGCCTAACAGCTCAGCATTCACGATAAAAAAGAGAGGATGAATGAAGAACAAATATGAAGGAAGCTGAAGAAAGAAAAGATGAGTGAATGATGAAGAATGAAGAAGAGAAGAAAGAAAGTGCTAGACTTTTGTTCGAGAACTAGCACGTTGTGTTTGCTTTGTTATTCGACCAACTCACTGGTCACAAGCTAAATTTTCAAGACAATGTAGAAGAATGAAGAAGTAGGGTGAATATTAAGAATATTAGAATATGCCTCTGTGGTAAATTGATAAAGTTAGTGAAAACTTTTAGTATTACAATTATCATTATGTAATAGGTTTACCTCTTGATATATAATCCATGTTTTGTGAATATTAGAGGCTTAGGGTTTCTATAATGAAATGAAGAAGATTACTTTCCTTACTTTTCTCTCTGTTTTTATTCTCTATTTTCATATTCTTTAGAGGAAATTTAACATGTAGAATCGGCTTCGGCAAGATGTATGCCGAAGAAGGAGCTGAGAGAAGCAGGTTCCATGGGTTGCTTAACGAAACTCAAGCCATGTTTTCAAGCTTTACTTTTTTTTGACTTCTTTCCTTTCTTGGGTTGGGTTGATAGACTCACGGGGTTTCATAATCGTCTCGGGAAGACTTTTAAAAAACTCGATATGTTCTATCAAGAACTCATTGATGAGCATCTTGATCCAAACAGAGTGAAACCAAAGCAAGAAGATATAATTGATGTGTTACTACAAATATGGAAGGATAAAGACTTTTCGTTTGATCTCACCATAGATCACATCAAAGCTATTCATTTGGTCATCTCCGCTAAAAATTTTCATCATTAGTAATTTATAAGTTCGACACTTTTGTTGCGTGTTTTGAGTGCAACGCAAATGGTGCAAGTATACACGTCGCAAGTAATAAAGTGATATGATAAGTATCGAGTATCGTCTCCATAGGGATTGGTTTGGGCCACCTAGCTTAAGTTACTGCGTTGAAAAGAAATAGATTGATATGAATGAATAATAAGTAAAATAAACTAAGTAAATAGAAATAAAGAATAGAGTAATCGAGTAAGAGAGTAAGTCAGGTTATCGTGAGTCGTGGTGTGATGGTGGATTGGATCATCGTGGTAATTGGTTGCTGAAGTAACTCAATTGTCTTTACAACTAGGACCAATCGAATTGCGTGGGCAACTGTAATTGTCATGGCAACTGGAAATGGAGCGATTGCCTTGGCAACTGGGCGACTTCCTTCAAAGTTCGGCGAAGCATTCTTCAATGGCTTCTTGTTATCCCTAACTCAAAACACTGTTAATTTTGCATGCCTTGGTGATACATCCATGCGTTAACCAAGGGTGAACAACAATCGATCTTGCGTTCCTCTTAGCCGTTGAAATTCACAACTTATCCCTAATTCGAATTAGTCTTCACCATCGATTGATTGAATAAAGACCATGCTCATTCGTTTCTTGAATCTAACTCTCACAATATTAGATAAATAGATGAATTCACGAGATCCTCTCTCAATTCACTCGCAATCAAAGTTAAGAACCAAGAATGAACAAACTTTGAATTAAAATTGCAAACTCAAATACCTAAACAAATCCAATTATTCTCACAACCACAAAAACACAATAACCCAAGCCAAATAAATTTAGTTCATGGCTGGGTTCGAAAGATATACAAAGAATAATCTCCCTAGCATGAATCTAATCGAACAAAGAGGAAGAAGAATTCGAACAACCCCTTGGTTTTTCTCTCTCAATCGAACCTCTAAGGGTTGCGACCATGTCTTCTTTATATAGGAGATAGCTAGGTCAAAGTCTTTCTTGAATTGAAAGTTAAGTTAGAATTAAATAGCATTAAAGAGATTTATAAATCTCTTTTAATATATTTTTATTCCTCCAAAAACTCCTCATAAAACTCTTGGAAATTAATCTCCTTTTGATCTCTTCATGAAACTCCAACTCTTCTAGGATTTATCTTTGCTTCTCATAATTATCTTGAATTAAATGGATTTATCCTTCAAGAAATCAGCAGCTTCCTCCTTCTTTCCTCAGTTGCTTCGGAAACTTCCAACTTGCCTAGGCAAAGAATCCTGCGCACACAAAAACATACATTTGCAGTATATTTTTTCACAAAAATCAACCAAATTATGAAATCAAGCATGACAGTGAAGGAAATCATGAATTAATGCATGAATGACTAGCTATGCAACTAATATGAGCCTAAGTCTAACAATAATATGAGTAAAAAGGTAATAAAAATAATACTTTTGAACACTTAACAACTTTGAGCATGTATAATTATAACCTTGTGCATTTCAGGTGCAAAATGTGTTTACCGCTGGAATAGACACATCAGCGGCCACTGTGATATGGGTTATGAGCTTCCTAGTGAAAAATCCAAAGTGCTTGAAGAGAACTCAAGATGAAATGAGGGGTTTGATTGAAGAAAATGGGTTTCTAAACGAAGATGACATTCAAGGTTTGACCTACCTAAAAGTTGTAATAAAATAAACGTTCAGGTTGCAGCCAACAACTCCATTGTTAATACCACGAGAAACACTTTGAAAGTGCAACATAGGTGGGTATGAAGTACCTCCTAAAAGCTCAGTCTACGTGAATGCATGGGCAATCAGAAGAGACCCTGATGCTTGGGAAAACACAAAAGAGTTTTGTCCGGAAAGATTCATCGAAAGCTCTATTGATTTCAAAGGACTACACTTTGAGCTCATACCATTCGGTGCAGGTAGAAGGATTTGTACTGGAATACGTATGGGAGTTGCAACAGTGGAGCTTTCCCTTGCTAATCTTCTTTACAAGTTTGATTGGGAAATGCCAATAGGAATGAATGTGGAAGACTTGGACTTTGATGTCTTTCCGGGGGATTACTGTTGCGGAATACGATCGTCGGATAGAGCAAAAACGCAACTGATAATTTGAGAAAATAACAATGAAGATAAAGGAGACACAAATTTTACGTGGAAAACCCCTAAATAATATAGGGTAAAAACCACGGACAAAGGTAGAAGAATTTCACTATGAGAAAATAGGAATTACAACTTCTCTCAGTCTAACAAGGAGAAAACAATGACAATTCTCTCTTGATAAAAAGAAGAAAACAACTCTATGAAAACTCTCTAATTTCTCTAGTATTGGGAGGATGTTAGAATGATTTGGGATGTGTAAGAATGGCAAATGGCTAGGCTATTTATAGTTGAGCTTTAGGGACTAACTTATAAATAACCTAAAGTTTAGGGACCAAAATTGTGATTTTCCCATGCCATTTTTCAATCTTGGCTGCACCTGCCAAAATTGAAATTTCCCATTTTCAATTTTGGCTGCCACCACATTGCTTGACTTTCTACAATCTCCCACTTGAAGATTTGATTGGAACAATCATATCTTCACACCATTCTTTCTACCTCGTACTTTCCATGTTGCTTACGTCTCTAACAAGCCACAAGAGGATCGACACCAAGTAAACTTATCAGTGTTGATTGCTTTTGTCATGAAATCTGCTATGTTGTCATCGGTATGGATCTTCTGCATATCTATCGTCCCTTCTTACACTTTCTCACGAATGAAGTGGTATTGGACCCGAATGTGTTTTGTTCTTGAGTGAAAAGCAGGATTCCTTGCAAGATGCAAGGCGCTCTGACTGTCACAAAACAAAGAGACATTCTCTTGTTTGTGCCCGAGCTCCTCCAATAGCATTTTCAACCATATTGCTTCTTTACTGGCTTGTGTAGCTGCTACATATTCTGCCTCCGTTGTTGACGTAGCCACAACCGATTGCAGTTTTGAAACCCAGCTTACAGCTCCACCAGCAACTGTAAACACATACCCTGTTGTAGATTTGCTTTTATCCAAATCTCCTGCATAGTCAGAATCGACATACCCGCTGATAAGAAAGTCTGATCCTCCGTAACATAATGCAACATTTAAGGTCCCTTTGATGTATCTCAGGATCCTTTTCACAGCATTCCAATGCTCTCTGCCTGGATTCGCCATGTACCGACTAACCACTCCCACTGCTTGTGCAATGTCTGGTCTTGTACAAATCATAGCGAACATTAAACTTCCCACTGCTGATGCATACGGTACTCGAGACATCTCCATCCTCTCTTGTTCACTGCTAGGACTCATACTGGAGGATAATTTAAAGTTAATAGGAAGAGGGGTAGAAATTGGCTTACAATCTTGCATGCTGAATCGTGACAAGATCTTTTTCAAGTAATTCTTTTGTGAAAGCCAAATCTTTCTATTACTTCTGTCTCGGTGAATTTGCATCCCTAGAATCTTGTTTGCTGGTCCCAAGTCCTTCATTTCAAATTCCCTAGCCAGTCGTGCCTTTAATTCTTCAATATGATCTTTGTTGGGGCCTGCAACCAACATGTCATCTACATACAACAGCAATATAACAAAGTCGTTTTCACCAAACCTCTTGAAGTAAGCACAAGGGTCTGCATTAAGTCTGTTGTATCCAAGGCTCATGATGAAGGAGTCAAATCTCTTGTACCAACACCTCGGCGCCTGCTTTAAACCGTACAGAGATTTGTTCAACCTACAAACCAAGTTCTTCTTTTCTTTTTCTTCAAAACCTTCAGGCTGGAGCATATAAATCTCTTCTTCAAGATCTCCATGAAGAAAAGCTGTTTTAACATCTAGCTGCTCTAGATGTAAATTCAATGTAGCACACATTGCCAGGACAACTCGAACCGTTGTTAGTCTAACCACAGGAGAAAAGATTTCATTGAAATCAATACCTTCTTTCTGAGCATATCCTTTGACCACCAGTCTTGCACGATACCTCTCCACTTGATCGTCACCATTTCTCTTGATTTTGAAGACCCATTTGTTACCAATTGGCTTCCTTCCTTGTGGTAGTGGCACAAGTTCCCATGTATTATTTTTATGAAGGGCTTCGATTTCTTCTTGCATTGCCGCCATCCACTGCGAAGCATCTGAGTTGTTCATTGCCTCCTCGAATGTTGATGGCTCACCGTCCTCCGTTAAAAGGCAGTATGCAACATTACCTTCTATAACATAATCTGAGTGCCAATTGGGGCGTCTTCTCACACGATCTGATTGACGAGTTGTTGGA
Source organism: Hibiscus trionum (assembly GCA_030270665.1). Classification (NCBI taxonomy): domain Eukaryota; kingdom Viridiplantae; phylum Streptophyta; class Magnoliopsida; order Malvales; family Malvaceae; genus Hibiscus; species Hibiscus trionum. The sequence continues at coordinate 5,213,244 of BSYR01000044.1, forward strand.
GCTTCAGAATTCTCTGGTTCTGGTTCCTCGAGCTCTGGTTCTGCTTCAGAACAATCTCTCTGTTCAAACTCATTTTCAACATGTATCTGTGTAGTCTCTGGCTTTTCTTTATTAGTGCTATCATCTTCTTCTTTTCTTTGTAGCTTATCTTCTACAAAGATAACATCCCTGCTGATAATCACTTTGCGGGCAGTGGGATCCCACAAGCGATACCCCTTTACTCCATCAGCATACCCCAAGAATTTACATTTTCTGGATTTTGGATCCAACTTTGAAATTTCTTGGGCATTGTACATCACGTACACAATACTTCCAAATATATGGAGGTTTGAATAATCAACTGGTTTACCAGTCCACATTTCCATCGGTGTCTTCAACTCAATTGCAGTTGATGGAGCCCGATTCACCAAATAACAGGCGGTATTGACTGCTTCTGCCCAGAAAGCTTTTTCTAGCCCTGCAGCTCTCAACATTGCTCGTGTTCTTTCTAACAGAGTTCTGTTCATCCGCTCTGCCACTCCATTTTGTTGAGGAGTGTATACTGTTGTGAACTGTCTTTTGATGCCTTCTTTTCTGCAAAAGTCATCAAATTCATCACTTGTATATTCACCTCCATTATCTGATCTGAAACACTTGATCTTATTTCCAGAATCAAGTTCCACCCGCGCTTTGAAAACTTTGAAGGTTGAAAACACATCTGCCTTCCTCTTGATAGGATACACCCAACATCTCCTAGAGTAGTCATCAATGAAGGAGACAAAATACTTTGCTCCGCCTAGGGATGTAACCGGTGCTTGCCATACATCAGAATGAACCAATTCTAGAGCAGCCTTGCCTCTAGAATTTGATGTGTTGAATTTTAATCGATGCTGCTTACTTGTAATACAATGTTCACACAAAGGAAGTGATACCTTTGTTAAACCCGGAAGTAGCTTTTGCTCCACAAGGACTTTCATTCCCTGTTCTGACATGTGTCCAAGTTTCCGATGCCATAACATGGTAGAATCTGAACTACATGAGGCAACAGAGGCTTCAGCCTCTAGCAAAGTCTCTCCCTTCAGCATGTACAAATTTGCAGCTATCTTTTCACCTTTCATTACCACAAGCGCTCCATGGAACACCTTCATGATTCCTTTCTGTGTTTCAATCTTGCTTGCATTATTATCCAACAATCCGTAGGATAATAAGTTTTTCTTCAAGCCTTTCACGTGTCGCACATCTCGAACAACTTTGGTTGTCCCGTCATACATCTTCAATTTGATGGTACCAACGCCAACAATTTCCAAGGCATGATTATTGCAGCTGTACACAGATCCTCCTGAGATAGGTTCATAATTATAGAATCATTCTCTTCTTGAGGTCATGTGATATGTGGCTCCCGAGTCAATAAGCCATATGTCTGCAAATCTTTTTCTGCCTTCCATGGCTGTTGCTGCTTCACAACAGAGAGCATCTCCATCATCTGAAGTGTTTGCCATATTTCCTTGAGGATTGGAGTTTTTAGGTAAACTCCAACAATCCTTCTTCAAGTGACCCTTCTTTCCACAGTTGTAGCACTTTAAATTCTTCTTACTCCTTGACTTTGATCTACCATGATTGTGACTGCTACTTTGGCCACGTTCTGTTGATCTTCCTCTCATCACCGTTAAGGCCTCTGCTTGTTGCAGATTTCCTTGTCTGTCTTCCTTGTTCTTGCGCCGATTTTCTTCTTCCAGAACAGCAGCTGCAACGTCATCGAAGACTAGATCACTTGTAAGGTTGTTGTTTGTCAAGTTGATGATTAGTTGATCATACGAATCAGGTAGACTTTGAAGCAGAAGTTCAGCACGTTCTTGTGACTCTATTTTATAGCTTAGGGATGTAAGCTGAGAAAATAGAGTATTCAACGTGTTTAAGTGCTCTGTCACTGAAGTAGATTCTGACATCCGAAGAGTGTACAATTTCCTCTTAAGGAAAATTTTATTGTGCAACGATTTGAACTCGTATAATTTTGCGAGGTGATCCCAAATCTCCTTGGCTGTCTTCTTCTCCTCGATGCTTGATAGTACTTCATCTGCTAATGCTAAATGAAGGTCTGCAATAGCATTCTCGTCCATCTCATTCCATTTCTTGTTATCCGTAAAATCTGCCGGCCTTTCGCTGATAGCCGCTAGACATCCGTTTTTTCTTAGGATGGCCTTTATCTTCAATTTCCACAGTGAGAAATTTCTCCCATTGAACTTTTCAATATCAAATTTCGTTGCCATAGCTTCTATTTTAGATAGCTCCCACTATTTCACCTTTTTGACGTGAATAGTGCCCACCACCTTCAATGAATGAGTAATATCTAACTTACTTTCTTATGATGGAGGATCCACTTTTCAGTGGCAACCAACAGAGAATACGGTAAGTAGATATACGCACCCAAATCTGGCTCTGATACCAATTGTTGCGGAATACGATCGTCGGATAGAGCAAAAACGCAACTGATAATTTGAGAAAATAACAATGAAGATAAAGGAGACACAAATTTTACGTGGAAAACCCCTAAATAATATAGGGTAAAAACCACGGACAAAGGTAGAAGAATTTCACTACTAGAAAATAGGAATTACAACTTCTCTCAGTCTAACAAGGAGAAAACAATGACAATTCTCTCTTGATAAAAAGAAGAAAACAACTCTATGAAAACTCTCTAATTTCTCTAGTATTGGGAGGATGTTAGAATGATTTGGGATGTGTAAGAATGGCAAATGGCTAGGCTATTTATAGTTGAGCTTTAGGGACTAACTTATAAATAACCTAAAGTTTAGGGACCAAAATTGTGATTTTCCCATGCCATTTTTCAATCTTGGCTGCACCTGCCAAAATTGAAATTTCCCATTTTCAATTTTGGCTGCCACCACATTGCTTGACTTTCTACAATTACTACACACAATAAAAACGATCTTATCCCCGTGGCTACAAGGATTGATGAGTAATCAATGTATCTTTATAGTAACTTATCTGCTACTTTCTCTAGTTTATGCTTTGTTGAGTTTCATCCATATTTTAGAAATCTTTGATAAAATGTTTATTTTCTTATAAAAAGGACAACAAGCTTTTTTTTGCTTGGCAATGTTTCCATTTTATTAAATTTTAACACCTATCCTGATATGTGCGCCTCGTTAAAAACCTCCCTAATCTTAGGTGGAGAAAAAGAGTACGACACATAAAAGACGTACAAAGAAAAAAATCCAACACCCCAACCAAACTTAATTCCTTTACAGAGCACGCCCATCAAATAGTTTAACACAGTGCCATAGTTCCAAAACTACCATCAGGAAAAGAAAACTATTCCTATCCATAAGGAATCACTAAGGCAATAAATTCTACCAAGCCGCCACAAAAATGCTCTTTAAATTCACCAACCTACCACCATGCTTTAAAAAGGTTTGAACGATACATTCCATCTTTCGCGAAGTAATCCGCCATAATGTTACAAATCCTGCGCACATGCTTGAAATGCACCCTTCCAATTTTGCGCACCAAGTTGTCAATTTCTAACAAGATCGGCCACCATCGCCATGGACGTTTGGATTTGCCACTTAACCAGTTTAGGACCAGCATCGAGTCGGATTCGATAACCAGGATCTCATTCCTTTCCAATTAATCTCTAGGAACACCTCAAGAGCCACTTTTATAGCTGAGATTTCAGCAAATTCCACTCCGAGTCCCTCCACAGGCCCCCAAAAAATTGCTCTCATGATCCCCTTCTCTGTTCGCAACACGCCTCCGCACCCAGCCTCATCATCTTTGGCGGCACCGTCAACATTGAACTTCACGAAACCAGCTGATGGAGGAATCCAATATGTACCTTCTTCCTCTAATCGTACCTTGTGCTCGGAAACTCCTCTAGGATTATCGCACCACTCGTCCAAATTTCATAAACTATTACACTATAGAATATTACACTATAGGACAATCAATCTACGATACTCTAAACCTCACACAATCAAAAATTAAAATGTCCACAGGACCACAACATCTCTAACTAAAGTTTGAAATTGTCTCGGGTTCCTTTCTTGTCCCTCAATCGTGTACTAATCCAATGCAACTCATCATCCTAACAAAGAGCAGTTCGAGAAATACCACACAATCGCAAAATAGATTCCCAAACAACACAACCTAGCAAATAGATGAGTCATTCTCTCTCGACCAACACCACACAACCTAGCAATGAGTATCAACCTCCATTCTCATTTTCAGTAATTTAACTTTAGTAGGAAACCTTACGTCCATCCTAGAGATGATAGCATGTTTCGGTGTGTGGTGAGAGAACCAAGTTAATTTGTACCGGCAGCCTCACCTCTCAGCTTCAGTATTTTTTATTTCACAAGTCTTATCAAAGGGTTAAATTTATCATAAATTTCTTACTTCGTAGAGTTTAATTCATAGAAATGGCGAGGATTAATGTCTCATCATTCGAGTCCTATTTTTTTGAATAGTCTAAAGATGATTACAATGTAGTATTTGTTCATACTTATTCTTAATCTTTTGACAGTGAGTATACATGTAAAGATATGAAGAACTAAATTTATTTATTGAAAGATAATTCTTTTACAAGGAAGGTTTATAAATATATAGGAGAGCTAAAGAGAAAACTGAAGGGTAACTAATATCTTAACTAACCTAATCTGCATGGTAACTAAAAATAACAGAAAAACGCCAGCTAAGCTAAAGCTTGGATCATCTGTAATATCCCCTCAAGATGAAGACTGATGGATGTTTAACAGTCTCATCTTGGCCAAAAATTTATTGAAGGCTGGACCATACAAAGATTTGGTGAAGATATCGGCAAGCTAATTACTAGACTGAATGTGAAAAAGCTTAAGAAATCCTTCTTGAACTTTGTCTCGAACAAAATGACAATTCACTTCAATGTGTTTGGTGCGTTCGTGAAAAATTTGATTGGAGGCAAGCTGGGTGGAAGATTGATTGTCGCAATATAGGGAAACTGATGAAATGTGAATCGAAAAAGAAGATAATAACGCAGTCAGCCATACTAACTTACAGGTTGCAGAAGCCATGGCCCTATATTCAGCTTCACATGAGGATTAACCTCAACAGCGGACAAAACAGATTAACCTCAGATTCGATCATTGCTGTCTCGTGGGTGATTTGTAAATTGTAACCATGGAAATTGTTTACCCGTAAATTATCTTACTACAAATTTTAAAATTATTTTATACTTCGAATAAGAATCGAACTCACGACCATATAAAATTTAAGAACTCAAGAAGTTAGGTATAATTAAAAGAAAATTAAGGTTGAACTGTGAGAATGGAGACATATTGGCCGGAGATTGATGAGTGACGGTGAAGATGTATGTGATTGGTGGTTAGGTTTTTAGAGGTAAAATAAACAAAGAGAGTAATGGAGCAATCTGAAACTTTTATTGAAAATATAAAATTGATTGGGGTGTTAAACCCATTATAATATGGATTAATATCCTATACACTAGCGGCGGAAACTAAAAGTTTCCATAAGCGCCTTAGTTTTAGGGTATAGAGAGTTAGTTTAGGGTATATGGTTTAGGGGTTTAAGTGTAGGAGCTTAGAATTTAGGGATAATTATTTCAATTTAAGGTTTAGGGTTATAATTTAGGGTTTATAGGTTAGGGTTTAGTTTGTAGGGTAATATGGTGAGGATTTAAGTTTTAACCTATAAACCCTAAATTATAACCCTAAACCTTAAATTAAAACAACTATCCCTAAATTCTAACCCCATACACCTAAACCCCTAAACCATATACCCTAAACTAACTCTCTATACCCTAAAACTAAGGCGCTTATGGAAACTTTCAGTTTCTACCGCCTGTGTATAGAATATTTATCCTTACAATATTTGTGTATTTATAACCCAACCACTAACATCCTATGGATGGCCCAACACTTAACAGCTTATCAAACTAACTAATTAACAAACTAATTGCTGACTAATTATCTAACATGAACCACTAAACCATCTAAGCTCATTACTATCTTTCTAATCTTACTATTTATTGTTGGTTGGTTGATTATTTCGGTGGAGAGGGACCGCGGCTTTTATATTGTGCTGGCTCGAAGCTGATTTTAGGCTTCTTTTTTTTAAGTCTCTCCGGGTATAATCGAGAAGCTTAATCGATTGTGATTGCAATAATGTTGGATGCAAGTTTTATAGTAGTTAGGTATTTTCTACATGATGTTACTCTTCGGGTGGCTGGTAGGTTCTCTGTTTGGAATTTGTAATTGGAGTTTTGTCGATTTGTTTCCTTAGGGTCCTAAGGAATAAAGGAATGTATACTCTATTTTAAGAGACAAATGTTTTATTAATAAAATTTAACTTGATCAAGCGAGAAAACACATATAACAGATAGAGTTGAAAAACTCGACTCGAACATCAAAATCAATTTATTAATTATTAAAATACTCGAGTTATTGAAGTCTCATTTTATAATTCAAGCCAAGTTTATGTAATTACGATTTGAGTTAAGTTAAGTTGAGTTTTTTTTTTTGCTTAGTAAAAGTAATATTTTTATTGGAAATTAACATGAATTGTGTGCTTCGTTAAAAACCTCCTAAACGTAAATGGAGGAAAAAAGTACAACACAATCAGAAAGAAATTCATACAAACTCAAACCGATTGAAATCTGTTACAACTGAAACAACAAAACGCCAAATGACTTAATAACATCCCAAAGTAATATTCAAGTTGAATTTTTTCACATCGAGTTAAAAAAATTATTTTTTAATTCGAGTTAAGATTTGATTATCCTAACTTTAGTAACGGGAGAGGTATGTGCCCTCCCAAATATTTTTATATAATGAAAATTTAAGTCTCTATTAATTTTTTAATTAAATAGAGAGATATTACATATTCATGCTGGATTTGACCCAATACAAGATAAGACAATATATTTTTAATCATTAGGCCAATTAGTGGATCTCTAAGTCTCTATTAATTTGAATTCTTGTAAAGTTAAACTTTGGTCATGTTTGGTAAATTACTTTTTGAGCTAAAATTAGAGATTTGATCAGTCAAATTCGCTAATTTTTATGTTTATTAAATAGAGAATTGTAATAGATAATTTGGGTGAAACATCTCAATTTTAAAAAAACTCTTTTATAAATTAATATAAACTGTTATCCGCTAACTGTAAAACAGAACATTTATCTTTCAAATTTTAGATTACCTTTTTAATAAATCTCTAATAAATTCCAAATTAAAGAAACTTAATATCTCTCGTTAATCTTACTCGTCCCGGTTCGTATCATTTCCCCAATTAAAACTTGACAACGCCGTAAAACTATGAAAATCCTTTCCCCAGTTAAAACATGCTAAGACCTCTTAATTTATTGATGGAGTAAAGTCAGCAATGGAATATGGTCCTCACGATCAATAAAAAGGTACACAAAAAAAAGCGAAATTTTTTTTTATCCCCTCACGATTCTCTAATTTTCTTCAAAAAAAAAAAATTATTAGATGAATTTGACATATTATATCATCCGTAATATCAATCAATAAGGTATATTCTATTCATTTTAACTTCTAGATAATTGCCATTTTTAATTAATATGTAAGAAGAAATGAAGATTCACTTAAAATAAAAAATAAAATAAATGGACCTGGTCCATTTTTTTTTTGTTTCATAAAAAGAGACAACACGGCTCTCTCGTTATTATCTTATATATGGGGAGGATTCCTCTCAGCTTTGGACACGCACAAACAGTAAAATATTAGAATGGCAATACCACTTCTTCTCATCTTTCTTCTGCCTCTCTCCTTCTTCCTCTTCTTTCTCTTAAAACATGGCAACAATGGTGGTAAGCTTCCTCATAGCCCACCTGCTCTTCCTTTGATCGGCCACTTACACATGCAGTTGTTTGATAACTCATCCCCTCATGTTTTCCTTTGGAAACTCTCTCAAAAGTACGGTTCTCTCGTGTACTTGAGATTCGGGTGTAAGCCGACCATTGTGGTTTCTTCCGCAAAAATGGCTAAAGAGGTTATGAAAACCCATGACCTCGACTTCTGCAGCAGGCCTGATCAACTTGGTAGCCGTAGATTATCTTACAATGCATTAGACGTGGTCTTTGCACCGTATGACTCGTACTGGAGGGCGGTCAGGAAACTTTGTGTTGTACATCTGTTTAGCAGAGTGCAACAATATCGTCTCATCCGAGAAGATGAAGTTGCTTGCCTGATGGAAAAAATATGTCAGTTCTCTCTTGATTCTAAGCCTGTCAACTTGAGTGAGGCAATGGTGTGCCTTACCAGTACAATCATATGTAGAGTGGGGTTCGGCAAGAGCTATGCCGAAGAAGGAGCTGAAAGAAGAAGGTTCCATGGGTTGCTTAAGGAAAGTCAAGCCATGTTAACAAGCTTTAGCTTCTCTGACTATTTTCCTTTCCTGAGTTGGGTCGATAGATTCACCGGGTTGCACAATCGTCTCGAGAAGACTTTCAAAGAACTCGATATGTTCTATCAAGAACTCATTGATGAACATCTTGATCCAAACAGACTAAAACCAGAGAAAGAAGATATAATCGATGTGTTGCTACAAATATGGAAGGATAGAGACTTTCCATTTGATCTCACCATAGATCACATCAAAGCTATTCTTATGGTTATCATATCTTCATCGTTAATTCATTTTTTTTAACTCCACACTTTATGTGTATATAACCTTGTGGTTTTTCTTTTCATTTCTGATGCAGAATGTGTTTTTAGCAGGAACAGACACATCAGCAGCCACTGTGATATGGGTTATAAGCTTCCTGATGAAGAATCCAAACTGTTTGAAGAGAACTCAAATGGAAGTGAGGAATTTGATTGGGAAAAAAGGGTTTCTAAAAGAAGATGACATTCAAAGTCTAACCTACCTAAAAGCTGTGATAAAAGAAACGTTCAGATTGCAACCAACACTTCCATTGTTAGTGCCACGAGAAACACTCCAAAAGTGCAGCATAGGTGGGTACGAAATACCTGCAAAAAGCTTAGTTTTTGTGAATGCATGGGCAATAGGAAGAGACCCTGAAGTTTGGGAAAACCCACAAGAGTTTTGTCCTGAAAGATTTATTGGCAGCTCTATCGACTACAAAGGACAAGACTTTGAGCTCATACCATTCGGCACGGGTAGAAGGATCTGTCCTGGAATGCGCATGGGAGTTGCAACAGTCGAGCTTGCCCTTGCTAATCTTTTTTACAAGTTTGATTGGGAAATGCCAACAGGAATGAATGTGGAAGACTTAGACTTTGATGTCTTACCGGGGATTACTACACACAAGAAAAATGATCTTATCCTCGTGGCTAAAAAGATTGATGATTAATCAATATCAATTAATCTGCAACCTCATTAATAAACAAATCTTACCATTAGTTTACATTCTACCTCATCAATAAACAAATGAGAGTACCATCTCTGTTTCCCATTGCCGTAATCTTAGTTCTGTTAAATAGTATAATAGCTTATTTCGGCGGTTTGTCGGTGACTCTGACGGCAGTGATTTCTTCGTAAGTTGCTGATAAACAGTTTTCATAGTTGATTGCTACACCACACTGTACCTGTCTCAAAAACGTACTGGTACGGGGGACGACCATGAACGGCCGCACACGTGCTTCATAGGTTGTAACACCTTAAATACTGGTCTAAAATTTTTTTGACTCTCGGTAATAGGGATGTAAAAACAGGTAATTGGATTGGTTTCAGGTCGGATCAAATCGGATACAGGTTATTTCATGTCGATTTGATGTTTTGACTCGATTCGGGTCGGGTGCGGGTCAGTTTCAGGCTGGGTCCATTTCAGGTTGGATCCATTTTAGGTCGGGTTCATTTCAGGTCAGGTCAAAAAGGTTTAGGTCCAAATCAGATAATTGACGGGTTAATTCGGGCTCGGGTAAACATCAGGTCGGGTGCATTTTACGTCGGATTCATTTCAGGTCAGGTTCATTTCAGGTCGGGTTAATTCGGGTTTCGAATTCGTATTAAGTTTGAGTTTTGGTACAAATAGTCGATAAACTTTGGGTTGGTCATTCATTTTGAGTTAATTATTTAATGTCTTTCACAAATCACGAGCACGGAATCATACTAAAAATAAATATTAGACATTAAAATGAAAAAATATCATCAAATGATTCATATCTAAAATATTGGAGTAAATAATAAAAATTAAAAATTAATAAGGGTAAATTTCGGTAAAAAATAAAAATATGAATAAAAATATCATCATATTAAAAATACTGGACTAAATTATAAAAAAAATGAATAGGGTACAAGCTTAATCCCTAAACTAATCACATAACCTCAAATAATATCATCATGTTAAAAATACTGGACTAAATTATAAAAAAAATGAATAGGGTACAAGCTTAATCCCTAAACTAATCACATAACCTCAAATAATCAAGTTGACACATTTACCCCTAAACCCCAGACATGAATCTCTAAACCTTACAAGCACTATTCACTCATAATTAGAATGCAAGCCTAATCGCATAATCCCTAAACTAATCTCATAACCCCAAATAATCAACTTGACACATTTATCCCTAAACCCCAAACATGAACCCATAAATCTAACAAACGAAATAAATCAAGACATAAAAAGGACAAATCCAAAAATAAATTAAAACTAAATTATTAATTAGAACTCAATTCACAAATTAATCAAATTATTAAAGCTAATTAATTATCAAATCTTTATACAATGACCAAATCAAATTAAAGCAAATCAAAAGGCTTAATAATTAATCAATTTATGAAGCATGGCCTAATTGAATGAAATCTAAAGAAATTAAACCAAAAGTTAGGACTAAAAAAACAAACTAAAACCTTAAACATCTAATGAAGGAAGGACTTAAAGAGTGATTAACCCCTAAACAAAAAAACCCAATTTGGCGTGAATTAAAAAGCTTTCCCCTATACAAATTGATTTAAATTATTAATAAAGTGAATTTAAATTATTAACAAATTGATTTAAATTAAAAAAATCACTTTATCAATTATTAATAAAGTAAATTTTTTACTTTAATGATCATAATTAACAAATTGATTTAAATTTTAAATATTTTGTTTTAAATCCATCAATCACAAGTTATTAATTTAATAAATTTTTTAAATTTTGAATAATTTTTTAATAAAATAAATTTAAATATGTTAATTCTTATTAACTTCACAAATAATTTAAATTGAATGATTTAGTACTAATCATATTTAATTATTTAATAAAATTTAAAACTTAGTAGTGTAAAATGAATATCTAAATACAGTCTTTCTTTTTTATATATATATTTTAAATTGATTATATAAGTATACATAACAAAAAGATTATTTAACACTTTAAATTGATTTAAAAAATTAATAGTTTACATTTATCAACACTTTAAATTCATCAAATCTTCCTCAACTACATGTCAGGTAAATATCAAGTCAGGTCAATATCAGTTCAGGTTCAAAACAGGTCGGGTAATACTGGTTATCTACCAGGTCGATCTTGGGTTCGTGTTCGTTTCAGTCGGGTGCAGGTCGGGTTTCGGGTCCACGGTAACAGGTCCAATTCGAGTTTGGGTCGTTCTCGGTCAGATGCAGGTTGGGTTCAGTTACTACAATAACATGTCCAACTTAAGTTCGAGTCATCGTATCCTCGAGTAAAACCAGGTTCTGACTCGAACAGGTTTCAGTCGAGTTTTCAGGACGGGTCAGCTTTTTATATCCCTAAAATCATCTCCACGGTTTCTCATCAAGCATTCACTTGACTCAGATTCGATCACTGCTGTCTCGTGGGTGATATGTAACCATGGAAATTGCAGGAGGCGTGTATTAAGTATGCATCGTTTGTTAATGTATTAAGTATGCATCGTTTGTAACCATGGAAATTGTGGGAGGCGTGTATTAAGTATGCCAATGTCCGTCTTGTTAAAAAAAGAAGAAGCATAGAAGTCCATCACGTCTAGATATTTTTTTAGATAAATATTTTTTTTATTAATCCAAAAGTATCTCCAAAGTAGAACAAATCAACTCATTACTGGAAATCCACTCACCAAGTAAGAACCAAAATCATAAAATAAACAGTCTATATCTATCCAATGTAATATTAATTAAAAAATATATTTCAACTCTTTTACGATACAACTATTCATTAATTAATTAGACATGCATGTTATACAATCTAATTCAAGACTCTTTTAGCAGCCCTCGAGACTTGAGAGACTCTTATATTAAGATTTAGCGAAAACTACACGGTTTATCACTCAACTATTATTCTTTTTCTGTTTTGGTCACCCAATTAATTTTTCGTTAAAATCGTCATTACGTTAAATACGTTTTCTATTTTGGTCACCCAATTTCTAGTTTGATTTTTAATTTAATCAAAATTTAGTTAAATATAATTTAATAACTTTTACTTTAACTTGGTGGTTAAATATTTAAAATTTTATCAATGAAGTATTGTGTTTGAGTCACTCCCCTACCTTTTATATTTTATTTTGTATTGTTGCTAACTTATATGTGTTAAATATAAATGTTAGTGGAATTAAAACAAAAACTAGGCCTAGCATAGTTGGTTCTTGCGCTGCCCCTTCATGTTGTTGTGCGCGGGTTTGATTCCCAGCTGCAACAAGGTGCTTGATTTTGATTTTTCTTTAATTTTTTTCAATCAATATGGTGGAGACACGTGTTACCACATGATTGGTTAAATAAAATTAAACAAAAAAATAATGTGAGAATGAGAGAAAAATGATTAAAAAGATTAAAATGTCACGTCGGCGCTACCGTTAGTTTTTTAACGAAGAGGGACCAAAATAAGAAACATATCTAACTTGAGGGACAATTTTGATAAAAATTTTAGTTTGATGACCAAGACAGGAAAATAATAATATTTGGGTGACCACCCATGTAGTTTTCCCTAAGATTTACGGATTCCTTTTCATTACTTTAATGTTTTTCATTGAATCATGGACACTAGGAGATGTCATAAAGTTTATTAATTGTCTTTTTATTTATAATAAATGCTAAAAATTGTCTTTGAAATTTTCAAAGATAAACATTAAAACGAATTTTGGCAATTCATATTATATGAAAACTTCTTGTATATATATCCAATACCATCATCAAATAATTTTATGTACATTTTGACTTTTTTAGACAATTAATTCTTCTTTGCAATATGAATCACATGTAGGCATATGTCTAGAAATTCAATTTTGATGGATGATATTTTAAGGTTTGGATGGACTTTCCAAAGAAAAAATAAATGCATTATTTGTTGGAGAGTTGAATTATAAATTTGGAAAAAATGCTTTTTTTATCGAGTTAAAATATAATTGACCTTTGACTAATATATTGATCGATCGATTTAAATTGGATAATTATAAAAGTTTATTATAAGATCATTCTCTTAACTTAACTTTTTTAATACACTAGTGTGAGTATATGGTGATATATGTTCATAGGTTTTTTCAATCCTTTGATAAGGCACACACAAATGCTTAAACCCGAGTCTCCTAGGATAAACATCATACTTTTTTTTTAATTTATGAAATTTGAATCGAATTGTTTGAGTTTTTATTCAAAATTAATTGTAAAATATTTATAATATTATTATACTAATTAGTTTCTATTTAAACGTCTTAATTTATTTACTTTTTTTCCCCAAGTGATAATCTTCACATATTCTACTGTTAATCTCAGCTAACCGTTTCACACATCCAACGATAAAAAAACGTGTAAAACTCAATTAGTTTTACACTAATCCATGACCATTGGATGAGTGAAATGGATAGATAAGATTAGAAATAGGATATCTGAAGATTATCACTTGAAAAAAAAGAGAGTAAGGAGTTAATCTCATCCATTTATTTCACCAATCAAATGGTCATGAATTAGTGTAAAACTAGTTGAGTTTTACATAGTGTAAATGGATCCTAACAATGTATATATATAGGCTTTTTTATCGAGTTAAAATATAACTGTCCCTTTGATTAATATATCGATCGATTTAAATTGGATAATTATAAAAGTTCATTATAAGATCATTCTCTTAATTTTTTTAATATACTACTGTGAGTACATGGCGATATATGTTCATACTTTTTCTTAATCCTTTGATAAGGCACACACAAATGCTCGAACTCGATTCTCCTAAGATAAACGTCATACTTTTTCTTAATTTATAAAATTCGAATCTAATTGTTCGAGTTTCTATTCAAAATTAATTGTAAAATATTTATAATATTATTATACTAATTAATTCCTATTTAAAAGTCTTTCTATAACTATATATGATATACATGACCATTGGATGAGTGAAATGGATGAATGGGATTAGAAGTATGATATGTGAAGATTATCACTTCAAAAAAAAAGAAGAGTAAGGAGTTAATACATATATATGTATGTGTGTGTGTTAACTACTGGAATAGTCACTTATGTTTCCCCTAGTACAAAGTTAGTCACCGATTTTGAAAAACAACCAGTAAGTTCACTTACGTTTTCGGGACGTAAACTTTTGGTCATCCAGCCGTTTGTTGCCGTTAAATGTTGACGGCTTGCTGACCTGGCAGCGAAAAAATAAGGGTAAACTACTGCAATGGCCACTAAAGTTTATCTCATGTACATTTATGCTCCCTAATTTAAAAAATTAAACATTATGGTCACTACTGAAAAGGCTTCTTTATAATTTCACTCTTGAATTTTTAAAAATTCATTTTTCAACCCTAAAACTTTACAATCAATTAGTACAATAATATTATAAAGGCTAAAATGAAAAATAGGTACCCAAAGTATACCTTTTTAAATTTTAGGTCCCCAAATTACTCGTATTTAATAACTAAACTTTCAAATTGCTCCTATTTTTTCACTCTAAATTATTATTATTATTATTATTATTATTATTATTATTATTATTATTATTATTATTATTATTATTATTATTATAACATGACATGTCATTTTTTATTATTATTAAATTAAAAATAATTTAAAAATAAAATAAAATTATTTTTATTATTATTAAATTTAAAATATTTAAATATATATATTACTTCTTAAAATAATTTATGTGTCTAAAGTATTTTTTTGTAAAAATAGATGCCCAAAATTTTCATAGTTACAATTTTAGGTGTCCGACTATTAAATGGGTGTTAGAAAAAATGTCAACCAATCGGTGCTTGACACGTGGCATTAATTTTATTTTTTAAATTTTTTAATGGAAAATATTCAGATTACAAGCTTCACATCCCTAAATCCCTAAAAAATCTCAAACTTCCACCGTCGATTGTCGCCGCTTCCGCCGCCGGTCGCTGTTGCTGACTGCACCCACTTGGTCGTCGGACCAAGGCGACCATTTCCCCTAACACGACGTCGCCAAAAACGCCCAACAACGTGCAGCCGAACGTCAAACACAAAATTGACAATTTGAAAAATATGAGTATTTTCCATTAAAAATTTAAAAAAATATAAAATTAATGTCACGTGTCAAGCACCGATTGGTTGACAATTTTTTTAACACCCATTTAACAGCTGGACACCTAAAATTACAACTATGGAAACTTTGGGCACCTATTTTTAAAAAAAATACTTTAGACACCTAAATTATTTTAAGAAGTAATATTTTAAAAAATATTTTAAATTTAATAATAATAAAAATGATTTTATTTTATTTTTAATTTAACAATAATAAAAAATGACATGTCATGTAATAATAATAATAATAATAATAATAATAATAATAATAATAATAATAATAATAATAATAATAATAATAATAATAAATTTTAGAGTGAAAAAAATAGGAGCAATTTGAAAGCTTAGTTATTAAATAGGAGCAATTTGGGGGCCTAAAATTTAAAAAGAGTATACTTTGGGCACCTATTTTTCATTTAAGCCTTTATAATATTATTGTACTAATTTATTGTAAAATTTTAGGGTTGAAAAATGACATTTTAAAAAATTCAAGGGTAAAATTATAAAGAAACCTTTTCAGTAGTGGTCATAATATTTATTTTTAAAATATGGGAGCAGAAATGTACATGAGATAAACTTTAGTGGTCATTGCAGTAGTTTACCCTTATTTTTCGCTACCAGGTCGGCAAGCCGTCAATATTTAACGGCAACAAACAACTGAGTGACCAAAAGTTTACGCCCCGAAAACGTAAGTGACCTTACTAGTCGTTTTTCAAAATTAGTGACCAACTCTGTACTGGGAGAAACATAAGTGACTATTCCAATAATTAACTAATTTTTTATTCTTTCCGACAGAATCATTGTTCCATCACAAATTAAGCTAACATTTTTTTTATTAAAATCATAAAATTTGCGACGGAGAAAGTAAATTTGTTGGAAACTACAACCTAGACCAAAACTTTGTGACATAATATGTTATTTTCATCGGTAAATTATGACAGACTTTAAAATTGTTGAAAATTTTCCGCCGATAACTTAATTTTTTTGTATTGATTTTTATTTATATCTTAACAACATTTTTTCTTCATTAATTTTAATTTAATTTAGACCCTTCGAATGGTCATAGTGAAAAGGAAAATATTGTTATCATCAATGACGAAGCATAGTGAAGGTCTAGGGGGGCCTCAACCCTCCTACCAATTTAAAAAATTCATAACAATTTTTTTTAATTTTTTTAAAATTTAGGTCTTTATAAATTTAAATATTAAAAAAATATGCATTATCACTCAATTTGAAAAATTAAATATACTTAATAAACTCTTATATTCTTAAGTTCAATAATTTGACACCCTCCTTTATCTAAATTTAGCTTCGTCCCTGACAGATTGACTCCAAACAAAACCGATACAAATTCAACTTCGTTCCACTTTGACTCTTAAAAAATATGAACCACCCGAGCATGTAGCAACTACCTATATGATTGTTACCATCATGCTATTCACTGTACCAAACCTCAAAGCTGCCAACATGAGTAGTCATATGGATTTCTTGTTTCATTTTAGGTGTTTTTTTTTTGCTCAGTAACTCAACTTTATTGAAAAATAATAGCCTACCCCGGTTGCGAGCCTCGTTAAAAATCTCCCTAATCCTAAATGGAAGAAAAAAATACTCAACACCCGAAAATACATGAACTAGTACAAATCAAAACAAATGCCGACACTCATACAACCTAAGAGAGCATTGAATCCTAAGACCAGAAAGCAGCAGTACATGTACCAACAAAAAAACACAAAACAAAATCCTATCGAACCTAAGAAATGAACTGGCAGTCAACAGCAGCACCAACCTACCTCTTTTTCAAGTATTCATCAAACTCACCCTCATCAGATTTACGTATCGCCTTATACAAAATTTCAATGGATAGTGCCAACAAAGACAAAAACTCAGCTACTCCCTCCCAGTTACCACCATGCTTTAAAGAATTCAGTCCTACGCAATCCTTCAATTGCTAAATTACCCGCCAATACATTATTCGCCCTCGGAACGAAAAGAAAACGTACCTTGTTTACCCTTCTAACCAACCTGTCGATATTCAAGAATATTTCCCCCCATTTCCATGGACGATGAACAAGGTTGTCTAGCCAACTCAGCACCACTTTTGAATCTACTTCAATTATCAATCCTACAGAACCTACCCATCCCGATTCAACAAAAATTAAAAACCTCTCAAGTTATGGGATATTAGATTTTTGTTGAAAATAAGCAAATTACCCGTATAGCCATCCAAATTTGTAAATATATTGGGATTCGTGTAGATATTTTTCGGGGATCCTTACGGTGATTTATACGGGTACGGTTCGATTATCCCCACGGTTCGAATATAGAAATCCCCGTCCCCATCCTCATCCCCATTTGAACTTCAGTGATAAAATTTCCCCCATCCCCGTCCCCGTGGGTGAAAATTTCGGTTATTCTCCATACCCGTCGATTTAGATCCCCACAGTTTTCGGTTATTCCTCATACTCGTCGATTCGAATTCCCACAGTTTTCTGTTATTCCCATACCCGTTGATTCGAATCCCACGGTTTTCGGTTATTCCCCACCCGATTGTCACCCCTACCTAGAATGATAGCTATTAACTTCCTAACTAACTTCATGCCTCCACAATCAACGAAAGGAACAATTGGCTACACACCCTGAAAAAAGCACAGTTGGACCACTAAACCATCTTACCATTTCTTCAACATCCTCATCTATCTCCTATATATCTTCATATTTTTCATATTCGCAATATTGTGGGTAAGTCCAAGGAACCAGGGTTGTTCGGTCTTGAATGGTTGGATTTTCTCGGGAGTGTAATTGAGCAATTTCTCTTGTTCAGGTTTTATTTATTTATTTATTTTGCTCGGTAATAATTTTTTTTTATTAAAATAGCCAACATTTATATGTGTGTCTCGTTAAAAACCTCCCTAAACTTAATTGGAGGAAAAAGTACAACACATGTAGGTCAATAACAACACTTTATTGTTGGTTGGTTGATTGTTTCGGTAGAGAGGGACCGCGGCTTCTATATTGTGCTGACTAAAAGCTGATTTTAGGCTCCTAGTCTCTTAGGGTGTAATCAAGAAGCTTAATCGATTGTCTTAAAATTATGATTTAAGACAAGTCGAATTTTATCGCATTAAATTGAGAATTTCAATTTTTTGAATTAAACTTTGCTCATCCTAACTTTAGTAATGGAGGGACACATGCTCTCGTTATTAATATTACTCGTCCTGGTTCGGATCATTTACCCAATTAAAATTCGGCAACACCGTGAAACTATGGAAATCCTTTTCCCAATTAAAACAAGCTAAGCCCTCTTAATTTATTGAGGGAGTAAAGTCAATACCACTTTTCTTCATGAAAAGAGACAACACGGCTATCTGATTATGGATAAAATTTACACTTTTTCGGTTCCCCTACAAATATTCTAACACTAAAAAATATTATAAAATTAAATTCTAAGCAATAACCTTAAATTCTAAATTTTAAACCCTATACCCTAAATTCCCTAAACCCTAACTACAAGCCCTAACTTAAAACACTAAACCCTAAAGTTAATTTTGAGCATTAGACATATGTAGGGACACCGAAAAGGGATATTATTATCTTATATATGGGGAGGATTCCTCTCCGCTTTCGACACACACAAACAGTAAAATATTAGAATGGCAATACCACTTCTCATCTTTCTTCTACCTCTCCCCTTCTTCCTCTTCTTTCTCTTAAAACTTGGCAACCATGGTGCTAAGCTTCCTCCTAGCCCACCTGCTCTTCCTTTGATCGGTCATTTACACATGCAGTTGTTTGATAACTCACCCCCTCATGTTTTCCTTTGGAAACTCTCTCAAAAGTATGGTTCTCTCGTCTACTTGCAATTCGGGTGTAGGCCGACTTTGGTTGTTTCTTCTGCAAAAATGGCTAAACAAGTTCTGAAAACCCATGACCTTGACTTCTGCAGCAGGCCTGAACAACGCGGTACGCGTAGATTATCTTACAATGCCTTAGACTTAGCCTTTTCACCGTATAACAACTACTGGAGGGAGATCAGGAAACTTTGTGTTGTACATTTGTTTAGCAGAGTGCAACAATATCGTCCCATCCGAGAAGATGAAGTTGCTCGCCTAATTAAAAAAATATGTCAATTGTCATGTGATTCTAAGCCTGTCAACTTGAGTGAGGCAGTTATGTGCCTTTCCAGTACAATAATGTGTAGAGTGGGGTTCGGCAAAAGGTATGCCGAAGAAGGAGCTGAAAGAAGCAGGTTCCATGGGTTGCTTAACGAAAGTCAAGCCATGTTGTCAAGTTTTAGCTTTTCGGACTATTTTCCTTTCATGGGTTGGGTCGATAGACTCACGGGGTTTCACAATCGTCTCGAGAAGAATTTCAAAGGACTCGATATGTTCTATCAAGAACTCATTGATGAACATCTTGATCCAAACAGATTAAAACCAGAGAAAAAAGATATAATCGATGTGTTACTACAAATATCGAATGATAATGACTTTCCGTTTGATCTCACCATAGATCACATCAAAGCTATTCTTATGGTAATCACATCTCCACTCAATATCTTCGTCGTTAATTAACTTATAAATCCACAGTACACTCTATGTATATATAACCTTGTGGTTTTTCTTTTCATTTCTGGTGCAGAATGTGTTCATCGCTGGAACAGACACATCAGCAGCCACTGTGATATGGGTTATGAGCTTCCTGATGAAAAATCCAAACTGTTTGAAAAGAACTCAAATGGAAGTGAGGAATTTGATTGGGAAAAAAGAGTTTCTAAACGAAGATGACGTTCAGAGTTTAACCTACCTAAAAGCTGTGATAAAAGAAACGTTCAGATTGCAACCAACACTTCCATTGTTACTGCCACGAGAAACACTCCGCAAGTGCAGCATCGGTGACTATGAAGTACCTGCAAAAAGCTTAGTTTTTGTGAATGCATGGGCAATAGGAAGAGACCCCGAAGTTTGGGAAAACCCGGAAGAGTTTTGTCCTGAAAGATTCATCGGCAGCTCTATCGACTACAAAGGACAAGACTTTGAGCTCATACCATTTGGAGCGGGAAGAAGGATTTGTCCTGGAATGCGTATGGGAGTTGCAACAGTGGAGCTTGCCCTTGCTAATCTTCTTTACAAGTTTGATTGGGAGATGCCATCGGGAATGAATGAAGACGACATGGACTTCGATGTCTTACCAGGGATCGCTGTACACAAGAAAACTGATCTTATCCTCGTGGCTAGGAAGATTTAGTATTTAAGTTTTAAAGTTTCAATAGACATGAATGGAACAAAAAGTATCAAAATTAAACTAGGAGGTAACTGGATTCTCCAGCTTATGTTGCTCCGATTCTTACTTTTGCTAGAAGTATTCGTGCTCTACATTTCATACTCGAATATAAGTACGAAGATGGTAACCTTTAAAGACCCTCTAAACTTAAAAAAATTGAAAAAAAAAATTCAATGCGGATAGTTCGTCTAGAGGTAAATCCGGAGCAGCATGATGCGAAGGCGATTCAAGAGACTGTTTTAGTGCGATTAGGGACATCATCCCAGGTCCTCATAGGAAGATGTCCTGAAATGATGCTAAGGTATTTGCTGTCGAGGTTCACGGATGGACGCATGACTTTAGGTTAGGGTTTAATTTATAATTTTTTAGGAGGGACGAACTTATAAAAATTTAGGGGGACGAAAATAGATTTTCAATAAAAAAATACATAGAAATATTAAGTCGTATAGAAATTTCAAATTTTTAGGGGGAACAACCGCTCCCGCCAGCCCCCTTGGTCCATCCCTGCTTAGGTTGTACAAGCCATCTCCATGGTTTCTCATCAAGCATTGACTGCTTGAATCAGATTCTATCACTGCTGTCTCGTGGGTGATTTGTAACCATAGAAATTTTTAAGAGTTATTTTGTTTTATGCTGGTTTTTGAATGTGTCGAGTGTATGTATTCTATCAGGTCGACATGTGTTAATTGTTTGTTGGGAAGGATTTTGTGTTCTTTGTTGTTTTAGTCTCGTTGGTATTAAGCTTTGTTTCATGCTGATTTTGTAATTAAAATTAAAGAGGTTTTAACGAGACACAAAATTCAGGTTAAAAGTTGTATTATCCTCTTCTAATAAACTCATTTCCTAACAAAAAAAATTGTGGGAAGCGTATGCAGTAGGCCTGATCAACTCTGTATGCGTACATTATCTTACAAATTTACGTAAGTAAATAATTTTTTTGATTTTCTAAGATATTTGTTGGGGAGAGTCTAATGATTAATTATTCTGTTCTGTTGGTCCATGTTGAAAGTAAAAATTGACCACAAATTTTAAATTTGTTTTATTCCTTAAATGAGAATCGAACCCTTGTCCATATAAATTTTAACGAGCCTAAAAAATTAGGTATAATTAAAATAAATTTAAGGTTGATTATTTATATGCTCATCTCCTTGTGTCCTGGTGGTAAAAATAGATGTTCATCATCTCTTAGGACCTGAGTTCAAGCACCAGTAATGTTTGTTGTGTGTGCAATCTTTGATAAGATTAAAAAATTTGAACAGATGCTACGGTGATAATCACTGAGCTTAAAACTTTTGGTAATTAATGAATGGTTATATTTTGAGTCTTGAGACACAATCTGTGTAGAAAAATATTACACAACCCTTTTTAAAAATTTAAATTCTAAATTATTAAACTTAAAACTCTAAACTACAAAATTTAACCATAAAATCTAAATCTTACATCATATAACCCTAAACCTAAACTACAAACCCTAAATCTAACATAGTTGTCTAAACTTAAATGTTCACAACTCATGTATCAAAAAAAATTCATTAATGAATGCTTCTTGTTTTATATCCAATACCATCATCAAAAAAATTTATGTACATTTTGACTTTTTTACAAATAACTTATCTTGGTTATGTGCAATTTGATGGATGATATTTTTAATGGTTTAGATGTTTTACTAAAGAAAATTAGATGCATTGATTTGTGGGAGAGTTGAATAATAAATTTGGAAAAAGACATTTTATTTTATTTTTATCAATTATCTTCTTGAAATTTTTTGAATAATTTTTTTAATAGTCTAAAGGTGATTACAATATAGTATTTGTTCATATTAGTATATCGTTTAACTTCACGATCTAATTTCAACTGAATAATACAATCGATTTCTTATTAATATATTGTTCTATTAATTCGGATAAGTTATTACAGAAATTAGTTATGAGGAAATAATTTACTTCATTTACAATATCAAAATTTGAATCATAGATGTTAGGCTTAAGGGTGCTTTAAGCCCCTGAACTTTTGAAAAAACCAATTAAGCCCCTAATTTTTTTGCACCCAATTAAGCACTCGAACCAATAAATTTAATCAATTAAGCCTTTTGACCGATTTTGACCATCAATTTTGACGTTTTTTCTTGAGATATTACTGTCACGTGACTCACTACAATTCTGTCATGTGAGATTTACAGATTTTTAAAAAAAAATATGTTTAGTAAGTTTTTTTTAGAATATTTAGAACTTTTAAAGAATTTTTTAAATAAAATATAAAATTCTGAAGATGTCAAGTGATAACACCGTAACACGACACGTTGTACCAACTGGTCCAACAAAAATTATTAGATTTAACCGTCAACGTTGGTCAAAGAGGTAAATTGATGAAATTTTGGAGTATAAAGATGTAGCCTAATACAACATTGGCAAGACATGGATTATTATAAAGGCTTAACTATCGTAAAAGTGCTTAAATTATATTTTTTTTAGATAAGTGTTTAAATTTTAGGTTAAATATGTGCTTAACGTTTCATTACGTAATTATTATAAGGTTTTTCCGTCAACGGTTATTAAATTTTTTTCATTTATCGAGTTATATACGAATGCGTGATATGTGATTTAAATTTTTTTTGTTTAAAAAAATCATGAAATCTTTCTTTTTCTTAAAAGCTCCAAAGTTTCTAAAATCTCAAAACAACATAAAATTCCTAGCCCCAAATCCCCATATTCATCCATTTCAACCGCCTATTTGCCATCACCGGCGATCCTTCCGCTCGTTAGACTTCACGGCGATGGGATTGGCAATGGTGGTGTTGACAAAGGGATTCAAGATTATGGATTTATGATTTGGGTAGAGAATTTAGAGATTTAAGGTGACAACAAGGGGTGGGTGTCCAGTAGATTCTGACGACGAAGGGGGTGGGTGGTGGTTGACAGTGGCAGAACATTAGGGATTTGTTAAGAATTTGGTATGCGGCAAAATAACCAAAGTATAACAACATAGACAAAGACATGTACATGAGACAAGATTTAACGTGGTTCAGCATAGTCTACCTCCAAGAACGAGAGAAACGAACAATCCATTATCAACGTAGAGAACAAGAAGAGTACAAATACATGATAACCCATGTAATCCTATTACCCGGTATGTATATAATTATTCAAAAACCCGGTGTAACCAAAACACTCTTCTCAACATCCCTATAATACATATCTCTACAACGTAGGCACAATAGTTGTAAAAATCCTAAAAGTGGTTACATTTCTCTAGAGAGTAATTCTCTCTATCTCTCATAATTCAAAAAATTAAACATAGTCTATATTTATAGACTCAAATACTTTGTCACCAAGAAACCTTATTCAATAAGATCTCTTACCTAATATAGATATTACTCATTAAAGTAAACTTTAATTACCAATTAGAATTTGAGTTAAAATATAGGCCCTGTTTGGTAAAGAGAGATTTGGGCAAAAATAGAGATTTGAGGCATAATTAGAGGTTTGACCAGTCAAATCCGCTAATATTGTTGTTTGGTGAACAACAGATTGAAAGAGCGGATTGGGGGTGAAACCGCTAATTTTGAAAAAGCTCATAATATGAGCTTTTTGATATTAGAGGTTTGATATTATAGTTGTAAAGACTCTTTTACCCTTACCAATTACCAAAAATCTCAAAATAACATAAATTAAATATTTTCTCACCCTATTTATAAGCTAATCTTATTTATTTTTTTCTATTTATTATCACATATTTATATGTCTATTTAAATTTATTAATTAATGGATTTTGCTATTGACAGTAAGAACTCTATAGATTCTTATAATTAATGCATGTTTTGTTTTGTAATGAAATCTAGTAAAATGTAATTAAATACATTCCTAAAAAAATCATGTTTAATTTATTTTAGGTTGTTTAATGTAATTAATACTCACTTAAAATGGTTTATTGTTTAGGGTTTAGGGTTTGGGGATTTGGATTTAGGGTTAGGGTTTAGGTTTTAGGTTTTATGGTTTTATGTTTAAGGTTAAGGGTTTGGGTTTAAGGTTTGGGTTTAAGGTTTGAAGTTTGGGATTTATGATTTATGGTTTAAGTTTGAGGTTTGGAGTTTGAATTTAGGGTTTGTGGTTTAAGATTTGGGGTTTTATTGATTAAATAAATTAAAAAATTTAAATTAATGAAACACAACTTTTTAGGAATGTAATTAATTACATTCTACTATATTTTTTTTTTAAAAAGCAAAAAAAAACATTAATTACAAGAATCTATAGTGTTCTTATTAATAGTCCTTAGGGCTGTCAATAGCATAACCCTTAAAATAATTATATTAATAATAAATTAATATATAAATCATTCGAATATGTTTATAAAAGTTATATTAAAAATAATTTTATAGATCTAATTAATATTAATTAGATATAAAATATTGATAACTAATAAACTTTTCAAATAAGTATTGAATATAATCATGTCCTTATTTGTCATCTTACTTGTTTAAATAATCTAATAGCTATCAGTTAATTTTATCAAACACTTTTATACAATCCGCTAGTCAAATCAACTAATACAATCAGCTATCAACTTATGTAATTCGCTATCAGCTAATGTAATAGATTTATGAATTTTAAAAAACAGGGATTTTGGGGATTTATCTAAGAACGTTAAAATTTTAGATTTTTTTAAAAAATTAATGATTTTATTATTTTTTTTGAAATATACAATAAATGAAAAGTAATAAATATGTCACGTGTCTCAATTTTAGGTTCAGTCGGTTAATGATTTATGATTTTTTAAACTTCGATTATCAGTTAATTCAGTTCAAAATTGATTAATTGACCGAAATTTTTATATATTATATTATATATATTTTACATATTTTTATTTTTGGTCAATAAACTTTTAAATATTATAAAATGATCATTAAACTTTATCAAATTAGAACAAAATGATCGTTAAATTTATTGAATTATTAAAAATGATCATTAAACTTTTTCATATTTATCAATAATTTATAACGTGCAATGAATCAATGACGATTTTGTAATAGTTCGATAAGTTTAATGGTTGTTTTATAAACTTTTGAAAGTTTAGTGGCTAAAAAGATTATTTTAACATAATTTAGTGATCATTTGTGTAATTTACCCAAAATATTATAACAAATTTCGATTAATTCGAAAATCGATTGAACTAATCGAACTTTTATAAGTTCGATTAAATTTTTTTGAAATAATTTCGGTTTACTTAACGATTAATAAGAAAAAAATTAATTAATGATGTTTTAAAAGTTCAGTTCAGTCGATTAACCAAACCGACTGCTTGAACACCGCTAATAGTTGGATGTTTTGGGAGTGTAATTGAGCAGTTTCAAGTTGAAAGGTTGAGCTTGGTCTATTATCCCGGTTTTATTGTTGGTTGGTTGATTGTTTCGGTGGAGAGGGACCACGGCTTTAATAATTTCCTACGTGATGTTATTTTTCGGGTGGGTGGTAGGTTTTTTGCTTGGAATTTATAATTGGAGTTTTGTCGCTTTATTTTGTTAGGGTCCTAAGGAATGTATCCTCTATTTTAAGAGGTAATTTTTTTAATTTATATATCTTTAAATTATTCGATATCATTTTATAACTCAAATTTTATTTAAAAAAATTAATTCAAATTATAAAATTTTAATTTGAGTAAATGTGAAAAGACTTTGTTTTTCTTTTCCAGAACTGCTTCATTGTGCCAACTTTACCTACCACAACAAGAAACATGAAGAAAAAGATAAAGAAGAAAATAGCAGCAATCTTTCCCGATTTACAGGGTAGTTCTGCGGTAGGACGGTTAATATACAGCTAATATACGGCGTAACCGGTTAAAAAGGTGACCGGTAAACATAATATATTCGGTAAAATTACCTATTTTATTGATAAGAGTATCAATATATTCGGTAAAATTACTTATTTTATTGATAAGAGTATCAACATATTCGGTAAAATTACCTATTTTGTTGATAAGAGTATCAACATATTTGGTAAAATTACCTATTTTGTTGATACTTCGAAAGTATCCATATTTTTTTAAAAGTATCGATACTTTTTTAAAAAGCAATGTAACCGGTTGCAATGTGGCTCGAAAGTATCGATACTTTTAAAAAAGTATCAACAAAAAGTATCGATACTTTAATACTACCGAATATGTTGATACTCTTATCAACAAAATAAGTAAAATTTTACCTATTTTGTTATACTATACTTTTTTAAAAAGTATGGATACTTTTAAAAAAGTATAGATACTTTCGAAGGCCCCATCAGCTTAAACTTTAATAATAAAATAGGTAAAGCGCTACCGAATATATTGATATTTGGATCAATAAAATAGATAATTTTACCGATTTTGTAATATTTTTTAAAAAAGTATGGATACTTTTAAAAATATATAGATACTTTCGAATGCCCCATCAGCTTAAACTTTAATAACAAAATAGGTAAGCGCTACCGAATATATTGATATTCGGATCAACAAAATAGGTAATTTTACCGATTTTATTATCTTTGACCGATAACTTAAATTTACCGATTACCATTTTTTTTCATTTTTTCCATGTTTTTTACCAGATACATTATCTCATATCAATATATCCGGTAGCGCTTTACCGGATACATTATTTATCTTATAATGTTTTTAGTAACGCCGTTTCTTAGCCGTATATTAAGCGTCTGCATACTAGAATTGTCCCGATTCACATCACATGCATCAACTGCAATTTGGCCTTTCCACAGACTGCTCTGTAAAGGACGTGTCTTGTTTCAGCTACTCTGCAAGGGCATCATTTTAGCAACACCAATTTCAATATTAACTACACAAACCAATATTAATCACATTCATGATGATTCGTTTCAGCCTTAGAGCCAGTGCATGTAAATCAGGTAGCCTAAGGGCTCAAACTTTCATTTCTAATTGTCTCACGTGAAGGACAAAGAAACTTGTCCTTTTACATCAGACTTGAGAGTTGCAAAATTATAGATTTTTCCTTTGTTTCCTGTTTTTCCTTTTTGGGATTTCAACTATCTCAATTTCATAAATGTTACTGCAAAAGATGATTCATTATAGGACAAATTAGACCAAAGATAAATTTGAAACTGAGGGAAGTTTTATAATTTTTAGGGAAGATGGTGAAAAATAAAATTTTGAAAGTTTGGGGTTAAATTAGAAACTAATTTTTTAAAGTAACGGAGACTAACGGCTAAGGGACCAAAATAAAAACAATTTTAAACGTAAGTGACCAGAATAATTTTTTTTGAATTCTGGTGACCAAAATAAAACACACCCTAAACGAAAGGACCACTTGTGAAGATTACCCAAAATTTTTCTATTCAATTAAAACAAGCTAAGCCCTCTTAATTTATTGAGGAGTAATGTCAGCAGTGGAATATGGTCCCTCACAACTCCCTACTTTTCTTAATGAAAAAACTAAAGAAACAACACGGCTCTCCGAATTATTACCTTATACATGGGAGGATTCCTTTCTAGTTTCGACATACAGTAAAATATTAGGGTTAGGGCTTAAAATTTAATTTTATAGAACTTTTTAGTGTTGGAGTATAAATAGAGGTACCGAAAAAGAACAACGAATTTTTATTCGTAATAATCGAGTAGAGAATAATAAAAAATTGTATGAATCTGAATCGATGCAAAATAAATAATCGAAATTTTTATCCACGAAAAAAAAATTATCATCAAAACTCAAAAAAGATGAGAGAATTACTATATCTGTCCGTGGGAATCCCCAAACCCTAAGTCTCGCTTCGTTTAAAATATGGTCCCTATATTTGTCCCTATATTTCTTCATGAAAATATCTTAATTACCACGGTGAGCACCACAAGATTTATTAGATTATATTTGGGGGAGGAATAGGATTCCTCTCAACTTTCAACACACACTGATTAGACTATCAGAATGGCAATACTACTCTTTCTCATCCTTCTTCTACCTCTCCCCTTCTTCTTCTTCCTTCTCTTAAAACATGGAAACCATGGTGGTAAGCTTCCTCCTAGCCCACCTGCTCTTCCTTTGATCGGCCACTTACACATGCAGTTGTTTGATAACTCACCTCCTCATGTTTTCCTTTGGAAACTCTCTCAAAAGTATGGTCCTCTCGTCTACTTGCGGTTCGGGTATAAGCCAACCTTGGTAGTTTCTTCCGCAAAAATGGCTAAAGAGGTTCTGAAAACTCATGACCTCGACTTCTGCAGCAGGCCTGATCGACGTGCTTTACGTAGATTATCTTACAATGCCCTAGACTTGGCCTTTACACCCTATGATTGCTATTGGAGGGAGGTCAGGAAACTTTGTGTTGTACATCTCTTTAACAGAGTGCAACAATATCGTCCCATTCGAGAAGAAGAAGTTGCTCGTCTCATGGAAAAGATATGCCGATTATTCGGTAATTCTAATCCAGTCAACTTGAGTGAGGCAATGCTGTGCCTATCCAGTACAATCATTTGTAGAGTGGGATTCGGCAAGAGGTATGCAGAAGAAGGAGCTGAAAGAAGCAGGTTCCATCGGTTGTTTCACGAAAGTGAAGCCCTGTTATCAAGCTTTAGCTTCTCAGATTGTTTTCCTTTCATGGGTTGGGTTGATAGACTTACTGGGTTTCATAATCGTCTCGATAAGATTTTCGAAGAACTCGATATCTTCCATCAAGAACTCATTGATGAACATCTTGATCCAAACAGACTGAAACCAACGCAAGAAGATATAATCGATGTGTTACTACAAATATGGAAAGATGGAGACTTTCCGTTTGATCTAACCATAGATCACATCAAAGCAATTCTTATGGTTATTACATCTCCATTTAATTTTTATCATTAATCATTTTTTAGCTCCACACTTTGTGCATATATAACATTGTGCATTTCTGGTGCAGAATGTGTTTTTAGCAGGAACAGACACAACAGCGGCCACTGTGATATGGGTTATGAGCTTCCTCATGAAAAATCCAAACTGTTTGAAGAGAACTCAAATGGAAGTGAGGAATTTGATTGGGAAAAAAGAGTTTCTAAACGAAGATGACGTTCAGAGTTTACCCTACCTACAAGCTGTGATAAAAGAAACGTTCAGATTGCAACCAACAGCTCCATTGTTACTGCCACGAGAAACACTCCGAAAGTGCAGCATAGATGGGTACGAAGTACCTGCAAAAAGCTTAGTTTTTGTGAATGCATGGGCAATAGGAAAAGACCCTGAAACTTGGGAAAACCCGGAAGAGTTTTGTCCTGAAAGATTCATTGGCAGCTCTATCGACTACAAAGGACAAGACTTTGAGCTCATACCATTTGGAGCGGGAAGAAGGATATGTCCTGGAATGCGTCTGGGAGTAGCAACAGTGGAGCTTGCCCTTGCTAATCTTCTTCACAAGTTTGATTGGGAAATGCCAGCAGGAAAGAATGTGGAAGACGACTTAGACTTTGATGTCTTACCAGGGATTACTACACACAAGAAAAATGATCTTATCCTTGTGGCTAGGAAGATTGATGATTAATCAATATAACATTATAATAATTTATTTGCTACTTTCTCTAGTTTGTACTTTGTAGAGAGTTTCATCCTTATTTTACAAATCTTATCATAGGGTTAGATTTGCATAGCCATATACTATCATAAATCTTAAGTTTCTACCTAAACTCGACTCGACATGACTGGTAACATTATAAAGCCGATTGGAGGATTGAGAAGAGGAAGTGTTTGGACAACCCACGAGAATGACTCTTTTAAATTCAATGTAGATGGTGACGTTTGAAGACAATTGGAGAATAAATAAGGAGCCATAAAAAGACAGAAGATTTTTATTCTCGTGAGTGATCCGTAACCATGAACTTTGGGAGGCGTTTGTGGAAATTGATGGCTTGTATTAATGACGTACGCCTAGAGATAGGGGTGTAATCGGTTCGATTTTTTAATAAAATATGAACTTAATCGCAATCTACGATTTTTACAAAGAAAACAGAAACTGAATGTAAAAAATTGAAATACCAAAAATTGAATTTTGTGGTTTGGTTCGGTTAAAAATCACAGTTTTAACAGGTTTTTTTGTAATACCCGGGTTTAGGGGTCGGGTGAAAATAATATTTTAATAATATTCCGGGTTCGGTTTTAAAATTAAAATAATGTTCCGGGTTTTGGTTTCAAATTAATTAGTCGTGTTGGCCATATTTTGAAATTAAACCCCAAATAGCCATGGATTATATGCTCTTGTGAATATCTCATTTCATTAAGGGCAAAATGGTCTTTGGGCCTTTAAATTAAAACAAAACAAAACACCCAATTTTTACTATTCATTGTCTTCTTCAAAATCAAACTAACGGGTTGAAGAGCTCTCTCCACCCAAACACTATTCCATCTCATTCCTCCTCCGTTTCAACTCGTTTTTGAAAGATAACACCATTTTTGACTTCTCCTCAACCTCCTCTCTTCAAAAGTACAATTAGTTTTCATTTTCGTTAAAGTTTTGGAAAATGGAGTTTTTGGAGATTTTGATTAAAAATGATAACTTTATGTTGTTAAACTAAATATTTTGATTCAATGTTGTTAGTTATGAAGTCTAGGAGCTAAATGGTATCACATATATGAATTTTTCTTGGTTTTGAACAAATTCCCGAAATTGGGTTTAAAGGGGGTTTTTGAAGGGTTTTGAGTGAGTTTTGGGGGTTGTTTTAGGTTGGAATTGGTGGGCTAATGTTAGTGCTATGGTTAGGGGTTGATTTGGGATCATTTGTGGGTATAAAAGATGTTGGAAACATGAGTTTTGGATGAGGTTATGGGGCTGCCCGAGTTTGGTTAAATGTGGGGTTTGTTCATGGCTTGAAATATTGTGATTTGTGTTTGAATTGTGTTCCGGGTTAGTACTTTGATGCTTGGGCTGATTTGAAGTTGTTTGAATTGTATTGAGGTTGTTTAGAGGCGAGAAGTTGTGTCGGTGAAGCATCGGGAAGAAATCCGGAAGCTTGAAGGTGATTGCTTGCTTGGTATTTGAGCTTGGAAGGATAGGTGAGTGGTTAATGTTTTAAAGTGGTTTCAAATGTTTGGTTCGAGCATGTGGACTAGGTCGGGCTTGGTAGACCCACCTAGAGTTAGGATTAGGGTGGTAGCCTAATCCTAAACTTAAACTAGAGCCATTGGTTGAACTTGTAATGGATGCTTATGCCTCGTATGATTTGTGATATGATTGCTTATGTATAATGTGACATACATGTGAGATGAGGCATGATTTGTGATGCATTATGATATGCATGTGAATGGTTCATGATTGTGATCATGGTGAGTACGTGCTAAGCACGGAATTGGTTGTAATGAATAATGTGGATGGAGTTAAATGTTGGCACTAGTATGCTTGAGTACAAATGATCGATCATTAGGATGTTAGTGTGCACACATGAGTCAAATTCGCGCGTGGCCTTGGTGGCGTTGAGTCACCAAGGAGGAGTACGGGTTCGCTCGGAAATTGTTGTGTATATTAGTCGATGATGAGTGGAATCCCATCGACGGGGTGTGAGGATGAGTGGAATCCCCTCCGCGAGACCGGTGATGAGTGTAATCCCACCGTGAGGTAAAGTGGTTGTTGGATATGAGTTCCAACGTGTTTATCCGCGTATTCGGGTCATAGATAGGTGCCAATGTTGATTGATATGTGTATCAATGTGATGTGGAATGTGATTTCTACTTGGATGTTTATATGAGTTTACATATGTTGTGAAATAGAGCTTGTTGAGCATGGCATATAATTGAATATTGTTCATGCATCTTTAACATTTGGCTCGTGAGGATCAATGGTATAATCATGCTTTTACCTTGGTTAAGATCGTGCTTGGACCCTGCATTGTCGAGGTTTGTTTTTAAAGAGCTTACCTTCACTAAGCTTATTGCTTATGCTCTCTCTTTGTTCGACAATGCAGATCCTTAGTTCGTGGGTTGCTAAGTGCAAGAAGGGGGACTCCAAGTGTGCTTCGTGGTGCTTGTTTAGCAACCAAGTATGAACTTTTTAATTATGATGTAATGGTCTAGCAATGGGACATGTAATCGTGTTACGATGCTTTTGAACTATGTTGTTATTGTTTAGGAGCATGTTAGACTCCTCGTATGTTTTCGTTAATTTGGCTTTTGGAGATGTATGCCCTTGCTTGTGAACCTTGTTGGCAATTGCTTACCTTGAATTGCCTAAGTGATGACTATGTTGAAGTATGCTTTGGTAATGCCTTATTTTGATGTTCCTTTATATGCCTTGGGTGTTTGAGCATGTTTAACATAGGATATATGCCTCTAGACCTTGTATGCTTGGGTTAAGTGCCTTTAGAGGTCGTTTGGGACCTTTAGATTGGTTGAAAAACGCCTAAGTCTGGTTTTCAAGGGTTGCAGACAGCCCGCGTTTCGAAACGAGCTGGGCCGTTTCAGAACGGGTAGGCTTCAGGGACCCCGTATCGGAACGTGTTTCGATACGGTTTGGCCACTGTGAGCCCCTGTTCCGATACGGGTTTCGGAACGTTTTGGCTACTGGAAATCTGAGAAAATGACGAGATGAAAGCGTTTCGAAATGGGTCTAATGGTTTCGAAACGGTCAAAATCTCGTTGACCACGAGAAGTTGACCGTTGAGGGTGTTTCGGAACGGTTGACC
Organism: Hibiscus trionum; assembly: GCA_030270665.1. Lineage (NCBI taxonomy): Eukaryota > Viridiplantae > Streptophyta > Magnoliopsida > Malvales > Malvaceae > Hibiscus > Hibiscus trionum. Next base: position 5,246,614 of record BSYR01000044.1, read on the forward strand.
TCCGTTCCGATACGGCCTCTTCGTATGGGCTTGGGGCAGTTGACCTGGTCAAGGCGTTTCGATGCGCCTCAAGGGTGTTTCGAAACGACCTGTTTAATGGATTAAAATTGGGCTGTTTAAATGCTGTTTTGGGTTCGAATGTTTGTCTTCCGCATTTTTTTCCGCTGATATGATCACATAGGATTTAATCGAGCCTTTAGAAAAGATTAAATTAAAAAGAAAAAAATTTGGTTGGTAACCGAGGGGGAACCTTAACAGGTTTCGCTTCGGTTTTCCCCGTGTGGCCCACTCGGACCGGTCGAGCGTCCGGACCGGGACGAGGGGGTTACACTTGTTGGTATCAGAGCCTAAGGTTACCGAGACCTTGGGCAGGCAAGTAAGGTAAGTTCAAGTTTTGTATTGACATGCACTGTGTTTGCTTGCCTTGTAAGTATGATTGCTTGTGTGACAAGTATGTTGATTGTTTTGTTTAAAAGCATGTTGTTTGATAGTCCCATTGCTACTATTACATCGGAAAAGAATCTTTAAGTGAGGGAAACGTACTTGAGCACTTGGAAGTCTTGCCTTGCTAACCCAATCTTGTATATTTTGTTTGTTGTGGTTGTAGTTATCGTTTGTGAGCGATGTCTAGGCCGAGGGTGGTTCGTCAGGAACCACGTGTTGCGGCTCCTGTTGAGCCGGTGATTGGTGTGGAGGCTCATATAGAAGGGCCTGCGGCTGCTGGAGTTGGAGCTCCTCCACCACCTCCACCACCACCTCCTCCGCCTGGAGCTGGAGGCGAGGATGGAGCTGAAGGAGAGGGACCTCAGGGTGGCCAAGGTCCGGCCGGAATTGATATGACTCCGCTAGTGCAAGCTATAGCGGGAGCATTTCAGGCCGCAGTTGCGGGAGCTCAGGCTGCAGCTCAGCCTAGGTGTGACGATGCTAGTCTACCTTTGGAGAGGCTCCGTAGCTTGGGGGCCGAAGAGTTTAGAGGATCTACGCCAGAGAGGTCTGAGTTATGGTTGGAGAAGACAGTTCGCATTTTAGCTCAGATGGGTTGTGTGGGCGCACGTAGATTGGGTTGTGTGATCTCCTTACTTCAGGGTGATGCCTACACCTGGTGGGTCACCATTACTACTGGAGTTCCAGAGGCAGAGGTTGATTGGGATTTCTTTGAGTCTGCATTCAGGAAGAGATATTTGGGACCGAGGTATCTTGATGAGATGAAGCGAGAGTTTATGGCTCTTGTTCAGGGAGATGCTACTGTGACTGACTACAAGATCCGCTTTGTTCGTCTGAGTCAGTATGCTTCAGAGTTGGTGCCTACTGAGAGGGCCCGATGTGAACGTTTCAAATATGGACTTCATGAGGAAGTTAAGAGGTATACCCTAGCTTCTGACTATTCTGACTTTGATGTCTTGGTTGCTAGAGCCAAGGACATTGAGCATAGCTTGGGGCTGACCAAGCGTGCTGGAGGATCTAGTTCTGGTAAGAGGCATAACCACTTTGATAGTAGAGATGCCAAGAGGCATAAGGGCGGTGGACATCAGTTTGACCATAGACGTGGTGGTGGCCACCATGGTAGGGGCCATCAGGGCCACAGAGGTGGAGGGCGTTTGCCCGAGTGCACACGATGTGGGAGACAGCACACTAGTGAGTGTTGGGGTAACTTCCATGCTTGTTGGAACTGTGGTTCGAGGGACCACTTTAGGAGGGATTGTCCGCATCAGGCGGCACAGGCACCGAACATTGCTCAGGCTCCTGCGAGAGCGAATGATTTTCAGAGAGGTCGTGGGCGCGGTCGTGGCTACTTCCAGCCTAGAGCTGATGCACCTCGAGTAGATGCTCAGAGGAACCTTGCTCATGTTGTGGCAGTGCAGCCAGAGGCAGGAGGACCAGCGAGAGTTTATGCTCAGAGAGAGGCCGGGAACGACACTGATGTGATAGCAGGTAATTTTGAGTTACAATCTATGTCTTTGCTTTCTTTGGTTGATTCGGGTTCTACACATTCCTACATTTTGAGTGAGCATGCACGGAAGTTAGATATACCTGTTGAGATCTTAGATGTAGGTATGCATGTGACTAGTTCTTTTGGCGAGACAGTTGTGGTTAGACGTATGTATAAGAGGTGTCCACTGAAGATTCAGGGTCATGTGTTCTCTGTTGATATGATGGAGCTTCCTTTCTACGGTTTTGATATTATTTTGGGTATGGACTGGTTAGTTGAGCACCGGGCTAGTGTGGATTTTGAGACGAAGAGGATTTCCTTGAAACTTTCTGATGACTACGAGGTAGTAGTAGTAGGCGAGAACATTAAGTTCTTGTCTAATGTTGTGTCAGCTTTAGAGGCTCATAGGTTGATGGACTCCGGATGTGGGGCTTACTTAGCTTATGTTATGAATCCGAATATGAGTGAAGCTAGACCGAAAGATATTAGAACAGTGTGTGACTTTCCGGATGTATTTCCTGAAGAGTTGTGGGTTTACCTCCTGACAGAGATGTTGAGTTTGTGATTGAGACTGTTTCAGGGTCTAATCCAGTTTCGATAGCTTCGTACCGTATGGCTCCGAAAGAGTTGAAAAGTCAGTTGCAAGAGTTATTAGACCGTGGTTTCATTAGGCATAGTAGTTCTCCTTGGGGTGCTCCTGTGTTGTTTGTGAAAAAGAAAGATGGTAGTATGCGCATGTACATTGATTACAGGCAGTTGAATCAGTTGACTGTGAAGAACAAGTATCCGTTGCCTCGCATAGATGATTTGTTTGATCAGTTGAGAGGTGCTTCAGTGTTCTCGAAGATAGATTTGAGATCCGGGTACTACCAGTTGAAGGTGAAAGAGTGTGATGTTCCGAAGACAGCTTTTAGGACTAGATATGGTCACTATGAGTTCCTTGTGATGCCGTTTGGGCTCACGAATGCACCTGCAGCATTCATGGATATGATGAAAAGGATTTTTAGAGACTATCTAGACCGTTTTGTAGTTGTTTTCATTGATGATATACTTGTGTACTCGAAGACAGAAGAAGAGCATGATGAGCACTTGAGATTTGTTTTACAGAGATTGTTGAGCAATCAGTTGTATGCGAAGCTTAGCAAATGTGAGTTCTGGATTCGAGAGGTTGTATTTCTTGGCCATGTTGTTTCGGCCAAAGGTATCCGTGTTGATCCATCGAAGATTGAGGCTATTGTTGAGTGGAAACAACCTAAGTCTGTGACCGAGATTAGGAGTTTCCTAGGATTAGTCGGTTACTATAAGAGATTTGTCGATGGTTTCTCTAGAGTAGCTGCTCCTTTGACTAAATTGTTGCAAAAAGGGGTTAAGTTCGAATGGTTAGATGCAAGATAGAAGGCCTTTGAGAAATTGAAAGAAGCTTTGACAAACGCTCTAATGTTAGTGCAACCTGTTTCAGGTAAAGAGTTTGTGATTTACAGTGATGCTTCCTACATAGGTTTAGGATGTGTTTTGATGGAAGAAAGAAGAGTTGTTGCTTATGCTTCTAGACAGTTGAAGATTCATGAGAAGAACTATCCTACTCACGATATAGAGTTAGCCGCAGTTGTGTTTGCATTGAAGATTTGGCGTCATTACTTGTATGGTGAGAAGTGTATAGTTTACACCGATCACAAGAGCTTGAAGTATTTGATGACACAGAAAGAGTTGAACTTGAGACAGAGAAGATGGCTTGAGTTGCTAAAAGACTATGATTTGACCATTGAGTATCATCCGGGTAAGGCAAATGTAGTAGCCGATGCTTTGAGTAGAAAAGTGGCCGTTGAGTTGCGAGCTATGTTTGCTAGATTGAGTGTATCCGATGATGGTGGGTTGATCACCGAGTTGCAAGTGAAGCCTTCTTTGATTCAGTTGATTAGAGAGAAGCAGTTGCAAGATGTGACTCTAGTTCCTCATGTTCAGGACATAGCCGAGGGAAGACCGACCGAGTATATTTTCAGTGGTGAGAGCTTGTTGTGCTTTAGAGATAGAATTGTTGTACCAGAAGATGTTGAGCTGAGACGTCAAATTCTGAGTGAAGCACATTCGAGTCCTTTTTCTATGCATCCGGGTAGTACCAAGATGTATCGTGACTTGAAGAATGATTACTTCTGGGTTGGTTTGAAGAAGGATGTAGCCGAGTATGTGAGCCGTTGTATGGTTTGTCAGAGAGTGAAGGCAGAACATCAGGTTCCTTCAGGTTTGTTACAGCCTTTGAAGATTCCGGAATGGAAATGGGAGAGGATCACCATGGACTTTGTGTCGGGGTTACCATTGTCTCATTCGAAGAAGAATTTTGTTTGGGTGATTGTTGATAGGTTCACTAAGTGTGCTCACTTCTTAGCAGTGAACACTACAGATTCCTTAGACAAGTTGGCAAACTTGTAAATCTGTGAGATTGTGAGACTTCATGGAGTTCCGAAGTCTATTGTTTCAGATAGGGATCCTAGATTTACTTCGAGGTTTTGGGGTTGCTTGCATAGTGCTCTAGGTAGCCGTTTGCATTTCAGTACGTCTTATCATCCGCAGTCCGATGGGCAGTCAGAGCGAGTGATACAGATTTTAGAGGATATGCTTCGTTGTTGTGTGATTGACTTCCAGGGTTCTTGGGAGAAGCACTTACCTTTAGTTGAGTTTGCTTACAACAACAGTTATTGTTGCGTGTAAAAGTGTCTATCGCAATTGAGTGCAAGTGTACACGTCGCAAGTAATAAAGTGATACTAGAGTATCGGATATCATCTCCACAGGGATTGGGCTAACCCTTTCCTTCGCTATCTGCACAAGGGGAAAGAAAATATTTAAGATGGTTGTCACGAAAATAATAAAGAATACTTAAATAAAATAGTAAAGATATCAAGATAGAGAGAATGGGCTGGTATTGAATTGCTCAGTAGTGCAGGTATTGTATTGCTTAGGAACTCCACTTTGCTTTTTCTCTCCACAAAACTGTTGTCACCATGCTGTCACGGCAGCACCATGGCAGCAACGTCCTCCTTGACTGCTCATTCCAGATTTTCTGCATTGCTGCCCAGCGCCTGCCACGATTGCTGCCACGATAGATACCTGCAAAAGTAACCAAATTTAGCAGTATCTGCGCAATTTTATCTAAATGTGATGTTTATGCAAAACTTAACCTAAAATGCAGTTAAACATGCTTGAGTGCAGCAAAAATAAGGATAAATGATGGGTAAAATATATAACTTTTAAGTACTGATCACACCCCCAAACTCGAATCTTTGCTTGTCCTCAAGCAAATCAGACCTAAAAGAAAAAAAAATTTGTTTTGGCTTTCAAACAGTGAACTTTCCCTTACCCGTTGTTCGTTCCCTGTGACGGCAGCAACCTGTCGGATAATCTAGGATCTGTCCGGAATCTCTCTATAGTTCTCGTGCAGTGTGTGGATGCTTGTGAACAGTTATATGCCGAGACTCTCTTAGTTTCACTAGAATATTATATTTTAGCTTGTTTAGAGCTTTTCTTTTTTTATGAGATTGATTTCTTTCTTCTTCTTACTAGAGCCAGAATCGGGCACCTCTAGTTATTTCCTTTTTTTCTAATTTCTTCTTTTTTTTTCTACTAGAGCCAGTATTTCAGGCACCTCTAGTTAACTGTCTAGAGCCGGTGATAGGCACCTCTAGAAGTTTTTCTCTGGTTATCTGCCTAGAGCCAGTGGTGGGCACCTCTAGGTTTCCTGAGAGTCTAGTCTCTTTTCTACTCTAAGTGCTAAGTTTTCTATTCTAGTTTGGCTAAAAGAAGTCTAAGCAGTATAACAGTCACAATGGTGTTTAAGTTTTTAGAACTATAAAAAGGCTTTAAACTTCTCCTAAAACTATCCTAAAGTTGCTGCCACGACAGAGCTGTCACGACAGGTAAGTTCAGTTTTAAGTTTTCAGCCAAAATTTCCAATATTTTCAGGTTTTTTTTTTTGCATAAAATAAATGCGACACAATGAAAACTGAATGCAATGTTATATTAATAATTAGGAGGACTGCCTACCCCCAAACTCAAGGGTTGCATTGTCCTCAATGCATGACACAAAAGATGGAAAAAATGACAGAAAAGTTAAACATCACCAAAAAGATAATATATATAGCAGGCGACAGAGAAAAAGAAAAAGAAAACTTAAATTGTGCGGCTGTCGTCGCTGCTGCTGGAGTTTTGGATGAGAAGCTGTCGGCGGGCAGTCTCTTTGAACTTTGTCGGATGAGCTGTGGGTGCCGCCCTGAGAGTATGAGTGCTGCCGGGGCAGGGGTGGAGGCAGAGCTTCCTCGGGTTGCTTGTATCGTCATTGCAAGGGTTTTTCTCTGTTTACCTAATAACAAAAACAAACTAAAAACTAATATCAAATTTCTAATTCCTAAAATAATAAAGATAAAATAAAAATAAAATAAGTTAAATTAGGAGTGCCTTGAGGGGCATCTCCTAAAGTAACTACTCCCTGTTCTATTGATGCTTGAGGGGTCGTTTCCGGTACTTCTTGAAGTCCATCCGTACCCTCCATCTGGTGATTATTCTCATGGTGGAGGCTCCTTTCTTTCTCTTCCCTTTGTAGTCCATGAAGTCCTCCCTTCTTGGTAATGTTTCTGAGGGCATGAATATATGATTAGAAAAAATCAAATTGACATTCGGCCACAAACTTACCTTGTTTTCGTTGAATGTTGTTGTGGTTGAATGTAGCCCTTGCTGTCGTGTCTGCTGCTGCGGCATCCAGTTATTTTGACAGTCCGTTGTCAGGTTACTTTGCAGGTCAATGGGACATTGGTAAGTGCCATCACTCTCTATACCAAATTCTGTTGACCACTCGTAGATCTCCATCAGTAGAGACTTTGATGATTCTGTGTCCACCGGCGTTGGTTCCTCAAATACCTTTGATGTGGTTGCTGCTTCAGCATCAGTTGCTGCCGAGGCAGCAGTTGCTGCCGTGGCGGCAGTTGCTACCGAGGTGGCAGTTTCTACTGAGGCTGCAGTTTCCGCTTTGACTAGGGTTTCTGCCTCAGAAGTGGTTGCTGTCGTGACATTCTCTTGAATTTCACTCAGCGTTGTCGCGGTGTTGCTCCATTCCGGCTCCTTGATCATTGCCATGGCAAGTTGTTGCTCAGACTCATCATATGTTTGGTATTCCTTCACATGGGCATCATCGTCATCTTGCCTCGGGATTTCAGGTTCAGTCGTGGCATGAATGAGGACCGGTCTGCTCAAGAGTGCATCCATCTTGGCGATACTTGCGTCCATAGAAACCGACACTTCTTGAGTGAGTGCCATAAAGGCTTGCAGTGTGTCTTCTAAGGATTTTGACTGCTCTTGAGGATGATGACATTGCCAGGGCAGGTCGGGTTTTGCAGCAAAACTGTTATGGTATAAAAAATTGTGCGGGTTTTGATCGTACCATAAAAAATTTTCTGTTGCGGCATCGGCAGTTGCTACCCCCGTTGCTGCTGTGGCAGCATATCTTTACGGTGATTGCAAGAACTTTCCCACATCAACTCTCGAATGGTTTTTCCTGGCATGTTGATGCCCTTGAACCTGTATTTTCACCTGAGTTTTTTTTTGGTTAAAAAAATAAAAATAAAAAAAAATAAAAATAAAAGAAAAGTGCAGAAGCTAGGGTAAGAGTGTGTTGCCAGTCCCCGGCAACGGCGCCAAAAACTTGTTGCGTGTAAAAGTGTCTATCGCAATTGAGTGCAAGTGTACACGTCGCAAGTAATAAAGTGATACTAGAGTATCGGATATCGTCTCCACAGGGACTGGGCTAACCCTTTCCTTCGCTATCTGCACAAGGGGAAAGAAAATATTTAAGATGGTTGTCACGAAAATAATAAAGAATACTTAAATAAAATAGTAAAGATATCAAGATAGAGAGAATGGGCTGGTATTGAATTGCTCAGTAGTGCAGGTATTGTATTGCTTAGGAACTCCAGTTCTGTCGTCGCGCCTGTCGCTGGCAGCACCTGTCGCGGCAGCTGTCCGTTGGTCGTCGCGGCAGCAAACACACCAACTCAGTACGTTCAAGTTTGGCAAGAATCCCAGATCTGCCTTGGCCTATCCCTAGGTCCAAGTCTGTCGATGATCACGTCTTTGACGATACCTCCCGGCGTGAATCGAAGGATGAACACCGATGTGTATGAATTCTTCCTTAGCCACTTAACCTTGCCCTATCCCTAGGCACAAGATAGTTCAACTATAAACTAGAGAACTCGCTCTTATTTCTTTCGTATACTTAACTCTCCCGATGCTAAGTAAATAGATAACCTCACAATGCTCTCCCGATGCTCTTGCAAGATATTAAAACCAAAATAAGAGAACTTGAAGTTTATTTTATTGAACTTGGAAAATCCTAAAACAAAACAACCCGTGCAACTACTTTACAAAACAACTCGTGGCCCTATGGGGTTTTTAGAACATGTCGACGACGGGTAGACGGCGGAGGGGTTTGGTTATCGGTTATGGGGGTAATCGGTTATGGGATATGGGATGTGGAGGTTGAGATCTGCCCTAGGTTAAAATACATGCCCTTATATAAGCTTTGGGCTCAAGTTATCTAATTTAACCAGGATTACAACTTTAATTAAAAGTATGATTCTAATAAAGACTAAATCTTCAAGGAATATACTTTCCAGCCGTCCTCCTTGTTTCTTGGGATTTTCTCTCCTTGAACTTTGGGCTTGACATATCTTTTGATCTGGGGCACGGAAAAATATGAGGTTTTCACACGACGGACGAGCAGAATTTTCTCTATCTATCGAGGTCCACTTTGCTTTTTCTCTCCACAAAACTGCTTTCACCATGCTGTCACGGCAGCACCATGGCAGCATCGTCCTCTTTGTCTGCTTGTCCAATTCAGCTCTTCTGCTTCTCTGCCCAGCGCCTGCCTTCTCCGTCAGCTATGGCGGCAACCATGGCAGCAACGTCCTCCTTGACTGCTCATTCCAGATTTTCTGCATCGCTGCCCAGCGCCTGCCAGGATTGCTGCCCTGGGTGCTGTCACGACTGCTGCCCTGGATGCTGTCACGACTGCTGCCACGGCAGATACCTGAAAAAGTAACCAAATTTAGCAGTATCTGCGCAGTTTTATCTAAATGTGATGTTTATGCAAAACTTAACCTAAAATGCAGTTAAACATGCTTGAGTGCAGCAAAAATAAGGATAAATGATGGATAAAATATAGAACTTTTATACACTGATCACACCCCCAAACTTAAATCTTTGCTTGTCCTCAAGCAATTCAGACCTAAAAGAAAAATGAAATATTTTTGTTTTGGCTTTCAAACAGTGAACTTTACCTTACCCGTCGTTCGTTCCCTGTGACGGCAGCACCCTGTCGGATAATTTAGGATCTGTCCGGAATCTCCCTATAGTCCTCGTGCAGTGTGTGCATGCTTGTGAACAGTTATATGCCAAGACTCTCTTAGTTTCACTAGAAAATTTCAGCTCTTAACTCGAATTTTTATGCCAAGTTTATCTTTTGAAGGCACTTCTTATGCTCCTTTGATTTTATGTTTTGACTCGATTTCAAAAAAAAATTTAAGCTAAAGTTTCACTAGAGCCGGTTTCGGGCACCTCTAGCTAACTTCATAGAGCCGGTTTCGGGCACCTCTAGGGCTTTGAGTCTCTTTTGCTAAACTTCTTTCCTAGAGCCAGTGTTAGGCACCTCTAGGGGCTATTCAAGTGCTAAGCTTCCTATTCTAGTTTGGCTAAAAGAAGTCTAAGCAGTATAACAGTCACAATAGTGTTTTAAGTTTTCAGAACTATAGAAAGGCTCTAAACTTCTCCTTAAACTGTCTTAAAGTTTCTGCCACGACAGAGCTGTCACGGCAGGTAAGTTTAATTCACAGTTTTAAGCCAAAATTTTCAGTTTTTTTTAGAGAAAAAATAAACTAAGTAAAAGACACAACAATTAACTAAGATGCACTTGGACTCCATTAATATGGAGGGTTGCCACCCCCAAACTCAAGGGTTGCATTGCCCTCAATGCAAATGACAAAATAAAAAGCAAAATAAATGAAGGCAGTACATCACAAAATATATATATGGCAGGTAGCAATAAGAAGAAAATAAGAAACTTAAATTTTAAGCACTGTCTTCACTGCTGCTGCTGAGGCGGATTTGGCGGCGAATTCTGGGCTTTGGGGCAGGCTGGGCTGGTTGCTCTACGACCTGGATGTCAGAGCTGCTGCCGCTGTCCCAAGTGCTACTGCTGCTGGTGCTGGCCTTTGCCATAAGCTTTCTGTTGGCCATCTTTTTCTGCCTCTTGACAGGCGTGAATTCTTTCTCCAGGTTCCTCCGAATAGAGAGTTCTGCCTCGCTTTCAGCCCAGACAGAGGAAGAAGAAAAACCAGCGACGAAGGCAGCAATGTCATCCGACGGCAGCCGGCAGCCCTCGGGCGGCAAGGACTGTGGGGTGGGTGCTGCTGGCGAAGAGGCTGAGGCAACACTGCGGCGGGTTCTTCTGGAAGACATGTTAGTGCAAGGGTTGTGAAAGTAAAATAAAGCAAATGAGAACTAAAGGGGAGAGCAAATGAGAAAAGCAGAAGTGAATGAAAATGAAAATGAAAATGAAACGGGGTTTTATAGAAGAGAGGTTGCTGCCCGTTGAAGCTGTAATGGCAGGCGTGAATAACGGGGCGATTGTTGAGCTTTAGCATGTCTGACGTGTCTGACACGCGTTTCTGCGTCTGTTACGCGTCGAGCATACGTTTCTGCGTCTGTCGTGACAGGCTAGCGACAGCCTGTCCTTTCCGTGTCTGCCGCGGCAGCTGGAACGACAGGCCTCTATATTGGGCTTTGTTGGGCTGATGGATGAGTGGTGGTCTGAGTTCACTTCTCCTGTTCTTCTTGGCTCTTTTATTTCCTAAAAACAGTAAACATAAAAAAAACATTATTCGAATAAAATAAACCTTATTTCCTAATATAAAATAAGTAATAAAAATACTCCATGTTCTATTGATGCTTGAGGGGACGTTTTCGGTACTTCTTGAAGTCCATCTGTACCCTCCATCTGGTGATTTTTCTCATGGTGGGGGCTCCTTTCTTTCTCTTCCCTTTGTAGTCCATGAAGTTCTCCCTTCTTGGTAATGTTTCTGAGGGCATGAATATATGATTAGAAAAAATTAAATTAAAATTCGGCCACAAACTTACCTTGTTTTCGTTGAATGTTGTTGTGGTTGAATATAGCCCTTGCTGTCGTGTCTGCTGCTGTGGCAGCCAGTTATTTTGACAGTCCGTTGTCAGGTTACTTTGCAGGTCAATGGGACATTGGTAAGTGCCGTCACTCTCTATACTAAATTCTGTTGACCACTCGTAGATCTCCATCAGTAGAGACTTTGATGATTATGTGTCCACCGGCGTTGGTTCCTCAAATACCTTTGATGTGGTTACTGCTTCAGCATCAGTTGCTGCCGAGGCGGCAGTTGCTGCCGTGGCGGCAGTTGCTACCGAGGTGGCAGTTTCTGCCGAGGCGGCAGTTTCCGCTTTGACTAGGGTTTCTGCCTCAGAAGTGGTTGTTGTCGTGACATTCTCGTGAATTTCACTCAGCGTTGTCGCGGTGTTGCTCCATTCCGGCTCCTTGATCATTGCCATGGCAAGTTGTTGCTCAGACTCATCATATGTTTGGTATTCCTTCACATGGGCGTCCTCGTCATCTTGCCTCGGGATTTCAGGTTCAGTCGTGGCATGAATGAGGACCGGTCTGCTCAAGAGTGCATCCATCTTGGCGATACTTGCGTCCATAGAAACCGACACTTCTTGAGTGAGTGCCATGAAGGCTTGCAGTGTGTCTTCTAAGGATTTTGACTGCTCTTGAGGATGGTGACATTGCCAGGGCAGGTCGGATTCTGCAGCAAAACTGTTATGGTATAAAATTTTTTGTGGTTTTTGATCGTACCATAAAAAAATGTGCTGCTGCGGCATCGACAGTTGCTGCCCCTGTTGCTGTTGTGGCAGCATATCTTTACGGTGATTGCAAGAACTTTCCCATATCAACTCTCGAATGGTTTTTCCTGGCATGTTGATGCCCTTGAACCTGTATTTTAACCTGAGTTTTTTTATAAAAAAAATAAAAAAATAAAAAAATAAAAGGAAAGTGCAGAAGCTAGGGTAAGAGTGTGTTGCCAGTCCCCGGCAACGGCGCCAAAAACTTGTTGCGTGTAAAAGTGTCTATCGCAATGTAGTGCAAGTGTACACGACGCAAGTAGTAAAGTGATACTAGAGTATCGGATATCGTCTCCACAGGGACTGGGCTAACCCTTTCCTTCGCTATCTGCACAAGGGGAAAAGAATAGATTAAAATATTGTCACGAAAATATTGAAGAAAACGTAAATAAAATAATTGAGATATCAAGATAGAGAGAATGGGCTGGTATTGAATTGCTCAGTAGTGCAGGTATTGTATTGCTTAGGAACTCTAGTTCTTTCGTCACGCCTGTCGCTGGCAGCACCTGTCGCGGCAGCTGTCCGTTGGTCGTTGCGGCAACAAACACACCAACTCAGTACGTTCAAGTTTGGCAAGAATCCCAGATCTGACTTGGCCTATCCCTAGGTCCAAGTCTGTCGATGATCACGTCTTTGACGATACCTCCCGGCGTGAATCGAAGGATGAACACCGATGTGTATGAATTCTTCCTTAGCCACTTAACCTTGCCCTATCCCTAGGCACAAGATAGTTCAACTATAAACTAGAGAACTTGCTCTTATTTCTTTCGTATACTTAACTCTCCCGATGCTAAGTAAATAGATAACCTCACAATGCTCTCCCGATGCTCTTGTAAGATATTAAAACCAAAATAAGAGAACTTGAAGTTTACTTTATTGAACTTGGAAAATCCTAAAACAAAACAACCCTTGCAACTACTTTACAAAACAACCCGTGGCCCTAAGAAGAATTTAGAACATGTCGACGACGGGTAAATGGCAAAGGGGTTTAGGTTCTCGGTTATGGGGTGTGGAGGTTGAGATCTGCCCTAGGTTAAAATACATGCCCTTATATAAGCTTTGGGCTCAAGTTATCTAATTTAACAAGGATTACAACTTTAATTAAAAGTATGATTCTAATAAAGACTAAATCTTCAAGGAATATACTTTCCAGCCGTCCTCCTTGTTTCTTGGGATTTTCTCTCCTTGAACTTTGGGCTTGACATATCTTTTGATCTGGGGCTCGGAAAAATATGAGGTTTTCACACGACAGACGAGCAGAATTTTCTCTATCTATCGAGGTCCACTTTGTTTTTTCTCTCCACAAAACTGCTGTCACCATGCTGTCACGGCAGCACCATGGCAGCATCGTCCTCTTTGTCTGCTTGTCCAGTTCAGCTCTTCTGCTTCTCTGCCCAGCGCCTGCCTTCTCCGTCAGCTATGGCGGCAACCATGGCAGCAACGTCCTCCTTGACTGCTCATTCCAGATTTTCTGCATCGCTGCCCAGCGCCTGCCAGGATTGCTGACCTGGGTGCTGTCACGACTGCTGCCCTGGATGCTGTCACGACTGCTGCCACGGCAGATACCTGAAAAAGTAACCAAATTTAGCAGTATCTGCGCAGTTTTATCTAAATGTGATGTTTATGCAAAACTTAACCTAAAATGCAGTTAAACATGCTTGAGTGCAGCAAAAATAAGGATAAATGATGGGTAAAATATAGAACTTTTATACACTGAACAGTGACCGTTTGAAAGCAGCTTCCGATCGTCAGAAGTCTTATGCGGATTTGAAGAGGAAAGAGATTGAGTTCTCCGTGGGTGAGAAAGTGTTTCTGAAAGCATCTCCGTGGAAGAAAGTAATGAGATTTGGCCGGAAGGGCGAGTTGAGTCCGAGGTTCATTGGTCCGTATGAGATAGTTGAGTGGATTGGGCCTGTAGCTTACCATTTGAGGTTACCTTCTGAGTTAGAGAAGATCCACGATGTCTTTCATGTGTCTATGCTTAGGAGATATAGGTCAGATCCTTCTCATGTTATGCTCGTTGAGGAGATAGAGTTGAATCCGGATTTGTCTTATAATGAAGATCCTGTTGAGATACTTGCTTCTGATAGCAAGGTGTTGCGTGGTAAGACCATAGAGTTGGCCAAGGTGTTGTGGAGACATAGAGGTGTTGAAGAGGCCACGTGGGAGAGGAAAGCTGATATGCTTGAGCAGTTTCCGTATTTGTTTCCGTCAGGTAATTTTGGGGACGAAATTCCTTAAGTGGGGGAGAGTTGTAACACCCGGGTTTAGGGGTCGGGTGAAAATAATATTTTAATATTATTCTGGGTTCGGTTTTAAAATTAAAATAATGTTTCGGGTTTTGGTTTCAAATTAATTAGTCGTGTTGGCCATATTTTGAAATTAAACCCCAAATAGCCATGGATTATATGCTCTTGTGAATATCTCATTTCATTAAGGGCAAAATGGTCTTTGGGCCTTTAAATTAAAACAAAACAAAACACCTAATTTTTACTATTCATTGTCTTCTTCAAAATCAAACTAACGGGTTGAAGAGCTCTCTCCACCCAAACACTATTCCATCTCATTCCTCCTCCATTTCAACTTGTTTTTGAAAGGTAACACCATTTTTGACTTCTCCTCAACCTCCTCTCTTCAAAAGTACAATTAGTTTTCATTTTCGTTAAAGTTTTGGAAAATGGAGTTTTTGGAGATTTTGATTAAAAATGATAACTTTATGTTGTTAAACTAAATATTTTGATTCAATGTTGTTAGTTATGAAGTCTAGGAGCTAAATGGTATCACATATATGAATTTTTCTTGGTTTTGAACAAATTCCCGAAATTGGGTTTAAAGGGGGGTTTTGAAGGGTTTTGGGTGAGTTTTGGGGGTTGTTTTAGGTTGGAATTGGTGGGCTAATGTTAGTGCTATGGTTAGGGGTTGATTTGGGATCATTTGTGGGTATAAAAGATGTTGGAAACATGAGTTTTGGATGAGGTTATGGGGCTGCCCGAGTTTGGTTAAATGTGGGGTTTGTTCATGGCTTGAAATATTGTGATTTGTGTTTGAATTGTGTTCTGGGTTAGTACTTTGATGCATCGGGAAGAAATCCGGAAGCTTGAAGGTGATTGCTTGCTTGGTATTTGAGCTTGGAAGGATAGGTGAGTGGTTAATGTTTTAAAGTGGTTTCAAATGTTTGGTTCGAGCATGTGGA
Organism: Hibiscus trionum; assembly: GCA_030270665.1. Lineage (NCBI taxonomy): Eukaryota > Viridiplantae > Streptophyta > Magnoliopsida > Malvales > Malvaceae > Hibiscus > Hibiscus trionum. Next base: position 5,261,704 of record BSYR01000044.1, read on the forward strand.
CTAGGTCGGGCTTGGTAGACCCACCTAGAGTTAGGATTAGGGTGGTAGCCTAATCCTAAACTTAAACTAGAGCCATTGGTTGAACTTGTAATGGATGCTTATACCTCGTATGATTTGTGATATGATTGCTTATGTATAATGTGACATACATGTGAGATGAGGTATGATTTGTGATGCATTATGATATGTATGTGAATGGTTCATGATTGTGATCATGGTGAGTACGTGCTAAGCACGGAATTGGTTGTAATTAGGGGTGAGCGTTCGATCGAGTCGAGTCGAGTCGAGTCAAAAAATTTCGAGTTATTCGAGTTGACGAGTCATATTTGACAACTCAAACTTTATTTGAAATTTTTTCGATTCGAGTCGAGTCGAGTCGAGTTTTCGAGTTTCTATAAAAATTTAATTGTAATTATTTATCATGTTATAGTAGGGTTTGATTCCAATTTAAACTCCTTTTTCTAATCATATAAGATATGCACATATATATTTTTTCACATGTGACAATATTTCTTCATATTTTTATATATCAGTATATATATATCATAAAAAATAGAGGGACTCGTCTGGAACTTAAAAATAAATCCACTAATTACTAAAAATTTCGAGTTATTCGAGTTATTCGAATTTTCATTTTACAACTCAAACTTTATTTGAAATTTTTTCGAGTTATTCGAGTTTATGAAATTTCGAGTCGAGTCAAGACGAGTCGAGTATTTTTACCTCGAGTCGAGTTATTCGGTTTTTTCGAATCGAGTCGAGTTCTACTCACCCCTAGTTGTAATGAATAATGTGGATGGAGTTAAATGTTGGCACTAGTATGCTTGAGTACAAATGATCGATCATTATGATGTTAGTGTGCACACATGAGTCAAATTCGCGCGTGGCCTTGGTGGCGTTGAGTCACCAAGGAGGAGTACGGGTTCGCCCGGAAATTGTTGTGTATATTAGTCGATGATGAGTGGAATCCCATCGACGGGGCGTGAGGATGAGTGGAATCCCCTCCGCGAGACCGGTGATGAGTGTAATCCCACCGTGAGGTAAAGTGGTTGTTGGATATGAGTTCCAACGTGTTTATCCGCGTATTCGGGTCATAGCTAGGTGCCAATGTTGATTGATATGTGTATCAATGTGATGTGGAATGTGATTTCTACTTGGATGTTTATATGAGTTTACATATGTTGTGAAATAGAGCTTGTTGAGCATGGCATATAATTGAATATTGTTCATGCATCTTTAACATTTGGCTCGTGAGGATCAATGGTATAATCATGCTTTTACCTTGGTTAAGATCGTGCTTGGACCCTGCATCGTCGAGGTTTGTTTTTAAAGAGCTTACCCTCACTAAGCTTATTGCTTACGCTCTCTCTTTGTTCGACAATGCAGATCCTTAGTTCGTGGGTTGCTAAGTGCAAGAAGGGGGCCTCCAAGTGTGCTTCGTGGTGCTTGTTTAGCTACCAAGTATGAACTTTTTAATTATGATGTAATGGTCTAGCAATGGGACATGTAATCGTGTTACGATGCTTTTGAACTATGTTGTTGTTGTTTAGGAGCATGTTAGACTCCTCGTATGTATTCGTTAATTTGGCTTTTGGAGATGTATGCCCTTGCTTGTGAACCTTGTTGGCAATTGCTTACCTTGAATTGCCTAACTGATGACTATGTTGAAGTATGCTTTTGGTAATGCCTTGTTTTGATGTTCCTTTATATGCCTTGGGTGTTTGAGCATGTTTGACATAGGATATATGCCTCTAGACCTTGTATGCTTGGGTTAAGTGCCTTTAGAGGTCGTTTGGGACCTTTAGATTGGTTGAAAAACTCCTAAGTCTGGTTTTCAAGGGTTGCAGACAACCCGCGTTTCGAAACGAGCTGGGCCGTTTCGGAACGGGTAAGCTTCAGGGACCCCGTATTGGAACACGTTTCGATACGGTTTGGCCACTGTGAGCCCCTGTTCCGATACGAGTTTCAGAACGTTTTGGCTACTGGAAATCTGAGAAAATGACGAGATGAAAGCGTTTCGAAACGGGTCTAATGGTTTCGAAACGGTCAAAATCTCGTTGACCACGAGAAGTTGACCGTTGAGGGTGTTTCGGAACGGTTGACCTCCGTTTCGATACGGCCTCTTCGTATGGGCTTGGGGCAGTTGACCTGGTCAAGGCGTTTCGATGCGCCTCAAGGGTGTTTCGAAACGGCCTGTTTAATGGATTAAAATTGGGCTGTTTAAATGCTGTTTTGGGTTTGAATGTTTGTCTTCCGCATTTTATTCCGCTGATATGATCACATAGGATTTAATTGAGCCTTTAGAAAAGATTAAATTAAAAAGAAAAAAATTTGGGTTGCTAACCGAGGGGGAACCTTAACAGGTTTCGCTTCGGTTTTCCCCGTGTGGCCCACTCGGACCGGTCGAGCGTCTGGACCGGGACGAGGGGGTTACATTTTTAATTTCAAAAAAAGTAGGCAAAACACATATCATATTTTAATTTACCAATAGACACTTCAATATCAATTTATTTTGTCGTTAAAAACAGAAAACATATGTCTTGAGCCCTTGACAAATCTAAAATTTTAAATGATAATGAATTAAAAAATAATGATGATAACAAAACAGACAATATATCTAAAAATAAATCACAGAAAATATTTATTTAATTAATATACACTCAATGATTCTACATCTCCAACTTAGAACACAAATATCTAGTCTAATATATTGTTTGATTAAAGTCAAACTCAAATATTCAATATCAGAAAACAACGGTGGATATTAAATATTATAAAAATATATTTCAATTTGAAACGCAATATTCAATCAATTTAATATTATAAAAACATATCTAAATATTCAAGAGACTATCTTGAAAAATAAATTCAAATATTTCAAGAGATTATCTTTAAAATATAGGAGCATTTGATATGGGTCATAATATTTTTTTAGTTCGAGTTAATATGGAATAAACGGGTTTCATATAGAAAACCCGAAACCGAATCAATTTGAGAAACTTGATTTTAAAACTGAACCTTAACATGCAAACCCGAACCGTGTAACCCGATTTGGGTCAATTTTTCAGTCTTCTCAGTTTCGTTGCCGACTCCTTGATAAAGCTGGGTGTATGCATAAAACAATTATAATTTTTTTATATGGTTTTTATATAATCACATTGGAGCCAATAACTAATTTGTAATAATTTTCTAAGGTATTTATTCATAATCATTTTTATTTTTTAAGGTATTTATTGGAGCTTTGTTGGTCTATACCCGGATAAACACTAGTAATTAGTTTTGAAGCTATTTCATATCCGGCCGATTTTCAGGGTTTTGTCCTGATAAAGCTAGATCGAATCGCGCTACATTCCTATTTTTTACAGGTGAGTCTCCCGATAAATTTTTTTTATATACACAAGACCTAAAACTCAAAACATGCTCGAGTGATACCTAATTGATTGCTACTTGGGCCAATCTTATTAGTTTTATTAATTATCTTTTAATTTACAATAAATGATTTCGGTTCGATTAACGGTTAATAAAAAATCAATTAATGATGTTTTAAAAGTTCGGTTCGATCTATTAACGAAACTGACTGCTTAAACACCTCTAATGGTTGGATGTTCTTAGGAGTGTAATTGAGCAGTTTCAAGTTGAAAGGTTGAGCTTGGTCTATTATCCCGGTTTTATTGTTGGTTGGTTTTTTGTTTCGGCGGAGAGGGACCACGGCTTTAATATTGTGATCACTCAAAGCTGATTTTAGGCTCTTTTTAGTGTATCGGGTGTAGTCGGAAATCTCACTGTTTTAATAATTTCCTACATGATGTTATTTTTCGGGTGGGTGGTAGGTTTTAATTGATATATCATGTAGAGTTGAAGAACTCGATTTAAATAATAAAATTGATCTATTAATTATTAAAAAGTTTGTGTTATTCGAGTCTCATTTTATAATTCGAATTTTATTTAAAAAATTTAAGTCAAATTTATAAAACTTTAATTTGAGTCAAGTCAAATTTTTTTCGCATCGAATCGAAAATTTTAATTTTTTGAGTCAAACTTTACTCACCTTAAATTTAATAACGGGAGGGGCACTTGCCCTCCCAATTTTTTTTGTCTAATAAAAATGTAATTCTTTGTTAATTTGAATATTTGTAAAGTTAAACTTTATCTCTTTCAAATTTTGATAAACTGTTTAATAAATCTTTAATAATTTCTAAATTAAATAATTGTGTCTCTCATTATTTCATTTTACTCGTTCTGGTTCAGATCCTTTCTCAATTAAAATTCGACAACACGTGGAACTATGGAAGTCCTTTCCCCCAATTAAAACACGGTTGGTGCTCTTTCTATGCCCCAACACTAAAAAAAATTAAATTTCAAGTTCTAACCCTAAATTTTAAATCCTAAGCCCTACACTTCATACCCTAAAAATACACCCTACCCTAAATTCCTTAAACTATAACTACAAATCTTAACCAAAAATCTTAAACATAATTTTTGGTGTAGGTCATAAATAAAAACAAAGAAAAGTAACAGAAAATTTATATTCAATTAAAACAAGCTAAGCCCTCTTAATTTATTGAGGAGTAATGTCAGCTGTGGAATGTGGTCCCTCACAACTCCCTACTTTTCTTAATGAAAAAACTAAAGAAACAACACGGCTCTCTGAATTATTACCTTATACACGGGAAGATTCCTCTCGAGTTTCGACACACGGATTAGGGCTTAAAATTTAATTTTGTAGTATTTTTAGGTAAAATTGGCCATATAGGCCAACTAAAGTTTTTATTAGGGAAATGGGGTGGATTAGAAATGTTTTAGGGAAATAGGTCAATTTTCACATTAACTCGCCAGGTGCAAACGGCGTCCTTGGACCTCGCCAGGTGCAAACGGCGAGGTCTCTTCTGGCAGCATTTTGGCGCGCCTTGACAGCGAGCAGGGTGGCAGGCGCACGGCTTGGGTGGCATGCATGGGCCATGCAGAGCGGGCTGGCAGGGGACCTCGTCATTTTTACTTGGCGAGGTGCTGTTCGACCAGGGTTGCATGCATGCAGTTACGTACAGGTCTATAGTTTTAAGGTGGCAGATAGTTTTAGGTTTTTTTTAATATTGTGTATATATATAGGATATAGAGAAGAAGATGAGTGTGTAGGGGTTGAGAAAAAATTTAGAGAGTTTGAGTTGAAAATTTAGGTGAGAGTTTTTGAAGATTTTTATACAGACAGTGATTGAAGATATATTCGGACGGTTTCTCATCAAATCCGGTAAGTTTTATATTTTTGTAATTTTAATTCGTTTGTTTTTTTTATTTTAATAAGAAAACCAAATTTTAGTGTTTACTTATGTTTTTTGTTTGATTATTTACATTGAATGAGTTCATCAACACATTGTGACGTTGAACCCATTTTTGGTCGTTGGGGCGAATCGCTTGAAGATTTCAGTGAGAATGATGAAAATATTGTGCCTATTACGGAAGATGATGACATGCGCTTACTCAATGCTGATGATGTTGAGGCTGTTATGACAGATGCATCTCAAGGTAATGGTATCGATGTTGAAGATGATGTTTGAGACACGACTGTTGCTAAGCTCGGGTTGGGAAAAGAGCAGCCAGTTTGGGGTTATGTTGAACTAGAGCCCCAACAGCTGGAACCCATTTATCCAGCCTATGAACCTCCAGCAGCCCGCATGTATGAAGTGGATTATACTGCAATGCAAGATCTGGAATATCAAGCTCGCGTATTTGGTTCTGGTTCTTCATCATCTTTAAACGTTGGAGAATTGGTACTGAAGGCTGAATTCGAAACAAAAGAAGCCGCAAAGCTAGTAGTTCAGGAGCACTGTATCAAACGCCATACGTCATTTTCTGTTGTTGAGTCCAATAAAATTACCTATTGTGTAAGGTGTTTTCATTGGAAGAGCAACTGTCCTTGGTGGGTAAGAATTTAATACAGGAAGATGACTGATATGTGGGAGGTGTCACGGTTTATTGACCAGCACACATGTACCAATATGGCTCTATCACAGGACCACATTAATTTAAACTATGAACTAATATGTGCTTACATCAGGGCATTGGTTGAATAGGAACCAAGAATTTCGATTGTAGTGTTAGTAGCATCTATCCGAACTCAGCTTGGTTATATTCCATCTTACTACAAGGCGTGGATGGCAAAGCAGAAAGTGATGGCGCAACTGTATGGTGATTTGGATAAATCGTATAATGAGCTACCAGCTCTTTTACGAGCAATGCAACTATTCATACCGAGAACCGTGATAGAATACGAAACAAAACTGGCGTTCAACTTACAAGGTGAATTAATTCTTGGTAAAAGAATATTTAGTAAGTTATTTTGGGCGTTCAATGCGTGCATTGAAGGGTTCTCATTCTGCAAACGCATGATTTAAGTGGATGGTACCTGACTGTATGGGAACTGCAGTCATATATTACTCGTGGTTGTTGCACAAGATGGAGACAGTAATATATTCCCAATTGCCTTTGCCATAGTTGAAAAGGAAGACGCGGATGGATGTGAATTCTTTTTGAAGCATCTACGCAATCATGTAGTAAAAAAAGACGGGATTTGCATGATTTCTGATAGAGGGACTGCACTCATATCAGTAATTGACAGACGTGGGAGTTTATGGAAACCTCCACATGCATATCCAGCATATTGTATACGTCATATTGCGGCAAATGCGAAGACGCGATACGAAAACAATCAGATCCGAAAAGAAATTTTAGGTGCGGGTAAGTTGTTATTTGTTGTTTATAAAAAAAATTAATTTTTTTAAGTTGATAATGTTGATTTATTTAACTTATTTTTTAAATAGGGTATGAATTAGTTCAACCAAAATTCGAAGAGAGGTTAAGAAGGTTGAGGTGACACAGTGTAAATGTATTTAATTTTGCAAATGACATCCCCAAGGAAAGATGGTCACAAGCCTATGACGAAGGTTCGCGTTATGGTCATATGACAACTAACCTTGCAAAGGCTATAAACTTGGTGCTTAAAGGAACACACCATCTCCCAATTGCAAGTATTGTGTGGGAGACTTACTTCAAGTTGGGTAAAGTATGGTCCGGCAAAGGGCAGGAAGTTAACTCCCGAATAAACAGCGGACAATATTGGTCTAAAACCCTGCAGGATAGAATAATCGAACTTCAAGGCAAAGCCACCTCTATGCGAGTAAGATCATTCGACCCACATGAATGGGAATTTTTTGTCGAAGCTACAGTCTGAGGTGAGCAACGAATGTTCACTGTAAACCTTCATCAGAGATGGTGTGATTGTGGGGCATTCCAAGCATTTAGATACCCTTGCTCTCACGCACACGCCGCATGTTTGCATTTTCGTCTCGACTCTTACGGTTTTGTGGATGAGTGTTATAAACTGGAGAATATTGCAAATATATATAGAATTCAGTTCAACACGATCTCGAACCAATACTATTGGCCGATAGAGCTAATATACGAAGAATGGTTACCAAATCCAGAGCTTCGTAGAAAGTTGAAGGGTCGACCGAAGTCCACTCATATTAATACGAATATGAATAATCCAGATGATAGAGAGGGGGAGTTCAAGTTAAACATTGTACTATTTGTAGGGTACCGGGTCATTCAAGAAACAAGTGTTCGAACAAATCCAATCTTTCGAATTATCATGCCGGACCATCAACCTAAATGTTGTGTTTAATGTATAATATTTTATGGTAATGTAAATAATTTTTTTCTCATTCATGTTTGCAAATTCTTGATTTTTTAATTTTTAGCGTTCTTGTAAATTCTTGATTTTTTTAACTTATAATGGGAATTGGAATTTGAATTTGGATACTGAAATTAAAGAACGAGCTTAAATAAATATCGAACCAATATATTAACAAAAAACAAATTCTTGATTTTTTTAATTTTTAGTTAGAATTGGAATTGTAATTAACCTAATTTTTTGTGTTCCTGTAAATTCTTGATTTTTTTAACTTATAGTTGGAATTGGAATTTGAATTTGGATACCGAAATTAAAGAATGAACTTAAATAAATATTGAACCAATATATTAACAAAAAACAAATTCTTGATTTTTTTAAATTTTTAGTTGGAATTGGAATTGTAATTAACCTAATTTTTTGTGTTCCTGTAAATTCTTGATTTTTTAACTTATAGTTAGAATTGGAATTTGAATTTGGATACCAAAATTAAAAAAGAAGAACATAAATATCAAAATGAAACCGAAAGAAATACATATAACATGGAATCGAAAGAAATACATATAACATGAAATCGAAAGAAATACATAACATGAAATACCCAAGGACCACAAATAATCAAAACCATATTTTTGCCTCCTTCTCGGTAATACTTGCCGGTGGAAAGATGATGCTTGATCGTACCACGGAGGGGGGTTCTCGTTCTTTCTGGTTGATTAGGAGCCAACTCATCATCGTTGAAAAATTGATCGTCCATTATTTGCATATGAGGTGGTGTACCAAACATATATTTCGGATGAAATGATGAGCTGCTAATGGTGGTAGTCGACAATAGAGATGTCATACTACCAACACCCATACCTTCCCTATATACAGATAATGGAGGAAACTAAAATTGCAGTACGTATCCTTCATCATCATTGTAAGCCGGCTGAGAAGATAAGCTATCACCAGTTGGAAAATTAATCGGTGATTGTTCCGAAACATTACCAAATCCAAAAGTTTGATGAACTACTGAGCTTTCTCCAAATGGTAGTTGTTTCGAGAAGGACTGATATGGTGGATACCCGTGATGTATTGGTTCTTCCCAAGGATTATTGCTTACATGTATCAGGGGGATTCAGATTGCGACGAAAAATGCCAACCCGAAAATCTTTCCAAGTTTGGTTCGTCTGTTGGTTCCTAAGAGCTCTGACCAAACTCGGATGGGAAGTGTACGTGTCTTGAGCATCGCGGATCTTCAAGCCATTTATTTGCATCTTCGACAGATGCTATGAACGGTTTCTCATTTTCTAAAAACCACGAATAGTACTCTGTATTAAATTCAAAATCGATGGCTTGAATTGGAATTAAAATTTAAGCCCACCACGTCCATCTTTCCTCCCACGGTTCAATGAAATCGGCTTGCTTCACACTCTAATTCTCATTGAATCTACCTCTACAAACAATATGAATACGTTCAGGTGGAGGTCTAGGAATGTGTTAGTGGAAGTTGAACTGCCACAACACTTTGTCAGCACAATAAAACTCAACAATAGAAAAATGTATCAAAGGCACAACTGCACCCCAAAATGATGAACATTGAAGTACAGTTTCTGGTAGGCAACTCTTGGTTGTGTCATTCGCATACGGCTGCCAAATAAACTGTCAAACACAGATATTAATATTAATTCACTCATAAACGAATATAACATATTACTTTTAAAAAAATATTATGTTACCTGATTTTTTTCTATTGTTTGGATCTTTAGTCTTATATCTCTGACAGTGTTGTGCACCACCCTCGCATTCCTCAACTTATGTCTCCATCTGCAAAGATATTGAAATTATATTTTTCTAAGTCATTGCAAATAAATATTAGATCAATAAAATGGTCATATACAACTGTAATCATAATATTACCTTCCAACAAGTGGAAACTCCATATGTACGGGTACAAATAAAATGAGTGTTAGATAAGGCAGCCTGTACCACGCCTAGGACTACAATAAGATTTGACATCCACCCATATCTGAATTCCTCTTTTCACCATCCATAATTGTGACCTTGCACATTTCATGGTATAAAAATGCCAAGATTGCAGATCTCCAACTATATGTAGCAGTTGTGTCCAAATCAGCCAAGAACGGAAAATATTGTGTGTGAATCATATTACCAGATGTATCTGGCATCAATACCCCACCAATAAGTTGCAGTATATATGCTCGAGTTGCACACTTAAGTTTTCGGTGGCCATCTTCATTAGTTACCATAAATTCCTGCTGCAACCATGAAATTCTGATACGTAGACCGTCCACACATGACTGAGGAGGAGCTTTGCCCAAGTACTGCCTGCAAAGTTTATATGCATTATACTTATTTTCTCCAACCAATAGTTTCTCATTTGTTGGGACACCAAGCTCATTGCTACATCCTCTAGAGTTATTGTGCATTCGCCAAATGAAAAATAAAATGTGTGAGTCTCTGGTCTCAATCGTTCAATCAATGTGGTAATCAATCTCGGGACTATCTTAAATCCACGGAGAAATGAAGCATTATAAAAACCAGCGCGCTGTAGGTAATAAACTAAGCGAGCAGAAGGTTCATTAATCTTCATTCCTCGACGGCGTATGCTATGCTCTACACCCTATAAATATAAAATTATGTTAAATAAATAAAAGGAAGGAAAATTATTATTAAATATAAAATTAAATAAATAAATAATATATTTTCTGAATTTTATAAATAAAAATATATTATATTAAATTACTCTACACCCTTCTTATAATAATATATTCGTATTACATCATATAACAAATTTTAAATTACTTACTTGCCCTTCATCAATATGAGACGAAATGTGTTCATGATCACGGTACAACAGAACTCCTCCGGATGCCATTTTTTAGTTGCAGGTCTACAAAACAATTCATTCGAATATATATATACAACCAAAATATGTATTAAATTCAAAAAATTTGATCTATGTGAATATAAATTTAAAAATAGAAAAAAGTTGTCGGATTAGACGAGAAACCCTGTATATATGCTCTAAACCCTTCGACAATAAAAAACAATTATCATTAGAATATATCTTGGCATAATTCAATCACACAAAATAATCTACAAACACTAATAAATAAATAAAAACAACAAATTAATTTTAACTCATAATTAAAAAAATCACTTACTTATTGAGAAACATAGAAAAGATCTATAGAATAATACACTCCAACTATCTTCACCCTCTTAGAATATATCTTCAAAAAAATCTACAGAAAACTTTTCAGCTTCACCAAATTTTTTCTCTTCTTCTCTTCACAAATATCATCAACTCTAAAATTTTAACTCACGCCTATCTATCTTATCAACTCACACCACTTATCTATATATATATACACAAATAATGTACAAAAAAAACATCACCACGTGAATGCATGAAGCGCATGCATGCAAACTCTGCCACCATGCACCTCGCCATCTCCATATGGCGAAGTCCCCTCATTCACGTGAAAGCCTGCCGCGCCATGCATGTTACCTGCTCCTCACGCGCCCCAGCCTGCCAACGCGAGCCCCAGCCTGCACAAGCCGCGCCAATAGCTGGAAAAGCCGGTCACTAGGGACCTCGTCGTTTGCACCTAGCGAGGTCTAACAACGCCATAAGGAGACGGCGAGGTCTTGTAGAATTTGGCCTATTCTCCAAATTAATCCTGGAGACACCACATTTCCCTAATAAAAAACTTTAGTTGGCCTATATGGCCAATTTTACCTATTTTTTAGTGTTGGGGTATAAGTAGGGACACCGAAAAAGGGCAATGAATTTTTATCCGTGATAATCAAGTAGAGAATAATAAAAAATTGTAGGGATCTGAATCGATGCAATATGAATAATCGAAATTTTTATCCACGAGACGAAAAAGTTTTATCATCAAAACTCAAATGAGGATGAGAGGATTATTATATCTGTCCTTGGGAATTCCCAAACCGTGAGTAAGTCTTGCCTCGTTTAAAATAAATTGTGATCGATTTCGATATGATTTTAAAAGATAAGAATTTTTAAGTGGTCAGATGTTAGAAAATAAAGTAACAGACTGCTCCTAATAATAACTCAGACAGTGACTTTAAAAATTTGTCATAAATTGTACAAGTCGAATTAGAAATGCCACATTATACAATTAGAAAAACATTTGAGTCTAATTTATTTTGGTGCTTTTGAGTCTAGTTTTGATTGAAGGGTTTTTTCCGCATAAAAATTTGGTGTCTTGGTTTATATGTATTTTTGGTTACAAAGGTTGATCAGCGTTATTAGTTAACATATATTGTGATATTGAACTTTTCATAATTTTCGACTTTTAGTATCGTGAGAGAAAGAACATCAATTTCAAAACACTAAGTTTTGTTACCGATTGTGAAGTAGTAAGTTGCGCTTTTATACCCCGAAACTCTTAGGGATCCACAAGAGAAAGATATGAGAAAGAAAAAATCTTCAAAACATTAAATATAAATTTTTTAAATTCGTACCTGCAAATAATGAGAACAGAATAAAAAATGTAAAATCGTCTCTACCACTTTGTCACCTTAATGGGGTTTGACATGGCCCATGGGTGATGCCTAAATCTGCTAACATTTCAAATGTGGTGAGACTGATCTTGCTAAAATTATTAAGAGTAGATGGATGACCAAAGGTGAATCTTGATAACTAATTAGGTTGAGGACCTATTTAAAATTTTGGGAAAACTACACCGGTGGTCCCCAAACTATTACTGTTTTCCTATTTTGGTCCCTAAACTATGTTTTTCGGCAAAATCGTCCCTTCTGTTACATAGTTCTCCTGTTTTAGTCCCCCGACGTTAAATAGCTAACTGTTTTGCTGACGTGGCATTTTTTAAATATTTTTTAATTATTTCTCTCTCCTCTTAAAAAAAGACACGTTAGCAAAACCGTTAGCTATTTAACGCCGGGGACCAAAACAGGAGAACTATGTAACAAAAGGGACGATTTTGCCGAAAAACATAGTTTGGGGACCAAAATAGGAAAATTGTAATAGTTTGGGGACCACCGGTGTAGTTTTCCCTAAAATTTTTATGATTTGATAAGAAATCTTTAATAATTTTAAGAAGAGACGTAATTAAAAATATTTAAAAGTTACAAGATAATTATAATTTTTAAATTTTTTGGGGGCACAAAATTAAAAAGATATTTAAGATTTTTGAAGGATCAAAAGTTAATTTGTCAAATTTTAGAGGGACCTAGTCACCACGGGCTCTCATAAGGGTCCACTTACATGGTCCCTCACTCCTCCCTACTTTTCTTCATTAAAATACTTTAATTATATGGGCTTGTAAACGAACCGAACTAACACGAACGGGGTATGTTCATGTTCGTTCGTTTAATTTTAACCGAATAAATGAACGAATACGAACAACTAAATGAACATAATTTATTGTTCATTTTCGTTTGTTAAAGAATGTAGTGAGTAAAAATCATCTGCCCCTAACCATGCCTCCATTTATGCCTCTTGTTGAAAAAATACTTAAATATTAAATTAGGAACCCTAACCCTAAATTCCAAATCCTAAACCCTACACCCTAAAAAATACACCCTACTCTAAATTCCCTATACCCTAACCCTAAGATCTAACCCTAAACTCTAAACCTTAAACCCCTAATTTTATTATGGAGGCATAAATGGAGGCATGATTAGGAGGTAGACGATTTCCACCTGAATGTAGCTTGTTCATGTTCGTTCATGATAAACGAACATAAACAGACACAAACAAACGAACATAAAAGAACATATGTTAATAAATTTAAACTAACATATGTGAATAAATGTATTTTTAAAAAATATAATATTTTCATTATGAAAAATAATAAATATAAATAGAGATATGTGAATAAATTTAAACGAACATAAACGAACAGATTACCAAATGTTCACGAATGTATATGAACGAACGAGACATTTGTTCGTGTTCTTTAAGTCATTAATTTAGGAACAGTTCGCTTAATAGAATGGCAATACAATGGTTCATTTACAGCCCTATAATTACCTCAAGATTTACAGTACGACCCTCTTAATCATTATTAGTTTATATACGGGGGGAATAGGATTCCTCTCAACTTTCAACACACACTGATTAGAATGGCAATACTACTCTTTCTCATCTTTCTTCTACCTCTCCCCTTCTTTATCTTCATTCTCTTAAAACATGGCAACCATGGTGCTAAGCTTCCTCCTAGCCCACCTGCTCTTCCTTTGATCGGTCATTTACACATGAAGTTGTTTGATAACTCATCCCCTCACATTTTCCTTTGGAAACTCTCTCAAAAGTATGGTCCTCTCATCTACTTGCGCTTCGGGTGTAAGCCGATCATTGTAGTTTCTTCTGCAAAAATGGCTGAAGAGGTTATGAAAACCCATGACCTCGACTTCTGCAGCAGGCCTGATAGACGTGCTTTACGTAGATTATCTTACAATGCATTAGACGTGGTCTTTACACCGTATGACGCGTACTGGAGGGCAGTCAGGAAACTTTGTGTTGTACATCTCTTTAACAGAGTGCAACAATATCGCCCCATCCGAGAAGAAGAAGTTGCTCGACTCATGGAAAAGATATACCGATTATCTGGTGATTCTAAGCCAGTCAACTTGAGTGAGGCAATGCTGTGCCTCTCCAGTACAATCATTTGTAGAGTGGGATTCGGCAAGAGGTATGCAGAAGAAGGAGCTGAAAGAAGCAGATTCCATCGGTTGCTTCTCGAAAGTGAAGCCATGTTATCAAGCTTTAGCTTCTCTGACTGTTTTCCTTTCCCGGGTTGGGTCGATAGTTTCACGGGGTTCTACAATCGTCTCGAAAAGACTTTCAAAGAACTCGATATGTTCTATCAAGAACTCATTGAAGAACATCTTGATCCAAACAGACTGAAACCAGCGCAAGAAGATATAATCGATGTGTTACTACAAATATCGAAGGATGATGACTTTCTGTTTGATCTCACCATAGATCACATCAAAGCTATTCTTATGGTTATTACATCTCCACTCATTATTTTCATCATTAATCATTTTTTAGCTCCACACTTTGTGCATATATAACGTTGTGCATTTCTGGTGCAGAATGTGTTTTTAGCAGGAACAGGCACAACAGCGGCCACTGTGATATGGGTTATGAGCTTCCTGATGAAAAATCCAAACTGTTTGAAGAGAACTCAAATGGAAGTGAGGAATTTGATTGGGAAAAAAGAGTTTCTAAACGAAGATGACATTCAAAGTCTAACCTACCTAGAAGCTGTGATAAAAGAAACGTTCAGATTGCAACCAACAGCTCCATTGTTAGTGCCACGAGAAACACTCCGAAAGTGCAGCATAGATGGGTACGATGTACCTGCAAAAAACTTAGTTTTTGTGAATGCATGGGCAATAGGAAGAGACCCTGAAGTTTGGGAAAACCCAGAAGAGTTTTGTCCTGAAAGATTCATTGGCAGCCCCATCAACTACAAAGGACAACACTTTGAGCTCATACCATTTGGTGCGGGAAGAAGGATATGTCCTGCAATGCGTTTGGGAGTTGCAACAGTGGAGCTTGCCCTTGCTAATCTTCTTCACAAGTTTGATTGGGAAATGCCAGCTGGAATGAATGTGGAAGACTTGGACTTTGATACCTTACCTGGGATTGCTGTACACAAAAAAACTGATCTTATCCTTGTGGCTAGGAAGACTTATGATTAATCAATATAACATTATAATAATTTATATGCTACTTTCTCTAGTTTGTACTTTGCACATAATTTCATCCTTATTTTACAAATCTTATCATAGGGTTAGACTTGCATAACCATATATTATTATATATGGAAATTATAGACATTAAATAATATACTATCATAAATTTTAAGTTTCTACCTAAACTCGACTCGACATGACGGGTAACATTATAAAGCTGTCTGGAGGATTGAGAAGAGGAAATGTAACACCCGGGTTTAGGGGTTAGGTGAAAATAATATTTTAATATTATTTGGGCTCGGGTTTATAATTAAAATGATCCTTTAAAATTTCGGGTTTCATAATAAACATTTGAAATGGGACCAAATTGATTTAATTGCAAGTTGAAGAGCTTTTTAAAGAACAAGGGAATAGTCATTCTCATTAATGGCTTTTTTGTAATTTACCCATTTTTCAATTTAAATCCTCTTTTCACAAACAATACACTATTTACTCTCTTCCTCACCAAAATTTCAACGTGAAAGAGCTCCCCCTCTTCAAGCCACTATTCCATTAAAAAATCTCATCCATTTCAACTACATTTTACAAGGTAACAACGTTTTTGACTTCTCCTCAACTCCCTCTCTTTGAAAGTATCATTTATTTTCATTTTCATTGAAGTTTTGAAAATTGGTTTTCAAAGGATTTGATTAAAAATGGTGTCTTTATGTTGTTAACTTAAATGTTTTGATTTAATATGGTTAGTTATGGAGTATAGAGGTCAAATGGTATAACATATGTGAATTTTGAATGATTTTGAGCAATTTTCGGATTTGGGTAAACATGAGGTTTTTGGAGGGTTTTGGGTGAGTTTTTGGGGTTGGTTTAGGTGGATTTTGATAGGCTTTTGATAGTACTATAGATATGGGTTGAATTAAGATCATTTGTGGGTGTAATGGAAGTTGGAAACATGGTTTTTGGGCATGGTTTTGGGGCTGTCCGAGTTGGTGAAAATGGGATTTGTTCATGCTTACAACATGGAAATTTGTGATTGAATTGTATTCCTGGTTAGTTCCGACGATGAGTTATTGATTGTGGATGTTTTGTTTGTGTTTGGGATTGATTAGAATCGAGGTTGGGCATCGGTGAAGCATCGGAAGTAAATCCGGGAAATTGAAGGTGGTCGTTTGCTTGGTCTTTAAGCTTGGGAGCTTAGGTGAGTGGTTAATTCTTTTACATGGTTTTTAAATGGTTGGTTCGAGTATGTGGACTAGGTTGGGCTTGGTAGACCCACCTAGAGTTAGGATTAGGGTGGTAGCCTAATCCTAAACTTGATCTAGAGCCTTTGGATGAACTCATATATATGGATGTGTATGCCTCGTATGACTTGTGATATGATTGAGTATGTATAATGTGTATACATGTGAAATGAGGCATGATTTGTAATGCTTAAGGTATGCATGGTGATGGTTCATGATTGTGTTCATGGTGAGTACGTGCTAAGCACGGAATTGAATGAAATGAGTAATGTGGAATGAGTAAAATGTTGGCACTAGTATGCTTGAGTACAAATGATCGGTCATTAGGATGTTAGTGTGTACACATGAGTCAAAAGTCGCGCGTGGCCTTGGTGGCGTTGAGTCACCAAGGAGGAGTACGGGTTCGCCCGGAAATTGTATTTATATATAGTCGATGATGAGTGGAATCTCATCGACGGGGCGTGAGGATGAGTGGAATCCCCTCCGCGAGACCGGTGATGAGTGTAATCCCACCGTGAGGTAATGTGGTTGTTGGATGTGAGATTCCAACGTGTTTATCCGCGTATTCGGGTCATAGCTAGGTGCCAATGTTGATTGATATGTGTATCATTGTGTTGTGAGATATGATTCTTTTTGGATGTTTAAATGTGATTACATGTGTTGTGGAATAGAGCTCATGATCATGGCATTTAATTGAATATTGCTCATGCATCCTTATCTTGTGGCTCTTGTGAATCCTTGGTAAATATGTGTTTTGCCTTGGCTAGATCGTGCTCGGACCCTGCAATGTTGAGGTTTGTTTTTAAGAGCTTACCCTCACTAAGCATCATTGCTTACGCTCTCTTTGTTCAACATTGCAGATCCTTAGTTCGTGGGTTGCTTGCGCAAGTGGAGGGCCTCCAAGTGTGGTTATTAGCTTTGAGTACATCAAGTATGAGTTTTTAATGTTGAACATGTAATAGTAAAGCAATGGGACATGAGTTATTTTGATGGATGTTGTTGGTTGTTTAGGAGCTTGCTTAGACTCCATGTTATGTTGCTTTTGTATGGCTTGTTGATGCCATGTTTGAATTGTAACCCATGCCTAAATTGCTTACCATGAATGTTGGCTATGTGTCTTTTGAGGTTGCCTTTATGTTTGAGTGTTGGAGCATGAGACTTGAATGCCTAAATGTCATCTTTGAACAGTTGCATGATTTCCTTAATGTATGTACATGTTGGGTGCTTGTATGGTCAAATATTGATCTGATAATGTTGTATGAATGCTGGTTTGGGTCTAGGGAAGTCTTAAATTGCATTTAGGTTCGAGTCTTGGTTGTTTTCGTTGAGTTTGGGAGTTTCGCAGTGCAGGGGTATCGATACGGTTGGACCCGTATCGATACGGCCTTCTTGTTTCAGGCCTCGTGTTTCGATACGCGTGGGGGCGTATCGATACCATTTTGGTCACTGGAGACATTGTCGACTTTGGTATCGAAACGGGGCCCTGGCGTATCGATATGCTCGAGGGTTGTATCGATACGGTCTCCCTGCGTTGACTCTGAGTGTTGACTTTGGTCAAGGCGTATCGATACCCTCCTTGGGAGTACCGATACCGCCTGTAGTTTAAGTTTAAATTGGGCTGTTAAACGTTGGTTTGGATTCGTTTGATTGTCTCGTGTATGTTGTTCCGTTGTTTGATCACTTAGGATTTAATACTCCTCTAGACAATATTAAAATGAAAAGAAAAAAAATAGGGTTGCTAACCGAGGGGGAACCTTAACGGATTTCGCTTCGGTTTTCCCCGTGTGGCCCACTCGGACCGGTCATCCGGCCAGACCGGGACGAGGGGGTTACAGGAAATGTAGATGGTGACGTTTGAAGACAATGTTCTTATCCGGTTAGGGGCATCTCCTCATGACCTCATGGCATGATGTCCTGAAATGATGTCGAGGTATTTGCCATTGCAACAGTTATTAGGTTGTTCAAGCCATCTCCATGGTTTCTCATCAATCATTCATTACTTGAATCACATTCAATCACTGTTGTTTCGATAAAAAAGCTTCGTACTCCTTCTCAATGCCCCTTTTTAATAAAATCGATGGCTTGTATTAATGATGCCTAGAGATATGGGTGTAATCGGTTTGGTTTTTTAATAAAATATGAACTTAATCGCAGTCTACGATTTTTACAAAGAAAACAGAAACTGAATGGTAAAAAATCGAAATATCAAAATCTGAATTCCATGGTTCGATTAGTTAAAAACCGCGGTTTTAACGGGTTTTTTAATTCAAAAAAGTAAACAAAACACATAACATATTTTAATTTACCAATAGACACTTCAATATCAATTTATTTTGACATTAAAAATAGAAAACACATGTCTTGAGCCATTGACAAATATAAGATTTCAAATAAGAATGAATTAAAAAATAATGTGATAACAAAACAGACAACATATCTAAAAATAATTCACAGAAAATATTCATTTAATTAATATCCACTCAATGATTCCACATCTCCAACTTAGAACACAAATATCTAGTCTAATATATTGTTTAATTAAAGTCAAACTCAAATATTCGATATCAGAAAACAACAGTGGATATTAAATATTATAAAAATATATTTCAATTTGAAACGCAATATTCAATCAATTTAGTATTATAAAAACATATCTAAATATTCAAGAGATTATCTTAAAAAATAAATCCAAATATTTCAAGAGACTATTTTTAAAATATAGGATATTTGATATGGGTCATAATATTTTTTTAATCGAGTTAATATAGAATAAACGGATTTCATATGGAAAACCCGAAACCGAATCGATTTGAGAAACTTAAGGTCCATTTGGTTCTAGAAAATATTTTATATTTTTGGATTTTCGTTTTCATTTTTAAAAAATAGTTTTCATTTTTTGTTTTCTAAAAATTAGAAAGCATGTTTGGTTAATAGAAATTAAAACTTATTTTCAAAAATAAAAATAGTGGAAATATGTTTGGTATCTAGTTTTTCAAAAATAAAAAGGCTTAAAGGTCAAATTAGCTCTAAACGAAAAAAATAAAAAATCAATTAAGCCCTTATAAATTTTTTACACCCAATTTAGCCCTCACAATTTAAATTACAATCAATCAGACCGCTCATAATTTAAATTACGATCAATTTAGCCCTCCCATAATATTGACCGTTAACTCACAAACAATCATTAAGATAGTGACACGTGGTACACCTGAAAATATTAAGAAAATCTAAAAAAACATATTTAAAATCAACCCCATCCACAACCACCCACCTTAAATAGTTTGCTAATTAGTTCTCCTCCACAACTACCGTCTTCACTCGGATCCATTGAAACGTTATGAAATTTGCATGGGTTAGAGTTGAATATGACATCTCCATGTTTTAACATCAATTTTCTTCTTAAAACTCGTCCTTTGTTTGTTAATGATTGTTTGTTTCTTAGAAAATTAATAAAATTTCAGTGAAAAACTTGTTTCGCATGGATTGGAGAAAGATTGGATAGAAGATCTACTAGCTATGCTAGTTCTCACACTAATGATAACAATGTGGTTTGAGATTTGAATTAAAAAAATCAATAAAGGCTAAATTAAAAGGGGAAAAAACAAAACTATGACTATTTTGAAATAAAAAATCAGTAAATGACCAAATTAGAAAATATTTTTAAAATTTACATTTTTTAGAATTTTTATACATTATATAATTTATTTACGGTTTAATGACGTAACACTTTCAGAGTGTCACGCATTATCATTTATTAATTTTTAATGAGTTAATGGTCAAAATTTGGCTAACCGTGACGAAAGGACTAAATTGAGTATGTTTTGACTAATGAGAGTTAAATTGAGTGCAAAAAATCAATGATGAACTAATTGTTTTTTTTTCGTTGAGGACTAATTTGATCTTTAAGCAGCACAAAAATAAACATATAATTACTCATTAAATAATTAAATTAAAGTATAATTATTAAAAATATTATTATAATAAAATAAAATATGATTAAATAAAACAAAGTTCTAAAATTAGCATTAAAAGGATTCGATCCCGTTTTAAATAGAGTTAAAATTGAAAAACCCTTGTTTTCATGTTTTTCACTTTTCTAAAACATTTTCAATGAAAACAGTGAAAACATCTTTTTTATGTTTTTAAATTTTCACTTATTTTTATTTTCATTTTCCAAAATTTATTTTCAATTTTTGAAACCAAACATGTTTTCTTTAACGTTTTCTATTTTTCAAAAAAATAAAAATGAAAATATGTATTCTCTAAAACCAAACACATTCTTACTTTTTAAACCGAACCTTAACATGCAAACCCGAACCGTGTAACCCGGTTTGGGTCAATTTTTCAGTTTTCTTTCGTTACCGACTCCTTGATAAAGCTGGGCGTATGCAAAAAACAATTATAATTTTTTTATATGGTTTTTATATAATCACATTGGAGCCAATAACTAATTTGTAATAATTTTCTAAGGTATTTATTCATAATCATTTTTATTTTTTAAGGTATTTATTGGAGCTTTGTTGGTCTATACCCGGATAAACACTAGTAATTAGTTTTTAAGCATTCCATATCCGGCCGATTCTCAGGGTTTTATCTTGACAAAGCTAGATCGAATCGCGTTACACACTTGTTTTTTATAGATGAGTTTCTTGATAAATTTTTTTTATATACACAAAACCTAAAACTTAAAACATGCTCAAGTAATACCTAACTGATTGTTACTTGAGCCAATCTTATTAGTTTTATTAATTATCTTTTAATTTACAATAAATGCTATAAATTGTCTTTGGAATTTTCAAAAATAAACATTAAAACAAATTTAGGTAATTTAGGAAGGCTTTGTCTAACCTGTGCCCTGAGGCACATGTTAAGTATCAATTAATATTTTAGATTAAATTAAAGATTCTCTTTGAAAATTACATTTCATTTAAATAGGTACAAATAATTTTTTTTCATTAAATCTTTCATTTAATAATTAAATTTATCTCTTATTTTTAAGTGATTTGTCTCTCTTATTAAACCTCGAACCTCAAATCCTAATCCATAACTCTAAACCATAAATCATAAACTATAACCCTAAACAATAAACCCTAAATCACAAACTTTAAATCATAACCGTAAAAACTAAACCATAAACTCAACACCCTAAATCATAACACTAATCCATTAACTCTAAACCCTAAATCTTAAACCTTAAACCCTAAACATTAAACGTTAAACTTTAAACCCACAAACCTTAAACCCTAAACCCCAAACAATAGGCATTAAACCTTAAAACTTAAACCCTAAACCATGAACCCTAAATTATTTAATAGGCGAGACAAATCACTTAAAAATAAGAGAGATAAGTTTAATAATTAAATGTAAGATTTAATGAGAAAAAGTTTTTTGTACCTAATTAAATGAGGTGTAATTTTCTTACAAATAATTTAACTTAGCAATATGAGTCACATATAGGCATTTGTTAAGAAATTCAATTTTGATAATGATAATTTTTTACGTTTGGATGAATTCCCAAAGATTAAATGCATTGATTTGTTGGAGAGTTAAATTATAAAGGGTAAATTATAATCAGGTCACTTACGTTTGGTAAGTGTACATTTTTGCTCACTAATTTTAAAAAATTAATATTATGGCTTAAGTATGCTCATATTGCTCATCTTGTATGGGTTCAAACCTCTCCATTTGCATTGATAATATAATATCTCTACTTAATAAAGTTAATTGTCGTTAGACAATGGGTTAACTTAGCAAAGTAAAAAATAGTAAATTACCTAGATAGCCACTAAACTACTACTTAACTCATATTTTGACCACGAACTAAAAATAATTTGTATAATTACACATTTAGTTCTCTATATTTATATATACAATCAATTTAGGCCCGTCCTAGTCCGATCCTTCCCCAATTAAAACTCGACAACACCGTGAAACTATGGAAATGCTATTAGTCTGGTTATCTCATCAGTGAAAGTGCTCATATTCCACAAATCGAACGTGTGGTTGATTGCATCGGGAGCCAATTCATTCAAAATAAAAATCTGCTATCCTTTTTTAATGTATATTTTCATACTCCAACACTAAAAATTTAAATATGTTAGTCTTAAATTAGCTCTACATCCTAAAAAAAATACATTCTATCCGATTCTTTAAACCCTACACAATAATACTAACCCTAAACTTAGGTAAGGATCTTAATTTGTATAGCAAGTTGAGGGGGGCAATTTAGATTTTTTGAAAGTTTTAAAAGTCTAAAATAAAAATTTTGAGACTTAATGAGAAATTTTTAAAAATTTAACAGGGGACTTAATTAAAAATATTCAAAGCAATAAAAACTTAATGAAATTTTTAAATTTTTTAAAAGAGCCTAATTAAAATTTTCCAAAAACTTGAGGAGTAAAATGCAAAATCTTCAAAATTTTAGGGGAGCCAAACTCCTTATGGCCGTTACCACCATCCGCCTCCATCTGCCTCGGCCTAAATTTTAAACTTAATTTTTTAGAGTGACATAAATAAAAGTACCGAAAAAATAGATGATTTCTGCTTAGCCCTCTTAATTTATTGAGGGAGTAATGTCAGCAATGGAATATGGTCTCTCCCAGTCCCGACTCCTTACTTTTCCTCTCAGCTTTCGACACACACGCAGTAGCATATTCCAAGCTAAGTCATTTTAATTTTTAAAAAAATTCAATTTGGCCTCTCAGAATTTTAGAAATTCATATTAAATATTAAATTTATTTAATGTTTTTAACTAAATTTTTTAAAAAAATTAATTTATCCCCTTCAATTTTTCGATCTAATGATAATTTAGGTCCCTATAAATTTAAATATTAAATAAAGTAGGCATTATCACTCAGTTTGGAATTTATTAATAAATCCTTATATTTTTTAGTTCAATAATTTTTCGTTATCAAAGGACTAAAGAAACCGAATGGATATTATCTTAAAATCACAATTAATTTCACTATTAAAATATAGATTAATATTTGATACACTGCCAGTGTAAAAAAAAGTTTACACGAGCATGCCTATTTTCAAGCTTAAATCTAAAATCTAAAATTTTAACCTTAAAACCCTAAAAATCTAACCACAAACCCTAAATTTTAACTATGAATACTAAATTCTAAACTCTACAACCTAAACCCATAACTTCTAAACCCTAAACTAAAACCCTAAACCCCTAAATATCCCCACTTGTGAAAACTTTATTTTCCCTTGTTAGTGTATAGGATAATAATCCTCAAATATTTATTTTTAATGTTTACCTAAAAATACAATTACTTTTAGGGTGCGTTTGGTTCAGGAATGTAATATTACTTCTGGGAATAGAATTACTGGAATGTAAGATTAACTGATATATTACTGAGAATGTTATATTACCTTGTTTGGTTTGTTTGGCATGAATGTAAGTTGACAGTGTTTGGTTGGGAGAATATAAGATTACCATAAAGTAAAATTTACCAAATTGTCCCTGTGATATATTTTATTTCTAACAAGTTAAACTTCTATATATTGGTAAATTAAAAATAGGCTTAAGAGTACCAAAAGCCCCTGAACTTTAAAAAATAAAATCAATTAAGCCCTTAATGTTTTTTTGCACTCAATGTCACCCTCAAACTTCAAAATTTAACCAATCCAACTCTTTGACCGACGAAATCCGCCATTGACTGACAGAATCTGTTAAATTCTTAAACATGGGCCGTTTATGTAACCCCCTCGTCCCGTTCTGGACAACTGACCGGTCCAAGTAGGCTACACGGGGAAAACCGAAGTGAACCCCGTTAAGGCTCTCCTTCGGTTAGCAACCCTAGAAAATTTTCTTTAATTATCTTCCCTAGATGGATCATTAAATCCTATGTGTGGAACGACAGCGAGTAAGCAAGACAAGACTAAGCAGACGAGACGTGAGCTAATTTAAATTTACCATATATTCAAGTTAGTCCATTTTCTTACACACGCGCCCAAACCAAACATACACGACTGCAAACAAGGCTCACAAGAGAGCACGCAATAACCCGGGCCCAAGCCCAATACTTAAGTACCCCTAAAGATGCCAAAAGCCCAAATTACAGGCCAATGTTTCGAAACTGGCTTGCCCGTTTCGAAACACGGGCCCCAGTTTTTAAAGCCAGACTACCCGTACCGATACGGCCCACCTCATTTCGGTACAGGGTCCCTTTTCGCCTATACGTTCCGAAACACATTCCGGAACAGGCCCTCACAGTAGCCAAAACGTTTCGGTACACGTATCGGAACAGGGGTTTACAATAGCCAAACCGTACCGGAATGCGTTCCGTTACGGGTGTCCCTGGAACCACGCCCGTTCTAAAACAACCTTACCCGTTCCGAAACAACCTTACCCGTTCCGAAACGCCTGCAGTCTGTGTGTTTCTAAAATCAATTCTAGGCATCTCCAAACGTCCCCAACATACATCAAACCTCAAGAATCAAGACACAACATGCAAATACATACTCTAGAGGCATGCACCCTACTACAAACATGTTCGAACACTTAACATACATAAAAAGCCATTCAAAAAGGAATTCAAGCATTCACCAAATGCATTACATATCAAGTCAACATGCCTTTAAACAAACACACATAACATTCATGGAATATGGTCATAAGCCTTCAAACACAAGGCATTTAAGCAACAAAATAAACATGGTTTACAATCCACGACATAGAAACATAACATACTCAACCTAGTATCATCACTCAACATGCTAGAACATCAACAAAATCAACTAAGGAGTTTGAATTCCAACACCATACAAGTCTAATACCCCCAATGTCTAGGCATTATTACAATTACTTAAATCATACTTGAGCTACTTGAGAACTCCAAAAAGTTCCTCCCTTGCCCACTTGCCTCCCGAACTCTAACGATCTGCATGTTGAAAAAAGGAGAGTATAAGCTTGATAGCTTAGTGAGCGAAGCTCTAAAACTCATCAATCATGCAGTTTTCAAAACACGCTTCTTATATGATAAATAAACCATTGAATGCACGAAAGGTATCACAACAAGACAACTACATGGTTTGCACATGCACAACCAACACACACGGTAGGACCACACATCACCGTTCGACTAGTAGTTTTCCGATGGGACCACTCATCATCTTACTCTACTACTAGTCACTACCGGTGGGACCACTCATCACCGTAGTTATGACAACCATCACGTGAGGCTCGACATCAACAACGACTACACAACAACAACGGATATAAAAGCGAACCACAATGCATATGATATCACCACAAACATTCATACACCATCACTTAACTATCAAGGTAGGATTAGTAAACTTATGCTTGGGTTTAGGTTAGCCCACAAGGCTCCACCCAAACCCCCAAGGACCCATTTCCGAAAGCAAGACCAGTTCAAAACATTTTCACTCACCGTTGCAACCCAAACGAAAGTCGAACACCGATCTCAAGTCTCCAAATTCCTCGGATTCGTGCCCGAAGCCCCTCCAATGGTTTCCCTTGGTTCTAGTCAATCAAAACAACAATTTACTCAATCATTCAGCCCCAAAATCACTTTCACAAACAAGATACAATTCCAAGACCCCATATATCACATTTCAAACCCATGAACCAACAAAACTTCTTCATTTTTGTACTCCATAATAACTTAGCAGAAAACCACCAAATCCAATGCCCAAAACACCTCCAAACATCCTCAAAACACCCTACTAATATCACTATAACCCCAGCCCAATTCCCTTTCACAAAACCACACCAAAAATACAAAGTTTGACACTTTTAAAATACCTTCAAAACCCAATTTCGGGATTCTTAACAAAAATCAACCAAATTGAGATATGATGTACCTTAGGGCTAGGTTAACTCATAATTTAACTCTACACATCAAAACAAAACGAAAATCCACTAAAGTTTCATGTTTTTCTTTGAAAACTTGAAAACCTCAAAAACCATGAAAGAGGATTTCTATGAAAACTAAAGATATGGGAATGTTGGAAAAAGTGAGGAGAATTCAAAAATATGCTTATCTTGAAGAGAACACTTGAAATGAGGGTGGGATTTGATGGAATAGTGTTTTAGGGGATAAGAGGGGTTTTTCAACGTGAAAAAGGAAGAACAAGAGGAAGAAGATGATGGATAGCCAATTTCAAAACCCCTTTCTCATATTTTATTTCCCCTTACTTTAAAATTACCAAAATGCCATTAATGAACTCAAACTCTTTTTAATTTAAAATAAAACCCAATTTAATTTAAAACGAATCCACGACTCAAAATCGATTCACCCGAGTAACATCTGACCCCTAAACCCGGGGCTTTACAGTTTATATGCCACATCACCTGCCAAATATTAAACAATTATTTATAAACTAATGATGTGGATTAAAAACACTGACGTGGATTTAAAAAACAAAACGCTTATTAAATCCTAACTCTGTCTTACACCGGTGTAAATCAGTTCTTTAATTTACTAAAAAATCAACACAGTCGAAATGATCTCTAAAGTGCTTAAAGATTAGCTACTTCAATTCCTTTCGGTTCTCGACACCATTTGCTCCCAAAAATCAGTCCACTGACTATTTTTTTCTTAACTCTTATCTTTACAGCTCTATGGTAGAAAGTTGTAATAAGATCTCCCTAAGACAACCAATTCATACATGTTGGCTATCTATAACAATCTTCTTATAACTTTAAAATTTGCCAAATTTTTAACCTATACATTTTTAAAGTCTTCAGTTACTCTTCTTGTGATATAGGCCTAATACCACTCTCTTGAAAGGCATCGATCTTAAGTTTAAACACTAGCACATTTCTAATATAATTGTTGAAAACTCTCGGTTTTGTCTTTGCGAAGCTTCATTAATCATTCTTAATTTTACTGTCAAATCGAAATTGTTTAAAGTATAACCCCCTCGTCCCGGTCTGGGCGCTTGACCGATCCGAGTGGGCCACACGGGGAAAACCGAAGCGAAACCCGTTAAGGTTCCCCCTCGGTTAGCAACCCTATTTTTTTTTCATTTTAAAATCTTGTCTAAATGGATATTAAACCCTATGTGGTCAAACAGCGGAATAAAATACATGAGCCAAACATTCGAACCCAAAACAACAGTTAAACAGCCCAATTTTAATCTTTTAAACAGGCCGTTTCGAAACGCCCTTGAGGCGTATCGAAACGCCTTGACCAGGTCAACTGTCCTAGGGCCTTCACAAGGGGTCGTTTCGAAACGGTGGTCAACCGTTTTGAAACGCCCACGACGGTCAATATCTCGTGGTCAACGAGATTTTGACCGTTTTGAAACCTTTACACCCGTTTCGAAACACCTTTATCTCGTGAATTTCTCAGAATTCCAGTAGCCAAAACGTTCCGATACGCGTTTCGGAACAGGGGTTCCAAAGGCCATACCGTATCGAAACGCGTTCCGATACGGGGTCCCTGAAGCCTACCCGTTCCGAAACGATCCCTCCCGTTTCGAAACGCTGGCAGTCTGTAGCCTTTGAAATACGAATTTAGGGGTGTTTTGACAAGTCTAAAGGTCCCATAGGACCCCTAAAGGCACACAAAACCATCAAACAAAGTCTAGAGGCATTCATCCTAGATTTAACATACTCAAACACATACAAGCATGGATTTGGACAAACTTTCTAACATAGCAAAATACACATGTAGAGCCTTTCATACAAGCATGCTTGAAGACATTAAAAAGAACCAATAAGCATCATACATCACAAATAAGTTTACATGTCATTCAAGCAACTTAAGCATTCATAAAACATCCATCATACAAGCATTTGGCAAGATATATCATGCTTACAAACCAAGTCAACCATAGACATACATCAAGACTCGAATCAACAATTCCTATCCCATTGCTTAACTATTACATTCTATTACTTGAAATTCATACATTGAGCTCACCAAAAGCAACACTTGGAGACTTTCCCTTGCCTTTGCCACCCACAAGCTATTTATCTGCATTGTCGAACAAAAGAGAGCGTAAGCATAAAAGCTTAGTGAGGGTAAGCTCTTTAAAAACAAACTTCGACAATACAGGGTCCAAGCACGAGCTACAACTGAGATAAAATGCATGTTCATACCTCCGGTCCACACGAGCCATAATTCTAAATGATGCATGAACATATAATCAATATCATGCCATGCTCAACATGTTTAAACCCACAACATAAGATATCGCATATATTAAACCATGTTAGCAACACATCCCAAATCACATTGGTTCACAATTAACCACATATTGACAACATAAACTACAATCTGTATTGGCACCTAGCTATGACTCGAATACACGGATAACCGTTGGAACTCACATCCAACAACACAACCATTACCTGGCGGTGGGATTCCACTCATTACCGTTCACGCGGAGGGGATTCCACTCATCCTCACGCCTCATTTCACGCGGAGGGGATTCCACTCATCCTCACGCCCGTCGATGGGATTCCACTCATCACCGACTAATGTAAATACAATTTTCGGGCGTACCCGTACTCCTCCTTGGTGACTCAACGCCACCAAGGCCACGCGCGACTTTTGACTCATGTGTACACACTAACATCCTAATGATCGATCATTTGTACCCAAGCATACTAGTGCCAATACTACACATTTCATTAATCATTCATAATATCAAACCATAACAACTTCCGTGCTTAGCACGTACTCACCATGACTCACCGTCAAGCACAAACCACATTTTTCATGCCTAGCATGTACTCACCATGATCCTCGGATCATACATTCACCTCATAACATCATTACACATGTCAACACTACATGCATATCAATAACACAAACATCACATCATATTTTATACATATGTATATCTCTATCACATTTATCATCAACATGCATGAAACAATGCATTAAGCCATGCCTCC
Organism: Hibiscus trionum; assembly: GCA_030270665.1. NCBI lineage: Eukaryota > Viridiplantae > Streptophyta > Magnoliopsida > Malvales > Malvaceae > Hibiscus > Hibiscus trionum. The sequence goes on from BSYR01000044.1 coordinate 5,291,213, forward strand.
ACATACATGTATAACAACATAAGCATAACCACCATAAGCATGATCAAACATGAGGCATAATTCAACACCTTAAAGATCAACCAAGGTCTCTAACTAAAGTTTGGGATTAGGCTACCACCCTAATCCCAACTCTAGGTGGGTCTACCAAGCCCAACCTAGTTCACAAGCTTGAACCAATCACTTTAAACCATTTTAAAAACATTAACCACTCACCTAAGCTCCCAAGCTCAAAGACCAAGCAAGCGACCGTTCTTCAAATTCCCGGATTCACTTCCAATGCTTCACCGATGCCCAAACTCGGTTCTAATCAATCTCAAACACAAACAAAACATTCATAATCAATATCTCATCATCGGAATCAACCCGGATTAACATTAGCAAGCATGCAACACTCAAAATCAACCCCAAAACAGGATTTCCGAGCAGCCCTTAACACCCACTGATTTCTCCCATTTCAAACACCCAAACAAGCATCAATTACACCCAAAATGATCCTCATATATCATACTACCTACAGCCCCCAAAATCCAACCTTAAACAGCCCCAAAACCCACATTAAAAACCCTCCAAAAACCCTCTCAAGCCAAATTCCGAAAATTGATTAAAATCATTTGAAATTTACATATGTAGCATCATTTGGCTCCTACATTCCATAACTAACCATAATAAACCATAATATTAGGTTTAGCTACACAAAGGCACTATTTTTAAGCAAAACATTCAAAACCCCTATTTTCCAAAAACTTCATGAAAATGAAAAAGAATGGTACTTTTATGAAGGGGAGGATGAGGGGAAGTCGAAAACACCATTACCTTTCAAAACGGAGTCGAAATGAGAGAACTCTTGAATGGAATAGTAAATGGGTTGGGAGCTTTTGTTTTCCCGTTGATGAGGAAGAGGATGAATAGTAAATGGGTTGGGGTTTTTGTTTTGTTTTAAATTTAAAGGCACAAAGACTATCTTGCCCTTAATGAAATAGATTATTCACAAGGACATAAGTTCCATGGCCATTTGGGGTTTAATTCCAAAACTTAGTCCATCATCAATTTAATTAATTTGAAAACCAAACCCGGGCCATTATTTAAAACATAAAACCGAACCCAAAATAATATTAAAATATTATTTCCACCTAACCCCTAAACCTGGGTGTTACAACTCTCCCCTACTTAAGGAATTTCGTCCCCGAAATTCATCGATCACGGAGGGCCACTGAAACATGCACCTCCACGCATTCCTCTCTCCCCACAACATGCTAACCAACACGAAAGACTTACCACGCAACACTTGCTATCTTACACTATGATCTCAACTGATTCTTCAAGGCAGCCGATTTCAAACTCATCTCAATCTCTTAAACAAACATAGCACAAAGCAGATCTGACTCACATTTCTGAATCATAGATACACGGAACACATCTCAAACCCCTTTCTAACTCTGGTGGTAACTGCAACAGATAACAACAGAACTAGTCCGGTTCACAACTCATACAACACTGTTCAAAAATTGACCGAGGACCTTCTCTGACTGATAACCTGACTTCATCAATTAACCAAACACTACGCAGGCGTCTTCAAAAACAATCTAGCAAAAATTTCGGATCTCTGTTACTCACTTCCATTATGAACCTTCCACGGATGTAACAAGCTAGAAGAAAACTGAAGCTCGGTCTTGACACGCTGGCAATTTACACACTTACTCTCATGTTGGACCACATTATTCATCCACTCAATCCAGAAGTACTCATCTTCAATCCACAATACGCCTTCATACTACTCAGAAGCAATATAATTGAACTACCGTGTGCTTCGGCCAAATCAATATGTCTCAAAACACTATGTCAATCTGTACAACTATTCTGTCTCTGAAATACAAAACTCTATCATCTCTGAACTGTATTATGAAGGTCTTCCTTCTACTATGCCTCGCACGTGAGGTGCCAAGAATCTGTCTTGCAACTGTTTCTCTTCAAACATCCTGACTCAGCGTAGGCTCAACATAAAACGCGGCCACAAGAATATTGGCATTCGGTAACTGAATTCGGCAAATACAACTCGCAACCCAACTACCACTCTAACAACAATTACGACTCGGAACATCGGTCACTACGGAGGCTATCTTCGGCTGGTACTCAATCTTTATATTACAATCTTCAAGCGGTTCTAACATTTCATGCTGTTCAAGTTCCCACCCTTCCTAAGTCTTCAAATATTTCAAGATCTGATGATATGCACATACACACTGTGCATTTCTTACCACACAAGCTTGTCCCCAAGTCTTCGAAGCAATTACAACTGTAATTAACTCTATGTCTCTCATCGGATAACTCTTCTCACGGTCTTTCAACTAACTCGATGAACATGTCAAAATCATTTCGTCTTGCATAAGCACACAACCTAACCCTACATGTATCACATCACTACAGTTCACAAGCTCTTTCTCTAGTATAGGCTGGATTCAGGTCGAAGCTCTCTCCAAAGTTTCTTTCGGTTCCTCAAAGGTTCAATGTCCCGCATCTAACCTTACAACTGTACGTTCTTCTGTAGCAATCTGTCAAAAGAGTAGCTATCTTCGAAAGACTATTCACAATTCTCCGATAGTAATAATGCTAGACCTAGGAACTATATATACCTATCACAGTCTTCAACTCCTTCCAACTCACACCTTCTTCTGCCTACTTAGGATTTACTCTAATGCACTCGGCTGATCTACATGTCCTAGGAGAACATCTTCCTTAACTCGGAGTTCGCGTTGGCTCAACTTGGCATACCACTGATTCTCTAATAGAATCTACCACACTAACTTCAAAACTTGCCATGATCTTTCTCGGTACTTGAATATACTCACGTGACATCTAGAAGAGCTACTACAACTGATCAAGAAACTCAGGAAAATATTCTGTTCAACATCTCTATGAAGGTAACTAATACACTAGTCAAACAAAACGACATAACTTAGAGCTCAAGGTGATCACATCTTGCCCCTAAAGATGTCTTCGGTACTTCAACTTTTCTCACTTCCAACTGGTGGTAAACGGATCTCAAACTAATCTTCAAATAGACTGAAGCACACACTAACTGACCAACAAATCACTGACACTCGGAAACGGATACTAATCATCCACTGTCACTTGTTTCGACTGTATGCAATCTGAACACATTCTCGTACTGTCACTCTTTCTTCTTCACAAATTGCACTGTAGAACTCTGAGATGATGCACTAGGCCTAATGAGTCTAAGGTCTAACAAACCTCAAAGTTAATTCTTCAACATCCTCAATTCTTCCGGGATTCACAAGTTACAGAGCAACAAAACGAAAGCAACCTCGAAAACGGTCTCAATAACAAACTCTTCTCCTTTAACAAGAGGTAAACCGGCAATTCTTCCAAATACTTATAGGAGAAGAAAACACAAACTATCCTAACACTTTGCGGTCTAATCTTCATTCAAAAATCAAATTCATCACAATTGCTAAGCAAGCCTGTCAACTAAACTCAATCAATCTTTGATCTCTAAAACTGGATTAACATTCAACAAGAAGTTCACCTCCCCACCTACCACTATCGTCACACATAAGTCCGCAACTTCAAGTCAACTCTTGCTTTGTCTCAACGTACACTAACTCCTTGCTCTTCAAGCCGAGCCTTGTCAAAAGGCACATTGAAACTGTAGGAAGACAATCACTTCACGTCTATTAGAAACTAGTAACTTTGAACCACCAACAAACATCTTCTGTACATCTTTCTGATCACTACCATCTCCCAAAGGCTAGTCACATGTGTCCCTACATCTAAGGTCTCAACAATGATATCTAATTCCTTACATGCTCACACAAATAGACGAATCCGCAGAGATGGCAACTTCACAAGTACACAACTGATAGTCTTCGGTCCTCTTGTTTTCAGACTGATTCTTCAACAAAATCTAACTCCTCTAGACTATTCGTAGAGCATTTCAAAACTTCAAAAACGCAGTTCTGAGCACACACAGACAACCATGCTGGAAAACCACCCAGACGCACACTGGCCCCAAACACACAAATCGGTTCCCATTCACGGATACTGATCGGCTATCTTGCATCGAAATCATAGACTGAACCCCAACGGTCACCAACTAACACTTCTGAAATTCAGATTACTCACACGAGACCCCTACCTAGATCTCGCCAAAAGAACTAAGGTACTCATACCCATCTCTGACACCTCATCGAGTACATTCAAACTTGCATGCTTGTTAGCAACATACGAAAGTACGAACTCAGAACCAATCAGAAGAGACAAACTCAAAACTGTACCAAGGGCTTATCCACTATAACATAGACATCACTTTGACTCCCGCTCAAGGGTCTTCGCTTCTTTTCACCAACTAATACCAAAATCGGTCCCATCGTCTCTCACCAACAAGAATCAACTCGCATACACACGAACTCGAGAAAACAAATTGTACCTCAACTCCGGTACAACCATACTCCTCTAACTATAGCAAAGAACTTCCTCTATCTCATCCACATTTTCAGAACCCACAACTTCCACTTACCGACTCACGGCCCACACACTGGCCCCAAACTTGCTAAAAGCAATAAATCAATCAACAATTTAACATACAAGTTGGGTTAGCAAAGGTAAGGTCCAAGTGGCTCAAGTATGATTTCCCTCACTTAAAATCCTTTTTTTCCGATGTAATAGGAGCAATGGGACTCTACTCAACATGTTTCAACAAATCAGCACACATACAGGCTCAACCAAGCATATAACAGGGCATACTTGTTAAACAAGCAAACATATGCTTATGGTCCAACAACATACATTCTCAATCAATCAGTCACACATCACAGCATACACGGGTAATGATTAACATGCTTTTAAACAAACAATCAACATACTTGTCACACAAGCAATCATACTTACAAAGTAAGCAAACACCGTGCATATCAATTCAAAACTTAAACAATCAACCTGGCTCTGATACCAACAAATGTAACCCCCTCGTCCCGGTCTGGGCGCTTGACCGATCCGAGTGGGCCACACGGGGAAAACCGAAGCGAAACCCGTTAAGGTTCCCCCTCGGTTAGCAACCCTATTTTTTTTTCATTTTAAAATCTTGTCTAAATGGATATTAAACCCTATATGGTCAAACAGCGGAATAAAATACATGAGCCAAACATTCGAACCCAAAACAGCAGTTAAACAGCCCAATTTTAATCTTTTAAACAGGCCGTTTCGAAACGCCCTTGAGGCGTATCGAAACGCCTTGACCAGGTCAACTGTCCTAGGGCCTTCACAAGGGGTCGTTTCGAAACGGTGGTCAACCGTTTCGAAACGCCCACGACGGTCAATATCTCGTGGTCAACGAGATTTTGACCGTTTCGAAACCTTTACACCCGTTTTGAAACACCTTTATCTCGTGAATTTCTCAGAATTCCAGTAGCCAAAACGTTCCGATACGCGTTTCGGAACAGAGGTTCCAAAGGCCATACCGTATCGAAACGCGTTCCGATACGGGGTCCCTGAAGCCTACCCGTTCCGAAACGATCCCTCCCGTTTCGAAACGCTGGCAGTCTGTAGCCTTTGAAATACGAATTTATGGGTGTTTTGACAAGTCTAAAGGTCCCATAGGACCCCTAAAGGCACACAAAACCATCAAACAAAGTCTAGAGGCATTCATCCTAGATTTAACATACTCAAACACATACAAGCATGGATTTGGACAAACTTTCTAACATAGCAAAATACACATGTAGAGCCTTTCATACAAGCATGCTTGAAGACATTAAAAAGAACCAATAAGCATCATACATCACAAATAAGTTTACATGTCATTCAAGCAACTTAAGCATTCATAAAACATCCATCATACAAGCATTTGGAAAGATATATCATGCTTACAAACCAAGTCAACCATAGACATACATCAAGACTCGAATCAACAATTCCTATCCCATTGCTTAACTATTACATTCTATTACTTGAAATTCATACATTGAGCTCACCAAAAGCAACACTTGGAGACCTTCCCTTGCCTTTGCCACCCACAAGCTATTTATCTGCATTGTCGAACAAAAGAGAGCGTAAGCATAAAAGCTTAGTGAGGGTAAGCTCTTTAAAAACAAACTTCGACAATACAGGGTCCAAGCACGAGCTACAACTGAGATAAAATGCATGTTCATACCTCCGGTCCACACGAGCCATAATTCTAAATGATGCATGAACATATAATCAATATCATGCCATGCTCAACATGTTTAAACCCACAACATAAGATATCGCATATATTAAACCATGTTAGCAACACATCCCAAATCACATTGGTTCACAATTAACCACATATTGACAACATAAACTACAATCCGTATTGGCACCTAGCTATGACTCGAATACACGGATAACCGTTGGAACTCACATCCAACAACACAACCATTACCTGGCGGTGGGATTCCACTCATCACCGTTCACGCGGAGGGGATTCCACTCATCTTCACGCCTCATTTCACGCGGAGGGGATTCCACTCATCCTCACGCCCGTCGATGGGATTCCACTCATCACCGACTAATGTAAATACAATTTCCGGGCGTACCCGTACTCCTCCTTGGTGACTCAACGCCACCAAGGCCACGCGCGACTTTTGACTCATGTGTACACACTAACATCCTAATGATCGATCATTTGTACCCAAGCATACTAGTGCCAATACTACACATTTCATTAATCATTCATAATATCAAACCATAACAACTTCCGTGCTTAGCACGTACTCACCATGACTCACCGTCAAGCACAAACCACATTTTTCATGCCTAGCATGTACTCACCATGATCCTCGGATCATACATTCACCTCATAACATCATTACACATGTCAACACTACATGCATATCAATAACACAAACATCACATCATATTTTATACATATGTATATCTCTATCACATTTATCATCAACATGCATGAAACAATGCATTAAGCCATGCCTCCACATACATGTATAACAACATAAGCATAACCACCATAAGCATGATCAAACATGAGGCATAATTCAACACCTTAAAGATCAACCAAGGTCTCTAACTAAAGTTTGGGATTAGGCTACCACCCTAATCCCAACTCTAGGTGGGTCTACCAAGCCCAACCTAGTTCACAAGCTTGAACCAATCACTTTAAACCATTTTAAAAACATTAACCACTCACCTAAGCTCCCAAGCTCAAAGACCAAGCAAGCGACCGTTCTTCAAATTCCCGGATTCACTTCCAATGCTTCACCGATGCCCAAACTCGGTTCTAATCAATCTCAAACACAAACAAAACATTCATAATCAATATCTCATCATCGGAATCAACCCGGATTAACATTAGCAAGCATGCAACACTCAAAATCAACCCCAAAACAGGATTTCCGAGCAGCCCTTAACACCCACTGATTTCTCCCATTTCAAACACCCAAACAAGCATCAATTACACCCAAAATGATCCTCATATATCATACTACCTACAGCCCCCAAAATCCAACCTTAAACAGCCCCAAAACCCACATTAAAAACCCTCCAAAAACCCTCTCAAGCCAAATTCCGAAAATTGATTAAAATCATTTGAAATTTACATATGTAGCATCATTTGGCTCCTACATTCCATAACTAACCATAATAAACCATAATATTAGGTTTAGCTACACAAAGGCACTATTTTTAAGCAAAACATTCAAAACCCCTATTTTCCAAAAACTTCATGAAAATGAAAAAGAAGGGTACTTTTATGAAGGGGAGGATGAGGGGAAGTCGAAAACACCATTACCTTTCAAAACGGAGTCGAAATGAGAGAACTCTTGAATGGAATAGTAAATGGGTTGGGAGCTTTTGTTTTCCCGTTGATGAGGAAGAGGATGAATAGTAAATGGGTTGGGGTTTTTGTTTTGTTTTAAATTTAAAGGCACAAAGACTATCTTGCCCTTAATGAAATAGATTATTCACAAGGACATAAGTTCCATGGCCATTTGGGGTTTAATTCCAAAACTTAGTCCATCATCAATTTAATTAATTTGAAAACCAAACCCGGACCATTATTTAAAACATAAAACCGAACCTAAAATAATATTAAAATATTATTTCCACCTAACCCCTAAACCCGGGTGTTACATAAAGCTTCATGTCCAAAAAAAACCTTTTTAATCACCTCTCTACAACATTCCTGTTGAAACTAAGCATAGATAACAACTTCATGAACCAGAAGAACTAGGGCATAAATTGAAAACAGGTCGAGGAAAACCCAATTACACAGTATCTTGAGTTCAAAATTCATTTATCAACTAACAAAAATTACCAAGTCTACTTTATCTATTCCTTGGTTCATTGCTTTTGGTATTTAACGATTCTGGAAATTGACTATCTACTTTTACAATAACTTTTCTAAACTTTTAACTACATGAATTTGAAAAGAACATATGATTCTACAACTGTTTTGCATCTATTTTGACATGTTTCAGCTTATGAACATAACATCCTAAATACAACCAAAATAACAAGTACACATTAGTAATGGTCTTCTTTCATGGTTAAATCTATTTTAATATGAGTGATAAAAAGTATGAGACATACTTAACAAGCACTTTGCATTGAACTTGGAGTCTCAACTTCAACAAAACTGAAATTAATCCATGTTGAAGGAAACAAGAATTGCATAGAACAATAAAAAAAGTGAGAACTTGAACTAGAAATTTTAAAAACAAAAGAAAAATCTAAACTGTTATCTCAGTAAACAAACAACGTAATTTCTACAATTAATCAAATTTTTTTGTCGAGCAAAATATAATTGAAATAGTTTGATAACTTACCCAAAAAATAGAGTTGATATTTTCTTCTTTTAGGGATCTCAGATCGTTGTAGAAACAAAGTAGATTTTAAGGTTGGTTTGGTAGAAAGAAATGGAATGATAACAAGAGAATTTTTTTTCTAAATCAGGAGAATCATCAAATACCTAACAAAAGTAAGGGATTAGTATTCCCGGAATAAAATAAAAAACACGCTAATATTGGTAAAAGATTATTATCCTTTTAGAGGAATCTATTTAATCTAAACGTGGGGATTGAATTCTAGAGAAAAAAAATTCCTCCTGAGAATACTCTTTTCCATGATCCAAACATCCTCTTAGTATCATTGTTACTTTCATATTCGTCACAATTAATCTTATTGTTCATCTAAATAAATGGTCAAACCATATTATTAGTTTGTATAATGTACAAATAAGGTTAAATCTCAATAAATCTACGCATCCAAACAAGGGTCAATATTTTTTTCCTAGAAAACTTTTGTCTTGATTATCAAGAATTACGTGAAAGTCGAAAGACAAGTTCATGTCTCCTATCCCATGTGATATCCTCGTCATTTCTTAGCTAGAAGATATTAAAGAATTAAGAATGAAGAAATTCAAAATGACTGATAGTTGTTAAAGGAACGATTGTTGTTCCTAGAGGTCACGAGTTCGAGCACCAGCAGCTGCAGCAGGGTGATTAAACATGCATTGTCAAATGGTTGAGAGTATATTCAAAACAGATACTACTTGTAACCACCTTAGCTTTCAAAAAAAATGACCGAAGACACAAATCAGTTGCCTTTCAAATTTTCAAACTCCTATCGAACCATATCTTCAATAACATCCTCTTCAGTGGCGGATTTAAATGGACTTTAATGAGGTCAATTGACTCCATTTAGTTCATAGAATTTTTGTAAAAATAAAAAATTTAGGGTAGAGGAGAAAATTAAATATAATAAAACTCACCTAACCTCACTTAATTCATTTAATTATGATTTTCTTGAAATCACTTAATATAAAGTTTAGATCCGTCACGGATCGTAACACTTGTCTTCTTCAGCACTTGAAAATTGAAGAATGTAACTCCCTAATATGGTTATCTTCAAGGATTGATGTATGCAATCGGCTTCAACATCTCCAAATTTACTTCTGCGGAGAGTTGAGGAGCTTGTTGGCTGCTCCTCTCGCCTCTGTTTTTAGTGTTTTTTTCCTGGTTTGATTCGGCGGGAAATTTGTTTATGTTCGTTTATTTATTAAACGAACGAACATGAACAAGATTTTTTGTTCGTTTAATTAAATGAACGAACACGAACAAATGGCTTGTTCGTTCATTTATGTTCGTGAACGTTCAGTAATTTGTTCGTTCGTTTATGTTCATTTATATCCGTTCGTTTATGATCATTCGTTTGTGTTTGTTTATGTTCATTTAAGTTTATTCACATATGTCTAGGGGTGTTCATTGTTCGGTTAAATTGAACTAACCGACCGAACCAAAACAAAATTGGTTAATCTATTAGATAATTTTAGGTTTCGGTTAATGATTAAGAATTTTTTAAAATTTCAATTATCGATTAATTTAGTTTAAAATCGGTTAATTAACTGAATTAATCGAACTAACCCAAAATATTAAATATTTAACACATTGTATATGTTCGTTTGTGTTCGTTTATGTTCATTTGTATTTGTTTATGTTCGTTTATCATTTAAACGAACGAACATGAACGAACACGAACAAGCTACATTCCTTAATGAACGAACACGGACAAAAAATTTTGTGTTTGTTTATGTTCGTGTTCGTTCATTTGTTCGGTTAAAGTTAAATGAACGAACATGAACACACCTCGTTCATGTTCATTCAGTTCGTTTACAAGCGTAGTAGTTTATTCATGGCAAATGGAAATATCTATAATTTCTTGGATATTATTAGTGTGTGGAATTTACAAATAACGATAAATCTCAATAAATTACATACATCCAAACAAGGCTCAATCCTTTTTTTTCCTAGAAAATTGACTCCAACTTTCTTTTTAAAGAAAGAAAATGTAATAATTTGAATGGAAACTTTGGTCTTGATTACCAATAATTACGTGGAAGACAAGCTTCATACATATACTAGTCAGCCAAGAAACCTATATATACTCCTAACTTTCATTTTCTAATAAAACAAAAAAAAAAGAAACCTATATTCCTTTGGGGGAAAAACAAGAACAAGAAAATCAACTTAACGCCATGTGCCAAAAAAAAAAAACAAATCAACTTAACGTGGAGGTTTCACATTTATTTTAAAATTTTACTTAAGTCTCGTTCGATGACCTGTTTTATTATTAAAAGAATAACAACAAATGGTTAAAAAACTTTTTAATACAATATCAAAATTACTCAGATCATTTGTATCTTTATTTTTGGTTTAATCATTTGTATTTGACTTATCGACCGAATAATCTGGATCAGGTTTTGAAGAGATCTAATATAGAATCGATCCTTCCAATTTAATTTTCTCCATTCATAACATCAAGATTTGAATCCTTAACCTTACTTAAAGGACCTAGTGTCTCATTCTATTAGACCGGCTTATTGTTGGTTTTATATATTTTTAGTTATTTGAATGGTATGGTTTCAATTAGTGTTCTCAAAATTAAAATATACTCCATCTTGTTTTAATTATTGATATATATATTTAATATTTTTACTTATCTAATATATCTAAAAAATTATAACCTTAAACTCTAAATTTTAACAATTACCCCTAAATCATACCCCTAAATTAAGCCCTTAAACCTTAAATTGAAAGCGCTTGTAAAATTTTTACTTTCCACCGCCAGTGTATTTAATATAAATCTATATAAAATTGTTAAAATATATTTTTAAAAAAAATCTTTCTATATGAAAAAAAATGTTGACATGAATTGATCCATAAAATATTTGAGGATATTCGCTTTGTTTTTGTGGTTTTAGATAATGTACGTATTTAGATGTTAAAATTATTATCCATGGTAGATTAATAGTGGATTCGGATAGACTTTTGTAAAAAAGAAAAAATACCGATGGACTGTCTTGGGTTTATATTATCTGAATACGCATTACTTATGTGGATTCGAATTATATATGAATTAGAATATTCAAATTCAACTTATAATTACAAAATGAAAAATATGTTTGCTTTATAAGGTGATTTAAACCTTGGTTATTTAAATGTTTGTCGATTCTGATAGTTAACGGATAATAATATTTAATTCAAATTTCGATAATAATACTCGAACAATTTATAAATAAAAAATTTAAATGATTCAATAATTATAAATATTCAATCCGTTCATTTCTAAACTACACAAATTAATGCTCATGCCCATCCATTTTTTTAAATTTCTGTTAAAAGTAAATTAGTTTTAATTTCTTTGACTATAATATATAATTATATTTTTTATGTTATCATTCATTATTTAAAAATATATTAAAATATATTATACCATAATTAGTTGATAACACGATTGATTACAAGAGTTGAACAAGTTAACATGATTAATTAAATAGATCGTAAACCAACATCACACCATGTGAGGAAAAAAATTAAGTAATAATAAATAAGACATAAAATAGTATTATACTAAACATTAAATTAGTTCACTTTGTGATAAGTTCATATTGTACTTACAATTATCAAATATGAAATATTCAATTAATTATAAAATAGAACTATCAAATAATCGGGAAATTTTGGGAGAATAATCTAAATAGAAAGTAATATTTAGAATATAGAGGATGTTGAGGATATTTAAAGATATATGTCATTTTCTACGGTGCATGGAGAAGACGCCACCTGCAGGTGGCGTCATAAGTATTTTTATAATTTTTTTAACTTAAAATGTTCACGTGCATAATAGATTTAGAAAAAATATTAAAAAAAGGAGGACGCCACCTGTAGGTGACATCTTTGCAAAAAAAATATTAAAAAATAGAAGACGCATGCATGTGGCGTCTTCCTCATGCACCGTAAGAAATGACATATATCCCCAAAGATCCCCCAATATCCCTATATTCCAAATATTACTTTCTTTTTAAAATATTCACATAAATTTGCGGAAAGAATCGAGTTATTAATCTAACAAAATAATTTATCATAAACAACCTTAGATAAGGACTTGTCTAACTTGCTATTTTAATAATTTAAAACATTTTTATTTTATTAATTTAACTATACAGGTACATTGAGCAAGCATAATTGGTAGGTTGGTAGGGACGGAGCCATGTAGAGCTTGGGAGCCCTCTTGCCCCTCTCAAATTTTTTAGTATAATTGCATTTGAAATCCTTTTTAGTTTAAATAGTACTAAAATAAAGTTTTTGTCCCTCCTGATTTTTAGATTTAAAGACTTAATAGACATTTGCCCCTCCCAATTTCTAGATTTAAAGATTTAATAGACATTTACCCCTCTTAATGTGTGATCCTGACTCCATTTTTAACGGTTGGCCAAGCTGCCCATCTTTGTTCCCTCACATTTTCTTAGATCATGGGTTCTAGATCCACTAGAAACACCTCATTCCTTATCTTAGAGTCTCTCTTTCCCCTCTTCTTTAGGTAGGATTAAGATTATGATTTGTATATAAAAAAAATCTATACATATATATTAATATTAAAGTTGAGCTAATAAAAGAATACAAAAGAAAAAAAGTAAAGTACACCAACGGTCACCGAAATTTTAAGGGGCGTTCAATTTGGTCACTGAACTTTTAAAAAATTTATTAGGGTCACTCAAATTTTATTTCACTTTCATTTTGGTCCCTTAACTTTTACTTCGCTTTTATTTTGGTCCCTCCCATTATCTTCCGTTAGAAAATGCTGACGTGGCCCGTTAGTTTTCATTTTCTTCAAGGATAAACTATATAAATGGTCACCGAACTTTTAAAATGCTTTCATTTTTGGTCACCAAAATTTTAAAACTTTTATTGGAGTCACCAACTTTTGTTTTACTTTAAAGTAACCCCATTGGTTTAAGAAAAAACTCTTTCAATGTATTAAACAAAAGTAAGAAGTAGATTTTACCTTATGATTATTATGGGTGTTAAAAAAATACCCGGCCCGATTTACCGGCCCGCCGACCCGAACCTTTAAAAACCGGGTAATTCTTTTAAAAAAATGCTCTGACTCGAGTTTTTTCCGGGTAGTTGGGTCAGGTATGGGCCAAAAGTTTTGTGTAGTCGGGTACCAGACGTGGTACTTTTAATATATTTATTTTTTAGTTTTAAATTATATTTTTATTTTAAGTTATTTAATATTTTTACCCTCGAACTAAATTTAAATCTCTAAACTTTTTCTAAGCTTGAATTATGTATTATGAACTTTTTTAATTTTTTGTATTTGGTAATTGGTTTAGAAATATAATAAATCATGTTGTTGTAAGGAAATATAGTTAAAATTATTGAATAATAAGGATGGTGTTTCATTGGTTTCTCTACTGAAATTAATACAATAAGCAATTATCAAAAGCATTTAAATTCAAACCAACGGGGTTGGTCCAAGTGGTAAGCAGCTTGGTTCCGCTTAAGCAGGTCTTGAGTTTGAAGCGTTGTGTCTGCAGAAAGTTCTCGCTAGGAGACTCACCCACCAAATTAGGTGTGCAACACCGGTTAATCCGGATTAGTCAAGGTGAAGCCTAGAAACCGGAAGGGCAACAAAAAACATTTAAATCCACTTGTGCAGGAAACAAAAATTAAAGCAGATCAATTACAAAACTGGTTACATTTTAAAAAAATGTCAATCTAAGCATTAATTTATGTACTGGATAAAAAATTAGAGAATTTAAATTTAATTTGAGGGTAAAAATATTATTGAACCTAAAATAAAAATATAATTTAAAACTAAAATATATATATATTAAAAATACCGGGTTGGGTTAGGTACCTGACTACACAAAATTTTAGGCCCAGACCTGATCCAACTATTCAGAAAAAATATCGGGTCGAGTAATTTTTTAAAAGAATTACCCGGTTTTTAAAGGTTCGGGTCGACGGGTCAGGTCAACCGGGTCAAGTATTTTTTCCTTCTTAATCATAAGGTAAAATCTACTTCTTATTTCTGTTTTTAATACATTGAAAGAGTTTTTTCTTAAACCAATAGGGTTGCTTTAAAGCAAAACAAAAGTTGAGTGACTCCAATGAAAGTTTTAAAATTTTGGTGACCGAAATGAAAGCATTTTAAAAGTTTAGTGACCATTTATATAGTTTACCCTTGAAGAAAATAAAACTAACGGGCCATGTCAGTATTTTCTAACGGAAGGTAATGGGAGTGAGCGGAATGAAAGCGAAGTAAAAGTTGAGGGACCAAAATGAAAATGAAATAAAAGTTGAGTGACCCCAATAAAAATTTTAAAAGTTCGATGATCAAAATGAACGCACCCTTAAAATTTGGTGACCATACACTAATAAAAAATAGTATTTATAATTTGTTGTATGTCCTGTTTTGTCTTTTCAGTAAGATGTTAAAAAGGCTTGAAAAGTCAAAGGCTGCAGTTAAAAGAAAGCAAGTCAAAAGCAAACACCCAAAAAGGGATGTCGGCTTTCCGCCGTTGGTTCAAAGTTATATTTTATAATTAGATCAATCAAAGGGATAAGGTTAATCATATGGACTGATGACTCAATTAATTGAAATATATATTCTTCATTTAAATTTTAATATATTATATAATTTTAAATTTGTATTGTTTTAGACTTTTAGATTCATTATATATTTTTATTAATATAAATTATTATTTTCGATTAAATTTTAATTCGGTGTAAATTTTTAAAAAATTGTAAATATAATTATTTTTATTATTATTTAAAATGTTAAAAATATAGTAAAAGAAATTGGTATAAAACATTATTTAAATATATGGTTCGGCTCAACTTGTAGCGGTGGGAGTTTGACTTTTCTCTCATAATTGGGTATGAAGAACTCCATTATTTAGTAAGAAAATAAGTTTTATCTAAAAATAATTATAAAATAAATTAAATACTAAGAAAATACATTTAATAATATTTTATAAAAAAGTCGAACACACTACTTAGTTGGCCTGGATTAATTAAAACCTTGTTTTGTCAATGCTACTTGAAATATTTTAAAATTTATTTTTTTTACTTCTAAAATAAGTGAAAAAAGTCCAAAACCTGATTTTTTTTAAAGAGGAATAAATACAATTGTTAGTCCTTTTTGTTTCAAATTCATTTTTCAAATTTTCAACCTTTTGGTATTAGGAAAAATAATAATAAATAAATAAACAAGTTTGTTAGGTTTGGGTCAAATGAAGGCTGCTTTAGCTGCGCCACCATCAACTAGCAACTACTATTACTCCATAAAATACCAGAGGGTCATCATATAATAAAATATATATATAAAAAAAACTCTTTCTTTATATTAAAACAGGATTCTAATTTAACATAAGGAATTTTTCACTTAGTTGTTGTAATGGTGTATTAAAAAAGTGCTTGTAACCATCCATTGTTAATTCGTCAACTGAAATAAGACGCTGGATAAATAAAATTAAAAGTCTATATTTTTGACGTTGTGAAAAAAACAAAATAAATTAAGAGGATCGCCTCTAAAAATAGATCTTTGCAGCAGGGAGAAATGTGTAAAGCCTCATGGGTAACAAATGCATACTCGGTTTTAGGAAAGTAAGTTTAGTTTTAGGAAAGGTATATAACATATATGCATATTTTGAAACAAAAAACTATTTTGTACCCCATTTCTGAGTTTTTAGATTTATTATTATTCTGTTGTGCATGATCCGAATTAGTTAACCAATATATTGAGTATTAGTGGTTATACAAAAAATGTTTGTAACCAGTAATTGGTTGGTTCAGCGGGAAGAGACGTTAAATTCTTTAAGTAAGGTTAGAAGTTTGAATCACGATGTCGTAAATTGAGCAATTGGGTTGAGATGTTCTCTCCTATAATAGACATTTGTAATACTTAATCCAGATTAATCAATCAATAGGTTCGACACTAATGATTATATAAAACAAATGAGTCTTTGTAAAATTTGAGTTTGAATCCTAAGTTTAAAGATCAATTTTCTCATTTTGTGACCGGCCAATTTAACCTAAAATTATTAATTCTTTTCAATCGAGCAACAAGTATCTCTTTTGAGTTATTAAAATAATTTTTTAATAAAAATGACTAAATTGAAAATATTTGTTTGGATGACCATGAAGACTATTTTAAAAGTTAAGTGATCATCGGTATATATTTTTTGAATAACAGTATAATTTATTCTTAAAAAATAATAAATTAGTATATAAGAAATTTGAGATCATACATATTTAATCATTTTGTGCTTGTGTGTTAACAATTTTTATTTTAAGTCTACAAAGTTTAACTCAAAGGAAAACAAATAAATACTAACAAGGGTTGAGAGCAATAACAAGACACATTACTCTCCTAATAAGAAAATTTGAGTTCGAACATTGAAGAAACATTATTGTAAGGAAAACATTTCACGATATAGATCATAAAATAAACATATATTTTACCAAAAGAATTTAATTTTGTTAAGGCAAATTTATACACAAAAAAATTTACAATATAAAAATATATCCTTCATAAACGTCCCAAAATCTGCCACGTGTGTAGATTCTTGTCCTTCCTAATCCTCGTATGGATGGTCTATTCACTTAGATAAGGTGGGTAAATTTAGCCACGTGGCTGATGATTTTTGTCTACTGAGTCACACGCCTCACCCGATTCAGCCCTGAGTTTGCCGAGTCTCCTCATCCCCACCTCGCTCGATATCCGACTCAGAGACATGGATTGATCCACTCCCTCTTCGTTCTCTACTCAGCATCCTCTTAAACGACAACATTCGAGCCATCGGCGATTTATAAGGTTGACTCGGACCTGACTCGCACCCATTCGACTCACTAACAAAACCTTCGGTATTTCTTCTCGGAACCTCGATCGACAACTTCCTCCTGGACTCAACGGCCGACGTACCTGCCTGTTGCTCCTCGTGCTGACACGTGGAACACAAATCGGAGCCCCGATTCGATCCAGATTCCCCGCCTGACGGTTCATTAACGGTTAAAACTACATCTCCCGGGTTCTGAGATACGGGTACGGGTCCTTCGACGGGAGTCCGACAAAGAGGACACGTGGAATGAGAGTGAAACCACATATCGATACATTCTAAATGGAAGCTATGCTTGCATTTGGGCAATAGCCGACCCGACTCGTTCTCTTCGAATTCCGACAAGCAAACGGCGCATTCGACGGCGGAATCCGGGTGGCTCTCGGAGGTGAAAGTGAAGACCGGTAGCGACTTGAGCACACGCGCATCCAGGCCGCGCGTCGCGGCGGGGGTGTTTTGGTCAACGTAGAAAACGAGCTGCCTTCTCCGTCGGTTGCGGCTGCCGTTTCGGGAACGAAGGTTGCGGGAACGGAGGAGCAACCAGCGGGCGTAGAGGTGGAGGATGAAAGCGAGTATGACGACGAAGAACAAGACGACGATGGTGGTGAGCATGATTCTGCCGCTTACAGCATAGCTATCATTGTCATCCATGGGAATACCAGAGGAACCGCCGAATCTATCGGTGTTACTGTTATCACCCATGGTTTTTTTGAAGCTTTGAACTATTTCAGCTATGGAGTCGGGTCGGAGTTTGGGTTTTCAGTTTGGAAAGAGAAGAAAGGAAGGGTTTTTAAGTTAGCAGAGATGATCGACTTTTTTAGTCCAAGACGGACGCCATGGTTGACGGTGGAATATGTTAATTTACTTTAATGCCCTTAGCCACTTTTCAACTATTTTATTTGATATTTCGTATTTTTGTTCACATTAAAATAAATGATTAATATCCTATACACAGGCGGTGGAAATTTCCTGTGTGGAAATTGAAAGATTTCACAGGTATTTTAGTTTTAGGGTATAGAGAGTTAATTTAAGGTATAGGGTTTAGGGGTTTAGGCGTAGGCGGTTAGAATTTAGGGATAGTTGTTTTAATTTAAGGTTTAGGGTTTAATTTTAGGGTTTATAGGTTAGGGTTTAATTTTAGGGTAATATGGTGAGGATTTAGGTTCTAACCTATAAACCCTAAATTATAACCTTAAACTTTAAATTAAAACAACTATCCTTAAATTCTAACCCTCTACACCTAAAACCATAAACCCTATACTCTAAACTAACTCTCTATACCCTAAAATTAAGGCGCTTGTGAAAACTTTCAGTTTTCACTGTCTTTGTATAAAATATTTATCCTTAAAGAAATTGTTAATATTGACAAAAAAAAAATTATTGAGTTTAAACTCGAGTTTTCTCGAAACAGTTCGAATTTTTATACAGCTTTTAAATCTTTACTATAATAATAGTTTATAGTCAAAATTTATATATTCTCGCTTTGATAATAATTTAAAATAATTTAATAAATTTAACATTCTGAATTTTTATACACCTTTCATATTTTGTCGTGATCATATGGAAGTCAAGGAATTATGGAATCGGCAAAAGAATTTCCACAACGGGTTTGGCGAGGTGATTACGGGACCTAATTTGGTTGGACAGACTTCTGGTTTTTAGAAACCGAATAATTTGACCGAATTGACTCGAAATAAATTTTATTCGTTTGAATTTATTTAAATTGGTTTTATCGAATTGGATCGAGTGGAATTCGAGTTTAAAAAATGAAGTATATTGGTTACTAAATATGCAGAAAATGGTCACATACATATACATTATTTAATCACATATTAAGCATCTTCAAAACATCAAATTATTCAAAAAAGTCATGTACCCTACCTTATTGCTATAGAAAAAGAAATGATTAGTTCATTACAAGTCAAGGCTATCTGATTATTTCTTAATAATATTTTGATTAGATACCGTACGAACAAAAGACTCGTTTATTTATTTATGTTCGTTTAAATTTATTCACTTATGTATTTTTCACCCAACAACTCACAATCTCTTTCATTTCACGATAGATTGAGAGAAAAAAACCCTAAATTGCTATTTAATATTCATGCATGTTTTTATCGTACTCGAACAAATTAACTATGAAGTTGCAGCTTATATTAATTAGTTTCAAGTGGTTACTGTTCCTGTTGTTTATGTTCGTTTGTGTTCATTTGCGTTTGTTTATCATTTTTAACTAACAGACATGAATGAACACATACAAGCTACATTCCTTAACGAACGAACACAAACAAGAAGTTTTGTTCGTTTAGTTGTTCATATCCGTTCGTTTGTTAGGTTACGTTAAACGAACGAATATGAATATATCTTTGTTCGTGTTCGTTCGATTAGCTTATATGCCATCATGCAATATGTATGCCATCATGTCGAAATCGTGTTTGATGTTTGAACACTTTCTCCAAAGAAATGGTCGTGTTTCGATGTTAGTACGTTACTATCACGACATATATGCTCGATTAGGAGAAAAAACGTTGTGCCACAAAACCTGCATATTTTGTCGTCATCATATGGAAGTCAAGGACTTATGGAATCCGCCGAAGAATTTCCGCAAACGGGTTTGGTGAGGTTGTTACGGGACCTACTTTGTTTAGACAGAATTCTGGTTTTTAGAAACCGAATAATTTGACTAAATTAACTCCAATAATATTTCCCCTGTTCAGATTGATTTAAGTCAAATATTTAAAAATTTCATTAATAAATTAATTGTGTACAAGCAGGTTCAATAATAGAGTGATTATGTTTATCGAACTATTATATCTATTGATTATCAGACTGATAGAAAATAACATGAATAACATTACAACAAAAGATACCTAACTGCACAGCAGATAAATTTCATACGTATTATTTTAAGATTTGTCCCTTTAAACTCGAATAATCGATTGGATGATCCGAATTTATCGAAACTTATATCGAATTTGAAACAAACTGAACTCCAAAAATAACTGGAATTTCTTGCAGAACTTGGTTTAATTTGTGGGAAGATTTGGCACCATCTATATTTTGTCTAAGCAAGTGCAGGAAGGCCCATAGGGAAATTAGAAACCATCTTTGATTACTCTTAGCATAACATACACACATGCATACATACATGTAGCTATATATGGAAAAATATGCAAGCAAGAACCTCTAACTTCCAAGACAATTCTTCATCTTAACTGGCCATGCCTTGTATGCTAATATCATACCGACTCTAGGATTCGAATAGCGGTCGCAGATGAGTCTTTTGTCGAAAAATAGATGTTAAACAATTGAGGGGTGATTTCCATGTCATCATATTGATAATCTGAGTAGAAGAAGCAAACTCTTGCACACCATTCTGATTCTTAGTCAAAGCTGTCTAAGTAGCCAAAAAACTAGACTAGCAGGCGTACGCCGTACCTATACATTGTCAATGCCACAGAGTGTTCGTGTTCCGAATCAATCGGCTCTCAATCTCAGAATTTCCTTGGCTGTCCTTGCACGAAAATAGCGCATGTGTTCCTACAAAAAAAAAGGCAGGTGAAACTCACAACTCAGCTCAAAGTAGACACCATTACACCAAATCATCGGCAAAGATTCATAAAAGATTTTCTAAGTGATTAAAGCCAAATAGTCGGACTTCATGTTCTTACGCCTCTCATATATTATTGCAGATAAGCAACACATTTTACATCCAAAGGACAATTTAGCGAACTACTGCAGTTTAATCGCATAGAACAAATGATATAAAGGGGAATTACGAGCATAATAAATCACTGTCTATGGACTTACCTGATCGAAACAAAGACTTAAGCCTCTGCTATAAAAGTCGATATATTTTAACATAAACATACCACAGTCAAACCTGTACATAAAGAAAACTGTTTAGGGAAACCATTCAAATCCCAATATGAAAAGTACATGAACTAGATGTTATATTTTCATTAACTAATTATGAGCATACTGGGGGAAAGGTGCTGTAATTACTACCTTAATTTGGCTCCCTCAAATATTTGGAGCCAATTTCCATAAAGGGTTTGTAGACTTGTAGTTACTACAAAAAGATCGTATACCTATTAAATTACTGCCACGTAACTCAAACTCGGGTGTTAGTGCCGGATATGAACACGAGTTTAAAATGGGGATGTTCCCCTTGTTCTATTTTTTCCCATTTGTTTTGAGGGTCCTTGGAAGGTCATATCTCCATGCCCATGCTGAAAATGGGCTGGAGATGGTAATTCAAGAAAAATAAAGATTTGGAGCAACATAGAGCTACTGTCTAATACATTACTTAAGAGTATAAATTATTTGTCGATGCAATAGGCTCACTAAGAATAAGTATTTCGAGAAACAATCTATAAAACATACACACCCATTCTTCTGTGTGGGAAGGTCTTCAACATATTCTTTTTCCCAAGAGATTATATCGATGTCCTTCCCACTCTTGTCCATCACTTCTTCAACGTAGTAATTTGCCTGGCACATAACAACGAATATTAAACAAGTTTCTCTAGGTTCCAAAAAAAATATTAACTCTATAAAGACCCTCCAAATACATGGAAAACCTAACATACACGTGTCGGGTACATACCCCTATCCGACATTCACACCGAAGTCCAAGTAATATAGAGGAAATGAATCTTGCAGCTAACAGGATCTTAAACATCAAATCCTCTTACATTAAACAACATAATGCACTTTAAATCAACTAATTACATGCATTCGGAATAATTAGACACCTAAAGAGAAAAAAAATGATACTGAAAATCATACCAATGCATTCAGCACTTTAGCATCTCCTCCTCTTAGTGAATCAAGATACTGGAACTTTTGATCTTTCTTATTGATAACTGCCAAGCACCAATGTATATCTTTGTGTATCGGTACAAATATCTAAGCAAAACAGGATAATTGATTTAAGGTTAAATAAAACATTCAAACGCACAATAATTGTAGAAAAAAAGGAACAAATACTTACTTTATCACAATCAAACAGGCAGTACCCCAACTTTCTTTGTGAAGTCCATCTTTTGACAGCTTTATAATTATAGCCACTCTCCCGACTCACTAACTAAGAACAGAAATGCAGAAGCGAAAAAGGTAATCGAGAAACTGTTAGTTATAAATACTTCAATGAAAGAGCAAAGTAAGGAAATCGAAACAACCTTTTTATAGAAGAAAGTGTTGAAGAAATGACATTTCAAAAACTTCTTCGGCTCTCTGTTTTCCCTTTCTTTCAATAATTCAAGATAGAGATTAATGACCTACAAAAGAGAAATTAAATGTGTTTTCAAACTGGATTACCAGCTCACGTAATTGAAGTACATCGTGATTGAATGCGGACAAATTAACGGAACACAACACAAGATATAACACTGAAAGTGAATGAAATTAACCTCATCATTCAACCATGAGCCTGGTTTCAGACATTGCAAAACTTCACCACGGATATCGATGCTTGAATTCTCATGAGAGACCAATATCCTCTTCCTGCAAAAGCAAGCACAAAATATTTTCACCACAGTGTTGTATTCATCCAATCAAATAATCAAACACTAACACAAGCATTATTACACACATGTTTCTTGCAGAGAAAGCATGGGAAACCTCAGCCATTTCTTCCTTTCTAAGAGGGACAAACGGTTCACTCGGCATCACCTGAAACTCGATACAAATGACAATGTCAATTCCAAATAGGCAAATATTATGAACAAACTTACAATTGATAACAAAAATGGAACTCAATTAAAACATTAGTAAGCAAGAGAAAATTTCACCTCTTCTTGCTCCTCTTGATTTTTCTCCAGACGCAATGCCTTAAGTTCAGCTATAAGACTCTCAGACTCATTCAACTCAATTTCAAACCCTAAACCCTTCAGCTTGTTAGTCCTCTCTGAACTATTTAACAACTTCCTATAAGCTTCTCTTTCATTGGACAAATTATCCAAAGCATTCGCCTTTTTCGAGCTCGAATTATTCAACCCAGTAACCCCAGAAGAAGATGGCTGAAAACGCCTCCCTTTTCCCTCCACATTGTTTTCCCCTTTTTCAATAACCTCAACTTCTTCAACACCATAATCACTTGAAACAAGCTCTTTCAATTTCTCTTCATTATCCTCCTCCAAAATAATCACTTCCTTTTCCTTCTTAAAGTACCTCAAAGCATCAAAAGCTTGCTTTCTCGCATTACATAATTTCTCACTCAAAAGATCCCCTCTACAGTGATTTGAATTTGAAATTGATAACCCAAATTTAAGGTGTTTAACAGGGGCCTGAATTTCTCTACGAAAATTATGCTTAGCATCTGGGTAACGAGAGATTCTCGAAACGGTACCGTTCGACTTTTCCGGGCTTCGATCCATCAAAGAAAATCTGGGTTTTTTAGAAATTTGAAAAGCTAGGAGATTTGAATGTGGGGATTTTTTTGTGCGATCGAAATGGGGATTGAAATATTCATCACCAACGCGTTTACGATTTCTAGCTAAGGCACCCATTGATGAAATTTAAGAACTTTGATCTCCGAAAATCAACAGCCATTTGAAGAAAACAACGAAAAGGAAAAGATTTTGAAGGACTTTCTAAAATCAAAATCACTAATTCAAGTAAAACGTTGAAAACCCAGAACTTGAAAGACCGGAATGATATTAAAACCCCATGAGAAAAAGGTAGGATTTTGAAACGAAAATTTCAGCAAGATCGTGTTTTTCAACTTCCAAAAAAGCGAAAATATAAATGTTAACTCGACTTTCTACTTTGTATGATGCTCTTCGATTTTGGGATTTAACTGCAGATGAGTTAGTTTGTGGGTCAAATTCTTCCATTAGTCCCTGTAATATATATATATATATGTGTTATAAATTTAGTTTGTATATTTTAATTTAATTAATATTATTTTTTTATAACTATTTGTGTCTAATTTATTGATACCTAGATTCATATGGGAACATTTTTTCCTCGTCATGTGCTAGCAGTCGAGCGGTTTTGATGTAAGTGACCTTCTCCTAGACTCGAGTGGAGCTTAGGTGTGCGGGCATTGGGGCTAAGTGGATGGCACAATGTCTCTTTAAGATGGTGTCTTAGGGACAGTTTGGGGCTAGAGGGCCCCATATCGCACTCGGCGCAGAAGTCAGGGGTTAGTAACTAGCATTCGCTAGGCCTTACTGGATACGATATTTGGATGGGCGTATTGCTTGATGGATTATGAGATAACACTTCTGAGTAAAGTCTTTGAAATTGGACGAGAGTAAGGCTGACTTGTCTGAGATGAGTTCCCTTTCAAGTGTCGTACGGCACGCCGATCCGGGCCAGGACGACATGACCGTGATAAATGGCATCAAATTTTACCAACACGATTTATCCTATTTACAATATTAATATTTAAACTCTTGACCTACTTAAAAAATTTAATGTCCCGTTTTACTGAACTAATTTAATGCTATATGATTAATATTAATCTTTATATTGTGTGAATTCTAAAATTGTAGTATTCGCGTTAGGATGAAAAAGTAGTTTATCCATTTCTTTTTATGTGATTGATTCATTCGAAACGAGTTTTGTAAGATTTCAGGTCGTTTTTAACTTAATTTATTTTATCCACAAATGCTAAGATTCAAACCTCTAATTTTAGTTAAGAATTTAAACTAATTATACTTATCAACATACCTAAACCATTCAATACAACTTAATGACTTGATTATTGATTAATCTAGAATATAAGCTCAGCAAATATGGACTTAAATCGTGTTAATTAGATACTTAAATCAATCTAATTAATCGATGAGTTAATCAAACTTATCAAGCTAAATTGGTTTTGTAAATCTGTTTTTTTTCTTAAAGCGATTCAAATTTAAGTCGATATTAATGCAATATAGATTAAATCTCTAGACAAAAATTGGAATTCAATACCAAAATAAAATGAAATTAAAACCGTAATATAATTTCATCCAATAATATTCTAATTTATACTAGTCACTTATGTTATATACGAATTTGATAAAAAAAAATTGTGAAGAATATATAAACAACAATTCATCCAATCATCAACACACATAATTAAAAATCAAACAATATTAATATTTCAATATTAAAAAAAGACTTAGAATAAATAAATCTACCGCCGACAGCGTGTAATTCTACTGCAGCCGCGTGAGTAGGGATTTGCCTGAGCTCCAGGTCGGCAGTTGTAGTACGATGCGCCACGTCGTGAGCACGGCACCGTGTTTCTCCTCAGCGCACCGTAGCTGATGTACCGAGTCGTCGCTAGAATGCGCCTGCTGATCTCGGATCCCATTGCAAACTCGGCGTCGAACTCCGACGAGTCCTCCCCGCCTTGCATCAGGCACTCGGCGATGGATCCGCGGCATTCCGATTTCATCGAGAGGAAGTGGCCGCCAGCAAAATCAATCGTCGGAGTTGAAGCTGAAACCACCACGTGGACGGCCAGGATAGCGCAAACCGCGAGGGAAACCGATAATCTAGAGCGTCGCATTTTTTGGGGTTGTGGAAATGAAAGCAGGTACGCAGGCAAGTTTCTAAGTTTATAACCGAATGGTAATAAGAGAATGCCATTGAGATTTGGATTTATTTTCGATTATGCCACTTGACTTTAACTTGGCCGATTTAAGTGTGTTAATAATTTTTTGTTGACTTTTTGACTCTTTACATTTTAATAAACAAACAAATAAATAATAAATAATAATAATAGTTAACTATCGGAGTTAGTCATCAATTCTGAAAAACGACCAGTAAAATCACTTACATTTTTAGAGCGTAAACTTTTGATCACTCAGCCGTTTGTTCTTAAATTTGTGATATCAGTATCGATATTGTTCTTGACTCGTAAAAATATAAGATTTTAAAAATAAGTCGAAGTTTAAATTTATTTGTAAAATTAACATTTAAAATCAGAAGGCATTATAATGAGGTGTGCCAACAAAGGGCCAGTTAACGGACAACTAAGATGAGAGTGAGACAAAAAGGAACATTTGATAAACTATAGGTTTTTGTGTTTGTTTCTCTTCCAAAATCATGTGAATGCTAGCGGCAAATTTTAAGCGCATTTTGTCGATATCAGTAAATAGGAATATGAGAGAGATTTTAGCGAATTTAGTTCAGATTATAATATTTAGTCCAATTATTATTTATGAGTTGTTTGAGTTTGATTTTATGAGTTTTTTTTTAATTTAGTTTTTTGTTATTAAGTTAAACTCGAGTTTAAATTATTTTATTACTTACTCGCTAAATTTAAATTTAGTATATGATCAAATTAAATTTGTTTTGAAAGATAAAAGAAGATTTTCGTTAAAAATTCATTCATAATTAAATCACTCCGAAAAATAATCGGAATTGCGGGAAGGGAAAAATAGTACATTTAATTTATTAATTGAATCAAAAGTTGATGCAAAATAGATCATAGAAAACAAATATTTATATTTTTAAGGTTAATGCTGGAATTCAAACTCATACATAAAATAATATGAGCATTTTTACTACTCGATGAATAAGTAAATTTCAAAATAGGTCATTTGTTATTCAACATCATCGTCGAAGTACTTGGAATTAATGTTTTGTTTTTCATATTTTAATATATGGATAAAATACCTATTTGGTCACCTAATTTTGTTTATATTTTTGTTTTGGTCACTCAATTTTTAAAATTTTCTCTTGTTGGTCACTCGGCCATTAAATTGACTTTTTTTTTCGACGCCACTCTTCACCGTCATTCAATCATTTTTGGTCATTTTTTTGTAAGGTGACTAGTACCAAAACATTTTCCCTCTTTCTTCTTCTTAATTTGGTTTTCATTTGAGAAAACTCAAATCAAAGCCTTCAGTTGGTCTTATCTTGGTTCAATCTCCACCCTCTGATCAAAATGAATTTGAGATATGCTATTTTTCTCATCGTTCATATTTGAAAGAAAATACTTTGACGTCAATAAACTAAAAGGAGTCCGAAAATCTAGATTTCAGAGAATTTTTTTTATTTGCATAATTTAACCAAAAAAACTAAACAATGTTAAAGAATGAGCAGCTGAGTGACAAAAAGAGCGAAATTCAGGAGTTGAGTAAAGAAATTGAAAAAAAAAAATTGAGTGACCAAAACAAAAACGCGGACAAACTTAAGTGACCAAAAAAGTAGTTTATCCTTTATATATATATGGTTATGATCCACTTACACTATGTAAAACTCAACTAATTTTACACTAATTCATAGGCATTAGATGAGTGAAATGGATGGATGAGATTAACTCCTTACTCTCTTTTTTCTAGGTGATAATCTTCATATGTACTATTTCTAATCTCATCCATCCATTTTACTCATCCAATGGTCATGGATTAGTGTAAAACTAGTTGAGTTTTACATAGTGTAACTGGATTTCATCCCCTACCTCTATATATATATATATATAAAGCAACAACAAGGATTATTTGAAATAAGAGACTGCTTTTTTCTCAGCAATATGAGTTTTATTGATTAGGAACTAGGTTCATGCAGTATGTATCTATTAGTTGGATTTTTTTATTTAACTGGGTTTGAGTACTGATGAGGTGGATTATGGACGACGATTCTTTTAATCTAATTTATTATTCACAGTGTTAGGACTCGAATTCTGAACTTGCTTAAGGAATATCAATGGGTTGACGGTGGTTGGATACCTTCTAATCCGTATTCCAGGAGATCGATCGAGGAGAAAACCTAACACCACTTGCTGATAAGACCGATAATCTGCGTGCTCCGGCAATTTCCATTTCCGCAGTTAGGCTTTTCTATCTCCGGCAATACGAAGCAGCAAACAAGGGACACAAATCTGTCGTAAGATGTGGCATCAAAACATGAAGATCAAGTTGGTGCATAAGAGTGATTGAAGTTAAAAATACGTTTATACTTGAAATTGACAAAAAAAAAACGATTAATTGAAATTGAATCCGAAACTTAGAAAAACGATTTGAAAATTCAGTTTTGGTATAAGTTCTTTTAGAAAATTATTTCAATATTGCAACCGAACATTTATTAAATTTACCGTATTATTAAATTTCATAAATGAAGTAAAAAGTATATTTACCTTGGCCCTCGCTTAAAAGTTTGTTTAAATACTTTTTTCGTCCATGGCCCTCGCTTGAGGAAACCATTTTTTGATTGATGGAGCTCGGACCTCCCGGCGTCAACTTGGTCGTCCCCCGAAGCCATGACGATTTAGAAGGTATAAAGGCATTGTTGGGTTTAGATGGTTCTGAGAAAATTGTGAGTTTTTTTCTTTCTATTTTCTTCCTCGTCTCTCTTCAAATTTCGATCTTTTTTACTGTGTTTGGGCTGGCCCTCCGACTCTTACCGACATTTCTAGGCCACCTCTCAAATCACCTTACCCTTCTCTTCGCTATATTGTCTGGTTTTTCCGTTGCCAAACTTGGGTTTGATTTTATCCTTGGCTCCCCCGTGTTACTCCGTTTCAGTGGCTCTGTTGCTATTGATGGTTTGACTAGTGGGGGTTCAATGGTTAGAACGTTGTCGTTCTACCAAGATTGTTGTAGCTCATTAGCAGTTTTTATCGTCCCTAATAGCCTTGCCGCCTCACCTTTTAGTTGTCTCTATGGTCTCTGCTGGAGATCCTCCGGTGATGCGGAGTGAGAATTTTATGGTTCAAGTAGTCATATCCGATCAAAGAGCTCTCTCGGATAAATCTTTCAGGTCACCAGATACGTTGTTGTCACCCTTTCGGTCTGTGGCAACCATTTACTTCATCTGCAACTGTTGTAAAATTAGAAAATAATTTTTTAAAAAATAAGTGAAAATTAAAAAAAAAATATTTTCAATGAAAATGTTTTATGAAAGTGAAAATATGAAAACAAAGGTTTTAAATTTTAACTTCATTTTAATTTGTGATCAATTCCTTCTAATACCATTTTTTAAAACTTTAGTTTATGTTGGGAGGCTCGAACTATCAACCGAGTAGCCAAGAGGGGGTGAATTAGATTTGTGTTTTGGTGGATGAATGGCTAAGAAATAAAATTGTGACACAAAGATTTATAGTGGTTCGACTTTCTAACCAAAGTTTACCTCCACTACCTTAGCTATCCACACTAAATTTTTTTCAATTCACTACTATAAATTCTTCCTTTTTTACCAGTTCAAGACAACCCTATTTTCAATAGCTAAGATATAACCACTTTAGTTTTTCCTTAGACTAAACTAGAACATCTCCTTTTTACAATGTTTGTTTGGTAAACTAAATACTTTACCAGGTGGGTGTTTACAAGATTGAAGTTCACAAGAGTGTAAAGAATAAAAACAATTTACACTCTATATACACTATATACAAAAAGAAATGAAGAAATAAGACTTGAAAGCTAATTTCTCTTGATCATGAAACTTGTATATGTTATCTTATCTTCTTCAAGTGTCCTTGTAGTGTTTATATAGTATTGAATGAGTTTCTAGCCGTGTATAGCCGTCGGGGATGAGTCATAGCCGTTGGGAATGCAAAATAACCGTTACCTACAAAAAAATCAGCATTTATAATTAGAGGGGTCGATCCTTTTTCAAAAAATATAACCGTTATAGCCAAGCGATCAATCCCTTAAACCAAGGGATCGATCCTTTTGCACTTGTGTCTGGAATAAAAAGATTGAGGCATTCTGTCCACAAAGGGATAGATCCCTTGATCTAGGGAATCGATCCTTTTTGCCTTGAGATCTGGGAATGACTTTTTTAAAGTGCAAAAACGGATCATATTAATTTTGAAAAAATTCGGCTAAATTGGAAAACATTCGAAACAAAATTTTCAAGTTTGCTTAGACTTTGAATTATTTTTAAAATATTTGAACAAATCCAGAATATTTTTTTCACTTAATTTGTTATATCAAAATACTAATTCAACAGTTTTTTTACTTATATTTTATTTATAATAATAATATTGTAATTATATAAAATTTTACTATTTTCATTTTTAAAAACAAGTTGCTATTCTTACCACCAAACATATTTTTTATTTTTTAAAAAATTAAAATAAAATAAAAATTATTTTCTAAAACGAAACATATTCTAAGCTTTCCTCTTCTTCTGCGTCACCTTCTTTTATGACTTACATCATTCTCCATTTATTATTTCCTTTCTCCTTTTTCTTTTTCTCCCACTTTCTCAGGAAACAAACAGCTCAGCTGGAAGGGAATTGACCACTCAATATCAATGTCATTGCAGCCCATTCAACCAAGGATGGGTTTCGACTGCCATAACCGACTGAAATAAAATTCCAGCATAACTTTTTTCTTGGTTGGATTTTGTTTGCAATTCAACACGTGTTGATAAGACTCCTATCCACACGAGTTTAGAGTGCCTGTAAAAATAAAAATGAGGCTAAGATTTGAGGAGCACGTGCTGTAAATGTTCCATGCCTTACCAAAAATTCGAAATATTTGTGCATTTTATGATCATACGGAAATTTGAGATTTAAGATTAAAGAATTGTGGTCATTTTATTTTCTAAAATTTACGGAGTTTTTTTTAATGAAGTTTATGTTCTTATTTGCATTTATACGATTTTTATTAACAGAATCGTATAATTTTTATTCATTAAAAAAATTTAAAAATTGAAGTCATTTTATTCCCTTACTAGTTTCGTTCATGGATTATGTTTACTTATTAATTTAAAACCAGTTCGATATGTTTACTTATTAAATAAATAAATTTAATCGAATTTAGTTAAACAATATCAAAAGATTTAATTTTTTTTGAATTTGATTTGAACTTAAAAGTAATATTTCATCGAACAATAACATGAAATGAAGGTGCTATCTTGGAGTTGATAAAACTTAAAAGTATTTCTGAATTTAAATTTAAATTTAAAACCTTATATCTTTAATTAAAAACTTAGATTTAAACTTCTTACCGCTTAAACTAAATTGAATTATATCTTAATCTCAATATTGGACATCATTTTTTTGAAATATATAAACTCCTACCGTCCAATTTATATCTTGGAATTAACTACGTGGATAAAATGTTAGAACTAAACACGAATCTAGTATTTTTGTCTACTTCGAAAACAGCACACGATATCTAATTTTGGCTGCACATTTTCCAGCTTTCAAGCTCAGCTAATAATTAAAGCAAGATACACGCAAAAATCATAAATCTATATTCATGCCCGTTGAGTCGACTAATTAAAATTTTGATGTTCATTAAATAAGATATTTTGAATTTTTTCTTTTTTAAATGAAAACTGAATTGTATTAAAAATAATAGAAGATATTATAAATACAACACATTCAGAAGAAAGTATAATGTGAACTAGTTCACCAAAATTTCATACAAAAATCTAAATATGCAAAGAAAAGTAAATATTTTTATAGAGATTAACATACAGTCAAAATCTAGAAGCTTTCCTGAATCTCCTTGTCTTTAACTCAAACGAGATGTTTTACGGGGTGAAAAAGGAATAATAAGAGAACCAAACTATCATGTAGATTGCTCTGCTATCTAGGTCTGATTACATTGGCAAAGCAATCATCAATTGAGTGGAGATCTATTTTTCTATTACCACCGACAGAATCAAAGATTAGTGCTATGAAGATCTTTGTAGGAACACCAAAAGAGCGCTAAGGTATGTTGAAATCATGCCAAAACGACAGATGAAACAAACCACAAAAAATAAAGAAAAAAACGTGTCACAAGGACATAGGGAACGTGTGCCAAAAAGGAAAAGATTCTTATCGAAAATATGAAAAAAGAAAACAAAAAATAATAAACTCTATTGATTGACAACCAATACTAAGATTGATTGTCGACCATCGACCAACAAAACTAAAGAAACAAGAGGCAGCGTGAGGTAAAAAAATGATGAAACTAGGGTTTTTCTTGAATATAAATTTCGAAAGATGAATATAAATAGAAATAAAATAGGGTATTACGGTCTAATTACTAAATCATTAATTCAAAAATTAAAAATTAATATAATTTATCTAATTTTAAAATTGACAAAAACCTCAAAAGTAGTTAAGGTAAGAAAATGAGTGGCTTCTCCTTAATTTGCCTAATTTTAAAATTAATAGAGACCTAGAAAATATTTAAACTAAAAATAGGTCAAGGATAAAAAAAATTGTTAGAAGATCAGTTTTGTTCTCTGCTTAGATATTTTATCATTTTTTTTAGGTATACTCATTATTATCTAATTTATTGACTGACATTAATCAAGTATTATAAAGTTTTATTATTAGGATTTAGGACGATTCTCTGAAATTAATTTGCT
This sequence comes from Hibiscus trionum, assembly GCA_030270665.1. Classification (NCBI taxonomy): domain Eukaryota; kingdom Viridiplantae; phylum Streptophyta; class Magnoliopsida; order Malvales; family Malvaceae; genus Hibiscus; species Hibiscus trionum. The sequence continues at coordinate 5,324,145 of BSYR01000044.1, forward strand.
CAATTCAAAATATATAAAATTAGATCTCTAATATTATTTAAGAAATCTAATATCTTATCTTACGAGACCAACTGATTATTGGTAAATATTTTTTTTTGAAAATTATTATTGGTAAATATTTTATTTGACTCAATATTGGATATAATATATTTTCATATACCTACCATATATGATAGATGTTCATGTACATTTTATCTTGCAAGTTGGCATTTTTGTCTGTTTTTCGTTTTCCTAGCAAATTAATTTCGAATTGAGACCAAAAATAAAGACCATTAAGGGATCACACTATCCTTCCATACATATTGGATAGACCTACACGTGACATTATATATTTATATCAATTTTATTATATTAATAATTTATATTATATAAATTTTAAGATATATATATATATATATATTGCATCTTATTTATATCATATCGGTACAATTAATATTGCAAATTTTATTTAGAGATAAAAAATTACAAAAAAAAGTGAAATCAAAGGAATTGAGAAACACCCATTTTTATTAACAATCACTTGTAGTAATTTACATAAGAAACATCAACATTGCAGTTTCGATTCTTTGCACTGTATATATTTATTACAATTGATCGAGACAATGCATTCGACATGTACATAACCATTGAAGATGTGTTTGTTTTGTGGTCGTTCTATAGATAATTTAACATTAATTTTCTTAATTCTAAATCTTAAACCGTTCGAGCTTCAAATAAGAAAAAAAAGGCGAAAGATTGAAGATATCGAAATTACATATCCCTCACTTCAAACATATTACGGTTTTTTACGACGATATCATACATATGCATGGATTTGAACTTGTTGAAATCTTTGGGGAGGGAAATCAGATGGACAGTGGATCGTTTGTGGAACTGAAGAAGATCGGGATCATCGTAGTATCTTTCCCACCCTAGAGACGACAGTTTACGCTCGAGAACAACGTATGAAGTGATCACTTCGTTGGACGGTGTGTGTACGAGAAGCTTTCGACGGGTGTTCGAACCCTTTCGACTTCCGTCTAGGGTGTCAGCCCCGGGATTCTCGACCAGACGTACTACGCCGTTCTTGAAAACCCAAACTCCGGACATTGATGTTTGTATAGATTAAGCTATTGGATGGAATAGAAGTGGGGGAAATGTAGCTATAATTAAGCAAGGCTGTTGGTGATGGGGTTGTAGTAGTGTAGGGTATATATATAGGTGACTTGAGGCATTGAAGGTTGGATTGAAAGGGAAAGAACGAGAGAGACAAGGTATGGGATGGTTTAGTCATAGGCATAGGTCATGTGGGCCTAAAAGTTAGAGGATGGAAAGGGAGGGAAAGTGGGGGAGAGGGTCTAAATGTCATTATCCATATCGATACGAAAGATTTTGTACCTAAAAATTTATTAGATATCACAATCGTATTTACCGAAATCATCTATATGTATTTTGAAATTAGTTTTGAAATATAATTGATATCATATTTATAACTTTATCTATATCGGTACGAAAGATTCTGTGCCTTGAAGTTTATTAAATATCGTAAACGTATTCACAGAAATCATCGTAAGATATTCACATCGAGTCTAAACTTGAGTAGCCATGATCTTAATGACCATTAAGGTTAGGGCTGCTAAGGGGAGATGTACCATCGATGTGGGCATTATAGATCGAAGGGAATCCATTTTCTAAAAGAGAAAGAAAGAAAAAAATAGTAAATCCTTTTAAATTAACCCCACCATGGGAATATTCGCCTTTATTTTTGTATTTTTAGCAAAAATATTGGAAATAATCGACAGGCTAGAAGCCTAGTCGAATATGTCGACTTTATATATATGGTTAAAAATTGTAATGTAGATTGAATAAGAATGTATAATAAAATCTAAATTTATTTTCATTTTAATGTATAAAAGAATTATATATATATTATGAAGAGCTAGTTATTAAAAAAATATTATTAATAATAAGTTAATAAATATTTTTAAGTTAATAAAAATTATATACCATCAACTCAATGCAATCGATATTCGATAGGGAATCCATGGCTTGCTGGGCATCATCGAAAAAGAAAGTGTAAAAAAATTTCAAGGTTTTTATTTTATTTTATATGCTACATGAATAAATGCTGTCTTGCAAATTAAAGTAAATTTAGAAAATGTTCAAGGGCTGGATATTCGATAGGTTCAACTCATTTAGAATAATTTTTTTAAGGATAAAGATTATTCGAGATTGAATTTATGATTCAATATTAATTAGGACTAAAGTAATACTTCTATTATTGCAATACATATTTATTCGACTTTCTTAGAACTAATCTTAGATCAGGTAATATTGATTTGAATTTTTGAAAAAAGTTTAGATAATTTTTTTTGAAAATTCAAACTATTTAATATTTTTATTGTGTTCTAAACTAATCTGAACTGATTAAATTAAGATAATTTTTTTGAAAATTCAAACTATAACTCAATTCGAATCATATACACTTCAAAAGAAATTGAAAAAGGAAAAAAAGAGAGAGAAAATGCTAGATTCTAGTTGATGCGTCATATTTTACAACTCAAACTTTATTTGAAATTTTTCGAGTGGAGTCGTGTTTATAAAATTCCAAGTTGAGTCAAGACGAATCAAGTATTTTCACCTCGAGGCGAGTTATTCGATTTTTTTAAGTCGAGTTAAATTTTACTCACCCCTAAATTCTGGCACCCATATAACCCCAACCAAACCCAAACCATGTGCATGGGATTGTAGAACTTTAAGGAGCATAATCCTCCTTTATCGAGCACCATGGTCGCACCAATGGTGGTGTCCCAACCCCTCCTCCTCGTGCTGTATGGTCCTCCCGATAAAGACCTAATTCTCATTCGTATTTGAATCTTAATATTTATATTTTTTTATTTATTATCAAATTTACCTAATTGCAAAAGAAATTATTTGAAATTAAATTAAGTTTTGGTTTCTAAAATTTCCGGTTCAATCGCATTTCCTCATCAGTTTTAAATTAGTTAAACTGGGTATTAGCCCTTCACTTTTTTGTTTTGAATATTTATTAGATCTATGTTGATTTTGAAATTAGACGGATTAAACAATAACTCTCATTTAAGTTAACTACAATTTAAATCCTTGTCAAAACAATTTATCACCTAATATTTCATCCTAGTTTAATTAGTATTTAATAATTAAAAATATTTTTATTTAATTTTAATTTTAAAATAGAAAACACGACTTTTCCGCCCATGATGCTTACCATTTCGGACCTAGATGAATCGTTAGAAAATCCACCAATCCATATCCGTGAGAATCAATGGAAGGACATTTTAGAACCCAAAAGTCGGAGAAATTATTAAATGCAACTTGCTTACCATGTTATTCGTAGTTTCAATTAATAAAATTCATCCATCTTATTTTTAAGACGAATTCTTATATTTTTCTTTCGTGTAAATAAGGAGTGGATAGTTATTTAAAAGTTATTTTGAGATGGATGAATTTTATTAACGAGGATCAAGAATGTTGTGGTGAGATCTCACCCACACCAGCTCTCTAAATCCTAAGTTGAATATTAATTCAGTTGGTACAGTTATTGTTTTTTTCTCAACCAATAATTTTTACTATTAAAAACTGCATAACAACATCAACATTTAGGAATGCTAAGAGGTCGGCTTTTTGGCCGACCCGCATCCAATCTGAAATTTTAGCACATCCACTTGAATTTTATCCAAAAATTTATGAATGCTTCACCAGACTCTATTCTAAGTTTAGAGTAAAAATTCGAATCCGAATTCGGTCCAGCTCGATATAAATAAAAATATTTTTTATTTGTATTCGATAAAATATGAAGTTAATTAAAAAATACAAACAAAGAGGGAGATTACAATAATTATTCTATTTTTATTAGACAAAATAGGGAGATAATTGAAAAATATATAAAGAGGGGGCATTATAGTAATTATACTTAAATATTTATAATAAAATTAAACTATTGTTTTAGATCAGTCATGTGTTTTTCATTATAAACCTAAATCTGATCCGACCCAACTTTACCCTAAAAAACAAATTCGACAATAAATCCATACTATGTCACAAATGATGGTCGAGCATGGGGAAGAGGAATGATGAAATATTAGATCAATTGTACAAATAAAACTACAAAAAATGTGGTGTTTTACTAACGTTTTAGATCAATTTTAGTCGTTACACAACTAACGACTAAACGACAAAAAAAAAACACAATTCGAAAGTAGGGTCGTAAAATGAGAGTTTTTAAAGTTGAATGATCATAACAGAAACATTATAAAAGTTTAGAGGTTAAATCTATAATTTATCCATTAATAAATGTTGTTTATGTGAAGATATTTGGGAATACCCTTAGTCACTAGGAAGCTTTCCATTCGTGATTGTTGTGTGCTGGTAAAAAAGGTGAAGGCTAAACTGGATCAATGGTCGAGTAGGAGAGTTAGCTATGCTGGGCGATTGCAACTTGTTCGAGCTGTTTTGTTCAACATAGTGAACTATTAGTGCAAGCAGGTGCTTCTTCCCAACAGCGTAATTCTGAAAGTAGAACAACTATGCAGCATATTTCTCTGGAAGGGACGAGATGTTTCAGCACAAGGGGCTCGAGTTAGCTGGCAAAAAGTTTGTCTTTCCAAGAATGAAGGGGGCTTGGTGTCAAGGATCTAAAGACTTGGAACAAAAGTTGTTTTATCCAGCTGATGCAGAAGTATCTCATAAGTAGTGGCACTCTGTGGATTGCTTGACTGAGGGAATATGTTTTTAGAGGGACTGATTTCTGGCAATTGGAGTGTAAACCCCACTTTAGTTGGTGTATACGGAGGATGCTCAAGCTTAGAGAAGTTGCCCAACCTATTATCTCATCTGGAAATGCTTCAACAACGAGGTCTATTTGGGCTGAGATTCGTGGGATAGCTCCGCATGTTGAGTGGCACAAACTAATATGGTTCCCCAATCATATTCCTAAGCATGCATTCATTGCATGGCTGACAGTTCTCAACCGTCTTCCTACTAAGGATCAGCTGAGTTGAATAGGAATTGAGGTGGGAAATGGAGTGTGTGTGAACTGTATGGAGAAATTAGAAACTCGGGATCACATCTTCTTTGCTTGTACTTATTCGCAAGGAATATGGGATGATGTGCTTCAGCTTTGTGGCTTGCATCGAGCTGTGGCTAATTGGGATGATGAGTTACGATGGGGCATACAGCAACTCAAGGGGAAGTCACTCATTGCATTTGTGCTCAAACTGGCTTGACAAGCTTTCGTCTACTACGTGTGGACTGAACGGAACCGGAGATACTTTCGTGGCACTTCTAGAACTACTGATACTTTGTTAGGTTGTATTAAAGATAATATTTGTAATAGAGTACAATATACGAACACTAAATTAAACACTATAAATAAAAATATTTGTGCTGTCTGGAGAATTTTTTGAGATAGCTGTCCAGGGATTGGTATAGGGTTTGATGTAGCAGTTTTTCACTGCTTCTTAGATAATAATATTACAATAATTATCAAAAAAAATATTGTTTATGTGAAAGCAAAAAGAACCTCGTTGTTTTAATTTTTTAAAATATATCACCCAATATTTTATTTACATCTACAACAGTCCCTAAATTGTATTTTTTTTTTAAAAAAATCAACAAATAGTTTTATTTTATACTTTTGAGAATTTTTCATACATTACTTAGAGCATCATCGTATGCCATTGGAGTGCATGCATGCATGCATGCTGAGGGGCCGGTAAATCCTTCCTCCGATCAATTCTTCGCCGTCTCACCAGTTTCAGCAGTATAATCCGTTTCAGCCTTCTTAACAAAATGAGACAACATCGATTTAGTCACCGGCGAAGCCACAACTCTTTCCACAACGTCGGGGCTGATAACACCGGATTCCGCCATTTTCATGATCGGAGTGAAGAGCAATATCTCATAATACCTGTCTTCCTCCACGGGGGAAGTTTCCACACCGGAATTATACTTCTCTCTAGCCTTCTTAACGTACTCAGCTATAGCCGATTTAGTATCCGGCGACGCTACCATTTTCTTCATCACATCGGGAGCTATTAATCCGGCGTCCGACAATGCCATCATCGGGGTGAGGAAAATCGTGGTGAAATACCGTTCTTCCGCCGCCGGCGAAAGTTTTCCATCGTCATCTCCTTTGGCAACGGTTTTAGCTTTCTCGATGAACTGAGCTAGCTTCGATTTAATCTCGGAGGACGACACGACTTTCTTCAGTACATCGGGAGCTATTAATCCGTCATCCGTCATTTGCATCAAAGGCCAGAAGAACATCGTCGACAGACATCGTTCTTCCTCGTTGGAGGAAAGTACGACGTCGATGTTGTCTTTCGAGTTGAACTTCGCCTCTTCGATGAACTTGGCTAACCTTGTCTTAACCTCCGTGGACGCTGCAACTTTCTTGGCATCATCAATGGTGATTAATCCCACGTCCGCCATTTCCAGCAGAGGGGTGAAGAACATTGTAGAGAACAGTCTCCCTTCTTGCTTAGGGGAAAGTGCTAAAACACTAGGCACGGCGCCGTCGGTCTTTTTTGCCTGATCGGAAGTCCCCTCGGCACTCTTGCTAGCATCTCCGGCAGTGTTGGCCTCGGTTCTGACGAAGTCTTTGATTTGCTCGTCGTGCCCTACCGCGGACTGGGTAGAAAGCAACAGGGCAAATGAAAATACAATAAATGTGATCTCCGCCATGGTTTTATTTTTTAAAAGCTAAAAGAATAGAGTTTTCGCCGGTGGTGCTTGAGGATGGAGATGGGACGGGATTTAAAGTGTTTGAGATGAAGTATTTGTGGCGGATTTAAAGACTCGTTGACTGGTTTAGTGCCTAATGGCCATTCACGTGTAGGGTAAAGGTAATTTTGCTTTGACATTTTCAAAAAGCACTGTTTTTTTTTTTTTTTTTATCAATAATTTGTTGTTTTTTAATTCTAATTATCTTTGTTATACTTCACGATGGGGCGGGAAATTAGGGGCGTAAATGACCGAGCTTGAATAGATAAGATTATGTTTATGTTTGTTTGTTTATTTTTAAAAGTGTTTATATTTTATTCATGTTCATTTAAATTTTTAATATTGTGTTCGTGTTTGTTTATTTATTTTTGAAGGTGTTCGTTTGTTTAGTGTTCGCAAGCGTGTTCGTTTAAGTATTTGCGAACATGTTCATTTAAGTGCTCGCGAACATGTTCATTTAAGTGACGGCGAACTTATTTTGTTTATATATTCAGAAATGTTAACTAAATTAACAATAAATAAATAAAACAAAAGTAACAAAATAAAAGTTATATTTCAACGTGAATTTATATAACATTGTTAGCAACAACAAAAACTAGTATTTAGATGCATTCCACAAGCATTTTTATCTTATAAACGAGCTTATACACAAGCTTATAAACGAAAACAAATATTTCATACTCGTTTATTTAACTTAATAAACAAACGTGATATATATGAACAATTCGTCGAACGCTCTTTACACCTCCGCTCGCAATCATAAAAGTGGTTTAAATACGTGATTATTAGATCTCTAATGTTGTCATATCTTATATTTAAGGAATTTTAAATTTCAGATTCTAAGTTTTGAATAGGAGAAAGGTAATATTAGAAGTTCGTATGTGGAAATTATTTTTCTCGTTAATAATACATGAAATAATTTTTGAAAATGAGTTGTTATTCCATATATTCAGGGACGGACGCAAGATTTTATATTAGAGGTGTAAACTTTTATATTTAGTAAAATTATATATAATTTTGAAAATTTCAAGGGATACGAAATTAGATATTAATATAAAATTCAAAGGAACGTTTTAAAATATGAATATTTGAAATTTTAGGGGTGCAAACGCATCCTAACACCTATGGGTGTTCACGAGCGGTTAACCGTACTGAAATGACTTGTTGGTATGGTTACTAAAGTCTTTGTTCCATATTTTAATAAACCGCTACCGTCCCTTTTAAACCGATTATCGCCTAAGTGGTTAACCGATTTATTCAGTACAGTTACTTGGTTTACCACGAACCATTTTACATTTAGTATTATAAATATTTTTTTGAATAGTATTATAAATAATATACATATTTATCAGTATTAATTTTAATAGCTTAAAAAATATCAATGCAAAGAAACTTAAATAAATTTTTTTTTTTGAATATGCTGGTGTGATGCAAGGGTAGCATCTGTTCAACTTTCTTTTAGCCTTTTTTTCAAGGGAGGCACACACAGCATGCAATACTGGTGCTCGATCCCGGGTCCCAAGGGATGATCAACATCTACCTTTGCCACCAGGACACAAGGGGATGAGCAACTTAAATAAATTCTTAAATACTATTAAGCTCGACATAAACATAAGTAATAATAAAAGAAATCAGTAACTCAGTGTACTTCGTAACTTAGTAAATAATTACTAAAAATATTTTTAAAATTTTTGTTTTGATTTTTTCAGTTACCATTTCACCAAAAGATCTTAATAGTTACAGTATCATGTAATCGTTAATTTTATCGATAAGATTACTATACCATTTTAGCCAAAATTTTTCAGAACAGTTACCTATCATTTAGTTCAGGCTTTTCGGAATTTTTGGTACGATATATCAGTTCAAGTGTTTATAAACAACCTTACAGTAACACTACTCGATCCATCCCTGTTGACAATATTTTTTTCTTCAACAAGTGGACCTATAATATTATCTTATGTCTTATTTATGGGATCCTAATTCCTAAAATCTAACGTCAAACACTAAATGCTAAATAATACACATGACAACATTATAGGTCCACTTCTAATAATGAAGGGTGAAGAGCAAACAATTTAAAAGAAAAATAAGGATTAAATTGATAAAATTTTTGAATATGAAGAGTTAAATTTATTAAACTATTTTAAATTGTGATCAAGTTGATACAGTATATAAATTTTAAAGAGTAAAATTATTATTATATCATACAACATTATTATTTCGTCTAATATTTAAGGACATTGATCTGTTAGTAATAATATTTTAATTGAGTGACTCAATTATAATTATTTGGGAAAACATGACCTGTTTGTAACATGTCTAATAACTGAGTGATCTGGGATCTGTATTTACCCAAAATAATTTTAATTTTAATTTCAACTTTAATTTAATTTTATTGTTTTCTTTCCCTTCTATTTGGCGCGTATATAAACAACCGACCCATTAAAAAGCACCAAAAAAGGAGAGAGAAAAAAATCAAACAAACGAAAATTACTCGGAAAAACTGAAGCCGAGAGAGAAAGTGAGAGAAAGTTTAGACAAACACCAAACTAAACAAACAAAACCCCAAAAAAACATCAGACAAAACAGTTTTTTTGTTCTTGTTTGTGTAAGAAAGGAGGAAAAGAGAGATATATGAAGTTTCTGATTTTCTTTTAATTTTTGGTCTTTTTTCTCTATTTTTTTCGTTATCTATATAGAAATAAGACGTACATAGCAATTTGATCGCATTACAGTTAAGGTTATTTGGGGTTGTTGTTCGTGCGTTTAATGGAGCGGGACCCAGAGTCCGATCCGCAACCGGAATGGACTGCTCCGGGACCCGAAACGGGGCTCGAAGGTAAAGAGTACTCGTGAAATTTTCGTTTTCGTTTTGTTTGTTTATTTATTTTGTAATGCGCGATTTGATATGGGGTTTTCGTTTGAGATGCAGAGCCGGTTTGGCGGTTGGGATTAGAGGGCGGGTCGGAATCATACCCGGAACGACCCGACGAAGCTGATTGTATTTACTATTTGAGGACTGGGTTTTGTGGCTATGGTTCTAATTGTCGGTTCAATCATCCACGTGATCGTGCTGGGGTAATACAGATTGTTTGATCTAATTATTCTATGTTTTTTTATTTTGTTTTTGTTTGATTATGGTCTTTGGAGTGATGGGGTTTCGAATTTTGGTGTTAACATGCTAAGTTTCCTTTTCTGTGACTGAAATAGTGTAATTGGGAATCAAGATTTTTGTAAAAAATTGATGATCATATGTTTTGATTGGTGAAAGAAATGTGATGATGATGATTGCTTTAGGTTATGGGAGCTGGAAGAGGCGGCGCCGGAGAGTATCCGGAGAGAGCCGACCAGCCAGTTTGTCAGGTAATTTTTGTCTAGATTGTTTCTTAAATGTTTGACAAATTAGAGATATGTATGCCGAAATAGTACAATTTCAATAATGTGCGTCTCCTAATTCTTGGAGATAAACTTAAGTTAATGTCACTTTTTTGTTTGTTTAAAGGATAGAGTTTTGGTTTTATGTTGTTTACGGTTTTCGTCTTTATTGATTTGCAGTATTTTATGAGGACGGGGGCATGCAAATTCGGTGCTTCCTGTAAATACCATCATCCCAAGCTGGGAGGTAGCTCTGTGCCACTGAATTATTTCGGATATCCATCACGCCCGGTTTGTGTCACCTGACATTAGCATGAGCTTTAGATACATATTGTTAAGCTTGTGGAATAATTGATCAATCTTTCGAACAGGGTGAAAAGGAGTGTTCTTACTATGTGAAGACGGGGCAGTGTAAATTTGGTGCAACATGTAAATTCCATCATCCTGCCGTGCCAGCTATGCAGGTTCCAGCACCACAAGTTGCACCTGTGCCTACACCAGTTCCCGCTCCAACTGTTTATTCGACGGTGCAGTCACCATCTGGCCCTTCCTCTCAACAATATGGAGCTGTAATGGCAAGGCCTCCCTTGATGCCAGGCTCATATGTTCAAGGCCCCTATGGTCCTTTGCTACTTTCCCCAGGTGTTCCAAGTTGGAATCCGTATCTGGTAGGTGTTTATTCAGTTCCCTCAACATTGAGTATACTGTTAAATATTATGTTTGCGGTTGTTAATATGCTTGGTGCAGGCACCTGTCAATCCTGGTACTCAGCCCACTGCTCGATCAAGCTCAACTTTTGGGGCAATGCCATTATCTCCTTCAGCACATGCCTATACTGGATCTTATCAATTTGTACCGTCCGGTTTTGGGCCTTCAAGTAGTATTCAGGAGGATGAGTCTTTTCCAGAGAGACCTGGTCAACCAGAATGTCAGTATTATATGAAGACTGGTCGTTGTAAATATGGATCCTCCTGTAGATATCATCATCCACCAGAAGTGTTTGCACCAAAAGCAGATGTCAACCTCAGTCCTCTCGGTCTTCCACTTCGTCCCGTAAGCATTTCATAAATTGTCCTAGAAATATGATGCTTTATACAAGATTGGATTTAAATTTGGTAATGTTTAATACATACTTCTGGTCACTGATTGCTCAATTGTTTTTGCAACAAATTGACACATCCCAACTATTTGTTTCCACTCAATTTGGTAATATTTTGGGTGCCTAGCATGACTAACATCATTTTATGCCAATTCTTGGAGTCTCTAACTTGAACTTTGTTCTAGGGAACCCTGTTTCGGTTATATGTATGGCAGATAGCGCATTTAACTTGTTTCGTGATTCAAATGTTAATTTGCAATTTGTGAAAGCACTTGTAGTGCAAATTTCTGTTTTTGTTTGGACCCCGTAACTGATGATTGGAAGTATCCTTGGCGTGCACTTCAGTAGATTGTTACTACATTCCACTTGTGAAATTAAAGAACGTCCTTCTGGTTTGCATTTCATTTCTATGGTTGTTACATAGATGCGTGTGACAACCTTTGTTGTATGCATGTTCATACTTTTATGTGATGAATGGGTATATCATGTGACTTTCACGAATCATTGTGTTTATTTTAGGAACATAAAGACTTGTCCATTTTTCATACATTTATTAATTTACTGTCAAGGATGTAATATATTTATCCTCCTTGGTATGCATGAGTGGTATCTAGTAAAAAAATTGTCTTTCTCACTGTAAGTCCTGCTTCGAATGGGAATGTGTTTGCCAGATTTTCTGAGGTTATTTATGTTTGTTAATGTAATTCATATATTTGTAGCTGAAAACTGCAAAGGTTTGATAAAGCTACAACGGAATCATTAATTGAACAGTTCTATTATTTTGTTCGTTCTTCGTGTTCCTTGTCCCTGTTTTTTCTACTGCTCATGGTTTCCTCGTAAGCCTTTGTTTGTGTACTTATTTCGTGTGTGTTTTCTATCAGGGTGCACAACCTTGCACTCACTATTTGCAACGTGGGGTGTGCAAGTTCGGAGCCACTTGCAGGTTCGATCATCCTATGGGAATGTTAAGTTACAGTCCATCTGCGTCTTCTCTTGCTGATATGCCCGTTGCACCCCATCCTGTTGGATCTACAGTAGGAACTCTAGCTCCTTCATCCTCATCGTCAGATTTACAACCCGTTCTTTCAGGGTCTAGCAAGGACTCTGCTCCAGCCATAATGTCATCATCGGTGAGCGCTTCAAGTGAACCGGTTGGTTCGGCTTTCTCCAAAGCTGCACCTGTTCCTCATTCAAGCACACAACACTCAAGTTGGAGTTCTGCCCCTTCTACTGGCGGTGGCAGCGACGAAGACAGTGAGCCACACGCTTCGAGCTAAGAGAAAGGAGCAACCACCTCGATCCTGTTTTTTCGATTGAGGTCATGAACCAAAACATCATATATATATTTTTAATGTCATCAAAAACAGGAGGCTTCTTTCTCTATCATCATGGTTCCATCATATAGGATCCTTTAGCATTCTTCTCTTGACATCAACTGTGTGTTAACCTCCATGATTCTTAGATTTTGAAGTTCGAAATCGGGATGAGTTTCGGATTCAACCTAGAAAGGAAGTCGAATGCCTTATTGTTCCCCCACATTTTATCTGGGGTGGTTGTGAAGAAAAGTAAGTTATGAACAACTCTCAAGGAGACATCATACATAGATATTTATGGGCTTAGATACATAATCATGTCATGTTGTGGAAATGGAAATGCTTGACATTGTTGGGTACATCATTTATTATGATATATACGAATATATGTGAATTATTGTTTACTCTAATGAATGCCCATCACTTTACTTTCATCATTTTCAGCAAGAAAGTTGGAAGGAGAAGAGAGGGAGAAATGAAACCAAAATTATCTCTTTTAGTATAATGGAAAATTAGAAAGAAAATAGTTAAATTGATCTTATTTAGGACATTATTTTCATTTATGTATTATATTATTTCTATAAATATTTTTGTTTTAAAAATGAAAAGAACTTTGTTTTTATTATAACAATAATTTATTTAGATCGAATACTGGAGAAGTTTATCATGTGGATAATTTTACCAATTTAATTTACTTCATTTACAATACCCGAATTCAAACTCATAATCTTACTCAAGTCTGTTCCACCGATAGAAATTTGATAAAATTATATTCTATTTTTTTCTTTTTCACTTCTCAATTGTTTTGGAAATATATATATTTTTTCAATTTTCTAAATACAATTAATTCTTTCTTATGAATCTAATGTTATTTATTTATTTATTTAAAAATATTTCAATGCGATTACGTATTAGCATCTATTTTTTACTCTTAGTCCTTTGAGAACGTATATATCGTGCAGACAAACGGCTAATTCAAATATATTTCATCGATAAATAATTATATATCTGTTAAAATAAAAACGAATCGATCGATCAAATTTCTCTCTATATGATTTTATGTAATGAGTAATTTGAATTATAGATATGATCCTAATTAGTTTGTTTATATGCTAAAATTTTGTAAATTTCTTTATATTTATTTTAAATAAAATAAGTATTTTGAACTAACCGTTTTAAATAATTAGTGGATAATTAATTATCTTACTATGTATTGTCCTCGGATAATTAATTAGTGGATAAATATCTTTTCTTTTCTTTACCGTCTCTTCCTTTTTGATCGAATACCGTCGCTTCTTCTTAGTTCTTACACAACACAAGCTTTCTTTTTGTTCTTCCATTTGTCGATCTATCACTTCGGGCACGTTCTTTGTCTTAAACGGGCACTTGAGGTCATAGAAAGTGAAGCTTAGAAAAGGAGAGGATTTTAAGGGGGAGAACACTTGGTAAAGTTTGGATTTTTATAAGGGAAATTTAGCGATTTTGTGGAAAAGGGGTGAAAGTGAGGATGGTTTGGAGTAGTTCTTGAAGATTTGTGTTAAAGTTTGAGTTTTTAATTCTAGGTTTCCTTCTTGGATTTCGATTATGGGTGGTGGTGGGTGTTTTCCTTGTTTTGGATCATCAAACAAGGAAGAGAGTAAGGGTGGGGGCTCCATTAAAGAACTGGGCAACAAGGATTCAGCTAAAGATGGCTCTGTTGGACAGTCTCATCATGTTCATAGAGTTAGTTTAGGTAAATTAATTTCATTCTTTTATCCCAATTTTACTTATGTTGTTTTTATAATTGTTGGGTTTTGATCAGCTGTTTGAATCTGTTGGTAGTTTGATCCGATGGACTTATGGTTGTTTTGGGGCGTTTGATTGAATTATATGGCTCATGGATTTATCTATATTAGTAGCTCTGAATGTTGGTTTTGTTGGTATACTAGTTTGAATTTTACCCTAGCTGGAGGACCTATGGAATAGTTTTAGAGATCTGCTCTTAGTTTTCGATACACGGGTTTTTCGTATTTTGTTTTAATTTCTTGTTCATCCATAATTGTCAAGCTAACATAGACTAATGATAGTAAATGCATTTTAAGTGAGAATTGGAATGTTCCCTATAGATGATGTAAGAATGTTGTCAAGTAAAGGGTTTATAACTTTGCTTTAGACGTTTCTCGATTCACTTTACTGTTAAACTCAGTGTCGAAGTCATAAACATTCGATTCTATTGAAGAACTGTATAACAGTGCACAATTCTAAAGTTATAAAAGAGCCCATCTCTGTTTCCGGATGATTCAGTTTTGTAGAGTTTATACTCTCTTTTACTCTTTATGCTCTCAATTATGGGAATACGGCATTTAGCTTTTGTTGTGCTCCTTTAATTGTAATTCTAGATATCTTTCTTGTTTCGTCTTGTCCTGTGTTTCTGATTCACTATTTGAACAGACAAATCAAAATCTCGGAGTGGTTCTGATTCTAAAAAGGAACCTGTAGTACCTAAAAATGGACCGACAGAAAATATTGCGGCACAGACATTTACATTTCGAGAGCTTGCTGTTGCCACAAAGAACTTTAGGCCGGAATGTCTGTTGGGAGAAGGTGGTTTTGGGCGTGTTTACAAAGGTCGTTTGGAGAGTACAGGACAGGTCTGTTACAGTCTTGAAACAAATGTCAATTTCTGTGTGTTCTAAACGTTTCCTTATTTTATGGGATTGCACTTAAGTTGCTTGCTTTGTATGAGTCTTGGGAGTGCAGGTGGTTGCCGTCAAACAGCTTGATAGAAATGGCCTTCAGGGGAATAGAGAATTTCTTGTTGAAGTTCTAATGCTTAGCCTCTTACACCACACGAACCTCGTCAACCTGATTGGTTATTGTGCTGATGGGGACCAACGCCTCCTTGTCTATGAATTTATGCCTTTAGGGTCGTTGGAGGATCATTTACATGGTAAGGGTGCCCATCTTTTGGTTTTCATGATACTTGCACTCCTCTAGCTTTAGCGTCGATTACTCCGTCAACGTAAAGAATGAATCACATGATAAATTGTACGAGCTTGTAGTGTTATTACCGAGTTATTTATTGATGAAGCAGCTTGGGTCGACTTTGGTGTAACAACACTTCCTTATATGGAGGTTTTTTAAGAGGCCAATAAGAGTTAATGCCTATTAGAGTAAGATTTTTGAGATTTGTAAAATTATAATGCAAGTAGAATATTTTTTGTTGGCCAACTATTGGTCGTTACTGATTTCCTTAATTTCTAGCTCCCCGAAAGATGTTTGATATATATTTTAATGCACTGCCTAGCCATTAGGTTGATGCTGAATTTTGCTACATGGTGTTTTATACTATTGCTAGATATAAATGTCAAATTGGTGATATGAATTAAAGATAAAAATGCACCCCTCTTGCACCCTTTTTTTTTATCTTTATCTTTTGTCTACTTTTATCGTAAAAGTGAAGTCGTGAGGTTCACCAAATTTGATCTGTGTGTAGATTTTATGTTTTAGGTGTTTGGTGGTAATGCATATTTTCTTGTGGCAGAAAGCCAGAAACCAAGATTATTTTAACAATAACCTAGAAGAAAGTCTACTTATGTGTGTGTGTCAAATACAGGAATCTGTTCGTTGCGGTCATATGAGTATATGATCATATTTTTCTTGAAGTTTTTTCATGTATTTGGATGAGGTCTAATCCTCGTTAGTCGTTCCCATGTGTTGGACATGAGTGTCGGACACTAGTACTTAAAGAAAAATGAAGTCACAGTCTATCTCTATGTATTGTGAGAATAAGCACACATAATGAAACTATTTCTATGTATCTGGACATCGGAATCTTTAGTATCAACAGCAAGCAAACAATATGGAATATTTGGTGGCTTATTTCGGACTTTTGTAAATGTAAGGTTAGAATTGAAGAATAACACTTTTGGCTGACCACAATGATTACCTTTGTTTTAAATTTGTTGTCAGATCTTCCACCGGGAAAGGAACCTTTGGACTGGAATACGAGAATGAAGATTGCTGCTGGTGCAGCCAAGGGGTTGGAATACTTGCATGATAGAGCTAATCCTCCTGTTATATACAGAGACTTAAAATCATCGAACATCCTTCTTGATGAAGGCTATCATCCCAAATTATCCGATTTTGGGCTTGCAAAACTGGGTCCTGTTGGTGACAAAACCCATGTGTCCACTCGTGTGATGGGTACTTATGGTTATTGTGCTCCAGAATATGCAATGACTGGCCAACTCACTCTAAAATCTGATGTCTATAGTTTTGGAGTTGTCTTTCTCGAGCTTATCACAGGGCGCAAGGCCATTGATAATATGCGTGCTCCTGGAGAGCAGAACCTCGTTGCATGGGTAAGTGTCTTTTTCTTTTCTGCCGTGCCATAATTCAGACAGTAGAGATTCTTCTGAAATTTATTGCTGCTTTGACTTGAATCAAGTTATTTTGTGATTCTTTTCTATGGGGCTCCACAGGCACGGCCACTTTTCAAAGATCGTAGGAAGTTTCCAAAAATGGCTGACCCGCTACTACAAGGCCGTTATCCAATGCGAGGATTATACCAAGCTCTTGCAGTTGCTGCGATGTGTTTGCAGGAACAAGCTGCTACAAGGCCTCTAATAGGCGATGTTGTGACAGCCCTTACGTATTTAGCCTCACAAACCTACGACCCGAATGCACCCAGCAACCAAAGCAACAGGGTCGGTTCATCAAGTCTGAGACTCAAGGATGATAGGAGTATGCCCGATGGGTTGGACAGCCCCAATGGTCGTGGACGGCTTGGCTCCCCTTCTACCCATAGAAATTCACCTGATTACAGGAAGAGGCATCATGCTAGGGAATCGAGCACCGGTGCATTGTTGGGTAGGAATCAAGCTGGTGGGGGTTCAGGGAGGAAATGGGATTCGGATGATTCGGAACGACAAGAATCTAATAGGGACAGCCCTGTGAATGCCGTGACACCAACAGAAACGCCACATAATCGTGTTCTTGATAGAGAACGTGCTGTTGCAGAGGCCAAAGTATGGGGTGAGAATTGGAGGGAGAGAAAACGAGGAAACACAATGGGTAGCTTTGATGGTACAAATGACTGATGCTACCTAGATACTAATTCATGTCATTATGCTCTTCCAACCGAAGGCATCATTTATTGTTTTAAGGGAAAAGAAACTTCGAAGATGAACCGTCCATCACTGTCGGTCTCCATTTCTACCCACAGTTAATGCATTTATCTAATGTCGACTGTTTTTGCGTGTCCTATGGTTTGAAACCGAATGCTTCAATTATGTGGTTGAAGGAAGAAACACAGTTAAAGAACGGATCGAGAGTAGTTAATCGATTTGGAGAATTCACAGGTAAATTTCCGCCGGCCAAAAAAACAATGTATGCAACATGTTAATCTATGTATTTAGTTTTTCGCTGTTAGTTTCCTGTTACAGGAGATGCTGGGAAGATGTCTTAGTTTTCCCCATATTATTATTGGTCTTGTCTGTGGGGGAAAGCTTATTAGGTTTGTGTGGACATCGATCTTATCGATCGGACTCGTATGTTTCGTGTATGCATCTCCGAGTCAATCCTGCTTTCTGCTTTATACAAAGAGGTTTCATGATATTGCCATTCATGTATGATCATCATCATATTGTTCTTTCTGTAACTACTTGTTTTCATTATACAATCATTCATGTATCATAATCATGTTTTTATGTAATTTACTTGTTTAATGTCTCCCTGATAATAGTATCTGTACTTTTTTATCGTTCGATAAGACACGCACCATGCAGACAGACTGCTCGAATCAATCGCAAGTTTAATACTCTTGATCTAAAACACCAAAAAGAAAATAATAATTATATATAGAGAAAAAAAAAAACTCTGATGTTTGTAAGGCCAATTTTATATCAGTACAAACTGACTTCAACAAACGTATATCTACATTTCAGGCCTCAGTTAACTAAGCAATAAGCATAAAAATACAGCACCACACTCATTATGAGTGATCGAATCACACCGGGCTCGAATCTCCAGCAACCTGAGCTCGCCAACTGAAACAGTAAATATACAATGAGTTGAGTGCCATTGTTGTCCCGAAACTTACCGTTCCAGAAATCAGTATAGCGAAAACAGCCTTCATCTCGACCTGCAGAAAGACATTGAAAGGTCTCTGAGAACAGCATGTTGAGTTTTTTGTTTCGGGATGCATTTCGGTACATATTCTGGTACAAAGCGTTTAAAAAACATTTCTACTGATACAGTTCATGGTAATTACTTGCTAAATGAGGTTAATGCTTTTAAATTATTGCTTACCACGCCATACAATAGATGAACGGTTAACGCGACGAGTCCAAACTCAAGAGCTGCATACGTCCATATGTACTCCTTGATTGCTGCAAATGTGCAAGCCAAAACAACTCGATGTTAAGGCAAACCGAGACTCGTAAAGAAATGTAAAGTTTAAGGCTCAGCCATACCTAAGATGACTGCAAAGATAGATGCTAAGAGGCCTAGGGTAAATGCAAAAGGCGCGGCAATCATAATTGCTTGTCTCTTCATTTCCTGAATCTACAAAAATCATGAGGCATAAAATTGACATTGTCAATCTACAAAGGATATGTTGCTCCGACTCTTCATTTTTTATTGAAGTATACATGTCCAACACCCGTGTCGGATACACTAACATCCAACACATTAGAATATGGGTATAGGGGACATAATCAAATTTCCGATAAAGGCACAAAAGCATACCAGTAGTTGTTCAAGGAAGAAGAAATAGCATATCGTGCTAATTAACACGAGAACCACAAAGTCCTGCCAGGCACTGCATAATTGAAGTACGTATTTTAAGTTAAAAACAAGAAAACAGCTAATTATCAAGAAAGTACTATGCCTTAGAATAATTATCTATGTTGCTCCGACTTTTCATTTTGTTTGAAGTACTTGTGTCCGACACCCATACCTGAACTTGCAATGAAGATATCCATGTTGGACATATGACTGACACATACTCGAGTCAGACTAACATAGATAGTTATTAACACTATATACTGTAGACATGGTTGGCAGTGCTTGGAAATTAAACAAAGATCTAATACAAGAAAGTATTCGAAGAGAATGCCATCAGATTTGAGGTTCATTATTTAAGTGTCATAGTTCAAGATCAACCGTAATTAGATGCAAGATAATTAGCCGATACTACCTCACGGTTTCTGATGGTAATCTCTGTGGATTAACGTTCTGTCTATTACCCCTTCGAGCCGTAGTAGGCACCCGCAGCAAAGTTACAGGTAAGTTCCTCACTTCTTGTCCGCACACCTCACAGTTTTTGTTTCCTCTCGTACTAAACCATTTAATGGCGCATGCTTCGTGCACAAGTTGTAGGGCACCTTTGCAGCTGCATTCCATTTTGAGTGTATTCTGCTCATCACATTCATCAAAACAGATTCTGCACACGGCTTCCTCTTCCGGAATCTCCTCGTCATCACTTTCTGCAGGAACAGGATTGATATCTGCACATCCGCAGGAACAGCAAACCGACCTCAAAACTCGAGACCAATAAACCAACAATTAATGAAGTCAAAAGTTGAAAAACACCAAGTTGCGAGTTCAGACCAATTTGCATGGTCATGTGTGCTAGAATAAGCAGCTCAAGTTTTCAGACAGATTAATTTCTCTGTCAACCTTTGATGCACTGAATCTTTATTTTTCCTGAAGAATTTGAATTAACATGTGTGTCCGACACATACCTCGACACGGTGATACTCCCAAGGACCCTCGAAATACATAGAAAAACTTTAAAAGACCAAACATATCCGTGTCGGACAAATACTTGTATCAAACACTTCATCCAAGTCTGACTAACACGAGTTGAAGCAATGACACTAAAAGGGTACTCGAATAATAGGGATGAAAAATTAGAAAATTAGTCATTAATGTATGTACCACTACTTACCATCACTGTTATCTGCAGGGACATTCTCTCTACGAGTATTGAAAGATGCGGATCTCACTATAACAATATTTCGTCCGGGCATTGAAAGGGACCTTGAAACCACTGTAGGCATTGCTCGTTTCTGCATAAAAATTACAGTAACCATCTCAAAATGCTATAAAGTTATTTTTACACGATTGATTCGGAGCTTTTCCCCATATAACTACGGGAAGATCTAAATTGCCATGTTGCTTCGGTTCTTCATAATGCTTGAAATATCCATGTCCACCATATATTTGGACCCTCTTAATACATGAAAAAAAACTTCGAAAAAATTGAACATACTCATGTCGGGCACATACATGTACCCAATACTCACGCAAGAGTCAAAGTAACATAGATAAAAAAGGCTTAGAAAGTGAAAATATATGAGGGCTTGAAGAATGAGGTGACCGATCTATGAAATGCAGTTGCTTTCCTAGGAAAGCCAAAGATCGGTCTCGACATGAAGGATAATGTAATCTTTTGGCATAATATATATGCTAATATCCGAATTTTGTTCCAAAAGTTGTTTGAATCAAATTTTCAATATCTACAGGGACAAAACTTAAAAGAAAAATTCAAAAATAGCCAGAACTATATGATACATACATTTGATTTGTTCCATTTGCCAGCCATCCTTTCTGCACCAGGCATGGTAACTGTTGGGGACAAGTTTGATGCTGGTGTAACTGGCAGCGATGTACATTTTTTCCAAAAAAATGGGGATGGAAAGCCAGCCAGAGTCGGACTTTCAGGACTGTTCTTGCTGTCAGGAGTGAGGAGAGAGCTTCGCTCGCCATCAGCTGTGTTACCTTTTCTCTTGAAGCTTAAGCCACGCAAAAAGCCTCCGGGTGAAGAACCACCTTTGCTGGAACCCTGGGACTGAAGTAACCCCTTTCCACTACGACTACCAAATCCTACTGGTCTAGGAGGTATTTGAAGTGAAAGATCCGAGGGTCGACCACTTGTTCCGGGCTTAGAAGGTTTGTTATCTAAGGGTTCCGAGACCGATGAATTTGCCTGCATGTTATAAAAGTTCAATTCAATTTCAAGTAATTTCTTTAGCAAAGCTTCCACAGAACATTCAACATTACAATAATTCATGCAACACCTTCAATTGGTAAAATTTCAGGTCTTAGCTTGAAGAGGCCTCCATTTGGATCTAGAAACAAACAAGGTAAAAACACAAGGGAGATGAAACTACCCGTGTCTGACATATTTCCAAGAGTACGGAGACACGACCCTTTAAATGCATCCGAAACTTAGAAATAATCGAACACACTTGTATTTACAATAGCATCCAAGTCCGAGGAACATAAACCGTTACCATCTTACGACACTTGATTCGGCATTTTACACTGTTTTTGTTTCATTGCACCTATTCTTTCCAATGTTCAGAGGGAACAATGCTCTATTGCTTCGATTACTTCTACGCGGAGACAATAGCGAGAAAAGAAGTAATGATCCTAACAAACATACATATATTTACAGTATAACACCCCTTCGTTCGACCGACAAATATATACATACAATATATACATATATGTATATAACACCATTAAGGAGACCAACAATTAAACAGATTCAACATACTCAAGAACATACCTACCTTAATATATTCACATTATAACACCATCTGCAACCAAAAACCTTATTTCTCAAGTTCATGGACTTGTTCGATGTCGATTTAATAGCGGATGTGAAGGTCATATTTTTCTAACTAAGTTATAGATTAAGAATGCATATATTTCTAACAATTCATAACTTAAACAAAATCAAAAGAAAAAAACATCAAATTCATAAACCCCAAACATAGCATAAGAGATCATCAAACAAAGTGAAAAACCCTTAATCTCAGATCAAAGAAAAACCCTACTTTCAGCCTAAAAAAGTGAAAAAAAAACCTTCAACCCATTTTATAAGTACTAATAAATGAAAATTTAGAAACCCATCTCTTGAAAGTAAATCAAAACATAATTTTTTTTTTCTACAAATCTATAAATATATATAAAAAAAGGTAAAAAAGAACCTGAGAAGAATCCTTAGAAATTCCATGGCTGACAGCTCCAGCTCCAGCTTCAGTTGCTTGCATTGCTGATTCTTGGATAAGCTCACAAGAACCCCAATCAATAAATTGTAATAATTAAAAATAAATAAATCAGTCAATAAAAGTTCTAAAAAAATAAATGAAAAGGGAGAATAATTCATGCAACCCGACCAAAAATAAAAAGAACCGAAGAATCAAAAGACGGTGCGAAGATACATGTAAGAACAAATCTACGAGAATATCTTCCTCTTTGTTATAGAATATATTTATGAATATAATTTCAATAAATAATAATAAAAAGGCTTAATACCTACTTTAGCCCCTCTACTTTAGAAACTATTTTACTTTGACTTTTTCTTTTTCCCTATCAATTTGACCCTTCTATTTTCATTTCATCAGCACAATTTTTGTTAAAAAAAATAGCGTGTTCCTTCGTCCCGTTATATTTTTGTTTAAAAGCTGAAAATAGCTAAAATTTCAAATGAAATTATAAAAAAGTAAATATTTAAAAAATTATTACATGTTTTTAAATGTATATATTAAAAAATATAGTTATGTTTAATTTATTTTGAAATATTAAAAATACATAAAATCATTAAAAATCTTACAAATCAAAAAATATAAGAAACTGCCCAATTTGTGAAAGTTTGATTGTTTTAAGAATTGTTTTATCTTTTTATATTTTATTTTCTTAAGCACTTCATCAAGTCACATTATTAATTTTAACGGAAACTGGCGAAAAACTGACGATGGTGGCGGATTGAAAGTAAAAGAATCAATTTGAGCGAAAAATAAAAGGGTCAAAATGAAATTTTTCTTAAATTAAAGGGGTTAAAATAAGTATTAAATCTAATAAAAATAATAATAATTGAGGAACTGTCTGAAAGACAGCCCTGCCTTTCTTTTCTTTGCCGCGATGTCTTTGTCTTTCCTTATTTCTACTCACTCGCGATTATATGTACACGTTCTACTCGCTTTAAATAGTCGCCATGTCATTTTTAATACAATAATTATAAATTAGATAAAAATACGTGTTAAATACGTTTAAATCCATATTTTCTCAATGTTATAATAATAATCCTACCAACCAACTTAAAATACGTCAATGTCTTTTTCTCTTGTAAAAATTTTGTTTAATGCCTTAGGTTGAATTAATTCTATTTATGTGAAATTCTTGGTTATTTAATGGAAATATTATTTTAAAATGTAATTATAAACATTAATATTTTTTGTTTTGAATAGTAATATAATATTTTGATCCAATCAAATTTGAACTTTTTGAATCGAACGGACAATTTAATATTTGAATTTAGACCCGATTTAATATTGTGTCTTGAATAAAATATTATATACATAACTTGTTATAGAATATATAATTATAGTCCCTCCGTCCCACTAAATATGTCTCTTATTAAAAAAAGTCAAAATTTTTAAACTTTGACTATAATTATATTAAATATTTTAAATAATTAAAATTTATAAATTATATATTTTAAAACTATTTGATTGGAGGTTTTTAAATATAATTTTCATATTTTTATCGATAATAAATTTTAAATGATAATAATAGATCAAAATTGAAAAAAGTTAACACAAAAAAGTAAATAAGAGACAAAATTAATGGGACGGGGAGAGTATATATAATTACTTTTTAATATTGAGTCTTATTATGAGTAAACAATATTTGATTTCTCTTCAGATTTATTTTCATCTATGTATGGATATATTTTAATTATCAATCTGATTGTTTTTTTTATATATAAATGTGGTGTTCGGTCTCTTAAACAATGTCCGAATTTAAATTTTGGAGTTGTGTATGATGTAAACTGGCTGGATTGTAAAGATTACTCCATAATAAGTCCTTGTAATATCTGATTTAAATTAGTCGATGAATAATTTCGATAAAAATAATATAAAACATAGGCCATGTTTGGTAAATAGCGGTTTGGGCAAAAATTAGAGGTTTGAGGTATAATTAGAGGTTTGACTAGTCAAATCCGCTAATATTGATGTTTAGTAAATAGCGGATTGAAAGAGTGGATTGGGGTGAAAAAGCTAATTTTGAAAAAGCTCCTAATATGAGCTTTTTGAGATTAGAGGTTTTATATTAGAGTTGTAATGACCCTTTTACCCTTAACAATTACAAAAAATCTCCAAATAACCTAAATTAAATAATAACATATTAAATATTGGACTTATTTGTTGTTACTACTAATTTATATGGTGACATTTGTCAGTTAATTCTATTTTTTTATTATCACATATTTATATGTGCATATAAAAAATTTAATAATTATATAAATAATAAATTAATATATAAATCTTTCAAATATGTTTAAGAAATTTATATTAAAAATAATTTTTACAAATCTAATTAATATTTATTATATACAAAATATTAATAACTGATAAATTATTCAAACAAGTATTAAATATAATCATGTCTTTATATGTCATTTTGCTTGTTTAAATAATCAAACATTTATCAGCTATCAGTTAATTTTATCAAACACTTTTATACAATCAGCTAATACAATCCGCTAGTGAAATCAGCTAATGCAATCAGCTATTAGCTATCAGCTAATGTAATCCGCTATCAACTATCAGTTATCCGCTAATTGTCAAACAGGGCCGTAACATATTTGAAAGAAATTGAGAAATATTATGTGAGAGTGGGCTTTGACAAATGAAGCAAGTGGGTGAGTTCGGTCCGTGGTTACCATCGCACATTCATTACTCCAAAATAGTTAGGAAGTTTCCCAAATACAAACAAATCATATTAAAAAAAAAACTCGTACATTTCCCCCACAAAACTTCGTTATTTTTTTGGGAAATTCTGTAGAAAAAGACTTTGGTTTTAGATTTGGTTTTAAGTAGGATTTTCTTTTAAAATAAATTATATGTAAGGTTTTGGAAATAAAAAATAAAAAATCGAATCAAATTGGTTTAATTATGAATTTTGGAGTCAAGTTTGGACAATTTTTTTAGAGACAATGTAAAACAGTCTCAAACATTAGCTGGATTTCGATTTGGACAAAGCTTACAGAATTTACAAACTTCATTAGCCTGTCCGAAAAGATTCTCCACCTGTCTGTCGAGATATCATGGATCTTCTTCGAGTAAATCGTCCGAAATTTCGGCTTTTTCGAGTTGTTTCAGCTTCTCTAGGGAGTCAAGATCACCCTTAAGAGTGTATACAACCTACAGTTAAATGCAATGTTAGAAACGATCAAGTTCGGATGCTTGTTTGGTAAGATTTTTTCTATGTAATTACAGGACATGCCTGTCTCATTCGGGGTCGATTCGCTGCGGACTGATGTATGCAAACAGAAGCTATTGCTACAAGAAGGTTCAACTGATCGAAGTCGTATGCATCCCCTAGAGTTGGATCGACAAGTTCGTCGATCTTATTTGCTCTGATCAAAGGCTTTGCCTGTAAGAATTCGTATAACGGAGTTGAGTCATCGGGAATACGCAGGATACGGGGCATGATCGTTGTGTAAAATTCAAGATACCTACCCACATTACAAGGCTTTTCTGCGAACCATCGAGAACTTGCCTCCCGGTAATGAGTTCCAAAAGCATTACTCCAAAAGCATAGACGTCCGTTTTTTCGTTTACGACACCGTGCATGAAGATCTCAGGAGGAAGATAACTGTCATGACAAGAAATATGTTAAAATTTATAATGAAGAGCAACAAATTGAAGGCTTGGAAATCAAGCAGGATTCGGAATTACGCACCCGAATGTGCCTTCCACTTTAGAGACAGTGTGATGAGTCCATTGATCAGGTAACCACTTTGAAAGACCAAAATCAGATATCTGAAATTCCATTGGAAACTCAACCTTTAGCAATGTACTTGGTGAAAAGCATTCTATGTATGCATAACTGATGTTTCGTTTTACTGCGATTACAGCATACACGTTCACGGTTTGATATGTACCTGAGCGTCGAAGTCCTCGGTAAGCAATATGTTTGCAGGCTTGATATCTTTATGGATGATTCGTCTCTGGCAACCTTCGTGAAGATAGCTAAGCCCTTCGGCAGCCCCTAGGGCGATTTTGAATCTGATGCACCAGTTCAGCTTCTCCTTTGAGCCTGCATCTGCATGGCAAAGACTTTGAGATGCTAGAAAATGTGAAGAAATCAAACATTAAGAGGCTTCGGAGAAACGGACCGTAAAGTAATGATGCGAGGCTTCCGTGAGGAGACAATTGAAGAACAAGGTGCATTCCGCCATCAACTCCGTACCCTATCAATTGAGCGATATTTGGATGGTCGACATGAACTATTATCCCGAGCTCAGACAAGAAATCCACTGTCATCTCTTCAGGTGAACCTCTGGTTAGCCGCTTAACCGCTACATGCTCTCCGGTTTTCAACTTCCCTCTGTAAACTTCTGCATACCCTCCTTCTCCTATCAAATTTTCTTTTCGAAAACAGAAGATATGAACAAAATTCGTCAGCCTCCAAAGCAATACGGAAACATGAAACGAACATGTTCTTTTTCGAGTGTAATTTTGACCTTAAAACCGAATCGAAAGTAGGAGAAAAAAGAAATATACCATGACTGAAGTTATCGGTTGCTTCCTGAAGTTCCGAGAGCAAGAAGTTCTTCCAGGAAGATTTAAAACAGCACAGTTGATCAGCATTCAAAGATGAACTTACTTGTGGAACAATGTCACCTTTGATTCTTTTGTTATTTCTCCTAGTGAGCTTCGGTTTTACCGGCAAGCTATGAGAAGAAGCTCCGGGTCTCTTTTTAAGTACCCCAAAGAAGTTGCCCAAATGATGACGGTTTTTGCAGTCCGACGAGGTGCTCGCATTAGAAATCGGCACAGGCTCTGCAGATTCTACTGTACTTGTTGAGCATTCCTCGAGAGCATCTATCGAGGACGGCTGATGTACCCTCTCTACATCAGATTCCCCCAGTACTAACATGATACAGAGTTCTCAACATTAGCAAATATTGTGATTATCATCTCGATCAACATCATTGAACAAAGAAATGCATGATTAGTTTACCAAGAATTGAAATCGTGTTGAGGAAACCAACTCCATCCGGTCTTCTCGAATGTCGATAAGGCGGTTTTTTGCTATTTCCATCCACGGTTTTATCGGAGCTTTTGTTGTCGATGGATGGTTCACTGGGGAAATATAACAAACAGATGGTATCAGCAACATATTATAAGCAAAAATCCAGCATGAAAGCAAACTTAAACATTTTACTAGGAACAAAAATCCAGTTGATTCATGCAATCACCCTTTTTCGAGATTCGAATCGCAGCATGTCGGATCTTTCCCCTATCCCCTGATTGTGGCAAAATTATAACAAACTTTAACATTACTGGGAAATTGCATGGAATTTCCATGGAACAAACTTTAACAATTCAGCTTCCATTCATTATTATGAAATTAAATTAACAAACAAACAAAAACCCAATGCTGCAAAATACAAATAAATCATGAAAAAAAGCCTGAAAAGGATGAATCTGCAAAGTACCGTGGATGAGAAGAAAGTTCCTGGGAATCTTCCATGGATTGAGAAAGCAAATGAATTATTACAGAAACAAAAGAGAGAATAACAACGATGACTTGATGAGAAAGCCAACGTGTTTTACTTATTTATTTAAATTTTTCATAAGACAACACCTGAAATTTGTTAATAAAAGTAGGTAAATTTGTGCCAGTTTCTGCTTAAATCGTTCATTTTTTAAAGAATTTAGGTGCAAATCTTGGGAAACAAAAAGAATCTTTTTATCCTATATTTAGCATACGTTAAGGAAAGTGGAAGCTTTGTAAGAAGCAGGTATTCAGTTCTCTTACCAGAACAGTGGCAGTTGAAGCAACGAACTCTTTTATCATTCCCCTGTCTGAATAAGGCCTCCTTGATCTCAGCATCGGTAATCTCATGACTCAAAACAGACTCAGCCCCAGAAGGTGGCATATATTGTATAAGGTCTTGGAGATGATGCACTGAACTGTCTTTTACATTAACATCTGCAGATCCAATAAGCGCTTCAAAAAATCGAATCATTTCAGCAGACATGGCTTCAAAGGTGTCTAGTTTGGTCCCATTTTCATCTTTGAGCATTCGGATTGTGTTTTTCTTCTTCTTTGCCATCACAGTTTAGTGCCTAAATCACCTTCCTGTATCCATTGTATTTTAGCTTTCTGTCTATAGAAGGATGATTCAGCAGCCTCTAATTCGAGTAATTCAGCTTGTGCAGCAAGTTCTTCGTCCATTTTCCTCTGCTCATTTGTGAGATTAAAGAGTTGTAGCTGTTCAAAATGTTCGAGTTTTTTCATCACTTCTCCTCTAATTCGAGTAATTCAGCATGAGTGTCAAAATTATTTTGTCAAATTCGAGTTTCCATCAAACAAAGAACATCTACATCTAACTGAGCAAGCTTTTTCATAACTTTTGCTTGTTTGAGGGGATTATTGAATCCCCTTATATTCCAAAAGCAAACTAACATAAGGTAGATTTAGAGATATTACCTCCTCCTGCACAAGCAGTAATTTCATTGGACTGTAATTTTTTTCTGTCCCGAGGAAACTTGTAAGGGTGGGAATTCCTTGTTATTGGATTCTAATATTGCTTGAACATCCGATTTTGTACGAAATGAATCTTGTACACCGTGGTTTGCTGCAGGGGTTTGTGGCACTACACTCTTCTCAGGTGAAATCTGCTCAGTAGAATTATCACCCGAAATTACTGATGTGTCTTCGGTTGAATGTTCAGCATTATCATTGTGTTGTTCAGGATGTGCAGGATGTTCATCACCGACCATCTGATTTTCCATTGAATCCAATTGTTCAGTGATTTTATTGATAATTGATGTAATATCTTCAACTGAAGACCAGCACATATATACATACAACCTAAAGATCAGTATAGAGTGAGTTAGAAATAACGGCAATCTAACAATTTTCCTAACCGTTACCAACCAACTCTAACTGACCAGCACACTCAATGGTACAGCACAATCAATCCTAGTTGTACTCATTTATAAGCTCAGTACATTTGTTAGCTTATAAATGAGTACAACTATACTCTAATATTGACCGGACCTTGAAATCTCGAGTTTTACTTCTCGCCAACCACGAAATAAGACTTTGTTAAAGCATCTTCTTCGGGAAGACCAAATATGCAGAGGTTACGATCCATTGATCCCATTGCCAAGTACTTTGCATCTGAACTGAATTTGACACAAGTTGCTCTACCTGCAAATACAGGAGAATAATGCATTTCCAACTTTAGCTGCCAATCAGGAATAACAATAGACTACAATTAAAAAACCAGACCAGAGGTCGAACCGACCAAAGATATATAAACTACCATCTGATTCTTATAAAGTTTACATATCAGACAAACTATAGTTCCTGGTTCAGCCGGTCCAGCAAGCTGGTGGAGTTTGGTTTATATTCAATGATAGAAAGAGGGAATAGAAGACAAACCAGTGCCGGATAAATCAGGTAAAGTTTTGATGCAATTCCATTCTAATTTGACGCTGCCAACTTAGTAGATTCTGGGCGTGCAAAATCAAATTAGTTTCACCAAATATTCTGCCAACTTAAGAGGTCAATACCTGCAATATCAATATGCCAGCATCTGCAGTCTTAAATGATAG
Organism: Hibiscus trionum; assembly: GCA_030270665.1. NCBI lineage: Eukaryota > Viridiplantae > Streptophyta > Magnoliopsida > Malvales > Malvaceae > Hibiscus > Hibiscus trionum. Next base: position 5,354,309 of record BSYR01000044.1, read on the forward strand.
AAAGCTCATATAGCCTGTAAAAATGAACAAAGAACATATCTCAGTTACCATTCTCTGCCTAAAACAGATGGGTTGAAGATCTTCATTGCTTTTCTTGAAACTGTCTTCTGAACACAACAATTTCCTCAACACCTGCAAGAGTCACATAAGCTATTATCTTCTTGTTCGTTCAAATTACATGCTATGAAATTGCTCAATGTCTAGAATGGTTTCACACCTGTGGTTTGAGAGTGGAGAAATAAAAACCAAATTTTGCAGCTTTACTTTCAATCTACTTCCCTAAGGATTATCAGGGGATGAAATCTTCACGATCAATTAGAACAAGAGGTATGTGGGAAATCTTGGACCATTCTCGTCCTTTAACTCTCCTGCACTCTTCTTCTAGCAACGGACATTCGGAGATAAGCAGTGAGCCAAGCGAGAGAAGCATGTGTTTTTCTGGAAGAGATGTGAGCTTTGGACAATTCTTGATGTCCAAGTAATGAAGAGAGGTGAGGTGTTGAAAGGTGAATTCCAAATTCTTGAAATTAACAATCTGGATATAGGTGAGAGAAGGAGGCAGAGTCATTCCTATCCTTTCTTCTGGAAACGACACCACATTTAAGCATCCGATGGCGACTGGCGAGTCCTTGAAGAGAGGTAAGTGTATGGAATCCCCAGTCAACAAGTGAGTTATAAATCTTGGGTGCGCATGAGATAGCAAGTGTTGTGAGGTTGGTGGGGAAACCCTCCTCTGGAAAGGATATGTCCGCCCCACAGTCCCATACCGCTAACCTCTGAAGGGAGGTGAAGTTGTTGATGCACTTTGGAAGGGCTCCTAAATTCTCACAATTGCCAATTGAGAAAATTCTGAGATTTGTGGTGGGGAACCCAACCACAAGATTTGAACAATCCCATACTCTGATCTCCTGGAGATGGTTGAGCTTGTCTAATCCCCGCGGTAAACATTTAATATTTCTAGCTCCCCGAATTTCAATAATTTCGAGATCAGTGGTTTCATGGAAGTCTTGGGCTATGAATTCCAACACCTGACACTCCCTAATATGTAGCTTTTTAAGCATTACGGGTAACTTGGAATCTAAAAATAAGCTCCTCCTGTCCAATGTTGAGATGTTGAAGCTGATTGCATATATCACCCCTTGATGATAACCATGTTAGAGACTGACAGTTACTAATGTACAATTCCTGAAGAAGACAAGTGTTACTACTCATACTCTCATCAAACAAATACTGCAAATTATCACAATCCCGAATGATCAGTTGTTTTAGAGCAGTGGGGAAGTTACTCTCTGCAAAACAAACCAAGTTTGGACATCCAACTAGTTTCATTCTTGTAAGGAATGTGAAAGCATGCGACACTTTTGGTAGTAGATTGAAATCTCGGGTTATAAAATCCTTGGAGTTTGCAAACCTTAACATTCTCCTCTCTGCTGGAATACTAAACTTTGAAATGTATGAAAGAGACACACTTTGCAAAGAGCTAACCTCCTCCACAGGCGAAGATGAGCATCCATCCACCAATTCATCACACCCTGAAATTGAAACAACCAATCTCCTGCACTCTCTGATTTCAAGTCTCTGCAAGGATTGAAGACGAGTTGGCAACCTTCCCAACAATTGAGGACATTCTCTGATCGAAAGCTCACAAAGGCTTGGAAACTTGGAAACTTGCTCATCACCTTCACAAGCATCCCACTCCTCCCACTTTGGTAGACTCTTAAAAGACAAAAGTCTGTAAAGATGCAAACGCATTTGAATGATCTTCTCCGAAGAACTCAGCACCAATCTTGTGCACCTCATCCAAACCACCTATGGAAAGATGTTTTAACAATGACAACCTTCCGATCGGGGGTAGTGATTTGCAGTTTTTACAACCGAGTAGCTTCAAAGATGACAAGTTACTCAAGGAAGATTCTGCTATCCAAGTGGAGAATTTTGCACCACCATAATTCTCAATAACAAGTTGCTCAAGCTTTTTCGGAGGATGAAGAGATTCCAACACTCCTTCTTCAACATTTGTCTTCCTTGTAGGTTTCTCAAAGTCTCTACTCCATTGTAGTATCAACGTATTGATCCCCGATTTCTCATTCAACCAAACTTCCCTTGCATCTTGACCGTTAACATTCTCTAACCCCGAAAGACAAAAATCACCTCTGAGATTTGACAAATTCTTCAATTCTCTGATACGATTTCCATCACCTTCAACTATAACAAAATCAGATAACATGTGAAGATTGGTAAGATTACCAATTCCTAAAGGCATCCTTTCTATTGAATCCGCACCTCTAATATCAAGATAATGCAAGTTAACAAGATTTTCCATCCTCGAGGGCAATTTTTGAAGCTTGGAACACTTTTCTAATAATAAAGTTTCCAAATGGTATAGAGTACATAAAGAATCAGGTAAACATTTGATTTGAGTATGGGAAAGATTCAAGTAGCGTAGATGTTTCAAATTTTCCAAAAAGTCAGGCAACTCAGTGATCCAATATCCACACAAAGAAAGCACCCTTAAGTAGCTAAGTCTCGGCAGTAATTCAACCAAGACCACATTACTTAAATAACAACGCCCCCACTGATCTTGCTTTAACGGTAGAAAAGTATGCAAAGAATTTGCTTGATCAAATGCTTCAAACATCTTCATTGTGTCACACCGGCCGACAATATAAGACGAATGACGAGAATGACGTGAAAGCTTATGTTGCTTATTGCCCTCCAGACTACAACATATATCTCCTGCAACTAATTGAGCCAAATCGTTCATAAGGTCATGCATGACAAATCGAGATTTATCTTTACTAGATATCTGAAAAAATGACCTTGACACTAGATCTTGAAAGCATTGGTTTCCAAGATCTTTAATTTGATGTTTAGCTTTTGGTTGCAAGAAACCTTCTGCACTCCATAACAAGATTATCTCTTCTTCTTCAAATTCGTAATCTTTTGGAAATATGGAGCAGTATGCAAAGCAACGTTTCAAATGAGAAGGAAGATGATGGTAGCTTAACCGCAATGCAGGAATTATGCCACATCGATTTTCTGGTAAGTCCCATATTTCGCTTTCATATATTTTTTCCCATTCATCAAGATTCTTAGTTGTGCGTAAGAAGCTTCCTATGGCTTTTGCTGCTAAAGGTAAACCGTTGCACCTTCTCACTATGTTCTCTCCAACTTGTTTAAATGGGAGATGCTGGTCGAAATTTGTTGCTCTTAATGCATGCTGAGTGAATATGGACAAACAATCATCTTGTGATAGTTTGTCCAAGTGAAAAGCTTTCATTGGATCCACAATAGATGAAACATTTTGAAGACGAGTAGTCACAATAATCTTGGTCATTGCTCCAAAAGGAGACCGTAAGATTCCAATCGTCGTAACTCTCATTCCAAAGGTCATCTAAAACAAGCAAGACCTTTTTTCCAGATAACTTCTCCTTCAACTTGACTTGAAGTAAATTCAAGTCATTCTCATCGGTTGAGGAAGGATCGATCGACTTTAAAATAGTTTTGGTTATTTTAATAGTATCAAAGTCGTCGGAAACACATACCCAAGCCCTGTGATCAAAAGACTTCTCAATGCTAGGATCATTGTAAACAAGCTGAGCAAGAGTTGTTTTCCCCATCCCTCCCATGCCAACAATGGAAAGGACTGAAATTCCATCGGAGTTATTAGTTTTGAGCAAATCAAGCATTTCTCGCTTCTCATTGTCTCTACCAACATACTCCACAGCTCCATCCATCACGGAAGTAGGTTGCAGCCTGGCCGGTTTCTTTCCCTTTGAGCTTGCAGTTTGAGACAAGATCTCGTTCAACCCCAAACTACTTCTTCGTGTAGCCAGACTGTTGAGTCTAGTAGTGATCTCTTGTATCTTGGGAATCATGGAATTGTTAAACAGAAAAGAAGGTTGAGTAGAACTACCGCCGGTAAATCAGGTAGAAAGGAGTTTCCGTATCTTACTTGGTCTGGATTGAGCTTGAGTATTATGGAGCTTGAGACGTAACTCTTGATAAGCAAAGTCGTCCAAGATGTCATCCGCATCGTAGGCCAAGTCTTGGAGATCATCCAACCAAGTCTTCACGGCCTCGTCCTTGATCTGCTTCTCCTCTGCATGGTTGAGCACAGCTTTGATACCGGGCAGTATGGATTTCCACTCCTGGAGCTGGTCGTACACTTGCTTGTGATCAGCAACAAAGCTGAGAACAGCATCGATGGAGTTGCCAAGCAACAGATCAAAAAGCTTAGAAAGAGCAGCCTCTCCAATGAAAGCCATGGTTGGATTACGAGAAAGAAGGTTTAGACTCAGAGAGAAATGATGAAGAAACAAAAAGGAAATTCAGGGTAAAAAAAAGGAAGAAAACAGAGGAAATGGAGATCATTGAATTGTTATAACTCAGAATTGCATATTATAATGGAGATGGAGCCCAAGTAGTTGTTGGAGGGCGGCATTCATAGGAAAAGGCAAGGGAAGCATCTAATTATTTTATTTTTAATGATATATATTAAATATAGGGCAACCAACAAGTTGAATTAATGTTCTCATTTAAACAAAAATAATTCCAATGGGAGGTTTCATGGTAGTTTCTAAGTAGTTTACACCAATTAATTGCTTGTCTCAATGGTAAAAGATGATATAATTCATCCAAGTGACCCGGGTTTGAACACCATTTCTGCACGGTGTGTTCCTTATTAAAAAGAGACCGGTGAGCATATATAGTGAATGGCGACAGAGATGAACTTGCTTCTCCAAGCGGAATACCCATAACAATCACTTTTGCCCTGTTCGACGCGGTCAAAACCAAATATAACTAAAACATTATATAACATGAAAAAAATACACGAATTACTAAATCTAGCATAGATAATGGTACATGAAAACTACATATATGATCCAAATATAAGGCCTACACAATGTGACAAAAATTAAAGAGTTAAAAGTAGATATGCAGTAATGTTTTTGGCTAGCAAAAGGGAATCCAATTGAAAATGTCTCCAAGTTCTCTATGATAAAAGTGAAGTAATTGATCTGCTGCTTTTTTCATTACTTTGACTTGTACAAACGCGCGTACATTGCTGGAAGAATGGCCAAAACTGGTAGACATCCATGCTGAAAGCCTCAAATGTATTTTGGGGACAGAAGAACTAGACTAAAGATCTGACTGGACCATGAAATCTCAAGTTTTACTTCTTGTCCACCACGAAATACGACAGAACGGGCCTTTTAAGACTCCGTTGAAGCATCTTCTTCGGGAAGGCCAAATATGCGGAGGTTACGATCCATTGATCCCACTGCCAAGTACTTTGCATCTGAACCGAATTTGACACAAGTTGCTCTACCTGCAAAGACGGAAGAATAATGCATTTCCAACTTTAGCTGCTGATCAGGAATAACAATAGACTGCAATTAAAAAACCAGACCGGAGATCCGATCTGATCAAAGATATATAAACTACTATCTGATTCTTATAAAGTTGACATATCAGAAAAACTATGGTTCCTGGTTCAACCGGTCTATTCGGCTGGTGGAGTTTGGTTTTGTTTCAATGATAGAATGAGGGAACAGAAGACAAACCAGTGCCAGATAAATCTGGTAAAGTTTTGATGCAATTCCATTCTGCTTTGACGCTGCCAACTTGGTAGATTCTGGACGTGCAACATCAAATTAGTATCACCAAATGTCACAAGAAAAGAAATTTCGAAACCATGGAGAAAAGGTGGGGATAAGATTTCCGAAAAGTCCACTAAACATGGTCTTTGAAACTTTAGTCATGAGACAAACAAAAACATGGTCGAAAAAATCTCTAGCCAGATTTCTAATCATTCTATTTAAATGTCATGTGCATTACATTGAATTTAAGTTTCAGTCCACATAAGTATATACCAAGATTTGGAGACCTTAACCGTGCCTACCTTACATCCGAGCCAGCGATTGCAAGGTAACTCCCACTATGGTCGAAATCCACTGGAAAAATACAGAATTAAACCCGATGTTAGATAAAGCTTTCATGATTAAAAACTTTGATCACAAGAGAGTAAAGTTTTACTCATTCACAATTTTCCCCCCTTAGCTCAAAAGCTACCAGTGTGAGAAACATAGAGTATATAGGACAAACTAGTTTTTTGTACACAAAAATGGAAGTATTACGCCAAAAACATCAGTGTATATACTGCCATTAGGAGGCAAGCTAATTTATAGCCAGGCCGAGGCGTATCTGTTATCAAGATATTACATACCAGAGTTTGTTGGTGTATCTTGATCATATAATTCAAATGACCGGAAGTTCTTTAATTTGCGCAGATCCCACAACTTAACACCATCATGTGCTGCAGTCTGGAGTTAAAAAATAAATCAGATTTGCAGAATTCATGGCCATCAAACTAATTTGCATATTTGGCTAAGTGCTTACTGCAAGGAAGTAACCATTTTCCGAGAAAGATATGGCTGTTACTGCCCCACTGTGTCCATCAAAGTTGGCAACATTTCCCTGAAGAAAAATAAAATAGTTGTTCATAAAATGGAAGACAAATATATCATCCAAAAATTCTCGTAACATAGTTTTCTATATACCCGACTCTTTACATCCCAAATTCTAACAGTGGATTCTGTGGTGCCTGTTCCTAGGATGAGACCATCAGGATGAAAAGCGGCAGATGTGTATCCCTTGGAATTTGAAGTGTCTTCAACCTGTAGAAACAGAAATCTGACTAATATTAGAGGATTTTCACATAAAAATAAATGAAAAAAAGTTCAAGGAAAAAGAAAATCATTTTACCATCACCTCTACGAGTAAAGAATTTGTGACTATATATTTCCTTTGAAAGTAATAAAGACATTTAGGGGAAATTTAAAACATGCTAGAACACGGCATTTGCAGTCAATTAGAAAGATTCAAATACTAATATAAGTTACTTTCAGTTAATAGCAAATCAATTAATCCATTTACTGCACAAGCTACATATAAGATGTTCACCGTAATGGAAAACTTTACAGATCAGAGGGATAGAGAGAAGGGCTAGGACCTGTGTCAAGCATAAGCCCGAGGAAAGATCATAAAAGCACCATGTTGAGTCAAGGGAAGCAGTTACAAAGTAGTTATTTGTGGCATGGACAGTGACAGCTTGCACCTGAAAGAGTAGAAGATAAATTTATTCTCATGTCCACAGCAAATAAATAAGACTAAGAATTTGATAATCATAGTATTTCAGAATTTTAGATTTGAGTGTATATATACCTCGGCAGAATGATCCTTCAAAATATGCTTGCAATCGTAGTTTCCATCTTCAGACCCTTGTTGCCAAATGCGTACAGTCTGAAAATATTGAAAGACCAATCAAACTGTGATGCAAACTAAAAGATTTTTTTTTATAAAAAAAAAGTAGTAGTTTATTAAGGTTAAATAAAATATTTAGTATTTTAGTTATGCAAGCTAAAAATAAATAAATAAAGCAAGAATAAACCTAAGGATCACAAAAACAAAACCCGGAACTTGTGAGACTTGGAAAATTGGCTTACCTTATCTGCCGATCCACTTAAAATTACATTGCTTGGAGCTACAAATTTTACACTTGTAACCTACAAAAGAACGGAGTCCGAGCATAAACTACAAAAGAAAAAATGTAAACAGCATCCCTTAAACATCTAAAAGACACCGAGTAAACCTTCTTGGAGTGGCCACTTAGTGTTGATAAGATCACTCCAGATGTTCGGTCAAAGATTACAGCACTTGAATCAATTCCTCCTGTGGCAACAATATCCTAAACACCAAATGTAAAAGAACGTAAATGAACCAGCTTTGAAGAATATAGAAACATAAAAGGTAGAGGCTCTTCCAATTACATTTAACATAAGATTTGAGAAAGTAAATGAACAAGCTTTGAAGAAGAGAGAAATTAAAAAAATAAGAAAAAGTAGAGGCTGTTCCAATTAGATTTAACATGGTTATATATAAAAACAGATTTCTATAACTAACATATACACTAGTTCAGTGATTATAGCATCCACTACGCATATCACACTCCTCCGAAAGGAAAATAATGTAGATAGTACACTAGCCATCATCTTCGTAATTTCTTTAACATGATTTCCAAATTCCAAACTTAACATTCCAACCTTGTTTCTAGCAGATCTATTTCCCATTCCCTTAATTTTGGCAGGCTATATCTCAAGTCCACTACATGCAACATCCAAATATAACTACCTCCATCCTAGAGAAGTATAGGAATGAATGTAGTTACAATCAAAAGGATTATATTAAAGGAGAACACACACCTTTGAAAGATTGATATCAATTGAAGTGATCCCTGGTTTATTTGTCTTGTGAAGGGGATGGCTAGAAAGTTGGGTATACCTCTCCAAAGCATCAATGGGAGCCAAAGTTGGAGGTATCTGAAAAGAACACACATGGAAGAGATTGGATGGCAGGGGGATAGAAAGACAATATGAAGATATTGTCAACAAAGACATAGTCGGAGTTAATCACACTAAGCAGGATGAAGAGTACCTGGCGCTTTTTACGCTGTTGTGACAGAGCTGCATTACATTCTGTTAACTCAGCAATAGTACTCTCAGAAACCCCAGGGCGTGTTCGCTTTGAACCAGGGCCCATATCTTCATCCTCTGGAGCTATGATCACAAAAATAATTCTCAAATAAGATACAAAATTATCTAAAAGATATATAACACTAATCAAAAGCTTACTGAGAAAGAACCTCGCTTTCCATTACTAAGAGCAGAAACATTGGCAGTAGCTGCTGATGCTGGCAACGGGACCTGCCTCTCAGCCTGTGCAAGCAAAGATCTGGCTTCATCCCTTTCCTTTTTAAGTCTAGCAATCACTCGGCAGGCAGCATCATGCTGTAAAAGAATAGGACAAAAACAATATCATTGTGTGAGCTAAATTCAATATTCTTTTATTATCAGATTTCGCAAGCACGTGGACATAAAAATATCTTTTCAATCAGTTAGTTTGTGGTTGAAAGTGAATAATTTTGAAACAAAACATCTCCACTGAAGAAACTGCAGGTCGCTATACGATACATCAAAAGTCAAAGCTTAAAAGAAAAGACCTTTACACAACCATTGAGCTAAATTACTCCGCTTCTTTGGAATGTTATAAGGAATTAAAGCACAGAAAAGATTGTAAATAAACTTTGACAAAAAAAATATCTAACACCAGATAATCAAAAAGATTTTTTGCTTCAATCTAGAATTAAAGTGACTGACATATAAATACAATCGTTTTCTAATGCAATGATATAACATAACATAAAACCAACGAATTAAAATGTTTATATGACATAAAGATAATAAGAAATATAACCTTATTCTCATTACCTGGTACAGTGCATGACTCAGCTCTTGCCTAGCTGTATGTAGCTGCTGCTCTAATGCAAAATTGGATAGCATCAAAGCATCCCATTCCTGCAATTTGTGAAGTGGCGCAACATCAAAAGCAAAACACTAAACGCAATGAAACTTATTTGCAAGTTTTGCTTTGGTAATTCAATATAAAATATATAGTAATTTAAATGAAGAGCATTCACAACTAACTAAAATTAAAGCTTCAAAGTCAGACCCCTTGTAAAACCGACAGTAGAATTGTTCCAAATTTACACAGGACAAGTGGAAATCTCCCCATCAAAACTTGAAGTATGCAATAATTCGTACTAATTCATACTACATAATAAGGGGATATATGAATCAAGAAAACATACATTCTGAAACATTCCAAGCATCCCAGGAATGCTAGCAGCTGTTAAGGATCTGGGCTTTACAATCTGCATCAAACAAAGAAACAAACAAATCAGCTAAAAAGAAGCAATGGAAACAAGAACTGGCAAGGAAAACAAACCAACGCAGTAAAATCACCTTGCCGGTTTTGACCGGGACGATATCGTCCATAGTAAGTGTATCTCCAGTAACCGGGCACTTCCCATAATCCTTATTAAAAACAGCAAAACAAATATTCTATCAAACACGCAGCTAATGCTAAACTTGCAATATAAATCTAAAAAGGAAAACTTTTTCATTTTGCTAACTTCCAATTTTCTAAGTAAAATAAAAGAAACGAACTTTGAGACTAAATTTTTGTGGGGAGAACCAAGCATAAAAACCTAAGACACGTTTTTTACAAAAGGGGTTAAAAATTAGAGAAGGCGAACCGCAATGTGTTGCTCGATTAAGCGTTTCTCGTAAAGCAAACCGGATTTCTTAGAGACGACGGGCTCTTCCGGCACTTCGCCGGAGACTGCGGGAACAATAAAAAACTCTTAGATCACAAAAAAACGACAATGTTTAACATAAAGATAAATAAAAGAAGAGAGAAAAAGGAGCATACTTGAACAGTTCATGGTGGAAAGAGAGGAATTTAGGGTTCCGAGTTTCGTTTAAATGTCTGAAATTCGATAGCTAGGAAGGAAGCCGCCACCAGGCACCAGCAGCTAGAAGATAGTGAGAAAGAAAAAGGCGAAGATCGAGAGAGGGGACAAAAGAAAATATGAATTTAAAGGTCAAATTATGACTTTAGTCCATATACTATTGCCTAATTCGAAATTTGATAATTTAAATAGGAATAATGGCAATCAAGCCCTCAGTGTTTGCTACTTTATTTAACTTTACCCTTGAAGTTGTTTCTTTGATAATTTAAACCCTAAATTTTTTAGTTTTTTCCAAATAAATCATTTTTCGATAAACAATATTTGTGTTCATGTCGCATGACAATATTAAAACCGTAATTGAAAAAATAAGCAAATTGAGAGTTTTTTTATATACTTTTTCAGTCTTGATTTATAATTTTATTTTAAATGTGAGATCTCATTTATCATAAAATAATTACTTGAATGAATATAAAATAAAATAAATGTGAGATTATAAATAAGAAAAATGTAAATCATTTATCTTGATAATAGACGACTAAGCATGTGGTGTACTAGTAAAGGACGTCTCTTTAGTTCTAGTTTCGAGTTCATCCTAGGAAACAGGAATTTAAATCGTTTTGTCTACATCGAGCATGTAATATAAAATTAACGTGGATGCTAGATTAAAACGACGCCGTTTTGGTGCCGCTATTTTGAGACTAAATTGACCAAAATGGTATCGTTTTACTATAGGAAAATATGAAAAATCATACACTCAATGAGATTTGAACCTGGAACCTCTAAAATAAAAGGTAACCTTCTAACCACTAAAACAACTTAACATCTTTGTTCTGTTTTTAGCACAAAAAATATATATTTCAAACAGCAGTTTATCATATAAATAATAGGGAAAACTACACCACTGACCACCAAACAAATTGGGGATACCTATTTGAACCACCGAACTACAAAAAACGTCAATCACACCACCGAATTTATAAAATCAACCTATTTTGACCACCGCCGTTAAAAACATTTTCAATTAATAAAATAATAAATTATTTAATTAAGTGGTGACACGTGTTAAGACCTTATTGGAGGATTTTAATTATTTATATTTAATTTTATTAATTTGTTTTTCCCTCCAATCAGGTGGTGACACATGTCACCACCAATTTAGAGGAGAAAAAGAATTTTTCCCTCAATGCGCATTGGGGGATTTGAACATGGGTCTCCCAAGTGTAAAGGCAACAACTCTGCCACTGCACCAAACATATCTTTATATTATAATTTTCCATATATAATATATATCTCTTATTAGTTTCTACATTTATAAACCAAAAGCTCAAACCCTAAACACTAATTTCACATATATAAATCTTAAACCCTAAACTCTAACCCTAAATATTTTAAATTAATTTCACACTAAATATTTCAAATTAAGCCTCAAACCCTAAAATTTTCAAATTAATTCCACGCTAAATATTTTAAATTAAACCCTAAACTCAAACCCTAAAAATTTCAAATTAATTCCACGTTAAATATTTCAAATTAAGCCTTAAAACCTAAACCCTAACCCTAAATATTTCAAATTAAACCCCAAACCCTAAACCCTAGATATTTCAAATTAAACCCTAAATATTTAGCATGTAATTAATTTGAAATTTAGGGTTTAAGGTTAGGGTTTGGGGTTTAATTTGAAATATTTAGGGTTTAGGGTTTAATGCTTAATTTGAAATATTTAACGTGGAATTAATTTGAAATTTTTAAGGTTTTGGGTTTTGGGTTTAATTTAAAATATTTAGCGTGGAATTAATTTGAAAATTTTAGGGTTTGAGGTTTAATTTGAAGTATTTAGTGTGAAATTAATTTGAAATATTTAGGGTTAGAGTTTAGGGTTTAGGATTTATATATGTGAAATTAGTGTTTAGGGTTTGAGCTTTTGGTTTATAAATGTAGAAACTAATAAGAGATATATATTATATCTGGAGAATTATAGCACAAAGATGTTCTTGGTGCAGTGGCAGAGCTGTTGCCTTTACATTTGGGAGATCTAGGTTTGAATCCCCTAGCGCGCATGTGATGGAAAAATTGTTTTTCTTCTCTAAATTGGTGGTGACACGTGTCACCACCTGATTGAGGGGAAAATAAATTAATAAAAATAAATATAAATAATTAAAATCCTCTAATAAGGTCTTGACACGTGTCACCACTTAATTAAATAATTTATTATTTTATTAATTGAAAATTAGGACTACATTGAAAGAATGTGTAAATGACAGGGACCAAATGTGTAATTTTAAAATATACCCATCAATTGCCACGTGGCAGTTCCGTCACTCCACCGTTAGGTTTTTAACGGCGGTGGTCAAAATAGGTTGATTTTATAAGTTTGGTGGTGTGATTGACGTTTTTTATAGTTCGGTGGTTCAAATAGGTATCCCCAATTTGTTTGGTGGTCAGTGGTGTAGTTTTCCCTAAATAATATAAATATATTAAAAATAATATGAAATATATAAATAGATAAATATATTATTATAAAAACTAAAACACTAATTTTCAAAACTCAAAATCTAACAAAACCTTAAATCCTAAGTTATAAACCTTAAACCCTAAAATTTTATTTATAAATAAATAATATTAAAATATATAAATAAATAATATATTATTATAAAAATTAAAAAATAATTTAAAAAATCTAAAATTTCGAAAATTCACACAAAAAAACCCAAAAGTTCACTAAAACCTTAAAATTTAACCCTAAATCTATCTATTTTAGATGTTAATGGGTTTATGATTTTAGGGTTTAAGATTTATGATTTAAGGTTTTAAGGTGTATAGGTAAGAATTTAATGTTTTGGTGGGTTTTGGAGGTTTTTTTGAAAACTTTAAAAAATTTTGGGGTTTTGTGAAAATTATTTTTTTTGTTTTTATAATAATATATTATTTATTTATATATTTAATATTATTGATAATATAAACTTTTATGTAATATAAATATTTTATTTATTAACTATATATATTAATATATTAGTACGTGTATATTAATATTATTTTATAATATATTTATATTGTTTATATAGAGTAATATTATTTATATAATAAAATAAATTGAATTAATTTCAACTGCAGTTTAGAATATATATTATTTGTGTTAAAATTAAATTAGACATATTAAGTTGGTTTAATGGTTAGAAGATTGCTTTTGATTCTAAAGATTCTAAGTTCAAATCTCATTGAGTGCATAATTTTTTATATTTTCCTCTAGCAAAACGACGCCGTTTTAAGTAATTTAGTATCAAAATAGCCACATCAAAACGACGTCGTTTTGGTCTAGCATCTGAGTCATCGCGTCGTTAAAAAATTAACGGCACAGTAATATAAATGAGTCAAAAAATAAAATTTAGTAGTAAATTTAGACCAATTAAAAAATTGATAGTACAAACAAATTACCCTTTATAGTTTGATATTACCTGACATATTATACCCTAAAATTAATAAATTTTGTTGCACACCTAATGTGCGCGAACAAGATATTTTATATGAAAAATTATTCAGGAAATGATCACAAGTGAAGCGATGAAGGATTTATATATAAATATACTAATTTTGTGTTCAATCATTAAGTAGTAATTTTTAGTCGTTTTATCTTAAAACGATATAAAACTATAAATTAAGAATGGATAGTGCATAATATAAAATGAAAAGAAAAAACTTTGATTTGGTAAATCGTGCATTAAACCAGAGGATGGAGATATCTATCTCTTTTCGGTACTTTTACTTATACTACCATATTTAAAGTTATGTTTAGGGTTTAGAGAATTCAGGGTATTATGTATTTTTAGGGTATAAGGTGTAGGATTTAAAATTTAGGGTTGAGGCTTGGAATTTAATTTTGTTGTGTTTTTTAGTGATAGGGCATAAGTATAGGCACCGAAAAAGGGCAGGAGATTTTTATCCTTAAACCAACAGCTGCGTGTAGGATTTAAAATTTAGGGTTGAGGCTTGGAATTTAATTTTGTTGTGTTTTTTAGTGATAGGGCATAAGTATAGGCACCGAAAAAGGGCAGGAGATTTTTATCCTTAAACCAACAGCTGCAGCAGGGTGATTGAGCATACATGGTCAAATAATTAAAAGACTACTTAAAATCGACTTAGCTTTAAAAAAAATAAACTTGTGCAGGAAAGATGCATAGAATTACATGAATCCAACGTCCTACATATATTTATATACTCATATGATTCCAGATTTAGTTGATAATCATGCAAGGAATCCAAGCCTTTCTCCATTCTTTTTGGCCAAACGAATCAACCCTTGCCTTTGCTTAGCATCAGCCCCTATTGATTTGCAGAATTCCGTAATTATCTGAATTCAAAATCCAATCACTTCATACAAATCACTTTTAAGTGCAGAATTCGACGAGCTTAACGTAAACCGGAATCGGAACTCACCTGAGAGTGAAGAGCGATGGCTTTGCCCCTGAGCTGATTGAACCTTTTCTTGCCGATGATTTGGCGAGTAAGAATCACAAGAGGGGCGAACAAGCCTTTACCTTCGTTCACGTTCTTCATCATGGGTTTTGCTCTAACGGGCTTCCCAACTCGGACATGGGTCGGAACTGAGTTAGCCAACGAGGCGTAGTCTTCGCCGGAAAAGGCCGAAGAACCCCAGTTTCCGAAAAAGGGAGTTCCTAAACCTGATTTAAACCCAGTTGCAGAAAGCGAAGTCGCCATTGAAAACAATAGCAGTTTAGCTTGTCTCTTATGTTGGTTCAGAAGCTGTGATTGGGGGTTTTTCTCTCTTTGTGAAATGGGGATCTTTTTGGTGTAAATTCTAGAGCCTTCAAAGCATTAGGAACCACATATTTTGGTCGCTTGTATTTTTTTTCTTCTAGAAATGTGTTTTATTAACGGTTTAATTTGAATTAAGTATTATATACCGGTTGTTATGGACTGTCATTAAATTTTTTGTTCGTTTTTGTTACAATTATTGTATTTAAAAAATATTAACATGACATGTTAAAATTTTCTCTCCAAAAGAACTGTTTGGATGTAGAAAATATTTTATATTTTTAATTTTATTTTAAAAATAATTTTTATTTTTAGTTTTCTAAAAATTAGAAAATATGTTTGGTTAATAAAGATGGAAAGTTATTTTTAAAAATAAAAATAGTGAGAATGTGTTTGGTATATAACTTTTTCAAAATAGAAATGCAAAAAATATATATTAAATAATTGAAATAAAATATAGTTATAAAATATAATAATAATAATAAAATATGAAAATAAACTAAAATTTTTAAAAAAATGACATTAGAAAGATTCGATCCCCGGTTAAAATTTAAAAACCCTTGTTTTCACATTTTTCATTTTCCTAAAACATTTTCAATGAAAATAATGAAAACATTTTTTTTTTATATTTTCAAATTTTCACTCATTTTTGTTTTCATTTTCTAAAAACTATTTTTTATTTTTACAACCAAACACGTTTTCTTCCTCGTTTTTCATTTCCTAAGAAAATGAAAACGGACTACATTCTCTATAACCAAACGCACCCTTAATTTTTCAAATTTTCAATCACCACCAGAGTCAAAATTATGATGAAAGAAGTCGTCACCAGTCAATTCCAACGTTGAAAAGGATTTATTTAACCAAGAGATTAATATAATTTAGCTTTAAGCTGAACTAAAAATTAACAATGCTAGATCTATACAAATTAATTTTAATTTTTATTGAAATTTTTAGTTCTGATTCACCGCTTTTAATCGTAAAATCAGCGTGAAACAAAATTATGTTAATAATCTAGTAAAATAAAACTTTCACACCGTTAGAATTAACCATTACTACACTCATCAAAATTTGGGACTTTGCTACATTGTAGATTTAAAAAATTAGATATTTTGAGAAAAAAATTCTTAAAGAAAGCTAACGATAATGATCGTAATAAAAATAAATTAAAATTTTAATAATTGTAACAAGAATTTTTCAATTTTAGTCACAAAAGTAAAAATACTCTAAAAGTACGGTGAAAATCAGTGTAGTTTATCCTTATTTTTATAAAAAAAATATTTTTTAATAGGATTAATATCCTATACACTGGCGGTGGAAATTTTTTGTTTCCACAAGCGCCTCAATTATAGGGTTTAGGGTTAGTGTTTAGGGTTTAGAGTTTATGGATTTTAGTGTAAATGTTTAGAATTTAGGGTTCATGTTTAGAATTTAGGATTTAGGGTTAGAATTTAGGGTTTAGGGTTAGAGTTTAGTTTTAGGGTAATATGGGTGGGGATTTATGTTTTAACCTATAAACCCTAAATTTTAACCCTAAACCCAAAATTCTATCAACAATCCTTAAATTCAAAACAAATACACTTATACCCCTAAATTTTAAACCCTAAACGGAGTCCATAACCCCTAAAACTAAGACGCTTGTGTAAAAAAAATTCCACAAGCGCTTGTGTATAGAACAATTACCCTTTTCAATATTTTAATTATTTTTTGGATAAAAATTCTATACACAGCCGGTGGAAAACTGAAAGTTTCCACAAGCGCCTTAGTTTTAGGGTATAGGGAGTTAGTTTAGGGTATAGAGTTTAGGGGTTTAGGTGTAGGGGTTAGAATTTAGGGATAGTTGTTTCAATTTAAGGTTTAGGGTTATAATTTAGGGTTTATAGGTTAAAACCTAAATCCTCACCATATTACCCTAAAAACTAAACCCTAACCCATAAACCCTAAATTATAACCCTAAGCCCTAAATTGAAACAACTATCCCTAAATTCTAAACCCCTACACCTAAACCTTAAACTAACTCTTTATACCCTAAAACTAAGGGGCGCTTGTGGAAACTTTTAGTTTCCACCGCCTGTGTATAGGATATTAATCCTTATTTTTTTACAATTATAAAACGAAATAGAAATTGAAAAAGTCAGCTCTGCTGATCCGGCCAAACCAAAAGGTCTTCCCCAATCGAAGATCAAAAATCATCACGGAGAAACAAAAACACCAAAACAGAGAAGAAGAAACAATGGCTTCTCTAGAAACCCATTTCTTAGCAACTCTTTTCTTTGCCCCAATCGGCATCCGCCGTTTCCTCTGTTCCTCCTCCCTCTTCCTCAAAAACCCATCTTTATTCAAATCAAAACCATGGTATTTCTCCAACCCCAAATGGAAAAACTTGGATCTTTACATCCTCGCCGTCGCCTTACCCCTCGCTTCTTTCGCCGAGATCTTCATTTTCTCCTCCCTTTCCGGCCACTCCACCTACCGTTTCTCCTTCTTCCAGCAATTCTCCACCCTCTCCCTCTTCTGGCTCCTCATCGTTTTCTTTGTCATTTACGACTATCTCGACCATTCCCTTTTCAACGACACTTTCTTCTTCGTCTACGCCGCTATAGCCTTTCTCGTCGAGTATTCCTTCATCGGCGTCGGTGTCACCGGCCTGGGGACCGCCGTTTACGAACTCCTTGCTCAATTGACCCTCCTCTGCGCCGGCTGTTGCTTGGTTTTATCTGTCAAAAGAACAGCCTTTTTCGCCGAGTTCTTCCTGTCGTTCGGATTGGTTTTCAAAGGCACCTGGCTGTTGCAAGCCGGTTTGTGTCTGTACACCGATGCGTTTGTTCCGAGAGGTTGTAAGAAACTGGAGCTTTTGCCCCGTAGTCCCGATGCCGATGTTCATTGTGAGCTCGAAGAAGATGGGATGAGAGGCGTGGCCCTGGTGAATCTGTTGTTTGCTCTGCACGCAATCTTGATCACCGTCTCCGGTTTCGGGATTTTCGGTGTTTTGTCGAGCATTAAGAAACTGAAATGTGCGGAGGCAACCGGTCCATTGCTGGCTCAGGTCGAATCCGACGGTCTATTGATGCAGCCTGTGCATGAACTTGAGATGGAATGAATGAATGATGTGCATTTTTGTGTATGTTTTCCCCTTAGTACACAATTCTTTACCATTTTGTTCCAAAAAAGGCATTGTTTTTAGAGTTCTCCATTTTGGTTAAACATATACATACATGTGTGTGTGTATATATATATATATAATTGCTTGATCAAGCTGGTTGAATCCTTATATGGTGATGATCATTTTGTATGCTTCTTTTGATCAATGTGCAACATGGATTTCAATCATCATTGAAGGAATATGCCGACGGGAAACCACCGTACGGATCGCCGAGTGTACCGGGATTGCCAGCCAGTGAAAACACAACCTGCAATCACATACACAAGGAAATAATGTCTTAGCTTTAACCTAAGACATCTTCCACCATATTCATACATGCAATCTACAAGGGTTCTGGTTTTGAAACCAGCAGCACAGGAATCCCAGAGCCAGAACTTGTCATTTTAACATTACCCGAAGAACGAAAAGTCCGTCTTCCTTCGATAATCGATCGTAGCATTTGTAAAACTCGTCGATATATTCTTCACCAACATGTTCTACCATCTCTTTGAAGAACATAAAGATAAGTTAACTCAAGTCCAGCTTCCTTCACTTTTTCTTGAGCATATTTCAGTTGCTGCTCTGATAGAGTGAAGCCAGTGGCAGTGTATCTGCATCATGTTCTTATGACAGTTTCGATGGCTAAGCTTCCCCAAGCGCACCCGATGTCGAACTACTTCTCTGTATGTATCGGAAAACAACACAATCGAACAAATGAAGAACCGATTAAACTGGTTTTTATCGAGAATCAATGACGTAACCGATTCAATTATCTGTTCGATTTTTATAACATTCATACTTGATTTGTGTACTAAATGTGTTTCTGTACCAAATTTACAGTTTTCATTTTTAAGAAATATGTATTCGATTTTCGAAAAGAAAAGTAGAGAATGAAATGTTATAACCAACAACTAATCAGTTTAGTGAACGATTATTATAAAGTTTTAAACAAAACCAGAAATTCTAAACATGAACAAATTGTGGAAACATTATTTGTTCTTATGAAAATTTTGGACCTAATTGAAGCCCAAAATCTAACTGAGGGAGACAGCACAAAATATCAAGATAAATTGATGAGAACATTTATTATCCCCCAAATGCCAAAACCCTTTCTCCTCACTCTCTGAATTCAGGATATCTCTCACCATGGCACAACCCCTACTAACACGCTCCGCCACCTCCACTCTCACGCGCCACCTTGTTTCATCTTTCCTCCTCCCCAAACGCCTACTCTCCACCACCTCCATTACCCACCCTCCTCGCATTCCTTCTCTCCTCCTCTCTCGTCGCCCTCTTTCCCCTCTTTCCCATGCTGTCCGATCTCTCCCTCTTGCCGCCGCGCGTTTCACCTCCATTCGATGCCGCGTCAACCGCTCCGGGAACTCGGCTTACTCCCCGCTTAACTCGGGGTCAAACTTCAGTGACCGGCCACCTACGGAAATGGCCCCGCTTTTTCCGGGGTGTGATTATGAGCATTGGCTAATTGTTATGGATAATCCGGGTGGAGAAGGGGCTACTAAGCAGGAAATGATTGATTGTTATATCAAAACCCTTGCTAAAGTCGTCGGCAGGTATGCTTGGATGCTGAGAAAGTGTGAGAAAATGGGAGGGAAACTGATGGTTTAAATTTGGAAAGGAAAACAATAACTTGGTTTTTAAGTTAATTATTTTTCTGGGTTTGTCATTGTTTTCTTAAAGATTGATTCTTTAGCATGATTGATGATGCAATTTATTGAGGTTATTTGATATTGCTTGCATTATCTTGACAATTTCGTTTTCGAGATTATTGTGTTTGAGTTGCTTGTTATTTGCTTCATGTTAGTGAGGAGGAAGCTAAGAAGAAGATATACAATGTTTCCTGCGAGAGATACTTTGGATTCGGATGTGAGATCGATGAAGAGACCTCGAATAAGTTAGAAGGTCTTCCCTTTAGTTTTCGTTTCGTTTCGGTTATTGTATTTGTTCCTTTATTTTCTTTTTCTTCTTGAAGTTCATGGTCTGTAGTGTATAAATTTTGTTCTTTTTTTCTTGTCAATACTCAATAGGATTGCCTGGTGTTCTCTTTGTGCTTCCGGATTCTTATGTTGATCCTGAATACAAGGACTATGGAGGTAAGCTTTTCTGCATAAGCGGTTTTGCAAAACCTAGTATTTGCCTGTAATGTTAATTGTTTATGATATAATGGGAATGTTCTATTTGTTTTAGTTGACCTTAAGAGAGGTACCGATGCGTATACTTAGCTAGAGTATTATACTCTGGTTGGTTCTGTTTTAGACAGTGCATGGTATGGTAGTTCATCTTTACAAATCGAAAAAAGCCTTATTGGCAATAGCTAGTTTTGAATGCTAATGGACTTAAAAGGTCTTTCTAATGGTTTTGTGCTTATTTTTTCACTTGGACTTCGGATCGGTGTGGAAGAAATATTAATATATAGTTTCCAACATTAAAAGTGGACCAAATTCTTGTTTGAGTATTTTGCCTAGGTATAGGTATTTGTTCCATCTTGGAAAAGCTAAAATGTCATATAGGTAGTGTTTAGTTTTGAATGCTAATGGACTTACATCAACTGCTTCTTTCACGGCTCTCTGTTGTCATCCTACATTGAGCATCGAGTCACCGACTGGTGGAGATGAAACATTAGTTTGCGGCTTGCACAAATAGCTTAGGATGGTCTCCTTCTTTGATCGATAGGCAGGCATTTGTCTCAATTCTCTTATCCTTTAATTTATCTTTTCATCATTATGCTTTAGTGGTTCTTTAGCGAGACCTCTTTGCTCTATAGCCACGGCTGCTCTCAGTGATGAACCGAACATTCTGCATTCGAACCTGGGGAATAAAAAATGAAATGCTTAAGAGCTTGTAAACCTTTATCTCAGTCCATCTTGGCCAAGCTAGTGCCTTAAGTTGGTAATGGGTAGCTTTGAATGCTAATGGACTCACATTAGAGTCGTCTTCATATCCTCCGGTGCTTTATATATATAGAGTCGCAGGGTTATAGGAGAAGATGCTTTGAATTTGCTTTTGCATATTTTTATGGTTCTCAAGGTTACTTTTGTTATTCAATTGTTGTTTTTCTCGGAGAATAAATGGTACACAAACTTCTAATTTACTGACCCTTTAATCTCCTGATTAAGAACACAAGGATCTAGGCTTCTGCATTTTCTATTTTCTCATTCGATATGGAATGTTTGTCTCATAACTATTGTATTTGATCTTTGCACCTCCCTTTGCAGCTGAGTTGTTTGTTAACGGTGAGATTGTTCAAAGGTCACCTGAACGACAGAGGAGGGTAGAACCGCAGCCCCAGAGAGCCCAAGACAGACCAAGGTACAATGACAGGACTCGCTATGTTCGTCGCAGAGAGAACTCGCGCTGAAACGTATGATTACAAAAGAATAGGTGTATAGAGATATCGGAAGCAGTGAGCTTTCTGATGTCTTCCCGGACATATGGATACTGCATGGCATCGTATGTTTAATGCAGTCTATTCTGAGCTCGATCGAATGCTTTGTATGAACTCTGATGATCTTGTATGAATTCACGCTCATTGAACTCAACTCATGTCCCCTTGATTATTTCTCTCATCTGAATCTGCTCGAATCCAGGTTTCTTAAGATAATAATATTTCATTTTTTTACTGTGACCACTTGAATCGACATACAACTGTATCGGTGACAGATGTTGATTAACATAAATAAAGTTTTAAGTGCTTAATTATACAATTTTAAATTAAGATTTTGTTTTCAGATTGTTTTCTAAAATTAATCGATTGGCAAAGAAAAACACAACCAAATATCTCTACTTATCCATTAATTTAGAAGAATTAAGAAATTCCAAATATTTATTGTAAAAAAAGGAAAATAAAAAAACCAAGAATAGGCATGCAATTGCAATGCCACCCCTTAAGCCCTCCCCTTCCCAATTCCCATGGCTTCCCCACCTGAAAAAGCGGTCAACTCTCCGTTTTCCCATTGACCAAACACCCTCCTCCTTTGCTGCCAATCAAAACTCCCCCCTTCCCTTCCACTTTCATTCTTCGAGATTTTCCCACCTCTCCCCCTCTCTTTTCTTGATTGTGATAAGCCCCGATTCGAACTGCAATATCTTTGCTTCAACAATCAAGAATCGAAAGAGTTTTCGCCTTTTTTTTCTTTTAATTCATTCTCTTCATCCCCACATCACCAGTTGGTATGAACAGCCAGAAAATTCTGATTCCTTCGGCTTCATTTACGATGTCTTAATCGTAAGGGGGAGATTCCGTATCGAAAATGGCTTCATTGTGAATGAGAACATCCACCATTCATCGTCTTCGCCTTCAGCTGATGCTGTTTTCCTTGTATATCTGTTGCTTGGAGGAGAAGATTTCATATTGATATAGCCAGAGGATCTTATATAACTTGCACCACCAAATATGAAGGGTATTCTTAAAGGTTTAAGATACATTCAAGATATGTTTGGTGAGTACCCGATTTGTCTTTTTTTTTGTCATATTCCAATTCGAATAACGATGTCTAATTGATTTTGAGTTCGAATCTAAACATTCAAGACTGTGGTCTCTATCGTAAAAGGAAATGTGTTGGGGAGATTTGACAAATTTTGCATGCAGATGAAAAGGAACAAGAAATGCAAATAGGGAATCCGACAGACGTAAAACATGTTGCTCATATTGGTATGGATGGTCCTTCTGCCAGTAAGCCTAGCTGGGTATGGTGATATTTGCTATCCATGTCATAGATAATGTTATCGTTTTACACGTGTCACATTCTTATTAACCGATATAATTCGGGGACCAAATCTTTAATTAAGTAGGAAAAGAAGAGGAAAAAATGAACTTTTTTCTTCCTTTCAAATTCATGCAGATGAGTGAGTACAATTCAGCTCAAGAACTCTCATCCGATACTCTAGCCAATGATCTACAAGATGGGGATTTAGGTTTGTTTCTTCTTCGTCAAGTAATCTCATGCTCTTGGTATTTTATATATGTGACCGAAATTAGATGCATGTTTCGAGGAGTTTGTGTACGATTTTACGAAGATATTACTCGAGTCATATAAGTTATCTTGTTGAAGTATACTTCGTAGATTCCGATACGAAAGGCGATGATGGTACACATATATATATGCTTAACTGTTATAGTGTTATTGTTAGGTCGAGTGATAAAGTGTTCGGTGAACGTCGGATTTTCATCGTGCTTGAGAAGGAACATCTAGCCCTAACATAAACAATAGGAGATTATTTTTGCCCCTCTTACAAGTAATGTTTATAAAGGTGATTTTGGTGCAGGAAATCAAGAGTCATTGCCACCTACTGAGAAGCAGAAGAAACCAAGGCGCAAAGTATCAATAGAGAACGGGCACGGCACAGCTATAGAGTCTCCGAAAGGCAGCGAGAACGGCGAGAAGCAAAGGCGCCCCCGGTCAACGAACCAGGAGCCATCTTCCCAAGGGAGGCGCCACTCGATTCGCAAAACCGACGGCGAGTCTCCTTCGAACGACTTACCCGACATCCCAAAAAAGTCCCGACGGAAGAAGTCGAAGGGATCAGCGGGCGGCTCGGAGGGGGAATCTTCATCAAGATCAAAACCAGGTTCCTTGCCTGATGTGGCTGAGCTTGAATCTTAAAAGAGGAAGACAAGGAGAGAGAGCTTTGAAACGAAGGATAAAACAACAACAACAACGACGACGACGACGACGACAACAACGTGGTAGGGCTGCCCCTGCATGGTTTTTCATGGCTTAACGTCACCACAAAACATTAAAATTATAATAATATATATAATGGAAATTGAAAATCATGGGAATTTCTTGAAGAATTCATAATTATACATTCAGATTTTTTATTTATTTATTTTTTGGATAAAAAGAAGCCTATTCCATAGTTGTATTGGCGATTGTAAGAATTGGACGATCACTTTGAAATTTGAAAGGAACAATTGTCAAAATGTCAACTTCAATATCAATTATGGTTTTTCATGGTTTTTTTCAAAATGATTTTTTTATAATGAAATTTCAAAAGTTTCGTTGAGTATTGAGTCATCGGACGTTGATAATCTAATGGTGGGTTGACTATATATATTTACTTAGATAAAATAATATATTACTTATTACAAAATGATCATTGAACATAATATTCATGTGAGCGATACCTTGTTCGATATTATTTCGGGGTTTTGATGTGGAGGGTGCCTCAAAACCGGTAATCAAACCTTATAGCTTGGATATATAAGCCAATGTTCTACAGTTAAATTTACTAATGCACTGCATAATAGGTTTCAGGCTCATGTCCTTGCAAAAGAGTTAGCAGCAAGCAAACTCCGAACTACATTGATCGTCGATTAGACGGTTTTCGCAACGATTTCTCGAATCAACATGGCAAATACCAACTTTTATGTGTTTCTTTAGAGAGTCTATAAGCTGGTTTGAGTGTTTGACATGAAAAATGGTGGGATCATAGGACCTGTTGGGTTGAACATGGTTGCCTTTGAATCATATATTTTTCTGCCTTCGGATGAAGTTCGATTCTAGTCATCGACGATATTCGTTCATTATAACGCTCGACACTTATGTCCGGTACATCAAAACAGTACTGATCGAAGTGTTGGTGAACGAAATGAGACCATCTGAACTGTTGGACGTAGGGGAATTCTCTGATTGCATGCACTATGGGATCGGCTGCGGTGCTCCGTCGCTTCATGTTTCCAATCCTGCCTTCGATTATGTTCCGCCGGAGCTCTTCAGCCTTTTCGTATCAGACATGTACAACTATGTATCGAATGATCGGAATTAACCGCTTTCCGACATTGAGCTCGGACCGATGTCGTTTTTACTGATATGAACCTGAACCTTTCATGTATTTACAGCCTCACAAGTGACCATTACTCAGCAGATGACTACAGCCTGGAACATAACACTGCTTCAACTAGCTGAATTGCATCAATATATTTAGGATGAATTTCACTAGAAGTCCTCAAACTATGAGTTAAATTGTAAATTAATCCCTAAATTTCAAAAATATTCGGATTGTATCCTCAATCACATCACTGTCATATACTCATATATATGAATTAATATATGTTTTAGACACGTCATCAATGCAAAACAATATCCAAAATAAGGTAATAAACATTAATTAATAATAAAAAGATACTATGATATATATAACCCTAATGCTAAAAAAATCAAAACTGATTTTTTTCTCTTTAAATTGTACAATTTGGTCCCTCTACCCCAACCAACAAGATCTTGATATAACATTTTCAAAGTTAAACCAAATCAAATACAAGGAATATTCCCCTGAGAATTCCATAGTTTTTTTTAATACATTTACATCTATGAAAAATCAATGCTATAAAACCTCTCATATTCTTCATATATGCAAATATATATATACATTCAATTTGTTTTTCCCCTCTCCCAATCATTTTCTTTTTGCCAATTGAAATGATTTCTTCAAAAAGCTATTGGCTGCTCTATCATTCCTATAGCACAACACTCTTAGGATTGTGTTCGGATCCGACATATTCCACCTTCCGGTTGTCGGCGGCATCGGTAGCTTTTGGCCGGCGCCGATGGAGCTTATGCCACTGGTTTCGCATGCCACAATGGCGAAATCCTCGATTAATTGCTCGGTCGTTTGAGCCATCAATGATATCACACCTTCAACTATCTCGGCTTCCCTTTGGACCGCATCTTCGCTTAGCAACCCTTCTCCGCAAGTGCAAAAAACCCTTTTCAAGCCATCGAAATCCTCTTCGATCGTCTCGTGGTCCGACCGGTTGAAGGCCCGAGACGTTCCTCCGGCGAGCAAAACCATGAGGAATGCTTCGAACGACGCTTTCATCACATCTTTCATCGCCAATGCTTGTGCATGGTCCGTTAGTATGCTAGTGAGGAGGGTTAGGTTTTGTTTTAGGATAGGAATCGCGGGTCTAATTCTCGAATTGGATACATTGCCGACGTAAAGGGTGTCATAGAACACAGGACTCGAGTCGAGGAAGATGAGGCGATAAGCGGCGACTTCCGATATGTGATCGCACGCTAGTTGAATGGACGTGTTAGCGTGTTCAAAGTAAGAATACAAGGTGTTGTCGCGGTGCCGGCTGAAACGGTTTCGTGTCGAGACTCTCGGTGAGAGGTTGAGAGTTTTTTCGAGCGAGTGTAGGTGGGAGGTCAGGTAGTGCAAGGTGTTGAGACGAATGTAAAGGCGTTGCGTTCCACGGCTTGTCGAAGGGCGAGGAATTTCACCTCCCAACGCCGCCGCCGCCGCTCCAACGGTACACGGACTAGCCTTTCTCCAAAGCTTGAAGAACCTTGAGTCTCGGCTGCATCTGGTTAGTGGAGGAAGTGAAGGGAGATAACTTTGCTTTGACCCTAAAAACAAATGTGAAAAGCATAAGTTTTCCATGAAAACAAGCTTATCATGTTGCATACAACCCTAAACAAGCTTATCATATGCCCTAAACATTTGCATGTTTGGTTTTGCATTTGGGGTTCAAAAATCCCGATTGAACGGGAAAACATGTCTCGGTTATCGTGACACATGTTTAGATCTAAATATGCAAACGTGATTTTGGACCCCAAACGTTAGCTTTTGCGTTTCGTCCTGTTTTTTACACTATATTTTTACACAATCGTGATTTTTAAGAAAGAACTTCCAAACATAAATCACGTTACTTTAAAATCAATTATACACAAAATCAATTCTATAAAATCACGATGATCCAAAATCAATTCTACCACCGCAAAACCAAACACACGTGCATAAAACCCTGAACCCAAATGTTAAGATTGTGAAGAAAAATAGTTTCTCATTAAAACCCTAAACATAATGTTAAACAACTCTAAACCCTAAATAGCCCTAGACCTTAAAAGTGAAAGTTCTTACCACATGATGCTACAAAAGTAATGTATTCTTGGATGAGCTTCTCCAAGCCTTCAGCTAGGTCAAAAACCGAATCATCTGTGATTCCAATGGGAATTTTAAAGAAATCATTCACCATTTCCTTGGCTATATTCATTAGCTCCACAGCTGATTGTGCATGTTGCTCGGATTTGGATTTAGGGTTCCATGTCTGCAAAAAATATCGAAAACCCCATCACAATAATCACATATTATTATTTTCATCGCATGTAATTTTTTTGCTCGGCAAAATATGATTTATTATTACTAGAATCACATGTAAATTTAAGTAAAAAACAAAAACAAAAAATGACTCACTTCGGTTTCTTTTGCTCTACAAAGCAACTCTTTGCCTTGTTTTAACCTTTCATCTATCCATTGTCTCAAAAGCTTCATTATGATCGAATCAACTTCGTACGGCATCATTTCCCTAACTATTTCTTTGCCTCCGTCTTCGCACTCCTCGGAATCTTCGACCACCATTTGCACCAACACCTTTTCGAGCTTCGCAGCTCTTTGTAGCACCCCGACGGCATCGCTGTTGAGTATACTCATCCCGGCTAGGTATTGCTTCAATACCTTTCCGTAGCATTGGTGTAGTGTTACGACCGCAACTCCGGTTGCGGTCGGATGCCACCTCTTCATTCTCGGGCTAAATAACTCCCTCTCTCTCATGGCCAACTCCTCGGTTTCGTTAGCCAATTGAAGTAAAGCCTCGCTCGCTTCTGCCCCTTCTCCGTTCGTCGCATTTTTCACGTTTTCATTCGCGATTATCTGTTTCAATCAATGTAGGAAATGAGAAGTTGACAGTAAGATATAGTTTTTTCTATACATGCATTATGCATATGTTTTTTTGCTCGGCAAGGCAAATTTTTTATTAATTAGAAACTAAAACCTGAAATGTGCGCCTCGTTAAAAACCTCATTAGTTCTAATTAGAGGAAAAGAGCATTATGCATATGTGTGGAACTCACCTTTGCAAACGCGGTTTTTAGAGAAGATCGAATGTAGTGATCGACACGATCGCTCGTCGAATCGACTAGCATTGTGTCC
Source organism: Hibiscus trionum (assembly GCA_030270665.1). NCBI lineage: Eukaryota > Viridiplantae > Streptophyta > Magnoliopsida > Malvales > Malvaceae > Hibiscus > Hibiscus trionum. Next base: position 5,382,540 of record BSYR01000044.1, read on the forward strand.
CCTTTCTTGTTTCCTTCCCCTTCCATAATTGTAACATCTTCACCTAATATTTTCATTGATGATAAGGCCAAAGACAAAAGATTCTCAACTCCACCAATTGTTTGTTTGTTGAAGTATTCATGGTAATGAAGCAACCTCTTCTCCGCCCATTTTTGCATCGAGACCAACATCGACGACAATAGTTTCACGTACGACACCTCTCGGTCCGGCTTCTTAGCATCGGTTGCCACCTCTGTCAACATGTTATACGCGGCACGAAGAAGATCGGGCTCCATTTGGTTAGTCACAACATATTGCTGAAAAAGCACCCAAGTGAAACAAATGTTGTGGATTGCCCTATTGATCCCCAATGTAGACCATGTCTTTTTCATCAACTCGAGTAACTCGTCGACCTCGTCGAGGACTAACGTCTCGTCCCTAACATCGAATATGGTCTGAAGGAGGCAAATGTAGATGTGGATGTTTAGAGGAAACCCGTCGGCCCAATGGCATACGTCGCTTGACGCTCCGTTAGTACTTCGCCAGGCTAAAGACACGACGCAATTACACAACGTCCTCATTGTCTCGGAACTCTTGCTGGTTTCGATAGGCTTGGTATCGCTAGCTCGGATTATCTCGCGTAGGCGTATCGCTAACGAATTCGATTTCTCGATATGGACCGATGGATGATTGAGGAGGCCTGCTTCTAGGATTTTCAGCTGACGTCTTTGCCAAAAATGGTACTCCTGCATGTTGCTGAACTCCGATGGTTTTAAGTGCCGAAGAAGCTCGAGTGGAAGGATGATAGTCTCCGATCTCCTTCCCATCTATTTCGAAATGATTCGAATCAATGAATTATTTTTTTAACAAGAAATCAAATGGGGATCATATGATATTTTTTACAATATATATATATAAGTGAGATTAATTGAAATATATGGAAAAATGGCATGCATTGTAGTAGCTAATAACATTGATATTATTATACGTACTTGGCCAACAAGGGTTCTCATGAGAGTTGTCCTAAGCCTATTATCACATTGCTCCGTAACCTTCATTTGTTGCCTCATAATCTCCGCCGACGTCAAAGGTCGCCTCGGCCTTGACGGTGGCGACCTTGATGGTGGTGACTTCGACGGTGGTGACTTCGTCGGCGGAGACTTGGATAATGGCATTGTCGAAAACCTTCTGGGGCTATAACTCGAACCGGAACCGACTTGTCCAGGATGAATGGGTGACCCCGGCGGTGTGGATCCGGTGGGAACATTGTTCAACCCTACCGTAGACATCGACATCCTCCGTGAAGGTGATCTTTTCAACATCTTCAACCCCAAGGCCGTTTTAATCCTACTCGTCGGGCCGGCGTTTACCCGCCCACCGGATGATCCTGGCAACCCCTTCCCACGCGATGAAAACGACGATCCTCCGTCCCCTTTTCCGTGCTGATCCTGTGAAGAACTAAATGACAAGGCGTTCTTACCTCCGAACCCCGGTGACGAACGGCAAGCCGTAAAGAATATCTCGTACGCCGCTTCGCGAATGTCGTCGCGGTCGAGATTTTCGAGCTTTCCGAAGGGCCATACAAGGTCCATGTTGCTGTTGTTGTCGTCGTCGTTAGAGGGGGAAGTACTAGTGGAGGTGGTGAGGGTGGAGGCGCCATGGTGGAGAGGAGGGGAGAAATACTCCCGGTGAGATTGGCGGACCATGGCGGAGAAAGGGGTGGAGGGAAAAGGAAGGAAGAAACGGGGGAAACTCAGGAACAAACGGGATCAATGTTGGCGCTATCCGACAGGATAGATAAGGCATGGACAAACGATGGCATATCTTGTTATAAAGAGAGAGGGAAGAAGAAGAACAAAAGAAACAGAGATTTTGTTGGTTAAGATGACAGCATTTTGGTGTTATGAGAGACACAGAAAAGGGAGGGAAACCAAACAGAATACGAGCAAAAAAGCAGAGACATTGCTGGTTTGATGGGTTTGCCAACGTTGTATTGCCCCAAAAATCATGGAAAAATGCCATGTAATTCAATGGAATTGCTTTGCCCACGCTTACTTCCATCAACTATGTCGTGACACGTGTGATGGGGGCGTTTGTTTAGTTGATTGTCTGGTTTGATTAGTCAGCTGCATGCTTATATTGCTTCCTTGACGTGGCCATGTTGCATGTCTATCCGCATGTAGGAACAGAGTTAGAAAATTTAATTTAAAGTGTCCGAATTTAAATTTTTTATGAATAATTTTTTTGAGATGATTCAACCTCGTGCGACGAATATTAGTGAACATCACTAATTATGAACACCGATTAATACTATTAATTTTTTTAAAATTTTAAAAATCCAAAGGACTAAAATTATAATTAAAATTATCTCTTAAAAAATAAAAATCAAATTTAATAATTATTATATAATATTTTTTAATATGTTAGAATCAAACATACCCAATTCTCCTAAACCCTAACAAAATCAATTTCTTAAAAAAATAGAAATCGGTTTATAATTTTTTAATAGATTAGAATCAAATATACCCAATTCTCATATTTTTTTTGAAAGGTATAATATATTAGAAATAATATAAGCACCATTAGCAAGAACCTCATTAAAAAACCTCCCTAGACCTAAATGGAGGAAAAAGAGTGCCACTTGCTAATGGCAAATAATGTCAACAAATCTCAAATGATAGCAACCATTACACACGACCAAGACATAGTTCAATCACTGGAAAAACAAAAATCAACCTGGTTCTAATATCCCCTTCTGCCTCATTGCGACAGCATCCAAATTAACCCAGCACAAGTTCTCGCGTCTCCCAATTCCCTTCTTCGCCAGTTTGTCCGCAGTTATATTTGCTTCCCTCGGAATCCACGAAATCTTCCAATCAATTCCGGCGCACAATTGCACACAATCAGCCACTATCGCTGAAAAAGGAGCAGGGGCGATGGCAGGTTTCCGAATCCACTCACAGCTTAAGGAGGAATCTGTTTCGATCAGCAGCAACATTGGTTTTTCGAAACTCAGCCTTCGAAACAACAGAACCGCTTCTTTGATGGCCAGAAGTTCTGCCGTTGTCACATCAAAGACTCCAATTGACTTGGAGAACATCGCAATCGATACATTCCTACAATTCCTTAAAATATCGCCAATACCCGCCTCTCCGAACCCACCTATCACTGCACCGTCAACGTTAAATTTGACAGCATTATCGGGGGGGGGGGTACGTCCACACACATCTGATCAACTCCTGCTTCCTCGACATCCCCCCTTTCAGAATCGAAGGATCTCTTAATAGCGAATCTGCCGACACAAAGGATTCAGGCCACTTATAGCGGCACCACCAGCCTAGTCGAACCAACATACTGTCCATAAGCTGTTTTTCGTCAACCAATCTACCTCTAAAAATCACTTCATTACGATATGTCCAAACAGACCAACAATAACAACAGAAAATCAATTTCCATATATCGATTATATCCCCTGCAATTTTGCTTTCATACCACATTACTAGCAAAGAATTGAAATTACTTGGTATCACCATATGAAAACCCCACCAACTTACACAGCACATAAGCACTTTCCAACTCACAAAGCAATGACAGAATAAATGATCCACCGATTCCGATTCGATTCTACAAAGAGGGCATACCAAATTCTGTAGATTACTTCCGCCTCTTCTCGCAAGCTCGACTTTTGTAGGGAGTCTGTTGTGCACTAGTCTCCACATAAAAAACTCGACGTTGGGAGGGGCAATGTTAGCCCATACATAATTCCAGATTTTTCCTTTTTGTCTCCCACCTGCACACATAATGTTACAATAATTCTTAACATTGTAAAGTCCAGTAGCATTACCTTTCCACCTCACCGAATCCCTTTGAAGCCTTCCTAATCCAGTAGCGTTGATTGCTGCCACAAACTCCTCCCAAATAATAACCTCCCAATCAAACACCTCCCTCCGCAATTTAATGTGCCACTGCCAAGTGTTGTTCACCACATTACCAAAGTTAGCAATAGGCCCAGATTTTTCCACTGCCAACGTAAATATTCTAGGAAACCGTTCCTTTAGAGTCATGCTTCCAGTCCAAACATCTGTCCAAAAAAGGATACTACGGCCATTTCCCACCACTAGGCCTAGGTTCTGCAGAAACATGTCATTTGGGTTTGACATCGGGGCGATAATTTTTTTCCAAACCCAATATTTACGCCCTGAACTCGTGTTCATTGGGATTATATCTACCGTCTTTTCTGAGTATTTAGCATTGATCAGTTTCCTCCAAAGGCTATCACCCTCCGCTCCAAACCTCCACAGCCATTTGTTTAACAATGCTCTATTCCTCAGGGTAAAGGGAGTTAAACCTAAACCTCCGTACTCTTTAGGCAAAGCAACTATCTCCTTACTAACCCAATGGATCTTCTTTTGTTCCATCGCACCCTAGAGGAATCTTGATATGATTGCTGTTAACTGCTTGTTAATGCTTGCAGGTATTGCAAACATTGACATGAAGAACACCGGTAGGCTGGCCAGTACGGATTTGATCAAAGTTAATCGTCCACCAAAAGACAGTAACTTCGATTTCCATCCGCTCAGCTTACGCTTAAAATTATCCAGGATAGGGGACCATATGTGCGCGGAATTTCTGATCTCTCCCAACGGAAGGCCCAAGTAAGTGCTGGGCAACTGTTCGACTTGACATTTAACCAAATCTGCCCACACAGCCAGTTGCTGCGATTCCACATTAATACCAAGTATCTTTGACTTTTTCCGGTTAAGTTTAAGGCCAGCCGCCACCTCAAACCCCTTCAGCACTCTGAAAACATTCTTGATTTGGTTTTCTCCCACCTTGCAAAAAACTATCAGATCATCCGCATATTGGATGTGAGACACCATGAAATCATTCCTACCAATTGCAATCCCCTGAAAGAAACCAAGTCGATGCGCCTTATTCAAAAAAACACTCAGTCCTTCCGCAACCAGATTAAACAACAAAGGCGATAAAGGGCAGCCTTGTCGGAGCCCTCTACCAATCGCGAACGGCTGAGTTGGTGAACCATTGACCAGCACCGAAATATACGCAGTGGAAATACATAGATGAATCCACTTACACCAAATCAGCCCAAAACCCATGCAGCTCATCAGATTAATGAGAAAATTCCAATCAACGGAATCATACGCCTTAAAAAAATCAAACTTCAGGACTACGCCTTCCAACCCTTTGCTTCGCACATAGTCGATCGTCTCATTTGCAATGAGCGAGCAGTCGATCATTTGCTTGCCACGACAAAAGGCGAATTGGTTTTCCCCTATCAACTTAACAGCCACTTCATTCAACCTCATAGCCAAAACTTTGGCTAGAAGCTTATACACACAGCCCATCAAACTAATCGGCCTATATTCTTCAATCTCAGAAGGATTAATTTTCTTTGGAACAAGGACAATAAATGAATGATTAAACGCAAAATCACTGACTTGCCCCGAGTGAAACTGATTGAAGAACAACAAAATATCAGGCTTTAGGCTGCTCCAAAACTTCTTTAGGAAGCCCATGTTGAATCCATCCGGACCCGGTGCTTTAGATGATTCCATCGAACTCAGAGCTGCCCATATTTCCTCTAAAGAGAACGGTCTTTCCAGCCAGCTCGCCTCAACCACAGAGATTTTCCTTACATCCCAGTTTGCCGAATCCACTGGTAGAGTGTTAGATTGATTGTATAATTTTTTGAAATGCAGAGCAACTTTTTCTTTCACCTCCCCTGGATTGCAGAATTCTTTGTTGTCTACCCAAATACTCCCAATAAAGTTTTGCTTCCTCCTAATCGAAGCATATAAATGAAAAAAATTGGAATTTCTATCTCCTTCCTTTGCCCATTTGATACGAGATTTCTGCCACCATTCTCGATCCTCACGTCTAATGGCGTCCCACAATTTCTTTCTTGTCTCACAAAGCTCCTTCCGGATAGCCTCTTCTTGCTTTCCCGACTGCCATTTATCTTCAAGTTCAGCACATTTACTTCCAATCATCTTCACTGCATTCTCGCCATTGAGTTTATTTTTCACCACCCATTCTTTGGAAATTCTTTTAGACAATTGCAACTTCCTTCCTAGATTTAATCCTTTAAAAGAAGCACACTCCTTCTCTATTGTATTCACATATTGTTTATCATCCGCAAGATAGTTAAACCACTTAAAGTAACTGCCCCTCGTGCCTTTACATACCTCCACTAATTCAATGGCATTGTGATCCGAGATACTTTTCGGATGAAGCCTTTGAATGACATTCGGCCACAAATTGAGAAACACCGGTGAAAACATAATTCTGTCCAATCGGCTACAAGAGGAAGTCTCACGAAAATTCGACCAGGTGTATTTACCTTCCTGCAGAGGAAGATCAACTAAGCACATAGCTTCAATAAACTCAGAAAATTCTGCCATCGCCTTTTTATTTGCCGACACCCCAATTCTTTCTTCCGAATATCTAACCATATTGAAGTCTCCTCCAATCAGAATAGGTAAGTTTATATCCGAAATCACACCCTGGAGTTTGCTAAAAAACTCCCTTCTCTCCGCAACCTCATTCGGCCCATATACATTTATAGCTGCACATTCCAAATTTCTATCGGTAAATCTGCCAATTAACAACACAAAATTTTGATCCGTGATGCACCTTTCGACCTTGAAGAAATTAGGGTCCCAACATGAGATAATACCACCAGCCGATCCAATCGCAGCAGAATAAGAAAATTCTAAACTATTTCCCTTACCACACATTTGACTGATTATCCGACTATCAACCGAGCTTAATTTAGATTCCTGTACAAAAACCAATCTAGCTTTCACACTGTATACCATCCTTCTTACTGCAGACTTTTTTTCCCATCTACCTAACCCTCTAATGTTCCATGAGAGCAAAATTGAGCTATTCATCAGTTAAAACATAGAACAATAACACACCAATTGCACTCTCATCTCTTCAAATGTCGCCCCTGTCTTCAATTTCCATAAACTTGCCCAGCACTGTGTCTTTTTCCACTCGGAATTGCAGACCAACTGCCTCGCAAACCTCAAATGTTGCCAACGCTTCATCCATGTCGCCAAAAGCAGCAGGAGTTGTGAAAGATTGGGTTGCCGCTCGCTTGCTCGACTCTACACTCTTCGCCATCCGAACTTGCCTCTGATTTTTTGACACTTTCAGAGTAGCTTCAGACCCACGCAGCGGTGAAGTAGGGACCTCCCTTTGTTGGCTTGAGATTTTAATTTCAGCCAAGTTTGGAAAAGGACTTTTTAACACCTTATCCCCTTTTACCAGTTTTGGTTTGATTGAAAACAAGCCCGAAATGGGGTCTAGACTTGGTTCCAATGATAAACTAACATTGGAAGAGCCCAAAGATTCGGACAACTCATTAATAGTTACTTCATATAGGCCCTCTCCGAAATTAGGCTTCCCCAAAACCTCAAACAGGCCCTCTCCAGACATAGACTTAACCGACCCGGTTGGATTTCCATTAGTCTCGCCACATGTATAATTTAGCTGAGCACGTGAACCCCCTATATGGTTGCATGGTTTGTCAACCTCTGGAACATTCTCATCCTTTTCTTTGTTTAAAACTGACTTTTGACTTCTCGTAGGGGACAAGCTGTCAGAAGGATAATTATCAGATTGCGGCTGGAGTGCACAAGCGCCCACCTCAACGTTTCTTGGAAACTCCCACTGTTCCCTAATGGAAGGGGAACGGTTCGTATCATACTGAGAGTAGGCCGGCACCCCCAAAACATTTCCGGTAACTGCCTCACCGTCGATCCACCTTTTGTCGTCTTCATACTCAGTCACCGATACCCTTAAACTGAATCTGGAATTATTAATTTCCAGGTACATTATCGCCGGACATTTCGATAGGCTGTCCACTCCGATCAAGATTTTCGCTTTGTCAAGCCTTTTCCTTGCCACTGTCTCTTCATCCACGCGAATCACCTTGCCTAGGGCTTTGCCGATTCGGATCAGGTTTTCCACAGACCATGCTTCTAATGGAATACCTTCCAATCCAACCCAAACTAGCAGCTTCTTCTCCTTTCGAAAGTCTTCCAATCTATCAACCTCCAAGAACCATTGCTTCAAAGATGATTCCTTAAGCTCCCAAAAGATCTCCACTTGCTCCACTTCTTCAAATGTCAGAATAACATGAAAACCAAACCATTGATGCACATTAATTTTAAAGCCTTCCGACCTTACTACTTGCTCGATAAACTCTGCGTCGTACATCGGATTAATCTGACCGACAAGTGCATTTTTGAGCCAACACTTATCAGTGCTGCAATCCTTTAACTTCACTGTCAAAAATCGATAAACCCCCGGGCCTGTTTCAACTCCTTTGTTTTCATCGATCCTCGTTCGGTAATTCTTCTCACTTCGCCGAAACTGAGGGAATACACCTGCATCGCTCTTAGGAGTGTTCCACTGTTGTGTTTCCGTAGCCACCATCGGCCCGCTCTTACCCGCTTTTTCCTTGCCCTGCACCAACACCTCCGCGAAGGATCTCCCGTCTAATCTTCTTGACCAGTCCACCGAGACCTCTGCGTTATTATCTACTGCATCAAGCTTTTTGGCCGTCATATTTTTCTTCTCCACGTTTTTGTCCAACTGAACCTTAATGTAGAAACCATCCAGCCTCCTGTTGTCCGCTGCATCCACCGCTGACATTGCTTCCCATACAGTGGCGAATCTTACAAAGGCAAATGTATGCCTGTACTTGGCTCTTCTTCGATTGAAGTATGCGATATATACATCAGTCACCTCTCCATATTCCTGAAATGCTTCTCTAAGGACGCTGGTGTGAATCCTTTTGCTTACAAAATTGACAAAAACGAAGACTCTTTTTGCTCTCTGTTGACCCAATTCTCATATTTTTGATTCTAATCTATTAAAAAATTATAAACCGATTTCTATTCTTTTAAGAGATTAGTTTTGTTAGGGTTTAGGAGAATTAGGTATGTTTGATTCTAACATATTAAAAAATATTATAAAGTAACTATTAAATTTGATTTTTTTTAAGAGATAATTTTAATTATAATTTCAGTCCTTTATATTTTTAAAATTTAAAAAAAAAATTAATGATGTTCATCGATGTTCATCGTTAGTGGTGTTCATCAATGTTCGTCGCCCGTTGTAGAATTTTCCTTTCTTTTAACTAGGTGGAAATAAACAATGAGTGTCAATTTTCTTTTAAAATTGTCAATTTTCATTAAAATTGTTATTTTGTAATTTATTATAATATATAAATTATAATATAAATATTAAAAATTAAGTTGTTTATGTATAAAATAATAAAAAATTAAGAAAATAAAATTATATAAAACTACTAAATATTGAATAAAAATAAAATAAATACTAAGGATTTATATCCAATACACCGGCGGTGGAAACTTTTAGTTTCCACAAGCACCTTAGTTTTAGGCTTTAGAGACTTAGTTTAGGGTGTAGGGTTTAGGGATTTGGGTGTAGGAATTTAGAATTTAGGGGTAATGGTTAGAATTTAGGGGTTAGTGTTAGGATTTAGGGTTTAAAGGTTAAGGTTAAGGTTTAGGGTAATATGTTGAAGGTTTAGGTTTTAACGTATAAACACTAAATTTTAAACCCTAAACCCTAAATTCTATTCACAGTCCTTAAATTCTAAACTACTAAACCTAAACCCCTAAACCCTGCACCCTAAATTGAGTCCCTAAACCCTAAAATTAAAGCGTTTAAAGAAACTTTTAATTTCCACTGCCAGTGTATCAAATAATTATTCAATTACTAATTGTTAACAAATAAAAATAATATGAGCGGATAAAAAGGTTTGGGTAAGTATCGAATATGTAATATTCACTACAAAAAAAGTGACATATACCGACGGACAAAAATTTGTCGGTAAAACACCAAATATCCGTCGGTATATACCGACGGACAAAAGGGAAATTCCGACAGACAAAACGCCGTCGGTAATACGCTTGTCGGTATAAAGTTATACCGACGGACAAAACCGTCGGTATAAGTATTCTGAACCTATACCGACGGACACAGCCGTAGGTATAGGTGTGGACTACCCCGATAAATTAGGGTATATATTCCAGCGCATTCGGTCCGTCGGTATAGGCTCAGAATAGCTATACCAATAGTTTTGTCCGTCGGTATAGTTGTTATCTATAATGACGGTCTGTCCGTCGGTATAGGGGTATAGATCTATACCAACGGTTGTGTCCGTTGGTATAGCTGTTATCTATAATGACAGTTTGTCCGTCGGTATAGGGGTATAGATCTATACCAACGGTTGTGTCCGTTGGTATAGCTGTTATCTATAATGACGGTTTGTCCGTCGGTATAGCTCCTAGCGGTTATCTTTTACTGACAGTTTTGTCCGTCGGTATAGGTTTAATTGGTATTTTTTGTTTTTTAAATATTAAATAATTATTAATATATTCCTTTTTTTATTTAATATTTTTTTATTTTAAATATTAAAATTACTAAAACTACTATAACAAAAATAATTTCATTTTAAAGGGAAAATATTAGATTTAATGTTCGAATAAAAAAAGTATGTAATACATAATCAATAAAACAAGTACATACGAGTTTAGTACAAACAAAAGTAATATGCAAACAAGTACCTACGAGTTTAGTACAAACAAAAGTAATATGCAAACAAGTACCTACGAGTTTAGTACAATCACCCTCTATTGTCTACCAGCATCATTTCCACTTGTATTTTGTTGATTTGTTGAAGGCAAAGATGGACTGATACAATTGACTGGTGCTGAAGCACTACCAGCATCAGATGTTGCCTATTAAAAGTAATTAAAATAATGAATTTAAATAAAAAATGAATGGAGTAATAAGAAAGAAAAATATTTTGAATACCTCTGTATCAACCATACGAAGCAAAGCATCCATATCGGGCACATGTAGATCTGGACGATGTTGTTGAAAGTAGGGTAGAAAGCAAGTTTCAAAAAGTTTTTCTAATTTTGCAACCTTAGATTTCAACCCTTCCACTTCTTCAGTATTTTGAACTGATTGTGAAGGTCCAGATTCTTGAGAAGAACGAGTGTGAACCGCCCCTACACAACGAACACGTCCTCTTCTTTCCGGTCCCTTAACTTGAGCAAACACATCATTTGACCATGAAGTTTGTGATAAATTCTCAGAAGACGAGCTTTCATTTCTCTTCTCTTGAATGCGTTCCTAAAAATATAAGCAAGTTAAACATATAATATAATAACTATATTATATTTATACTGAACACATATAATAACTATCTCACCAATAGAGATGCTATGAGGTTTTCAATGGGAAATTATTTTGAAGCTGTCAATGGGAAATCACACACCATTACTATCTCACAAATCACACACCATTACTATCTCTAACATCCTAATCTTGAACAAAACTAAATGTCCTGAGAGCAAGCAAATCAAATATTACAACCCCTACATGACTTGAAATTTGATAGAACATTCCCTAAACAGAACATTTTATTAGACTATTATTTTTGCTGCAAATTTGTCTAATTACACCAATACTTTACCCAACATTAGGATGGCAAAACAGAGCAAGTTTATTGCTGCGAATTAGTGCACTTAAGCTACTGTTTCTTAAACATTCTTCTAATGTACCACATTACCTGAACAATGTTCAATTACTATTGTTGTTTTCGAACAAAAATAATTAAAAATTGTACACTTAGACCGATTATTGCAGCTCGCAGCAAAGCAGATTTTCAGCTGCTAGTTTTAATACAGTTTATACCCACAATTTAAGTTGATGTAGGGAAACGGGCATCGGCTGCAATGGGCGTTTGGGCAAAGGCTGGAAAATCCAGCTGTGGGAAAACGGGCGTTTAGGCGTTAAATTCAAATAGACAAACGGCCATTCAGGCGAAAAAAATTGCAAAACACAATAAAAAGCGAAGCTTTAAAACAGAGTAGCAGCAATAGCAAAAATCAGCTATATTCACCACTGTTGATTTTCTCTTAATAGCTATTTTGAACTTTAGCTGAATGTTACAACGTGACACAATGCAACTTATATAGTTATTTGTTTATAACACGTTAAACAAGTGTAAAAGTATGAAAATATTGACGGCTAATTTCTAGCGAAGCACTTTCATAGAAACACTCGAACAAGGTTGGTATGATTGACAATAATTTTGGTTATTATATACTAAGTTCATATGAGTTTAAAGAAAGAAAAACTTTCAATCTATGTCGATATGTATTCAATTTTTTGGGCATGAGACAGACCATGGTCTAACTAGGTCAAAAGAGGAAAGCTACTAAGCAATGATATGAAGCTTTTAGAATTTGAAGCTACTGTAAAAATGAAAAGACAAGTCCCTACCTTCTTCTGCCTCGATGCTGTCGTGTTTAGTTGACAAAATAAAGTATCCACCAGGCCTCAAAATCCTATTTACCTCTAGAAGAAGCTTACCCTCTGAAAATTGAAAACAAAAGCAAAGCAGGTTCCATATTATCAATATGGATGTTACTTAAAATATGAAATAAATTTTACAGGAAAAAAGGAAGGAAACAAATACCATGGGAATGCCAAGGGATTGTACATTGACCACAATGAATAGCATCAAAAACTCCACTAGGAAAAGGAAGTCGTCTTCTTGCAAAGGGACTAACAACTGTCGCAAAACCACGTTCTAGGGAAACCTGTGCTAGGTCAACAAGATTCCCCATTCAATATCTGGTACCATCTAAGAAAATCCACTCAAATTTTTTAAAAATGAAACAAGGAAAGGATTGAAACATAAATGTTCAATGGTCATCAGGGAAGCTTACTTTCTATACCTAAGAAATCTATTTTAAAGTGACCAGTTGAATACTCACGTAGTATTCCATCAATTCTATTCTACAAAAGCAAAACTAGTATGAAAGCAAAGGAATTCCAACCAATTAGCCATATAAGAACGCTGATATTCAGGTTAATACCTATGTTAAACTTCACGTAGTACGAAACATAGGAAGTTTAAGTTCAGTTTCTAATATCTATTTCTTTGATAACAATCTAAGTGGTCCAATCCCTTCTTCTATAGGAAGATTGCATAATTTATTCAGGTTTGACCTCCATAACAATCTGCTCAATGGTATGTTCTTATTTTTTTTATTTCACGTAGTACGAAACATAGGAAGTTTAAGTTCAGTTTCTAATATCTATTTCTTTGATAACAATTTAAGTGGTCCAATCCCTTCTTCTATAGGAAGATTGCATAATTTATTCAGGTTTGACCTCCATAACAATCTGCTCAATGGTTCTATACCTAAACAAGTTGGAATGTTGAGGTCACTCTACTTGTTGGACTTTTCTGTAAACTCCCTAACCAGTTCTATTCCACCATCTATAGGAAACTTGAGTAATTTGGTATATCTGTATTTGTATCATAATCACCTCTCTGGTTCGATCCCCATGGAGATAGGATTGCTCAAGTCGCTTTCCGCATTGCAGTTCTCTCAAAATAATCTCAGTGGTGTCATCCCTATTTCCATAGGAAACTTCACCAGCTTACAAACTCTTTTCCTTTATGAAAATAGTTTGTCAGGCCACATCCCACAAACATACTGTAATTTTACTTATTTCCAGTTATCCTACAACCATCTCACTGGTCCGTTACCTGAGAATTTATGCCTCGGTGGAGTACTCTTTCGACTTGCGGTGGTTAACAACAGTTTGACGGGTCCAATCCCATCAAGTTTGAGAGACTGCAAAAGCTTAAATAGAGCTAAGCTTGAAGGAAACCACTTCACAGGAAATATATCAGATGCTTTTGGTATATATCCAAATTTGATTCATATTGGATTAAGCGACAACAACTTTTTTGGTGAACTTTCTCCAAAATGGGGGCTATGTCCTAATCTAACTAGCTTGCGAATCTCCAACAACAACATTTCTGGAAATGTACCATTCGAATTGGGACATGCAACTCGATTGGGGGAACTTGATCTCTCTTCGAATCATCTAACAGGTGAGATTCCTAAGGAACTGGGAGAATTGAAAATGATGTCCCATCTTTTTCTAAGTGGTAACCGGTTATCAGGAGAAATTCCATTTGAGATTGGACTTCTTTCTAGTCTAGAACAACTTAACTTGGCATCAAACATGCTAAGTGGATGAATAATCTTGGAAATTCCATCCTCAATAAGCGATGCTATTGCTCTTCAAAGTCTATTTTAAAGTGACCAGTTGAATACCTAAGAAATCTAAGAAATCTATACCTAAGAAACATAAATGTTCAATGGTCATCAGGGAAGCTTACTTTCTATACCTAAGAAATCTATTTTAAAGTGACCAGTTGAATACTCACGTAGTATTCCATCAATTCTATTCTACAAAAGCAAAACTAGTATGAAAGCAAAGGAATTCCAACCAATTAGCCATATAAGAACGCTGATATTCACGTAGTATGCAATCTTCCTATGTCTTCCAATTAATACCTGAAAGACATCCCGGGCAAGGAGATGATTCCCAGTGCAACGCTGATATTCTATCGGCAAAGAAAAGAAATAAGAACGCTGATATTTTAATTACCAGCAGAGAAGAACGGGGAAGGAGCAGTGAAGAAAAGAAAGAAATAAGATGATTACCTGGTGGCCGGTGCAACGCTGACTTGAACAACGGTGAAGGAGCAGAGAAGAAGCGATTGAGCAAAGGGGGAGAGAATGGGGATTAGGGATTTTAATTTTTTTTTTTGGGTATTTTATGTTTCGTTCGTTTTTTTTATTTTTAAATAAATTCAAAATTTTAAACATACCTATACCGACGGCACGATATTCCGTTGGTATATAATTTACTTACACCCTGTACCGACAGATAATATTTAACGTCGGTAAACCCTATATCTATACCGACGCACAGAACGAAACCGTCGCTATATGGTTAACCTATACCGACGCACAAAACAGAACCGTTGCTATATGGATAACCTATACCGACGGCTCATATTATTTGTCGGTATATTTTAAATCTATACCGACAGTGCTATATTCCGTCAGTATATGATGTTTATACCGACGCTTTTTATCCGTCGGTATAAATTGGCGTCGGTATATGTATATTTTTTTGTAGTGATTGTTTCTTTTGAGAGACTTACTAAGAAATTTTAAAAGCTATGAGGTAAATTTAATTTAAAATATAATTTTTTATAAAAATTTAAAATATTGGTCATGTTTGGTAAAGAGAGGTTTGAGCAAAAATTAGAGGTTAGACCAGTCAAATCCGCTAACATTGTTGTTTGGTGAATAGCGGATTGGGGTGAAACCGCTAATTTTAAAAAAGCTCATAATAGGAGTTTTTGAGATTAGAGGTTTTATATTAGAGTTGTAAAGACTCTTTTACCCTTATTAGTTACCAAAAATCTCAAAATAGCATAAATAAAATATTTTCTCACCCTATTTGTAAGCTAATCCTATTTACTTTTTTCTTTTTATTATCACATATTTATATGTGTATTTAAATTTATTAATTAATTATATTATATTAAAATAATTATATAAATAATAAATTAATATATAAATCATTTGAATATGTTTAAAAAAATTATATTAAAAATAATTTTATAGATCTAATTAATATTAATTAGATACAAAATATTGATAACTAATAAACTATTCAAACAAGTATTGAATATAATCATGTCCTTATATGTCATTTTACTTGTTTAAATAATCTAACAACTATAAGCTATCAGTTAATTTTACCAAACACTTTTATACAACCAGCTAATACAATCTGATAGTCAAATCAGCTAATGCAATCAACTATCAACTATCAGCTAATGTAATTCCGCTATCAGCTATCTGCTAATTGTTGCCATTGTTTTTAAAAAGTTTCCAACAAACCAAATTAAATTTTTAATTTTTTTCTAAAAAATAACAAATTTAAATTTTCGAGTCATGACGCCTCTAATTTTCGTAACCTTTTACCACGAACTAGGGATGGCAGACGGGTACAATTTCGTAGATTCTGCACCGCACCCGTCCCAATTGCGGCGGGGATGAGTATAAGTTTGGTGGGTAGTGGGCGGGTGTGGATGTAAAAAGTCATACCCGCAGCGGGTAGTGGGTAGGTGGTGGATTTAAGACCTTACCCGCCCCGCATTCGCCCGCCCCGCACCCGCCCGTCCCGCCCCGCACCCGCCCGTCCCGCATCCACCCGCCCGTCCCGCATCCGCCCGCCCGCATCATACCTACCATATAAATTTGTATCATTATGAATTTAAATGTAATTTCACAAATTATTCTATAAATCCTAAAATTTTATAGGATATTGCTTGTAATTTATGTTTTGTGGTTGCTCTTGAATTTATGTTTTATGTGTATGGTTGCTGCCAAGCAGGTTAATAGGTGGGTACGACATAGATAATGTGTATCCAATTAGGTGGTGGGTCTGGGGATTGATTTGAGAATACACCTGCGTGGGCGGGTGTGGATTTAAAAATTGTACCCGCCGTAGGTGGTGAATAAGTGGTGAATATATATAAAAATTTTAGGTGGGTATGAAATAAGGGAAGAGGTATCCGCACTTATCCCGCTTGTTTGCCATCCCTACCGCGTACTAAACAGTAGGACCAATAACTTAATTTTAAACAAAATAAATATGTGGGGTGTCCCTTTGTTGTTTCACTGTTCTCTTTATTTTTCAATTTTGTTTCCATTCCTTCATCTTGTTTTTCCCGCCTGAAAACGACAAAAAAAGTGATTTTAGTAATCTTTGCGACTCTTTTAATCAAACTATTTTAGCTTAAGAGTCAATTTAGTTTTAATTAAAAAAATAAGAAAATAATTAAGTCTATCTAATTTTTGTGAACATTAACAGTTAATAAATGAAAAAACGGATAATTTTCATCTTAAAAAATACAAGTTCAAATTATTTTGTTTATAAAATAATTGTTAATATATTGACAAAAGTATCAATGTATCATGTCATTAAATAGTAACAAATTCAAAAAAAAATGTAAAAAAAGTTATCAAACCTATAAAAAATCTATTTTAAATATAAAATATAAAAATTCAAAAAATATAAAAACATGTATAATAATAATAATAATGATGAAATTAAATAAAACTATTAAAAATGAAAAAATTATGAAAAATTTGTGTAAATTATAAATATATATATTTAAATTATAATAATGATATAAAATTTTAATTTGAAATATATTTTTATAATTTTTTTAATATATATATATATATATATAATTTTTACGATTTCATGACATATCACTTCCAGATTGTGCCATGTGTCACCGTCGTAATGGTTGTTTGTGAGTTAATAGTCAAAAGTTGTGAACTTCGACGTTCAGTATTATGAGAATATGATTGATCGCAATTTGAATTAAGGACTAAATTAAGTGTAAGAAATTTATGAGGACATGATTGATCGCAATTTAAATTATAAAAATATTAATGATCAAGATTTAAACCATGAGGATATGATTAATCACAATTTAAATTATAAAGACATTATTGGTCAAAATTTAAATTATAAGGATATTATTGATCGCAATTTAAATTAAGTGTAAAAAAATTTTGATAATAGAATTTTTTTAAATTTTTTTATTGAAGTCTAAACCGACCCTTAAGCCAATTATTTTATTTATATAATTAACTTAAGTCTTAATACATATTTTATCCCATGTATTATAGATAAATTATTTATTTGGCTTCTTGAGAATTTTATTTTATTTTCTTTAGAAAATCATATGCGGTCCATCGTAATATTACAAAAAATTAAAATTAAAATGATCTTAATATTCTTTTGAAATAATGTACACATGTAACTCCACCCATGCTAAAAAAAAAGTATTGGTACCACGTGTAAAATGACTAAAATCCAATCCTCTATTTTCAGACAAAAACATGCAAGTATGCATTTAAACCTGGTCATTTATAGAAAAAACCGGAATATCGTGGAACACTTATTGTTTCAAATCTTACCACATCTGGCAATTTCCCTAACTCCACTTTCTTTCCTTTTTTTTCTCAATTATTTGTTTCATGTTTTTCGATATAATTATCGTTATTTAATTTATTAGTCGATTAATTCAAATCTGATACTGTTAAAGACGTTATAAGAGCATTCTTTTTTGATCCGATTTATTTTGGCCCTGTTTGGCAATTAGCGGATAGTTGATAGCTGATAGCGGATTACATTAGCTGATAGCTGATAGTTGATTACATTAGTTGATTTGACTAGCGTATTGTATTAGCTGATTGTATAAAAGTATTTGGTAAAATTAACTGATAGCTGATAGCTGTTTGATTATTTAAACAAGCAAAATGACATATAAGGACATGATTATATTCAATACTTGTTTGAATAATTTATGAGTTATGAATATTTTGTATCTAATAAATATTAATTAGATTTGTAAAAATTATTTTAATATAAATTTCTTAAACATATTTGAAAGATTTATATATTAATTTATTATTTATATAATTATTAAAAAATTATATGCACATATAAATATGTAATAATAAAAAATAGAATTAACTTACAAATATCACCATATAAATTAGTAGTAATAACAAATAAGTCGAATATTTAATATGTTATTATTTATATTAAAAAATGTTATTATTTAATTTAAGTTATTTGGAGATTTTGGTAATTGTTAAGGGTAAAAGAGTCATTACAACTCTAATATCAAACTTCTAATCTCAAAAAGCTCATATTAGGAGCTTTTTCAAAATTAGTTTTTTCACCCTAATTCGCTCTTTCAATCCGCTATTTACCAAACATCAATATTAGCGGATTTGACTAGTTAAACCTCTAATTATACCTCAAACCTCTAATTTTTGCCCAAACCGCTATTTACCAAACATGACCTTTGTAACACCCCCTTCCCGGCCTGGTAGAGAACCGGGTCGGAGAGCGCTACCGGAAACGATGCGGAGATCGAAGACATAAATCCAAAGTTCAAAAAATCATTTCGGATTATTTTATTAATCTCTTTTAAGACTTAACACTTAACTTATTAACAACTTACTCAAATTGGGGTCAATTTTAAACTTTTTCAAACTGAGAGACTAAATTGTAATTTTCACAAATTAAAGGTCTTTATCTGAAATTCGTAAAAATATACTGAAATTAAACTTACTAGTTATTCGCCTGTAAAACCTCATTACTATCGGAAGTCATTTACCTATCTGATTAGACGATACAATATTTTAGTGACCCTTTTGTAATTTGTCTAAAACTATTTTTTATTCGAACTAACAAATATCTTAAACACTTAAAAAAAATTATAGAAAACATAGGTAACGTATACACAATAGTAGGCCCACAAGACTAGTATAATTACTTTAACTACTTTGCCACCATACTAGGAGTTCATAAGGACAAAACACATTACTCTTTAATTGTAGTGACTTGCCAACCTTCCAACTAATCTCGATCTCGATCTGTTACTTTCCTTAACCTGAAATGTTATGCAATGAATGCATTAGACTTACATAGTCTAAGTGAGGTAGCCAATGACAATGAATGAACATGTTATGTCATGTAGCATGCTTCCAAAAATGATCATAATGCAATAACATGTCATACTTTATATTCATAACAAAGCATAATATCATATCATGAGAATAACATAGCATAACGTATCAAACACATAATATATTGGTACCATTGGATATGCAGATTCCCTGTACACCATATCATGAATCATAAATGAGCCGTAGCTCTGAGTCGTAGCTCCATATCATGTAGCATTTCATAGTCATATTCGAACATATCAAAGTAATGCAAGGCACTTACCAAATTTGCCATTCGAGCATAGTTACTCTACATGAGCCCTTAACAAATGCAACATAAACATCATAATTTTATGTTCATTCATACAACAAGTGTCGATCAAAACATTATCATATACAACAACAAGCATCATTTAAAAGCATCAGCATATACAAAACAAGTAGGCATATCAATTTCATTTCATTGGTACTTATCATTTAAGTACTTATCTTTCAAGTCATGTAACTTTTAAATATTTTGCCTTGGATGATTAATGAACAAGGTAATCGAGTCTTCATGTAACATTAGATACTCAAAGTATCCATTTCTCATTTCAACTTATAACAGAGGATGCATAGGCATCAATGGTGACTTACCACCATTCAATTATCAAGGTGACTAATCACCTTATCAGGTTTATAGGTGACTAACCACCATCATGTAACAAAGATCAGAGGAGCTCAACGACTCTAAGGCATGCCCTTCTACCTATAGACACTAATCAAACCAAGGACTTTACTTATCTTTGTTTATTAACAAGATCATTCACTTGCCAATCATTTATAATTTCAAAGGCATTTAACCATATCAATAGGCATACACATATAATCAATCAGGCATCATGGTAACATAAAATTCCAGCAAACACATGAGATCATTTTCATTTTATAATCATCAAAAACCAGTATCAAAGCTTATCGTTTAGTCTCATTTCACATAGCTCAAGCAATCAACACGTCATAGCAACTAATCATATTTATGTTAAGCATGCTTATTTAACAAGTAATATACACTTAGGTCCATATTCTTGCCTTTAATCCTTCTTCCTTATCATTTTAAATTTTACCAATCATTATTAAATTCATTTCATGCTTTCTTCATGTTATCTAAAAAAAATAACAAGGTTAGGATACTAATCCCAACACTTTAAACAAAACTACACTCACATATCAGAACATAAAAACAATGATCGGAATGACACCGCGTCACCTGAGACAAATGCATCCATACTCACATATAAAAACAATGATCAGAATGACACCGCGTCACCCGAGACAAATGCATCCACACTCACATATCAGAATATAAAAACAATGATCGGAATGACACCGCGTCACCCGAGACAAATGCATCTACACTCACATATCAGAACATAAAAACAATGATCGGAATGACACCGCGTCACCCGAGACAAATGCATCCACACTCACATATCAGAATATAAAAACAATGATCGGAATGACACCGCGTCACCCGAGACAAATGCATCTACACTCACATATCAGAACATAAAAACAATGATCGGAATGACACCGCGTCACCCGAGACAAATGCATCCACACTCACATATCAGAATATAAAAACAATGATCGGAATGACACCGCGTCACCCGAGACAAATGCATCAGAACATAAAAACAATGATCGGAATGACACCGCGTCACCCGAGACAAATGCATCCACACTCACCTCAATCCAAGCTTAGAGACATTTTCCTTATTCTCCAACTTTGTGGTTTCCTTCATTTCTACATCTTTTCTAACCAAACATTAAAGAAACATATCATTTATTACATTAGGCAGCTTGCATTGTCCTCAAAGAAATATTTATATAAAATGTTCTATAACTCAAAATCTGATTTCGTTTGTTTTAAACGAAACTAGACTGAATAACCTTTTAAACCATATAAATTATAGCTTTTAGTTCCGCTTATACAATTTATAATGAATTTTTAAAGTCGATGTTGATGCAGATTTAGGGGCAAACTGTTACCCTGTTTTTATGACATTTACTCACTCAAAAATTCATATCTTTTTACTCACAACTCCAAATAAGGAGTTCTTTACCATTCTAGAAAGATTATAAACACACCTTTACAACCATGTATGACACATAATTTTATCATTTCTCTATCAATACAGTTTATTACTTGAACATAGGGCACTTTTAGAAACTTAATCTGCCTATTTGTGACTTTAGTGCATTTATAACCTATGTTTCACTACACCATTAATCTTGAGATTTTAACCACATTTACCTTCACATATTAACATAATAATTATGTTCCAGAAATCATGAAAACAGGGCATATAAGTCCTCAAATTATCAATTCTTACAAACTAGTCCATTTTGATCTTCTATGTGTTCTAATGATATTTAAACTATCAATTGATATATAATTCAAACTAAATTATTTATTTTTCATTCCTAAAATACCTCCCCTGTTTCCAATAAATTTTCCAGAATTTATTGGCATCAATTAAACCTTTAAACATTTTTAAATTTCACAATTTAGCCCAGCAGATTCCAATTTTATTCAGTTTCAGTCCAGTAACTTCTAGCAACAATTCAGAGACCTATACTTAACATTTTTGAGCAAATCATACCTCTATTCCATGTAAAATTTTGTCCTCTACAAATTTGTAGAAGAACATGTTTTCCAGAAACAACTCTAACATGGCCGAAAATTTAGTTTTCTACAGGACAGTTTACAAATCCGAATTTCTTTATTCCTTCTACCCTTATTATTTACCAACCTTTAATTAATCCAATTTCATGCTTAATATATATATACTAACATCAAATTAAAGGTAGTTGAGACTCTAATCTCAACTCTAATTTGTTTCACTCACCTTGATAGACCGGTACTTTATTTTTATTTCTTGAGCTTGATGGTTGTTCTGAATCGACCTCGTGTACTATGATAATTAATAAAAACCAATTAAAATTCATAAGACAATATCGAATAAATATAAAAATATTAAGAAGATTCGATACCGAAACTTAGACTAACCAAGGATTTGAGCTTACCCCGACGTCGGCAGAGATTCGATATTGCTAAACCAAACAATACGGGCTACCAATCTAATATTGAACCATTTATTCCTTCCTAATATTTCCCTTATGCTTTGGTTGATCCTCTTCCCCTATTTATAGCTAAATGGCCGGCCACCCCATCTCCAATTCAATTTCTCCTCTTTAATTTGTGGCCACTTAAAGTGGCAATTGCCAATTCAATTTGTTTCCCCATAATTCAATTGCTTTCCATTAGTGGAGTGGTTGGCTTTTGTCGTCCACTTCTCTTTACTTTTTTTTAATAATAATAATAATAAACTATTATAAATTACCCCGAATTTTATTTATTGGTTCAGATAAGATCGAATAAATTATTCAATAAAAATACTCGGTCACCGGAATTTAATTCCGACTAGACCGGTTTTTGGGATGTGACAACTCTCCCCCCTTAGAAAAGAATTCGTCCTCGAATTCTTACCTGTAGCTTTGGATTGTTCATCCGAGCACTCTTCGGGATCAGAATCTTCTGGAGATGAAGAATTCACCTTTCCAAATTTTTTTTTGCGACATTGTCCTTCGTGTCGTCGTTGACAAAAATTGCACTTAGAAATTCTAATGTCTTGATTTCTTTTCAGACTTATTAAATTTACTAACTTTCTGAGCTTTCTTCGCTACTTCCATAGCTTTGACTCTATTTACGAGATCTTGGAAATTTTTAATGTATAACGTTGTAAACATGGGTCGTAACTCATTGTTGAGCCCTACGATAAACATCTGACACTTATGTACTTATTATGGAACTCTTTCAAGAAAAATTCTCAACTCACGGTTTCCTCGGAGACGGTAAGGACAGTAGTCTCCCATCACTGTAAGGCTTCAATGCAAAAGCGTATTCAAGCTTATGTTCATCCGAACATCTTAATTGCTTATCAAAAATCCTTAAAGTATTGTCTAACCAATACTCGACTATTTCGGGATCATCTATGTCCCGACCAGTAAAGGTGTAAACTCGGTATTGCGATAACTTATCGATTGAGGCTCGAAGAGGTTGCGCAACAGGTGGCGTAGGTTGCATGACTTGACTAGCCTTTAAAACATTCATAAATTGCTGGAACATATCAGCTATATTCTGATAACATTCTGCCTGAGCTGTGGGAGCTTCAGGCTCTACACCTCGAATAGGAGGGTTCTGAGGATTCGGAGGATTTCCTCCTTGCACCAACTCGCCATAAGTCGAGGAGATAGCAACAGACTCATTACTACAAGTTTCGTTAGTTCGAGACACATATCTATATTATAAAAGAGATCGGATCAGTTGACAAGTCACAATACTTAACAGATTAACTCCTAGGTGGCAAAGTAACTTAACACATAATACAAACATACTTAAGTTTAGTCCAGAACCGACTAAACTCTAGCTCTGATACCACTATTGTAACACCCCCTTCCCGGCCTGGTAGAGAACCGGGTCGGAGAGCGCTACCGGAAACGATGCGGAGATCGGAGACATAAATCCAAAGTTCAAAAAATCATTTCGGATTATTTTATTAATCTCTTTTAAGACTTAACACTTAACTTATTAACAACTTACTCAAATTGAGGTCAATTTTAAACTTTTTCAAACTTAGGGACTAAATTGTAATTTTCACAAATTAAAGGTCTTTATCTGAAATTCATAAAAATATACTGAAATTAAACTTACTAGTTATTCGCCTGTAAAACCTCATTACTATCGGAAGTCATTTACCTATCTGATTAGACGATACAATATTTTAGTGACCCTTTTGTAATTTGTCTAAAACTATTTTTTATTCGAACTAACAAATATCTTAAACACTTAAAAAAAATTATACAAAACATAGGTAACGTATACACAATAGTAGGCCCACAAGACTAGTATAATTACTTTAACTACTTTGCCACCATACTAGGAGTTCATAAGGACAAAACACATTACTCTTTAATTGTAGTGACTTGCCAACCTTCCAACTAATCTCGATCTCGATCTGTTACTTTCCTTAACCTGAAATGTTATGCAATGAATGCATTAGACTTACATAGTCTAAGTGAGGTAGCCAATGACAATGAATGAACATGTTATGTCATGTAGCATGCTTCCAAAAATGATCATAATGCAATAACATGTCATACTTTATATTCATAACAAAGCATAATATCATATCATGAGAATAACATAGCATAACGTATCAAACACATAATATATTGGTACCATTGGATATGCGGATTCCCTGTACACCATATCATGAATCATAAATGAGCCGTAGCTCTGAGTCGTAGCTCCATATCATGTAGCATTTCATAGTCATATTCGAACATATCAAAGTAATGCAAGGCACTTACCAAATTTGTCATTCGAGCATAGTTACTCTACATGAGCCCTTAACAAATGCAACATAAACATCATAATTTTATGTTCATTCATACAACAAGTGTCGATCAAAACATTATCATATACAACAACAAGCATCATTTAAAAGCATCAGCATATACAAAACAAGTAGGCATATCAATTTCATTTCATTGGTACTTATCATTTAAGTACTTATCTTTCAAGTCATGTAACTTTTAAATATTTTGCCTTGGATGATTAATGAACAAGGTAATCGAGTCTTCATGTAACATTAGATACTCAAAGTATCCATTTCTCATTTCAACTTATAACAGATGATGCATAGGCATCAATGGTGACTTACCACCATTCAATTATCAAGGTGACTAACCACCTTATCAGGTTTATAGGTGACTAACCACCATCCTGTAACAAAGATCAGAGGAGCTCAACGACTCTAAGGCATGCCCTTCTACCTATAGACACTAATCAAACCAAGGACTTTACTTATCTTTCTTTATTAACAAGATCATTCACTTGCCAATCATTCATAATTTCAAAGGCATTTAACCATTTCAATAGGCATACACATATAATCAATCAGGCATCATGGTAACATAAAATTCCAGCAAACACATGAGATCATTTTCATTTTATAATCATCAAAAACCAGTAGCAAAGCTTATCGTTTAGTCTCATTTCACATAGCTCAAGCAATCAACACGTCATAGCAACTAATCATATTTATGCTAAGCATGCTTATCTAACAAGTAATATACACTTAGGTCCATATTCTTGCCTTTAATCCTTCTTCCTTATCATTTTAAATTTTACCAATCATTATTAAATTCATTTCATGCTTTCTTCATGTTATCTAAAAAAAATAACAAGGTTAGGATACTAATCCCAACACTTTAAACAAAACTACACTCACATATCAGAACATAAAAACAATGATCGGAATGACACCGCGTCACCCGAGACAAATGCATCCACACTCACATATCAGAATATAAAAACAATGATCGGAATGACACCGCGTCACCCGAGACAAATGCATCTACACTCACATATCAGAACATAAAAACAATGATCGGAATGACACCGCGTCACCCGAGACAAATGCATCCACACTCACATATCAGAATATAAAAACAATGATCGGAATGACACCGCGTCACCCGAGACAAATGCATCAGAACATAAAAACAATGATCGGAATGACACCGCGTCACCCGAGACAAATGCATCCACACTCACCTCAATCCAAGCTTAGAGACATTTTCCTTATTCTCCAACTTTGTGGTTTCCTTCATTTCTACATCTTTTCTAACCAAACATTAAAGAAACATATCATTTATTACATTAGACAGCTTGCATTGTCCTCAAAGAAATATTTATATAAAATGTTCTATAACTCAAAATCTGATTTCGTTTGTTTTAAACGAAACTAGACTGAATAACCTTTTAAACCATATAAATTATAGCTTTTAGTTCCGCTTATAAAATTTATAATGAATTTTTAAAGTCGATGTTGATGCAGATTTAGGGGCAAACTGTTACCCTGTTTTTATGACATTTACTCACTCAAAAATTCATATCTTTTTACTCATAACTCCAAATAAGGAGTTCTTTACCATTCTAGAAAGATTATAAACACACCTTTACAACCATGTATGGCACATAATTTTATCATTTCTCTATCAATACAGTTTATTACTTGAACATAGGGCACTTTTAGAAACTTAATCTGCCTATTTGTGACTTTAGTGCATTTATAACCTATGTTTCACTACACCATTAATCTTGAGATTTTAACCACATTTACCTTCACATATTAACATAATAATTATGTTCCATAAATCATGAAAACAGGGCATATAAGTCCTCAAATTATCAATTCTTACAAACTAGTCCATTTTGATCTTCTATGTGTTCTAATGATATTTAAACTATCAATTGATATATAATTCAAACTAAATTATTTATTTTTCATTCCTAAAATACCTCCCCTGTTTCCAATAAATTTTCCAGAATTTATTGGTATCAATTAAACCTTTAAACATTTTTAAATTTCACAATTTAGCCCAGTAGATTCCAATTTTATTCAGTTTCAGTCCAGTAACTTCTAACAACAATTCAGAGACCTATACTTAACATTTTTGAGCAAATCATACCTCTATTCCATGTAAAATTTTGTCCTCTACAAATTTGTAGAAGAACACGTTTTCCAGAAACAACTCTAACATGGCCGAAAATTCAGTTTTCTACAGGACAGTTTACAAATCCGAATTTCTTTATTCCTTCTACCCTTATTATTTACCAACCTTTAATTAATCCAATTTCATGCTTAATATATATATACTAACATCAAATTAAAGGTAGTTGAGACTCTAATCTCAACTCTAATTTGTTTCACTCACCTTGATAGACCGGTACTTTATTTTTATTTCTTGAGCTTGATGGTTGTTCTGAATCGACCTCGTGTACTATGATAATTAATAAAAACCAATTAAAATTCATAAGACAATATCGAATAAATATAAAAATATTAAGAAGATTCGATACCGAAACTTAGACTAACCAAAGATTTGAGCTTACCCCGACGTCGGCAGAGATTCGATATCGCTAAACCAAACAATACGGGCTACCAATCTAATATTGAACCATTTATTCCTTCCTAATATTTCCCTTATGCTTTGGTTGATCCTCTTCCCCTATTTATAGCTAAATGGCCGGCCACCCCATCAAGATTAGAACATCTAACTTCATACGAAGAGAATCAAGATCAATACTCAATAATGGTAAGTGACATGATGTCGGGAAAGAATCAAGTTAAGATTTGTTTGTTTATGCATCATTTTCAAAATTCATTTTAGTACCTATAAATGTAGGGATAAAATCTGTTTACACAATATAAGAGTTTTTAAGTTTTACACGTTTTTTGGATCGTTGAATGGGTAAAATGAATTATTGAGATTAACAATAGTATATGTGAAAAATACCACTTAAGGAAAAAGTAAAAGATTAATCTGTGTCATCTATTTCACATAACTAACGATTTAAAAAAACGTGTAAAACTCATAATTTTACGCTATATAAAAGTGGATCACAATTATATGTGTATGTAAGTAGGGTTTAGATGCATAGAATCAAGATGGATAAAGGGATATGATGTGATAAGAAATATAAATATATTAAAATAATTTAATTTAATTTTGTCCGTTTATAAGTTATTTTAAAACAAATGGTGGGTGAACAAATTTAATAATATTGAGAAAAGAGCTTGAAGCTACAGGTAAATGAAATATATATATATATTGAATCAAGACAAACAAAACAATTATTTTGTAAGTGGCCTTTGTTAAATGCTTTTTTATAGTGGGGTTCCCCTATTTTATTTTAGGCTAAACTATACTTGTGGTCACTCAATTTTACACGTATTTGTATTTTGGACATTTAACTTTAAAAGTTTTCAATTTCATTACTTAACTTTCGAATTTCATTTTTTTGCCACTCGATCGTTAAGTGTTTAATTTCGTTTAATTTTTTGATAATTTTATGCAAAAAAACCCTGAAAGTTCCTCTCAAACTCATATTTTTATACTCTTTTTGATTCACCATCATCAGGGTATTTTCTTCCATATTCGAAATGTGGGGAGGTCGAGAAGGAGGAGAAAGAAATATATATCGATCCCACATTGAATAGACGGTAGAGATTGCATATCGAACCAAAAAAAAGTTGAAGCTTTGATTTTAATTTCATCGATTTTGAGGAAAACAGTAATAAGAATAAAATATGAAAAAATAATAACGTTTTAGTTCTAAATACGTCGCAAACGATAGACCACGAACTTGGACGATGGTTTACACATCTAATGAATAGGTGATTAAAAATGAATTATAAAAGTTGAATGACTTTGATACAGTACTTGTTGTCACCAAACGAGGTTCGGCTAACATATGGCCGATGTATATATTATTTTATTTTATGTGAGTTCGAATCTTAATATCTTTCTTAAAAATATAATATCTTTCTACTTAAATTTAATAACTCGATTTTTAAAGTATCTTATAAGATTTATATCTCAGTATTGACACGATTCTAAAATATCTTATAAGATTCAAATCTCAATACTGACACTGTTCCGGCTACCTCTTAATCGATCCTCTAATCTGAGCTTCTCTTGTCTCCTTCCACATACTTGGTATCAGAGCCATACTCCTAGATCTATCTATTCTGTTCATTCTATTCAGAGAGGGGAAACTTATAAACTATGTCAGAAAATACTCAGCCTTCATCTTCCAAATCCTTAGTAAATATGGGGGACTTCCCACTGAAGTCTCACAAAGGAAATAAAATATCCTCTTTATATGAAGTAGATTATCATTCCGCAGAAGAGCGAGTCAAACCCACTGAACTCCCTCTTGTAAATCCTTATTCAGCATACCAGAAACCCCTTTCTTCCCCTATAAAAAGTATTAAAGCCCTTATTAGAAAACCATCTACTACTGTTAAAGAATATGTCCAGTCTTCTAGCTTCGATCAACATCTCATTACAGGAAAGGCTACGGAGCAGTTTGTTACACTGGAAATCCCTGCAGATTTTCCAGACAGATGGATGGCAGCAGGATACTCCCATATCCACTTTGGAGCCATTCGACTTGCCTTGAACTACCATGGTTAACTTAGACCAAAGAATCAAGCATGGAGATAGTTGCGAAAGATGATCAGATTAGTCTAAAAGAAGTAGGTTAAGAGGAAAGGCGACACAGGACAGGATCAGTTACTGTAACTAAAAGGCAGTGCCCCGTTAAAGCCCAGGAGAGGGGAAACTTATAAACTATGTCAAAAAATACTCAGCCTTCATCTTCCAAATCCTTAGTAAATATGGGGGACTTCCCACTGAAGTCTCACAAAGGAAATAAAACATCCTCTTTATATGAAGTAGATTATCATTCCGCAGAAGAGCGAGTCAAACCCACTGAACTCCCTCTTGTAAAGCCCTTATTAGAAAACCATCTACTACTGTTAAAGAATATGTCCAGTCTTCTAGCTTCGATCAACATCTCATTACAGAAAAGGCTACGGAGCAGTTTGTTACACTAGAAATCCCTGCAGATTTTCCAGACAGATGGATGGCAGCAGGATACTCCCATATCCACTTTGGAGCCATTCGACTTGCCTTGAACTACCATGAACTACCATTCGACTTGCCTTGAACTACCATTCGACTTTGGAGCCATTCGAAAGCCAGTAGTTGCTCGTATAGCACTATTGGACACTAGATACTTGAAATACCAAGATGCTTGTATTGGTACTGTGGAAGCAACACTCAACAGTGGCTTAGTTATAGTCACTCTCTTCCCAAATTTCACCATGGCCCTTAAAGATCCCAACCTGATGCAGGCTCTTAAAGTCTAGATTCACATAGTTGGTGCCCCACAGGTGGAATCCTCAATTATTGCTACTCTTCACTATCAAATAGTGTACAGAGTACAAGACCATGCCTTCAAACTACAAGGAAGTGGATCTGGTGACAGTTCCCTGTTAATCTCAGTAAATACACAGGAACAGCCTCACTGTGTGCATGTTCCCAGGCAGATCACAAAAGAAGAACTGATTCAGCTACTACCAGAACGGTGGATAACTAATTATGAGCTGATTCAACAACAAAGCCAACCTGTGAGATCTACTGAAAACAGGATTCTCTCCAGACCAGGAGGGATGACAGAAATCAAGTTCGATCACAGTCACCTGAAGGCCCCTTCTACTCCTTCAATCTTTCCAACACAGCTAATGATGCAGCCTACTGGAGATCCTACAAGTGCCTATGATAGCACTGATAATGATTGCTACTGCGACCTATGCAAACCTAGCTTTGAAGCTAAATATGTAGAAAGCTTTGATGGTGCAGGTCGACCAATCTACATGGGACGAGATCCAGTTACAGGACACAACCTCTGGGATCCAGAGTGTTCATGTGAAGGATGTACGGATGACAGACTTGACCAATACATCGATGGTAGTCGTCCAACAGCATACTATCCTCACAAGGCTGGCAAAAAGAAGAAGTCGTCTCATTCCAAGCTTTGGAAGAGATACATGCAAGGAGACCCAACAGTAGGTCCTCTTGGTGAAGACAACGGGAAGTTTATCTTCCTTGTTGACTATTCTTCTAAACCTCAAAAGCCAGAACAGTCCAGCATCTCATCACCTCCACCAAAACCTCCATCGCCACCTCCTAAAGCACCAGAGATCTTACCTGAGAACCTCCTTCAACCCTGTTACAAAAAGATTCAAAAATGGGTTAGGAAGAACTCACCAGCTACTCAGCAGACCACTTCTGCTGTTTCAAATAATACTCCTACGACCTCTTCTCCCCTTCAAAAAGAAAAACCATCAGACCTTCCAACCATACATATGTACCATCCAAGCCAGTCTTATGACAAAGACTTTCCTCCGTTGGAAGAATTCACTGAAAAAGGGATACAAACATGTGCCCAAAATCCCTACCAAAATACAAGGGACGAGAGAACATGTCAGCGCTGCAGAAGCTACTCTTAATTGGCAAACAGAAAATGCTCTAGCTCAGAACACCACCTTACAAAAGATCGATACCAAGATCACCCAGATAGATTCTAAACTTGCCCAAGTAGAATCTAAGGTGGATGCCAACACAAAGATAGCTAATGAGCTGATAGTTATTCTCCACAGAAAGATTAAAGACGTGGAAAGATCTCCTGCATCTCCAGGACAAGATCTTTTTCTCCATCTTGAACAAAGGAGATTAGAGATCGAGAAGCTCAAAGAACAGATTGAGTATTTAAAGAAGACAGGAAGGGTTCCTCAAACTTCTAATGAGGATGAATTTTTTGCCACTATAGGCAAATCTACTCCCTCAACAAAATCCTCAATCTTTGCTTCTTACAATACTCCAAAACCTTCTCCAGGATTAATAATTCCTCCTGCAGAACCAAGAAGGTTATCCCCTGCTGAACTGCTCAGGCAGATTCAAAAGCAGGAAGCTGAGAAGAAAAGACATCGAGAAGGAAAAGGACCCATGGAAGAAAAAGATCCAAACCCCAAAACAACCAGGTCCTTAATGGTACAAACTCCACAGAAGAACCCCTTAACTTCCTTTTTACAGGAATATAGGGAACAGACGATTCCCAAAATTGCTGCTGTGGATATCGAAGAAATAAGCTCAGAAGCAAGCTCAGAAACAAATCCATCTGAGGAAGAAGTCTCTGATGACGTTTCAGAATCCTCTGAAGATCCAGTCCTGATGACACAACCAGATGTCAAGAGAGAGGATGATGAACCTCAGCATATGGATGCCGATGCTTCAACTTCTACAAATCCGTCAACACCCTCTGGAGCCAAGTTTACCTTCACACTGGATGATATCCCAGTATCCAGATGGGCTCAAAGACTTCAAGAGTTTCACTCCTGGCTAGAGACGAAAAGCCTCACTGAACATAGCCACCATACTATTCTCTCAGAGTTCACCGCCAGGTTTACAGGTGTTCTTAGAGATTGGTGGAGCTCTCTTAATAATAACGATCAGATGCAATTCCTTGTTTTACAAGACTTTTCTCAGGTGATCGAAATCCTTCATAGTCAATTCCTTGGAAACCAAGAAGATTTAAAGATCTTAAAGCGAAAGGAATTCTTCAAACGACGATGTTGTTCGTTCGAAAGGAATGACCTTGAGAAACATTTTGGCATCATGATCAAACTGTTCTATGCCCTTGGAGCAGACCAGAACCTAAAACAAGCCCTATTAGCCTCAATCCCGGAAGAGTTACAGAATTCAATCTACAGACAACTCCAACAGTAATCTAGAGACATTTTGCAATTATCTGTTGGACAAATTCAACAAGCAGCTATTCTAGCTCTTGAAGAATTCTGTGAAAAAAGACAACTCATCAATGACTACATGACAGGTCACAGAGATATGGATAAAGCTTGCAAAAAGAAGGGCTTAACAATCAAATGCAAAGAAGAGAAGAAATGTCATTGTGGTCCAAAGAAGTCTAGATACTCCAGACATTCACGGCGACAACTCAAATCGCCATTTCTTCCCAGAAGAAGAAAACAATGGAGATACTTCAGGAAGAAAAGATTCCCAGGAAAAAAATCCTCCAAGTGCTATATTTGTGGTAAAAAAGGCCACTTTGCAAAAAGATGTCCGAAGAACAAGAACAAAAACCAGATGATCCAGGAAATCAAGAAAATCACAGGTATCAAAATCAAAGATGAAGATGATCTTGAATCAATCTTCTCCATTGATGAAGAATCAACGGACCAGTCACTCTTTACGATTCAGATACCTGATGATTCAGACTTTTCAGAAGCAGAAGAATCCTCCACAGACTCAGAAGGAGTCTACCAAATCTGCTCAGTCAAATTATCTACAACACCAGTTCCTCATATACCAGTCTCAGTGTATTTGGGTAAATATGATAACCCAATACCTGTTATTGCTTTTATTGATACATGAGCAGCAGAGACAATCATGAACCCCTCAATCCTTCCAAAACAATGGTGGAAGCCACACACCAGATACTTCAACTCTGCGGCTGACCAGACGTTTGCCACCCATGTTATTAGTAAGCCCATTACTATCCAATTCTTTCCAGATTGTAAAATAACAACTATTGTGCTTGGTTCACAGCTTCCTGGAAAAGACTTGATAGTAGGGTTTGACCTCTACACCAAGGCAAAACATTTGAGGATCACCCCTGACGGTCTTAGACACAGAAATTACTTCAAGCCGTTCGTGGATATTCCTCGGTTATACTTATTCACCATTCCAGAAAAGGTTGCAGGAATTGTAGAAGAAATAAAGAGGAAATCATGTGCAAACTCACATGCAGAATTTCTCACTAAGTGCAGTACTCCTCTTTGGCAAAACTCAGCCTTCTTCATTCAGCTACCCTTCAAGAAGAATGAAGATATTAACCCCACAAAGGCTAGTCATTCAGGCATGAATCCAGAACACCAGGCACTTGCAGAGACAGAATGCAACGAGCTCTTACAACAAGGCCTTATTGAACAGTCTAATTCACAATGGGCTTGTGAAGCCTTCTATATGAATAAACGGTCAGAACAAGCTCGAGGAAAACTCAGACTCGTCATCAATTATCAACCGCTCAATCATTTCCTCCAAGATGACAAGTTCCCTCTGCCCAACAGAAATGTTCTGTTCTCCAGCCTTGCCAAGGCCCATCTATTTTCAAAGTTCGATCTAAAGGCAGGATTTTGGCAATTGGGTATAGATCCAGCCGACAGGCCCAAAACTGGATTTTGTATCCCAAATCATCACTACCAATGGACAGTCATGCCATTCGGACTAAAGACGGCCCCATCACTGTTCCAAAAGGCAATGATAAGGATTTTCCAACCCATTATGGAAAATACTTTGATCTACATTGATGATATTCTTTTGTACAGCCCAGATGAGGAAGCCCATTTAAAGCTATTGGACCAGTTTCACAAATTGGTCTTACAGCACGGAGTAATGCTATCAGAAAAGAAGATGCAGATAGCCCAGACTGAAATTGAATTCCTTGGAATGCACCTAAAAGATGGAAAGTATCAACCTGGTAAACACATTGCTCAAGAATTACTCAAATTCCCAGATACACATCTCACAAAGAAGCAGGTGTTACAGTTCCTCGGAATAGTCAATTACTTGAGAGATTTTGTTCCTAAAATCTCTAAGTACACAAATCCACTCAGAAAGCTACTCAAGAAAGATCCTCCTCCATGGAGTAAAGTTCATGAAAAGGCGGTCAAGCTTCTAAAAGAAAAACTGCAGAAACTACCACCCTTGCAGATCCCTGCAGATGGCAAAAGAATCCTCCAAACAGATGCCAGTGACAAATATTGGGGAGCCATTCTCATTGAAGAAAAAAACAAGAAGAGACAAATATGTGGCTACAAAAGTGGAAGATTCTCTAATGCAAAAATCAACTACCACTCAACCTTCAAAGAAATCCTTGCGGTCAAGAAAGGTATTTCTAAGTTTGAATTCCATCTTATTGGCCATCACTTTCTTGTAGAGATGGACATGTCAGCATTTCCGAATATGCTGAAATTCAAACAGAAGAAGGTGCCCAATTCGCAGTTACTGAGGTGGGCAAATTGGTTTTCTCAATACTCCTTTGACTGCAAACATATCAAAGGGAAAGCCAATATTTTGGCTGACTTGCTGACTAGACCGTCAGATAAGATCCTAATGTTCAGAACTACAGGATCTCCTTCCTCCTCTAAACCCAAAACCACCAAAATGAGGTCCCATCCTCCGATAGCCAGAAAACCGGAAATAGAAACATCCTGGAATATTCCCCCCAATCTCAACCCCTTATATCCTCCAGAAGTCTATAAGTTGGTAATAGAAAAGAAATTCCATTCCTCTGCAAGATCAATGATCTTTAGTTACGAGCTTGATATTTTCAGAAACCATGGGGGGTTATGTTTAAAACCTTTTGGTCTTCATCCAAAATACCCATTCATTCATCCATTAGCCCTTGAATTCCATGAATACCCGGATGAACTTAAATGGTTATTATGGTATTTTACCCATGTCCATCATGTTGCTGTCCAGTTTAATCTGGAAGATTTACTTTATTACATGGGTAGAAGAAAGACAGGTTTTGAACAACCAGAGCATGACAACTTATGGGAAATACTTAAGTGGTTTTATCCACTTGAAGTATGGTTTGAACTAATTAGCAATGTCATGGAAAACCAGGAGAAGGAAAAAGGATATGTTATCCTTATCCTTCATAAAGCTCATGCAGTCATGGAACATGGAAAGTCAAAACAACTACCAGCTATCTCAACCGCGTGGGTACACCAGATCTATCCAGAAAATATCAGAAAGATCCCGGCAGAATACAGAAAATTTCAAAGATATATCTGTCAAATAAATAGGCAGATACCAGATGAGATATGGCCCTCACCAGAATCAAAAGCATCATGGGACATCTGGCCAAGTAGCTCAGATCTCGAAACTCAATACTACCAAGAAATTTCTCAAGCACTCTATGAGTTTCATGATAACTTACCAGATCCAAAGGAGTGGTCCCAATCTTATCCATGGGATGTCGGCACAGCTAGCAAGATAGGCACGTGGTACAATCTGGATGACTCAACTATGAGTGAAGAGACAGCACCAGCAGAGGATCCAAATAATCACATGGATGTGGACCCAGAAGATCAGTACGAAAAGTTCCAGCTGGCATGCTACAGACGAAAGCAGGAAAAGGAGGACCGCATTATTGAATTAAATATTACAGACGATGAGGACACTGACTATGACAACTTGTCGTTATAATAAGTGTGTAGTCATGTCACTTTATGAGTGGCAGACATCTTTAATTAAAGCAGTGTCGGTCCAATAATATTTAGGACGTGTGTAAAGTAGCTATTTTGTAATCTTCCTCCTCAGCTCGCTATATAAGCAGAGTCTTATGCTATGTAAAACTCAGAATTTGGCGAGTAAAGAAATCTAAGAGTTTTTGAGTACTTATGGCTTTCTAAATTCCTCCCCTTCTTCTCTTTGAAATAGCAATGGCAGAATAGGGTGATCTCCAGTGAGTTTTCCTGGCATATGCTCTGTAAACTTGCCACTCCGGTGGAACCTGTTTACATCAGAAACCATGGTTAACTTAGACCAAAGAATCAAGCATGGAGATAGTTTTACATAGCATACGCCAGGAAAACTCACTGGAGATCACCCTATTCTGCCATTGCTATTTCAAAGAGAAGAAGGGGAGGAATTTAGAAAGCCATAAGTACTCAAAAACTCTTAGATTTCTTTACTCGCCAAATTCTGAGTTTTACATAGCATAAGGCTCTGCTTATATAGCGAGCTGAGGAGGAAGATTACAAAATAGCTACTTTACACACATCCTAAATATTATTGGACCGACACTGCTTTAATTAAAGATGTCTGCCACTCATAAAGTGACATGACTACACACTTATTATAACGACAAGTTGTCATAGTCAGTGTCCTCATCGTCTGTAATATTTAATTCAATAATGCGGTCCTCCTTTTCCTGCTTTCGTCTGTAGCATGCCAGCTGGAACTTTTCGTACTGATCTTCTGGGTCCACATCCATGTGATTATTTGGATCCTCTGCTGGTGCTGTCTCTTCACTCATAGTTGAGTCATCCAGATTGTACCACGTGCCTATCTTGCTAGCTGTGCCGACATCCCATGGATAAGATTGGGACCACTCCTTTGGATCTGGTAAGTTATCATGAAACTCATAGAGTGCTTGAGAAATTTCTTGGTAGTATTGAGTTTCGAGATCTGAGCTACTTGGCCAGATGTCCCATGATGCTTTTGATTTTGGTGAGGGCCATATCTCATCTGGTATCTGCCTATTTATTTGACAGATATATCTTTGAAATTTTCTGTATTCTGCGGGGATCTTTCTGATATCTTCTGGATAGATCTGGTGTACCCACGCGGTTGAGATAGCTGGTAGTTGTTTTGACTTTCCATGTTCCATGACTGCATGAGCTTTATGAAGGATAAGGATAACATATCCTTTTTCCTTCTCCTGGTTTTCCATGACATTGCTAATTAGTTCAAACCATAATTCAAGTGGATAAAACCACTTAAGTATTTCCCATAAGTTGTCATGCTCTGGTTGTTCAAAACCTGTCTTTCTTCTACCCATGTAATAAAGTAAATCTTCCAGATTAAACTGGACAGCAACATGATGGACATGGGTAAAATACCATAATAACCATTTAAGTTCATCCGGGTATTCATGGAATTCAAGGGCTAATGGATGAATGAATGGGTATTTTGGATGAAGACCAAAAGGTTTTAAACATAACCCCCCATGGTTTCTGAAAATATCAAGCTGGTAACTGAAGATCATTGATCTTGCAGAGGAATGGAATTTCTTTTCTATTACCAACTTATAGACTTCTGGAGGATATAAGGGGTTGAGATTGGGGGGAATATTCCAGGCTGTTTCTATTTCCGGTTTTCTGGCTATCGGAGGATGGGACCTCATTTTGGTGGTTTTGGGTTTAGAGGAGGAAGGAGATCCTGTAGTTCTGAACATTAGGATCTTATCTGGCGGTCTAGTCAGCAAGTCAGCCAAAATATTGGCTTTCCCTTTGATATGTTTGCAGTCAAAGGAGTATTGAGAAAACCAATTTGCCCACCTCAGTAACTGCGAATTGGGCACCTTCTTCTGTTTGAATTTCAGCATATTCGGAAATGCTGACATGTCCATCTCTACAAGAAAGTGATGGCCAATAAGATGGAATTCAAACTTAGAAATACCTTTCTTGACCGCAAGGATTTCTTTGAAGGTTGAGTGGTAGTTGATTTCTGCATTAGAGAATCTTCCACTTTTGTAGCCACATATTTGTCTCTTCTTGTTTTTTTCTTCAATGAGAATGGCTCCCCAGTATTTTTCACTGGCATCTGTTTGGAGGATTCTTTTGCCATCTGCAGGGATCTGCAAGGGTGGTAGTTTCTGCAGTTTTTCTTTTAGAAGCTTGACCGCCTTTTCATGAACTTTACTCCATGGAGGAGGATCTTTCTTGAGTAGCTTTCTGAGTGGATTTGTGTACTTAGAGATTTTAGGAACAAAATCTCTCAAGTAATTGACTATTCCAAGGAACTGTAACACATGCTTCTTTGTGAGATGTGTATCTGGGAATTTGAGTAATTCTTGAGCAATGTGTTTACCAGGTTGATACTTTCCATCTTTTAGGTGCATTCCAAGGAATTCAATTTCAGTCTGGGCTATCTGCATCTTCTTTTCTGATAGCATTACTCCGTGCTGTAAGATCAATTTGTGAAACTGGTCCAATAGATTTAAATGGGCTTCCTCATCTGGGCTGTACAAAAGAATATCATCAATGTAGATCAAAGTATTTTCCATAATGGGTTGGAAAATCCTTATCATTGCCTTTTGGAACAGTGATGGGGCCGTCTTTAGTCCGAATGGCATGACTGTCCATTGGTAGTGATGATTTGGGATACAAAATCCAGTTTTGGGCCTGTCGGCTGGATCTATACCCAATTGCCAAAATCCTGCCTTTAGATCAAACTTTGAAAATAGCTGGGCCTTGGCAAGGCTGGAGAACAGAACATTTCTGTTGGGCAGAGGGAACTTGTCATCTTGGATGAAATGATTGAGCGGTTGATAATTGATGACGAGTCTGAGTTTTCCTCGAGCTTGTTCTGACCGTTTATTCACATAGAAGGCTTCACAAGCCCATTGTGAATTAGACTGTTCAATAAGGCCTTGTTGTAAGAGCTCGTTGCATTCTGTCTCTGCAAGTGCCTGGTGTTCTGGATTCATGCCTGAATGACTAGCCTTTGTGGGGTTAATATCTTCATTCTTCTTGAAGGGTAGCTGAATGAAGAAGGCTGAGTTTTGCCAAAGAGGAGTACTGCACTTAGTGAGAAATTCTGCATGTGAGTTTGCACATGATTTCCTCTTTATTTCTTCTACAATTCCTGCAACCTTTTCTGGAATGGTGAATAAGTATAACCGAGGAATATCCACGAACGGCTTGAAGTAATTTCTGTGTCTAAGACCATCAGGGGTGATCCTCAAATGTTTTGCCTTGGTGTAGAGGTCAAACCCTACTATCAAGTCTTTTCCAGGAAGCTGTGAACCAAGCACAGTAGTTGTTATTTTACAATCTGGAAAGAATTGGATAGTAATGGGCTTACTAATAACATGGGTGGCAAACGTCTGGTCAGCCGCAGAGTTGAAGTATCTAGTGTGTGGCTTCCACCATTGTTTTGGAAGGATTGAGGGGTTCATGATTGTCTCTGCTGCTCCTGTATCAATAAAAGCAATAACAGGTATTGGGTTATCATATTTACCCAAATACACTAAGACTGGTATATGAGGAATTGGTGCTGTAGATGATTTGACTGAGCAGATTTGGTAGACTCCTTCTGAGTCTGTGGAGGATTCTTCTGCTTCTGAAAAGTCTGAATCATCAGGTATCTGAATCGCAAAGAGTGACTGGTCCGTTGATTCTTCATCAATGGAGAAGATTGATTCAAGATCATCTTCATCTTTGATTTTGATACCTGTGATTTTCTTGATTTCCTAAATCATCTGGTTTTTGTTCTTGTTCTTCGGACATCTTTTTGCAAAGTGGCCTTTTTTACCACAAATATAGCACTTGGAGGATTTTTGTCCTGGGAATCTTTTCTTCCTGAAGTATCTCCATTGTTTTCTTCTTCTGGGAAGAAATGGCGATTTGAGTTGTCGCCGTGAATGTCTGGAGTATCTAGACTTCTTTGGACCACAATGACATTTCTTCTCTTCTTTGCATTTGATTGTTAAGCCCTTCTTTTTGCAAGCTTTATCCATATCTCTGTGACCTGTCATGTAGTCATTGATGAGTTGTCTTTTTTCACAGAATTCTTCAAGAGCTAGAATAGCTGCTTGTTGAATTTGTCCAACAGATAATTGCAAAATGTCTCTAGATTGTTGTTGGAGTTGTCTGTAGATTGAATTCTGTAACTCTTCCGGGATTGAGGCTAATAGGGCTTGTTTTAGGTTCTGGTCTGCTCCAAGGGCATAGAACAGTTTGATCATGATGCCAAAATGTTTCTCAAGGTCCTTCCTTTCGAACGAACAGCATCGTCGTTTGAAGAATTCCTTTCGCTTTAAGATCTTTAAATCTTCTTGGTTTCCAAGGAATTGACTATGAAGGATTTCGATCACCTGAGAAAAGTCTTGTAAAACAAGGAATTGCATCTGATCGTTATTATTAAGAGAGCTCCACCAATCTCTAAGAACACCTGTAAACCTGGCGGTGAACTCTGAGAGAATAGTATGGTGGCTATGTTCAGTGAGGCTTTTCGTCTCTAGCCAGGAGTGAAACTCTTGGAGTCTTTGTGCCCATCTGGATACTGGGATATCATCCAGTGTGAAGGTAAACTTGGCTCCAGAGGGTGTTGACGGATTTGTAGAAGTTGAAGCATCGGCATCCATATGCTGAGGTTCATCATCCTCTCTCTTGACATCTGGTTGTGTCATCAGGACTGGATCTTCAGAGGATTCTGAAACGTCATCAGAGACTTCTTCCTCAGATGGATTTGTTTCTGAGCTTGCTTCTGAGCTTATTTCTTCGATATCCACAGCAGCAATTTTGGGAATCGTCTGTTCCCTATATTCCTGTAAAAAGGAAGTTAAAGGGTTCTTCTGTGGAGTTTGTACCATTAAGGACCTGGTTGTTTTGGGGTTTGGATCTTCTTCTTCCATGGGTCCTTTTCCTTCTCGATGTCTTTTCTTCTCAGCTTCCTGCTTTTGAATCTGCCTGAGCAGTTCAGCAAGGGATAACCTTCTTGGTTCTGCAGGAGGAATTATTAATCCTGGAGAAGGTTTTGGAGTATTGTAAGAAGCAAAGATTGAGGGTTTTGTTGAGGGAGTAGATTTGCCTATAGTGGCAAAAAATGCATCCTCATTAGAAGTTTGAGGAACCCTTCCTGTCTTCTTTAAATACTCAATCTGTTCTTTGAGCTTCTCGATCTCTAATCTCCTTTGTTCAAGATGGAGAAAAAGATCTTGTCCTGGAGATGCAGGAGATCTTTCCACGTCTTTAATCTTTCTGTGGAGAATAACTATCAGCTCATTAGCTATCTTTGTGTTGGCATCCACCTTAGATTCTACTTGGGCAAGTTTAGAATCTATCTGGGTGATCTTGGTATCGATCTTTTGTAAGGTGGTGTTCTGAGCTAGAGCGTTTTCTGTTTGCCAATTAAGAGTAGCTTCTGCAGCGCTGACATGTTCTCCCGTCCCTTGTATTTTGGTAGGGATTTTGGGCACATGTTTGTATCCCTTTTCAGTGAATTCTTCCAACGGAGGAAAGTCTTTGCCATAAGACTGGCTTGGATGGTACATATGTATGGTTGGAAGGTCTGATGGTTTTTCTTTTTGAAGGGGAGAAGAGGTCGTAGGAGTATTATTTGAAACAGCAGAAGTGGTCTGCTGAGTAGCTGGTGAGTTCTTCCTAACCCATTTTTGAATCTTTTTGTAACAGGGTTGAAGGATGTTCTCAGGTAAGATCTCTGGTGCTTTAGGAGGTGGCGATGGAGGTTTTGGTGGAGGTGATGAGATGCTGGACTGTTCTGGCTTTTGAGGTTTAGAAGAATAGTCAACAAGGAAGATAAACTTCCCGTTGTCTTCACCAAGAGGACCTACTGTTGGGTCTCCTTGCATGTATCTCTTCCAAAGCTTGGAATGAGATGACTTCTTCTTTTTGCCAGCCTTGTGAGGATAGTATGCTGTTGGACGACTACCATCGATGTATTGGTCAAGTTTGTCATCCGTAC
This sequence comes from Hibiscus trionum, assembly GCA_030270665.1. Classification (NCBI taxonomy): domain Eukaryota; kingdom Viridiplantae; phylum Streptophyta; class Magnoliopsida; order Malvales; family Malvaceae; genus Hibiscus; species Hibiscus trionum. The sequence continues at coordinate 5,424,776 of BSYR01000044.1, forward strand.
ATCCTTCACATGAACACTCTGGATCCCAGAGGTTGTATCCTGTAACTGGATCTCGTCCCATGTAGATTGGTCGACCTGCACCATCAAAGCTTTCTACATATTTAGCTTCAAAGCTAGGTTTGCATAGGTCGCAGTAGCAATCACTATCAGTGCTATCATGGGCACTTGTAGGATCTCCAGTAGGCTGCATCATCAGCTGTGTTGGAAAGATTAAAGGAGTAGAAGGGGCCTTCAGGTGACTGTGATCGAACTTGATTTCTGTCATCCCTCCTGGTCTGGAGAGAATCCTGTTTTCAGTAGATCTCATAGGTTGGCTTTGTTGTTGAATCAGCTCATAATTATTTATCCACCGTTCTGGTAGTAGCTGAATCAGTTCTTCTTTTGTGATCTGCTTGGGAACATGCACACAGTGAGGCTGTTCCTGTGTATTTACTGAGATTAACAGGGAACTGTCACCAGATCCACTTCCTTGTAGTTTGAAGGCATGGTCTTGTACTCTGTACACTATTTGATAGTGAAGAGTAGCAATAATTGAGGATTCCACCTGTGGGGCACCAACTATGTGAATCTGGACTTTAAGAGCCTGCATCAGGTTGGGATCTTTAAGGGCCATGGTGAAATTTGGGAAGAGAGTGACTATAACTAAGCCACTGTTGAGTGTTGCTTCCACAGTACCAATACAAGCATCTTGGTATTTCAAGTATCTGGTGTCCAATAGTGCTATACGAGCAACTACTGGCTTTCCTTCTGTACCATGGTAGTTCAAGGCAAGTCGAATGGCTCCAAAGTGGATATGGGAGTATCCTGCTGCCATCCATCTGTCTGGAAAATCTGCAGGGATTTCCAGTGTAACAAACTGCTCCGTAGCCTTTCTTGTAATGAGATGTTGATCGAAGCTAGAAGACTGGACATATTCTTTAACAGTAGTAGATGGTTTTCTAATAAGGGCTTTAATACTTTTTATAGGGGAAGAAAGGGGTTTCTGGTATGCTGAATAAGTCTCAAACCCAAGTTTGAGGGTAAACGGGTGCTCCCCAAAAGCTAAAAAACCGAGTTGTCGCAAAACGGACTTTTGAACGCATAAGTAAGTTGGTAAACGAGCGTTTGAAGTTAAATTTGTGGATGTTTGGTGTAACCCCTTAAACCCGCCTATGCGTTACAACGAATCCTGGGGAGTCACATTAGGGTCACAAGAGCGACCCACAGTAAAAATACACATAAAAACATTTTTGCCTTAAACACTTATTAAACTGTAAAATCAACTTCTGTTTAAAATACCATTTCAGGAAGTCATTTAAACATATAACAAAAATTTCAAAAAGGGTTTTACAGAAACTATCATAAAACAATACATGACATACATGCCCACTAACTATACATCACCGTACTCCAAAAGCAACGCCGAGAGAACTCCGAACACTGATGTCAAACATTATACTGATATATTATTTTAACCTGCGATGGTAAAAATAATGTGAGCTTGTAGAAGCTCAGTAATACAGAACTACCACAAGATGCTATAAGCTCATGCAGATATATAGTAGGCATAACATTTTCATGATGTTCCAAGTAGCAACAGTCTCTATTTTCTTTCCGCTATTTTAGGGTAACGTTATACTTGAGAATAACGGTACTTGTTCTTTATTCAATCATCGAGTAATAAATGGGAATTTTACAAGCTGATAGATTACGAAGATGGAAACAGAGAGTTGAATGTCTAGTGTGTTCCAATAAGTGCAGATCAAACGGGCATAAATTCATACCAATCATATCATAAGAACACATAACAATTCAATGCAAATGTTCAAGTACATACAAGGGTTTACTAGTAACTACCCTCCAAAGTTACTCCAAAATATGCAGTCCTCGAGAACTGTATCTATAAGGACTTACCCTGGGCCCGATGGGCATAGGTGCCACCTAAGGGACTGCCTTAGGTCCATAAGGATTTACCCGTGCTAAAGCACCGGAACCTACCCAAGGGGAGACCTTTAGTCTATAATAATTTACCAGCTTGATCAGGGCTGTACCAACAAACACTTCATAAGATAAACCAGCAGTATACCCCAGATAACAATCGGTATTCAGATTTTAGACTTGAGTAACAGAATACATATGACGGACATATTTCATTCGAGGCATCAGAAACAGAAGTCCATGCTCTTTAGACACATATATGGGCATACCATTGAGCAGACGATGTCATCATTCATCATGCAAACAGAGTGTACCATCCTAGGTCAAGCTAACATGTTATACTATTACTTATATCAGACAGACAGACAATATTATCACAGATCAAATAACCACATAACACAATCATATACCAAGTATACAGATCGAGCGGACTTACAACGGGTAGGCAGAAAATGTTATCATATGTCAAGTTCATCATTTTATCAAGCATATCATCGTTCATAATTAAGTCATTAGATTGTTTACTAACATATAATAATCATACAACACATTCAACTGAAGGTAGCACACATAGAACACACTAAATGGAACAGTTTATTTCTTGAAGATACTTGGTATTTACGGAAGAGAACACATTGAACTTTTAACAATTTGGACAATTCTAAAAACGAGACCCCTATTAAAAGGGGTTCGTACTAACGGTTAAAACCAGATATTCAGGACTTGATACATCAAGATCTTTGAGAGTTCAGATATATCATGAGTGATTCAGTCATTTGAGCCTACAAGGGCATTATGGTCATTTTGTCATACATGGGCATTTTGGTAATTTATACCAACAAGGCATAAACGGAGACTCAAAAATTCCATTTGCCCATCAGGTTTCCAACCAAGCATTCAGGAATTTCTAAATCAAGATCTTTCACGATATCGGATATATTTAGGGTTATTACGGTTATTTTGGCCAATGAGAGCATTTTGGTCATTTGACTATCAGGGGTGATTCCATAATTCCCCATACTAAGGAAAATTAGTAATTTGCATACATAAAGATCTCTACGGTTTATTAGGTTTCCAAATTCAGTTGAACTTACGGATCCCAATATTGCGATATTTACCAAGTATTCGAACATAGACAGTGCACCCGAACTCAAACCATAGTATCGAACGTACCCTTAAACAGATTACTCTTACCGTTAATTATATATTTCCTCCAAATTGATCGAATATGCCTTCATATGGTATTCACGCAAATTCACATATATATCAAACGACCAGCAAACACGAGACTTAGAGATATTTTCAGTCATTTCAGTGTTCAAAGGTTTTTCAATTATCCTGAGCCTTTCGAGTCCTTCTAATTAATCATTCGATTCGAGTCTCGAGGGTACATCCATCATTATGGTTAATTCGGCATCTAGTGCCTGAGGATATTTTTGTCCTTTTAGTCATTATACACATTCCGACTAGTTCAGCTTTATCAGCATTTTCAGTCCTTTTAGTCATTTTAGATCAATTTAACTTTTATGCCACTTAGATTAATCTAGACATGCAAATAATTTTCTGTAGTATTATCTTCGGAGATTTATTCAGAACTCGAGAAGATCTTAGCACTTTGCAATTTTGAAGGTTTAGACTTCGTTAATATAACAGCTGGAGCAAAATAGGGGTTTACAGATTAATCGATTGTGTTACCAGATCTAGTAAAGGTTTCTAGATCGCTTCCATTAACAAAGGTAATTTTTAGTCTTTTTTATACATCAAGGCGTCTTTATCACTTCACAACCAAACATTCTGAGCATTAGACCTTAAATCAAGAAATAGTCTGAATTGGATGTTTTGAAGAGCACTGTTTTACCGATTAACCATTGAACTTGGATCACTCATTGATCATTAATTCCTTATTCACACCAATCAAAATCTTATTCAAAAATTGATTATAGAACTCCAGATCTTTTCCACTTATTCATATTATTATTATTTTAATCGAATATGCCATACTTATCTGAATTTTCAACTTACTTTTCGTATCTGATTTGACGTAGGTAGATTAACAATATACTTCATCATGAGCATGCAGGCTACAACCGAATACCAACATGTTCGTAAAACATACAAGTGGTAGAAAAGTATTACCTTAACTCCGAGCTACATCGATCGATTCACGATACGACATTCAAATACTCTTGAACCCGGATTTGACGTCCCTCAACAATTCGTATTCAAGGAACTATGAGTACCTTCAATTACACAAATTCCCATTTTAGTCCTTATTCATAGTACCCTTAACTGAATAATTAAATACATATATAAGTTCTGGTTTAAGGTCAGATTCGGGTCAGAATTTTACGAAACGGGCTTCAAAAACGGACTCATGACGTCGAAAAACATAAAATAGGAGTTTTCAGAAAATTTTGACTTTTGGTCAATAGTCAAAGTCAACGAGCCAAAGTCAACGCTGACGTCAATAGTTAGTCAACGCTAACGTCATGCTGGCGTAAATGGTCAATTGGGTTGATTTAGCTGAGTCAACTCGGGCGAGTTGACTCACTGTGTTGACTCGGACGAGTTGACTCAGTGAGTTGACTCGGAAGGTTTGACTCGGTCAATGGGTCAACGGGTCGGACATCGGGTTCGGGTTGGACACAGGTTGGGTACGGGTTGGGTCATACTCGAGTTGGGTCGACTGGGCTGACCGGTTCAACCGGTCTAGCCGGTTCAGACGGTTTGAACCTGGTTCACTTACCAAGAACCCAAACTCGCCGAAAACTTTGCCGGAATGTCGTCGATGACCCTTAAAACGCTCGATTCTACCGGAAAAATAAGTGAGCACTGAACCTTTAATCAAACTAACCCAAGAAACAAGCCAACTGAACGGAATCTCGTCGGAAAGTACCTGAAACGCGTGATAACGATAGAAAGGCAACGTCGCTCCATCGAAGGCTCAAACGGTGACCAAATTATGAACAACGGCTATGGTTTTGCTCGCCGTGAAGTGGGGGATCTGGATTCGGTGGTCGTCACGCGAACAGACGGCGAACGAGGTTGGAGAATACGAGAAGCAGAGAAAATGAGCACAAGGGTTTCTGTCGAACCTTCAGCCGGGTTCACACGAAAAACGACAGCGCTACGCTGCGAGTGGTGGTCAGGGCTGGAATCGCAGTGTGACGCCGGTCACTACGACGCTGGCGGTGAGAACCACGGCAATGCGGTGGCCGAGATCGGGCGATAAACGATGCGGGTTCGATGAGTGGGAGAGACTTTTGAGATATTTCGAACGTCTCTTCAAATTCCAAAACAACAATTGGGCATGTGGGGAGTCAGTTGGGTCATTAACCCGATTTGAAAAGCTACCCAAGATTATCTTTAATATTGGGCTAAGTAACCCTTAACATAAAGACCATTTAACTCAAATGGTTAACATATGGGCTTACCAAGCATAGGTCATGCTTTCAAAACCACATGATAGCAACTCTTATTTTTCTTTCTTTTTTTATCAAATTCATTACAAGCTAAAAAACCATAGTGTTACATTTGGGGTTGTACGTTGCTGGTGAACGACCGTTGGTCACTGCAACTGCAACCAAAAACATTCTCTAAGAGTCACTTAAGAACTTGCATTAAATACATGATTCTATTTGAAAAAATCTCTATCAGTCAATGTATTATAAAACCTTAAAAGATTCTATTGAAAATTTTCTCATTTAATGTATTAGGGTTCATATTTTAGGGTTATGATTTTATGGTTTAGGATTTAGGGTTATAGTTTTAGTGATTATGGTTTATGATTATGGTTTTATTGTTTTAGGGTTTAGTAATACATTAAATGAGTGTTTTCAATAGAATTTTTTAGGATTTTGTAATATATTGAATGGTTGAGTTTTTCCAAATAGAATCTTTTAGGGTTTATGCATGCGTGCGTAAGTTAGACAAACCCTTCTTTTCTTTATTTTCTTAAGGTTGGATTTGACATCATCACTTTTTTTAGTTTATCTGTATTTGACTATTTTGTTGATTTATTTATGCTTTAAACACTCATATTAGGTATTCGTAAGTGCTTACAACCACCGAAGATTGGTCGCGATAGAATTGTGATAATATTAGTTTGTCAACGAGTCATTATTGGTGTACGCATTTTTATGTTAGTGAATGATATTTATCATCCACCACTGACAATGATGTTTTTTGTATCTACAATAGTATTTGTTTTTATCTATCATTTCTCCGCATGAATAATTTCGAACATGTACAATAAAAGTGAATGCACAATCCATAGAGAAAATGATGACCTAATATAACTTAAGTAAAATGCTCACAAGGGGAAAGCAAAAGATTAATTCTTGATTTGCGGTTAAAAAAACATGCCAGATTTTTTGGCCAAAAAAATGAGTTTAACAAGACTAAAAAAAGTCAAAATGTTATTGTACTATATAGATTTTTAGTCATATTAAACTTATTTTTATATAAAAGTCAGTCGACCATGTACACAATAAGTGAACAAATATCTATTTTTTTAACTTAAGGACTCATTTTAATAATTTGCGCATAATCCCTTTAATATTTGGGTCGTCTTTATTTGTCTGAGATGTTTAGTTGAATTTTTAATTTTTTTAATTATCTTATTTTATTTTTTAAGTACTTAATTTTTGTATTTTGATGGTTTTATAAAAAATATTTTGAAAATAAAATTCGCTTTTGTTTTTTTTTTACATTTTTTATTCAATAAAACCATAAGCTATTATTAGTTTTTAAAAAATAATTACAAACTACAAGAGATTTACCGATTAAATGAACATCTTATTTTATTATTGGATGGATAGAGTACACGATAAGTATACTTACATTATATATTAATTAAACTATTTAAGTACGATTAAGTGACTTTTCCCAACAATTATTTTAGAAAATGATTTTTTCCCCAACAAATATCATATTCCTTAATCATTCGACCGTTACATTAGTATTTTTTTTATGAATGGGACTGTTTAAATATAATTGTAAGTTTTAAAATCCATTAATCCAGTATATTTTTTGTTAAAAATTATAAGTTTTAAGAAAGTTTTTTTTAAAAATAAACACTAAACTTCATTAAGATAATGAGAAGAAGTACAAGATAAGCATACCCCTAAAAGATAAACGTAGAAGAACAAAAGGTATACAAACATGAACAGCAAAATTAAATCTTCTTATAAGATCTTCATCAGTGTTCTTTAAATTTATCGCCATAGCGAAATCTTGGAGTGCTCACTGGTAGAGCGCAGATCGTTGAATTACTTCAATCAACAAAAAGAGGGAAAAACGTCTTGGTTAACTCCTTAAACAACCAATCCATGCAAGATCGTGCGGTAAGATTCAACTGTAGCATTCACCAGGTTGAAGACGTCTTCAATATCAACATGCCATAGAGGCAGACAAAGAACGTACCAAGCGGCAGACGAAGAGCATGCCAAACAGCCGACAAAGGTAAAAAAACAAAGAAAGGAACAAAAGAAGGAAAACAAAGAAACAAAAAAGAACAAAACAAACAATAAAATAAATTATCGCCGGTAGACAGTCAAAGCCGCTACCATTAGCTTGAAATAACTTACAAACTACTTACAAACTTTTAAGAGAAAATAACTACTGCAGAAAAATGTGAGAGTAAGTTTTAAGAAAGTTAAAGTACATTAGATGGAAATATCAACTTTAATGAATATTTTTTCTTTCTTAAATTAAAGGGTAAACTACCTAAATGACCACTATAGTATTGGTAAAGTCGCGATTTGACCACCTTACTTTTTTTCGAAGCAATTAAACCACCAAACTATTTAATTGGTTGTAATGTGACCAGCAGCCGTTAGAAACTAACGGAAGGAGTGACGTGGCATTTAGTAAAATTGGTATAATTACATATTTGGTCCCTGCTATTTGTACTTTTTATCAATTTAATCCTAATGTTAATAAATAAAATAATTTAATTATTTAATTAGACAACGATACGTGTCGACACTTCATTGGAGGACTTTATTTATATATTTTTTATTTAATCATTTTTATTTTGCTCCTCCAATCAGGTGGTGACACGTGTCACCAGATTAGAGGAGCAAAATAAAGCAAGAAATACCTTGCGTTTGGTAGGATTCAAAACCGGGTTGGCTAGACGGAGATTAAGCACGCCTACCACTAGGCTAATGCTATCCTTGTGATATATTGTACAAAATCTAATATATATCTTATATTCAATGGTTAAACTCAAGCATGAAACTAATCTCATATATAAGTTTTCAAGCAGTACTTGTCATTGAGCTGTACAATGGTAAAACACAACAAATGAGATGAGAAAGAAGATGAAGACATGGCTAATAGGATTAACGTGCAAAACAACGTTACCAGCTAGGCAGACCTATAAGTAGGTGGTGTGCTGAATAAGGACGGTTTTGTTAATTTCAGTTGCTTTTTTAGCAGCAATGTAAGTTTTTGGAGTTGGTGCTAAAAAAGTGATCGTTTTACCTAAAAGGGAGAAGGGGCAGATCAAGTCCTTATTTAGTTCGAGTCACATAAATCTATCAAAATCAATGATGCAGTTCACATGAATGTAGTGATCAATTCATGGCAGCTAAAACATCAACTTTATCTGGTGATCCTTGCGGTTTTTGATAATTTTGAGGGCAAATTGCAGGTGCATTGCATCATGTAGACACCCAGACCTTCGTCTGCATCATGAAGCTGTTGTAGAAATAATATGAACATAACCAAATGCAAATTATTAAATAACTTGTAATATTCATTGTTTTAGGATCAAGGGAACTACGGAAAGTATATACAACCAACAATATGTACGAGCAAAATCTTAGGACCGGTTGTAACTCGAAGCAGACATAAGATAGCCAATGAATTCTCAAAACCTTTTCCGGTCATGCAGATGTTTGTGAAACACAGAACCATAATCACCAAACTGGATATCACTAGGTGGGTGCAGGTCAAACACATATGAGACGGACCTCAATGTCACCATTGGCTTGTTAACCGTTACTGTATCCAGTAACTGCCCAAAGCTGGCTTCATCAAACAGAAATGACTCAGTAAGGAAGAAGAAGCTTTCTCTGGCCAACTTTTCCACCTGAAACAATACCACACCTTAAAACATTTCGGGAAAATAAAAACCTCGATTAAAATGAAAAAAAGAAATCGGGTTAATCTCCACCTAGCCAACCCGGGTTAATCTAAGATATATCATATATATTAGATTTTGTACAATATATCACAAGGATAGCATTAGCCTAGTGGTAGGCGTGCTTAATCTCCACCTAGCCAACCCGGTTTCGAATCCTACAAAACGCACGTGTCGTTGTCTAATTAAATAATTAAATTATTTTATTTATTAAAATTAGGATTAAATTGATAAAATGTACAAATAGCAAGGACCAAATATGTAATTATACCAATTTTACTAACTGCCACGTCACTCCTTCCGTTAGTTTCTAACGGCTGGTGGTCACATTGCAACCAATTAAATAGTTTGGTGGTTTAATTGCTTCGAAAAAAAGTAAGGTGGTCAAATCGCGACTTTACCAATACTATAGTGGTCATTTATGTAGTTTACCCTAAATTAAATTATGACATATCTTACATTAGTGGGTGAGAAATTGATAGTGGGTAATTTTTTAACATTAGTGGGTGAAAATCATTATATAAATTATAACCATTGGACGAGAGGGTGTTCCCGAATAGATATGAATTTTGTCGAGTAATTTTTTTTAAGTTAGTCGTGTTGATGAATTATATTTTATTAAAATATTATTTAAAAAAAATTAATCGAGTTGTTCAAATTTCTGTTTAAATTTAATTATTAATATTTATAATGCTATGATAGTGAATGATTCAAGTTTAAACAACTTTCTATAGTCATATACGACATACATATATTTCCTTATTTTTTCATAAGTGTGAGTAAGATTTGTAATTTCATCTAGTAAATCAAATATCATCAAAATTATATAATATGTTTTAATATTATTTTTAAAGAATAGATTTTGAAGGAACAATTTGATGAAAGTATAAAGGAATCGACAAATTGATGGAAAGAAAGAATTTGTAAAGAATTAAATTCTAATGACTAAATTTAATAAAAATACAAAATTGTTTTCAAAAATAAAATTGAAGTTACATAGATATTCGAGTCGTATTTAATAATTCAAACTTTATTTAAATTTTTATCGAGTCGGGTTGAATTAAATTTATAAACTTCGAGTCAATTCAAGTTTATAAAATATAAGTTAAATCGAAAAAATCGATCTTTTTCGAGTAAGATTTTGTTCACCATACCTATAAATCTTCTCAATTATTAGGTTGAATGTTAAATGGCATTCAATTAAAATTTTGGATTCGAGTTTTTATTTTTTTTTCATAAAAAACAATGTCAAAAGTACTTTATCTCCGATAAGATATAGTTGGTAGTTGGACTCAATCTCAAATATAATCGAATTTTTTATAACAATTGGACATATTCAGACAAAAAAATATCACTCCCAAGTCCCAAATACATAAAGTGTGTGGGGACCATTTTGTCACGGACTTAATTCTTCAAGCTCGAATCCGTGCGGCACTAGCACTCTCGGCACAATGCTAGTAAGCCTTGATGTCGCAACGCTATGGCAAACGAAAGGAGCAAGAGAGATTTACAAGGAAACTACCTTGTATTAAGCAACGGAAGTTTACAAGAGAGAGCTTTACAAGTGTGAAGTGAATGACTTCTTAGGTGATTTACAAATGAGGGAGGTGACCCTATTTATAGGCTCCCACCTCCTCAACAGACGGCTAGGATCATTTTGATCCAACGGCTTCAAGTTTGCCTCCTAAAATATCTAAGGGATCTAAACTATTCTAGAGATTTCTATAGGATTCTACACATATCTCTAAGGACCTAAAGTATTCTAGATAACTCCTATAGATCTACACATTTCTATAGGTTTCTAGAATGTTCCAGACGTCTCTAGAGTAGTCTCGATTCTTCCATAGTCTTCCAGGATCTTCTATAACATTCTAGATCCTTCTAGAATGTTCTAGATGCTTCCAGCATGTTCCAGGTTCTTCTAGAATGTTCCAGAATCTTCAAGAATCTTCTAGAATCTTCCAGGGCATTCTAGGTGTCTCTAGACCTTTGGAGAGCCTCCTGGATTGTTCTAGACTTGTGTAGGATCTCCTGGAACCTCCTAGATTCATGTAGGGACGTCTGAAGAGGGTTGTGGGCCTCTCTAGGCCGTTCTAGATCCTTCTTTGGTTCATACTTGGCCTTAAAACGTCCAAGGCTCTTCATTTTGCCTTGTTTGGCCCGAGTGCACCTAGGGGGCACTCCTCGGTCGGTCCTGGTGCACTTTGGCGGGGCGTGACATCCTCCCCCACCCGATCTCGCGACGCCCTCGTCGCGTCTCGGTCGAGCTGCTGGGGTGTTGCTGGTGTGCCTCCCTCGGCTCCTAGCTTTCCTCGTCTTCACCCCCGGCTTGACAGCTTGATCCTGGGCAATCGTATCTGGTTGTGCCTTACCATCAACCCCTCTGATGAAGGCAACAAGACGCTTTCGTATCGGACATGACCTCATCACATGAGGTCCTTCACATAGGTAGCACTTTACCCTCGTGCTGGCCTTTGGTGCGGACTTAGCCTGTGTGTTGCCACGATTCCCTCTCGTGGGCTTGTCTTTGGTGTCTTCTACTGATTGAAGTGCTGAAATGAGTTGTATGGATCCCATTTGTGCACCCTCGTCGCCACTGTCGGTGTCACTACCTTTTCGATGCTTGGCTAGGAGTGAATTAAGGGCTTGGCGTTGTGGGCATTCACGTGTCCAATGGTCACCATCACAAATGAAGCAACTGCTTGGTGGTGACTTCCTCGCACCTTGGAACTCCTTGGACTTACCCTTGTCCTTGCTCTTCCAAGGGGATGAGTCTTGGTGCCTTGGCGAGTGGCCTTCTCGATGGCCCTCCTTATGTTGGCCCTTGTCTTCCCCTCCTTTAACATGACCGCCCTTCTCATCCCTCGGTTTAGGGGTGGTCTTCTTGGGGCTTGAGTAGTCGACGAGGCTCTCGGCCACGGCAATTGCATCGGCAAGGGTTTGGACTCCCCTTCGCCTTAGCTCGGTTTTGGCCCAACTTTGGAGACCATCTAAGGAGTAGAAGAGCGAGTCTTTCTCGGACAAATCAGGGATCTCGAGCACCAAACTAGTGAACTCCCTCACGTAGTCTTGGATGCTCCCCGACTGCTTCAACCTTCGTAGGCGAGCTCTTGCCTCATCCTTGGCATTCTCCGGATAGAATTGCCTTTTGAGCTCCCTTTTGAAATCGGAAAAGGTAGAGATGGTGCACGTACCTCTCTCAATATCAAGGCGCCTCCTCCTCCACCAAAGCATGGCGGTGTCGGTAAGGTATAAGGTCGCGGTCTGGACCTTCGAGGCATCTTCCCTGATGCCAACGGCTTCTAAGTATTGCTCCAAGCCATACAAGAAGTTGTCTACTTCTTTGGCGTTGCGTGATCCTGAAAAAGTTTGAGGCTTGGGCACCTCGACCCTCCTAGCCTCCACGGTGGTGCTTGGCCCGGCTGCCATAGCACGTTTGCACAAGGCAAGGTCGCCTTGCAATGCTTCTAATTGGGCATGCATGTTGTCAAGTTCTCGTTGAAAGGACTCACGTACCTTTGTGAGTTCTACCATGAGTGCGTCGCGTACTTCACCCATTTCCGCGCGCAGAGTCTTCTCTAGCTTGATCTTCATAGCTCTCACGGCTGTGTGTATCTCGGCATCTTCCGCCTCAAGGCCTTCTATCCACTCATGAAGGTCGTCCACTTGGGCACCCATGCCCGAAACGCTTTCCTCCACGCGAGTCAAGTGCGACTCCAAGCTAGAGAGTACATCCTTGGATTTGGCACGAGGCCTTCCTTCCACAAGGTCGGCCCTTACTTCTTGCCCACCTTGGTCATGCGTGACCTCGGTCTCGGACGGGCTAGCGACTTGATTCTTGGCGGTCTTGGCCATGCTCCCGAGCGATCAGAACTTGCTCTGATACCAACTGTCACGGACTTAATTCTTCAAGCTCGAATCCGTGCGGCACTAGCACTCTCGGCACAATGCTAGTAAGCCTTGATGTCGCAACGCTATGGCAAACGAAAGGAGCAAGAGAGATTTACAAGGAAACTACCTTGTATTAAGCAACGGAAGCTTACAAGAGAGAGCTTTACAAGTGTGAAGTGAATGACTTCTTAGGTGATTTACAAATGAGGGAGGTGACCCTATTTATAAGCTCCCACCTCCTCAACAGACGGCTAGGATCATTTTGATCCAACGGCTTCAAGTTTGCCTCCTAAAATATCTAAGGGATCTAAACTATTCTAGAGATTTCTATAGGATTCTACACATATCTCTAAGGACCTAAAGTATTCTAGATAACTCCTATAGATCTACACATTTCTATAGGTTTCTAGAATGTTCCAGACGTCTCTAGAGTAGTCTCGATTCTTCCATAGTCTTCCAGGATCTTCTATAACATTCTAGATCCTTCTAGAATGTTCTAGATGCTTCCAGCATGTTCCAGGTTCTTCTAGAATGTTCCAGAATCTTCAAGAATCTTCTAGAATCTTCCAGGGCATTCTAGGTGTCTCTAGACCTTTGGAGAGCCTCCTGGATTGTTCTAGACTTGTGTAGGATCTCCTGGAACCTCCTAGATTCATGTAGGGACGTCTGAAGAGGGTTGTGGGCCTCTCTAGGCCGTTCTAGATCCTTCTTTGGTTCATACTTGGCCTTAAAACGTCCAAGGCTCTTCATTTTGCCTTGTTTGGCCCGAGTGCACCTAGGGGGCACTCCTCGGTCGGTCCTGGTGCACTTTGGCGGGGCGTGACAATTTGCTCGCTTGTAGGTGTTGTAGCTTTACCAATAATATGAGTTAATATTATTAGCATTGTTAGATCTTTGAATTTTAATTTTAATATTATTAAAAAAAAATTAAACTAAAAAAATTATCGTATAATGAACCTTTGTAAAATATGACTTGAATTTTTCAATCAATAAATTAAATATTAATGATTATATCAAAAAATTGCATACTTAAATATTAAAAAAGACAAATTTGATATCGACAACAAGAGCTACAATGGATTCAAGATGTATAGAGAGGTATAGAAGTGTGGTAGTATATTTTAAAAATTTTAAATTCTTATATATTTCAGGTATATTTTGTATTATTAATCTAATTTAACATCTTTTAAAATTTTATAATTTTATAATCTCTAAATTTTTAATATCTCGTACCTCTAACATAAAATCTTAAGTATATTATTGAAAGAATTAATAGAAAATTAAAGAGTAAATCTTTAATTGCATTGATCCTGATGCTATCTTGGACTGCCATGATTTACTCAATAATTAGGGAAGTTTTAGGGAACGGCCGCTTAAAAAGCGGCTAAAAAAAGGCACGTACACAAATTCTTACAAAAAAATTGTAAGAAATATGTACATGTAACGGAATTTTTACAAAAGTGGTAAAAATTTGTGTACATACACAAATTCTTACCACTTTTGTGTACATACATAAATTTTTACAAATTATTAAATAAATCCTTACATTATACGATTTTTGTAAAGAATTGTATACAGCCATTTTTTAAAATTTTCCCAATAATTAATATGGGCTAGTCCTGTAATTAGTATATTTTGTAGTGACTGAAGTATTCGTTATTGGTTTTAATTGTACTGTCAGTACATGTTACTTGCCAGTTGCCATAAAGGTTAAGTATCACATGCTTGAAAACAAAAAAAAATATTTTTCAACCATTATTTTATTATATTATTTATTATATGTAATATTTTTTTCCGATATGTTCGCCAGTAGCACTCGAAATATAAAATAATCATATATTTTTAATTGCACGTAAAAGAAACAAAATTGAAAATTTGCTACGAAACACGAAATAGATTTTTTGTCTTTTTCAATGAATTTATTTAATTATGAATACAATAAATTATTTTGGGATACCACATAAATACAACAACAATAACAATGGAGTTAATAGTTGATGCATAGTGCAATTTTTTTAACAAGTATGTATATTAAAATTTCACAATATAAAATATAAATCTTTAACTATAGGTTCCGTAATATTAAACCTTAAATTTAAAACTATAAAACATAATGTTAAATTGAGTTTTTAAACTCTAAATTAGACCGACTTATAAAAAAACAAAATTTTTATCGTTAATGCATTTCGCCAAACAGCTCTGCTGCATCTCAGTTTTTTAGTATTTTATTTTCTTCTCGATGAAAAGGCAGGTCAAGCAGTACGTTAGAGTGCGTGCCGGTGGCAGTGATGGGTGAATCTTATCTTATTTATTTAATATACTAATTGATGATTCACGACAAATTGACAATAAATTTAAATCGATTGATTTTTTTATAGTGTATCATGTAATTACTCTCTATAATAAAATTATATATATGGGTTAAAATCAATTTACAATGTGTAAAATTAAATTATTTTTATACAGTTTTTGGACCGTTAGATAATGGTAATTAATGGCATAGATTATTTCCTTATCTTTTTTTTTCTAAGTGATAATCTTCATATTTTTTACTATTAATCTCATCCATACATTTCACTCATCCAATGGTCCTAAATTAGTGTAAAACTAAATGAATTTTACACCATGTAACTTGATCTCATCCCTATATATATAAACATACATGTAGGTCAACGTTTTTGTTGAGATTTGAGGTGCTCGATTCGTTCAACCAATGTTGCTCACCAAGTGGTGGAGAGATGGATTTTTGGGTGGAAGGGTTGAGGAAGCTAAAATAAAGATTGACACAATGATTTATATTGGTTCAACCTTCTAACCAAGGTCTACATCCACTACCTTAGCTCCCCACTAAGGATTTCACAATCAATCCACTATTGATTCGTCCCCTTTTCTAGGCTTAGGAGGAAACCCTTACAACCAATCAAGCTTTCTACCCAAAGCCTTGATTGAAACCATCTTTACAAAGAGATAAACAAAGCAAACTTAAAACCCTATAATAGGTGTTTGTTTGCACAATTAAGCACTCACCCAAAACCTAAAACACTTGAGCAAATATGACAATTTTGGCTCACTAGTGTTTGTCTATACAATAAATGACAATTTAAGTTATAAGACAATCTTTGATCATTTGATGTTTGACAATATGAGCATTAGCCTTCTCTTGATGCTTGGAGGTCCCTTTTATACTCCCAATTGAGTTTGTAGCCGTTACTAGCCGTTTAGGATGAATTGGAGCCGTTAAGTACTTTACTTCCCTTCATTAATGTTGTTCTGCAGCTATCCGTATCGATACGCGTGGAACCATATCGGTACGGCCTTTATCAGAAACTAGCCGTTGGGCTCTTGCCAGCCTAGGCGTATCGATACGCTTGAGGGCGTATCGATACGGGTTCACATTTAAATGGCCGTTGGGAAATAGCCGTTGAGGTTGGTTGAAAGGGGATCGGTACGCTGACTAGGCGTATCGAAACGATCCCGATCCATATTGGTACGGCAAAGGCCTGTATCGATACGGGTTTTGACAGTGGCCAAACTGGGGCAAAAAGGTATCGATACGGGTAAGACCGTATCGGTACGGGTACTTTGAAAACACAAGTTTGACTATTAAAAAACATGAAAAATCTTTGCCAAAAACCTCTTAAAATACCTCAAACATAATTTCAAGTTGTTTGGACTTAAAAACAAGTTTTAAATTATTTTCAAATTAGTCCAAAACATTTTTCAATTATTATATCAAAACATTAGTTCTACAATCTCCCCTTTTTGATATAATAAAACTAACTTGAAAAATTGTTTGGGATTCTCCCCCTTTATCTTTAAAAATATGAATAAGAGATTAAGGATATGAAATCAAATAAAACTCCCCCTTATTCATTTTAAAATTCAATTTTTCAAACCATTTCTCCCCTTTTTGTTATATCAAAAAAAATATTAAAATGACATTTAGCTCAAAATAACATAGGAGGCAAAAAAATTGACATACTTAAAAATTTTGGTTTAAAATTGGCTCCCCTTACTCAAAGCATCATTAAAAATGTTAGTCCAACATTTGTGATCATCTAGTTGAATAAACTAAAAATAAAACAAATTAATGCTAAAACAACTAGATTTTTACCAACACTTGAACCCAATGGAGGATGTGAAGCCTTCCTTCTTCAAGTGTTCTTTCTTGTGTGCATGGAGCTCCCCCTCAATGTTTGACTTGTTGAACATCTCCATCACACCTAGCAATAGACAATCAAATAATTTTTGGTATCTAAATTGCTTTGGATCCATGAACGTTAGTAGCACAAATTTTAGTCCAATTTGGAATCAATTTTTCAATGTCATCCTTTTTAATTGAAGTACTAAGTCCTTTTGGGACCCAAATACTTCTAAAACATTTTCCTTTAATAAATCTAGGGGCACTAGATTGTCTAACATAAAAATTTGATTTTCCAAAATTGTTTTTCTTTTCAAGCTCTTTGGAAATCAAATCTTTTTCTTCTTGAATATTTTGAAGCAGTTTTTGTAAATCAAAACATTTTAATTCAAACTCTTTAAGTTTTGCTTCAAGTTCAAGTTTGGTTTTAGAAAGCAAATCATTTTGAATTTTTAACTTTGAAATCAATTTATTGTTTTTCAAAATGTTGCTTTTAAAATCTAAAACCAAATCATCATAGGCATCTTGTAATTCATCAAAGGAATAAGAACATAAAGTAGATGAATTAGAAGTTACCCTTGAATCTTCTTCGATGACCATAAGGCAAAGGTTGGCTTGTTCATCATCGGTGGAGTCCTCATCACTCCAAGTAGCCATATGTGCCTTCTTCTTATGGCTTGAAGTGCTTGCCCTCTCCTTTTTTTTAGGTTCTCGTCCAAGCTCTCTCAAGGCTTTCTTCATGAACGGGGCACACTTCTTGAAGAGATAAACTATCTCTTCATCTTCATCCTCATCCTCCTCTTTACTTGAGTAGACATGATGACAAGTGGAGGATTTGAGAGTCATAGCACTTGCATTGATGCCAAGCCCTTTGATTTTCTTCTCTCCCATAGCTCGAATTTCTTCCCTCTTCTTCTCATCCTCTTTGTTCTTCTTCATGATTTGATGAGTAAGGAGTGACCCCATGAGTTCATCAAGCTTCAAGGTCTTTAAATTTTTGGCTTCGATGATGGCGGTCCTCTTTGAGTCCCAAGACTCGGGAAGTGAGTAGATGAGCTTTCGACCAAGCTTCTCCTTCGGGATGGCTTCTCCATAGCCTTTGAGACCATTAGTGATGGTGGAGAACCTATCAAATATCTTCTCGATGTTCTCTTTCGGATCCATTTTGAAGTTCTCATACTCTAAGGTTAGGAGCCCAATCTTGGTCTCCTTGACTTCATTTGTTCCATCGTATGTGACTTCAAGCTTGTCCCATACCTCATTGGCACTCTCACAAGAAGACATCTTCTCATAGATGGATGGACCAAATGCACAAAATAGAATGTGCAAGGCTTTGCAATTTAGCTCCATCTTCTTGCGATCGTCGGCACTCCACTCCGCTTTACTTCTTTGAGGCACGAACGGACCATCTTCAACTACATCCCATAGCTTGTAATCTCTTGATTTGATGAAGAACTTTATCTTTGTCTTCCAATGGGCATAGTGAGTTCCGTTAAAGAAATGCGGTTTATCAATAGAATGTGCCATTGAGCCGGTTGATGAAAAAGTGATCGAGCTTGCAGAATCTTCTCAATAGGATGTGAATCCCCTTCGATTGAGCCAAGCTCTGATACCAATTGTTGAGATTTGAGGTGCTCGATTCGTTCAACCGATGTTGCTCACCAAGTGGCGGAGAGATGGATTTTTGGGTGGAAGGGTTGAGGAAGCTAAAATAAATATTAACACAATGATTTATAGTGGTTTAACCTTCTAACCAAGGTCTACATCCACTACCTTAGCTCCCTACTAAGGATTTCACAATCAATCCACTATTGATTCGTCCCCTTTTCTAGGCTTAGGAGGAAACCCTTATAACCAATCAAGCTTTCTACCCAAAGCCTTGATTGAAACCCTCTTTACAAAGAGATAAACAAAGCAAACTTAAAACCCTATAATAGGTGTTTATTTGCACAATTAAGCACTCACCCAAAACCTATAACACTTGAGCAAATTTGACAATTTTGGCTCACTAGTGTTTGTCTATACAATAAATGACAATTTAAGCTCTAAGACAATCTTTGATCATTTGATGTTTGACAATATGAGCATTAGCCTTCTCTTGATGCTTGGAGGTCCCTTTTATACTCCCAATTGAGTTTGTAGCCGGTACTAGCCGTTTGGGATGAATTGGAGCCGTTGAGGACTTTATTTCCCTTCATTAATGCTGTTCTGCAGCTATTCGTATCGATACGCGTAGAACCGTATCGGTACGACCTTCATCAAAAACTAGCCGTTGGGCTCTTGCCAGTCTAGGCGTATCGATACGTTTGAGGGCGTATCGGTACGAGTTCGCATTTAAATGGCCGTTGGGAAATAGCCGTTGAGGTTGGTTGAAAGGGGATCGGTACGCTGACTAGGCGTATCGAAATGATCCCGATCCGTATCGGTACGGAAAAGGCCTGTATCGATACGGGTTTTGACAGTGGCCAAACTGGGGCAAAAAGGTATCGATACGGGTAAGACCGTATCGGTACGGGTACTTTGAAAACACAAGTTTGGCTATTAAAAAATATTAAAAATCTTTGCCAAAAACCTCTTAAAATACCTCAAACATAATTTCAAGTTGTTTGGACTTAAAAACAAGTTTTAAATTCTTTTCAAATTAGTCAAAAACATTTTTCAATTATTATATCAAAACATTAGTTCTACAGTTTTTTTTAAAGCTAAGGTGATTATAAGTAGTATATGTTCTACATATACTCTCAGTCATTTGACAATGCATGCTCAATCACCCTGTTGCAGCTGCTGGCGCTCGAACCCGTGGCCTCTGGGAACAACAACCGTTCCCTTAACCACTAAGGCAAGTTGTTTCGTGCCTTTATAAAGTCACATATCCGGTCAACTTTAATTTGATTTTTAGGGTTTATGGATGGATTATAGCATTTGAGGACTAAATTGAAAGATTTTGGAATTTTAGGATTAAATTAGAAGAAACTGAAATTTAAGAGTTAAATTTGAAAAGGGCCAAAAGCATAGTGATGCGGGTGGTAATTTTTCCGATTGTTATGAGGCTGATCATTTCAATTTCTTTCTGCCGTTTATAGTAGGGGTGTTCAAAAATATCCGATCCGATCCGATTATCCGTTGATCTGATCCAAAAATTCGGATATCCGATCTGATTTTTATTTTCGGATCGGATATCCGATCCGATTATAGATTTTCCAGATTGGATACGGATCGCAATATTTCAAGTTTCGGATTATCCCAAAATCCGAATATCTAATATTTTTTAAATATTAATCTTGTTATATTTAACAATTTGATGCTTGTTATGTCCGAAAATTTTAAAAATTGAATATTTCATAGATGTGAATCTTGTTATATTTAGCAATTTGTTGTTTGTTATATTCGAAATTCCGAAATTTTCATAAATACAACCTTCAAATTCGAAAAAATAGTTGAATCAAATTATATGTTCGGATAATCGGATATTCGAATATCCGATCCGGTTATTCGGTATCCGAAAAACCAGATATCCGATTTTTTCCGAATCGGATACGGATCACTATATTGCCGATCCGAAAACCCGGATATCCGAAAAAATCGAATCGGATCCGATCCGATATCCGACAATGAACACCCCTAGTTTATAGCATGAGTTAATGGCGGAGATTAATTGGTGTTAATGGAGAATTAAATTAGCATTTAATACAATAACTTATTTTAATTGGTGTTAATAGACTAAATTAATAGAATGTGTAAATAATAATTATTAAATTTATTATTATTATTTTAATTATCATCAAACTGACTGAATTAATAAATATGAAAGACTCAATATATTGTAAAAATTTATAACAAAAATTTATTAATGGGTAAAGTTTATAAATGCTCACTAAACTAAACTGACATGTGGCCTGACAAATTTATAATAAAAATAAAATTTTTTGATATTTTATAACATTTTAAAATTGAATAGCCAAAATAAATATTTTGAAATAGTTTAGTTTAATGAGCATTATAAACTATACCCATGAATTTATTGGATTTATATTCAAGACAATGATAATAAAAATTATTTTTTTATATTTGTAATGGTTTTAGGGATCTAATTTAGGTTTTAAAATTTATTAGTTTAAATTTGGGGCTTTAAATTTACGAATTAGCAATTAATATTTAGAGTTTAGAGTAATATGATGAGTGATTTAAGTTTTAACTTATACACTCTAAATTTTAACCTCATAATCCTAATCACCTAAAACTAATGTACTTATAAAAACTAATTTTTATCGATAATATATAACCTAAACTTGAATTTAATGCACGTGGCACAATAAAAATCTCTCGGGTGTCACCTAACAACATTTAATATTTTGATTCATGGCACTAATTTCAGCGTCGATGTCATCTTTTTGTTTTGGTTTCCATTTTTATAATATAAAATTTTGTGCATATTATCGAAATTGTCATTTGGTCACGTGACCACTGAGGATTTTGTCCCACAATCTGTTTCACCTAACCCCTCAAATAATAATAAATTTAGTGCCGGATCTCGATGGAATGATTCACCTAACTCTATTCTTTTTTTTAATATATATATTATTTAATATTCTAATCATTGAGTTATAAATAATGATAGATCGGGGTGTTAAATGATAGTCGTACTTTTAAATTTTTAAATTCTCATATAATTTTATTAAATATAAAAATTTATATATTTAATATAAAATTTTACGTTCGTTTCTAAATATATTATAAAATAATATGAGCGTAATGTGAATATAAGATTCATATGTAGATTTTTTTGCTTTATTATATATGTATTATATCCATAATTATTTTACTGTAATGATATTTGTATTATTTATTTGTAATAATTATATTATATTATAAATAAAATAAATATAAACATTTATCTTTGATGTAAATGAAAATTTACTCCCAAATTAAGTTTCATTTTGCTTTAAATAGTTAAACTATTTTTTTGTCAAAATAAATATTTAATTATCATTTCGTAACAATATTGTATATATATTAGTGCATTTAAAAAATATCCTATTGAATATTCACTTTGGTTTTTTTTAATCAAACCCTAAATGTTTCATTTTTTTTGCTAATTGCTTCATTTGTAGATAAAAATTGTTAACCAACTAACCCTCAACACCTTGAAATGATATGCAAAACTTACATGTAGGGACAAATTTACTATATGTGTGGGAGGGGCTCTAGCCCTCCATATTTTATTTGTCCCTTAATTTTTATAATAAATTTGACCCCCTCACTTTTAAAATAAACTATACTTTTCCCCATCATTGTTTAAGTAAATTATACTTTGCCCCCTCGAGTTGGGATCCTGGCTCCATCCCTGCCTACATGACACTGCACGCTGATGCGGTAGTGTCATATAGACATATGTGTTGACTTGATAAAATGACACGACAATAAAAAATAATTTTATAAAATTACTTTTTAATTGGTGTGTCATCAACACATGAATAATTTTAGTCTAAAATAAAATGTTGATGGTCAAAGTATTTTTTTAAATAAAGGTCAAATTAACTATTATGTTAAATATTAAGAGTATTTTTTTGACATTATACCAAAAATTTAAATAACGAAAAACTCAATGTTATTCGTTGAAAATAAACATTTAAAAGTAAATTTAAATTTAAGTGGTAACAACTAACTATATACTTTTTAAAGGGTTAAAAAATAATTTTATTATAGTTATTTTTCTTTTCTTTTTAATATTTTTTGGGACCATGACCCACTAGTTCCAAATATGTTGTGCCCCTAAGGATAAATACATCACATAAATTATAAAGAATGAACAAGAACAACTGAAAAAAAAAAGAAAAAGATTTATAATGATCAACTTGTAATAATATTTATTTTTTATTATTCTAACATATTATATTTAGAATGATTATTATAGAGTGAAAATACTTTTTAAATGTTATTTCTTTCACATGTTCGATATAGATTTTAAATTGATTAATGAATCATCGTTCTAACAATTATTTTTAAATACATCACATAAAATGATTTTAAATACAACCCTAGGGTTTAATAAATATTTGAGCGAACTCTTTAGTACGTAAACCAATAAATCATTTTGAACAATAATTTTATGTGGATTTTTTTTAAATAAACCATTTTAAAAATAAAATAACTAATAACTAATTCTAACCAATCAAGTATGAATATTAAATTAACTGAGCTATCATGTAAATTAATATGTTTACATCTTTTAGTTTCCACAAGTGCCTTTATTTTAAGGTTTAGAGACTTAGTTTAAGGTGTAGGGTTTAAGGTTTTAAGTGTAAGGGTTTAAAATTTAGGGATAATGATTATAATTTAGGGTTTAGGGTTAGAATTTAAGGTGTAGATGTTATGTTTAGGTTTTAGGGTGATATGTTGAGGAATTAGGTTTTGAACCTATAAACCCTAAATTCTAACCTAAACACTAAATTATATTTACAATCCCTAAATTTCAAACTATTAAATCTAAACCCTTAGATTTTACACCCTAAACTAAGTTCCTAAACCCTAAAATTAAAACGCTTGTGAAAACTTTTAGTTTCCACCGCTAATGGATAAAATAATTATCCTACATACAAATTTAAGTTAAAAAGGCCAAAACTTTGAAAAGATCACATAACCAAAATTATTTAAAATGGCGCATCTCTATTACATATACATTTAAGTTAAAAAAGGCTAAAACTTGAAATAATAAAAAAGTCATATGTAGTGGAGTCATATCAAGTGTCCAAATAATCACATAATTATAGTGGAGTCCTATATATGAGAAATTATTATATGTATTGGTAATATAATTTTTTTCTACAAATAAATTTTTAATGTTGTATTGTGTTTTATTTGAGGGGTAAGATTTTGATTTAAGATCTAGAGTTATGAATTATGGGTTACAAGTTAAAATTCTCTAAATAAAACAGTAACAATATTATAGATTCATATGTGGAAAAAAATCACTCTCAATTCATAGAATAATCACTTTATATATAATGGACTATTATCCTATGCACAGGTGGTAAAAACTTTTTGTTTCGACAAGCACCTCAATTTTAGGGTTTAGAGTTTAGCAGTTTTAGCGCAGGGGTGTATAATTTAGGGTTCATGGTTAGAATTTAGGGTTTAGGTTTTAAGGTAATATGGTTAGGGATTTAGGTTTGAACCTACAAACCCTAAATTTTAACCCTAAACACGAAATTCTATCAACAACCCCAAAATTCAAAAGTACTACACTTAAACCCTAAACTTTAAACCTTAAACAAAGTCTCTAACCCGTAAAACTAAGACGCTTGTGTAAAAAAATTCCACAAGCTCTTGTGTATAGAAGAATTACCTATATATAATTAGCACTTATAATTTGATCTTACAAAATAAAAAACTAAATTAATGTTATGCCAAATAATACATGTTAATTGTTAACCTTAAAAAATATAATTCAAATTAAATCACTTGGTATAATATTTTTTTCTGCAATCTCTTGATATAAGGTTAGTGGCTTCCTTCCAAGTAGTATCTTTAATTTTTTTATATTGATTGCAACACAATCGAAAAGGACCACATGATCTCATACATCAAACAAAAGATTAAAACATAAAATATGTTCAGTTTAATAAGAATCTTTTCAATTAATGCAACGAGTTCATGATATATATATATATATATATATATTAATAATAATAAAATCTAATGAGTGGTTCTAATAGAAAAGAAGATGATGATCATCTTAGTAGACTCGAGTTCAATCAATTTTGTCTGTAAAGTGTGCGTCTTATCAAATGTTTAATAAAAAGTATGAACAAATATTATCTTGTAAACCGTTAAAAAATACTCACATTATCTCATTTTAAGTGGGTTCAAATCTTTACAATTGCTTTTGAAATATAAAACCCCTCTATTTAATAAAAAATACTAATAATAAAATGAACAAATAAATTATTGTCACGAGTTAATGAAACAAGAATTTAATCAATTAAATTTCTTAAACATCTTCAAAGAGTATAATAAAAACCAAATAAATTCAGATGAATATAGAAATTTCAAAATATTAAAAAGACAAACAAACATGAACTCACAATCAATTCTTTTCGGCTAGTCATGCTGAAATTTTATAATATTAACATTTAACGTTGTAAATGAAATATATTAGGTTAAGAAAATCTCTGTAATCTCATTGGATCGGGTTCAGATCTTGATAATATTTAAATAAAATAATTAAAAATCATTTAGGTCTAAATCAATGTTCAATAAGATTATATAATTTTTTAACCTAGTAAGAACAACATAATCGAACTCGTATTTAATATAATTCATATATATATTTTATCACTATTAATATTTTTATATAAAATATATGTAATAATAATATAGAAGTCTTGGTCCTCCTCCATAGTTCTGACATTTTCTTATATATATGACCATCGGGAAAGCAATCTGCAAATCAATCGTCTGTTTTTAGTTCGTGTTTTGGGATTTCACTTCATCCAAGCGTAGGTTTCTAAGTTTTTTTTCTTCAAGCATTTGATTTCAAACGTTTGTTTTTTTCTTTTTCTTTTTCTGGAATGAAAATTACGAGGGTTTTTTTAATGCAGGTAAAGCTGTACGTGAGAGAGTGAGTGCCGGTGGCAGCGATGGCTACTGTGGCGGTGATCGGAGGTGGGATCAAAGGGCTGGTTTCGGCCTACGTTCTGGCCAAAGCCGGCGTTCCCGTGGCGGTTTACGACAAGGAAGACCGATTAGGAGGCCATGCAAAGACTGTCAACTTCGACGCCGTCGATTTGGACCTTGGCTTCTTGTTCCTCAATCCAGTAAGACTAATTTTCCCTTTTAATTTGTAGTTATTATTATTATTATTATTATTATTATTATTTATTTTTCTTAGGTTAATAATTCGGTTCGATAGGGTCGATTTTTTATATTTAAACGCATGTTTTCAACTATAATTATACATTTAATTTAAGATTTACTGTCCGTTATTTCTTCACCTTCGTAAAGAGAAATGGATTTTATTTCTAAGAGAAAGTAATTGTTTTTTAATATATAAATTTGTATGGATTTATATGAAATTATATTTATTTTTAAGAAAAATAATAACACAAGCTCTAATAATTTTTTTCTATTTTTGGAAAAGCAATAAAGAACAAATTGGAATTATATTGACAAAACAATTTGATTGGTCCGTCACATTCAGTCAATCTCCCAGCCGTGGAATATTTCCCATCTTCAGACAATAAACGTACCAAATTACCAAATTTAGAAACAGCCTCAGTTGAAAGATTGTAGTGCACTGTGCAATATATTAAAATAGAGCCCCTTAATTTATAATCAATAAGAGATATAAATTATTTTTTTCAAAAACAAAATCTTAATACAAAAAATTAATTTATACACACATATATATACATACATAATTATATATATAAATCTATATTTCTTTTTACAAATATTTAATTTAATTTAAGTTCTCTATTTTGGGCCCTTTCTATTGGGGGCCCTGTGCGGTCGCTCCTATCACGCCTGTCTAAAAACTCCACTGTTTAGAATATATATTTAAAATTAATGAAAATCCTTAAAATTATTATATTTTCTTCATTAATTTTCTACAATAATAAAAAACAAAGTGCAATTATTTCGCTTACATGCATGCAAGGGCGAGAAAAAAATAAGTACCAAATAAAAAATCGAATCAAATTAAATTGTTTCGACATTTAGATATAAGTTTAAGGATTGTGATTGTTTGAATCAAATTTTATTTTTTATAATGGAAAAATAAATGTTTTATGTTTCAAATAATGAAATAACTTACAAATGCCATATAAATTTCATTTATTGAAAATATATATATTTTAGAAATATTTATGTATAAGTCTTTGAAAAAATATTTAAAGTCAAAAAAATTAAAATAAAAAAATTAAAAAAATTCTAACGAACCAAATCTTATTTTCTTTCTCTACGTACACTTGTTTTTTTTTTTTTGCAAAGTAAAATTATTTTTTCTTAATAAAAATATATTTAGATTCGAATCAAATCTTATACAAAGCACCCTTCATGCCGGGGGTTACTAGGACATCATTTAAGTGACATTGTATTGGTCGGATCATTCAACTATTCAAGTGGACACAATAATTTACCTTTAATCATTGTAATAAAACAAATATTATTTTATATACATCTTTACTAATATTTATTAAACCTAAAATCGAATTAGGTAAAATCTTTAGTATATATTTTTATATGCAAATATGATTTCATTTATGTAAAAAGTTATATAAAATTATTATCACGTGCATCATTAAATTTTTTTTTTAATTATACTATGCACATCAGTCATCACCCACACATAAATATATTTTAATATTATTTTTATCTATGTGACTTGATCCTATATACGTCAATGAAATTTTTAGCATTTGTTTCTTTTAAAACTCAACATTATTTATTTATTTGATTTTTGTTTTTATTTTATTATCATTATAGATAGTGGTTGAGGGAGAGTGACATAAATTATAAATATATATATTTAAATTTATTTCATTTTAACTTTTAATAAATAAAAATAATTAACTCGTGGGTGTACACTTGGGCCTAAGTGCGACCATTGGTGTCCTTTCAAGCTTGACTATATTTTATTTTCCAAAATATAATATTCATACACCCATGGACGACCGTTGAATAAATAAATAATGTTTAATTTTTTTTCTGCATATTTAACAAATTCTTATTTACCTATATACATTAGAATTAGATTTCAATTTTCTTTTGAGTAATATTTTGATACATAATCTGTGTAAAAAAAATCACATAACCCTTTATATTTGAGCTATAAAATCTGAAACTTAAATTTTTAGCCATAACACCTAAATTCTAAACTCTAAATTCTAACCACAAATCTTAAATTCTACACGATACAACCTAAACCTCTAAACTCTAAACACAACCTGAATCTCTAAAGTCTAAAGTTGAAAGTCTTGTGTATCAAAATATTTTTTTACTATTACAAAAAATATTATTCATTATTATAATTTTTAAAAATATTTTTCATAGAAACTGTAGTTTGTCGGTAGATTAGTAATTTAAAATTTTTAATTATTTAATTTATAATTTTGATAAATTAAAATATTAACACAACGTTATACTTATGGCCTGCTGTGGACCAGCTTTATCAAACTAGTCAAATTGACCATTTGTTTATTTATCAAGCCTGCGAGCCTAGTCAAATTTTTAAATTTTAATTTTGGATATATTTAAATAATATTAATATTAAGGGTAATTGTTATATACACAAGCGCTTGTGGAAATTTTTTTACACAAGCGTCTTAGTTTTAGGGGTTAGGGACTCCGTTTAGGGTTATAAGTGTAGTAGTTTTGAATTTAGGGATTGTTGATAAAATTTTGGGTTTAGGGTTAAAATTTAGGATTTATAGGTTAAAACCTAAATTCCCACCCATATTACCCTAAAACTAAACCCTAACCCTAACCCCTAAATTCTAACCCTACATCCTAAATTCTAAACATGAACCCTAAATTTTAAACCTTTACACTAAAACCCATAAACTCTAAACCCTAAACCCTATAATTGAGGCGCTTGTGGAAACAAAAAATTTCCACCGCCAGTGTATAGGATATTAATCCTAATATTAAATAATTAGAGTTTCAAGATGTTAATTTAGTTTCACTTAATCTTATCCGATCTACAAAAAAATTATTATTATATCTTTATAGATTAAAAAGATTATTATTATTATTGTTAGTATTAGATACCTAGATGCTCCTAATTAAATAATTGGCACGCAGTTTCATTTTACCATAGTATTAGTATACTTAGATATCTAGATGATCGGAATTTTTTTTTAGATGAACGAACATGAACAATAAAACAGATATAAAAATAAGATGTTAAATATTAATGAAAATTACAATTAATATACGAAGTTGGTATACATATTGGTCTTAAAAATCATGAGGGTTTAAGGAAAGCAGAGGACAGTTATTACAGAAAAGTTTAAGAAGATGGAAACAAATGCATGGACCCTATTCTGTGAACTCTTAAGATTTTCTATGTTTTGTATGTGTATATACATATATATGGATGGATGGATGGATGGATGGAAAAGTTTATGTCAGATTATGAAACAATGCATGAACTTATGTGTGTGTATATACATATGTATGTATGTATGTTTGGGAAACTTGACAGGCAAGATATGCAACACTGTTGGAGATGTTTGATACCCTTGGAGTTGATGTGGAGACATCTGATGTGTCCTTCTCCATTAGCCATGACAAAGGCAATGGCTATGAATGGTGCAACCAATATGGTTTTTCGAACTACTTTGCTCAGAAGAAGAAGCTGTTGAACCCTTTCAACTGGCAGAACCTTAGAGAGATGATCAAATTCGGGAACGATGTCGAGAGGTTCGCCATTTCTTATCTCGTGTCATACGTGTTTACATGATATTTCATCTGTTCTTACCGTATGTTTTCGACATTTTCGACTTGTGTTCTACAGTTATCTTGGATCGGTCGAGAACAGCCCCGACATCGATCGTAATGAAACCTTGGGACAGTTTATTAAGTCCAAGGGTTACTCTGAAAACTTTCAGAACACTTATCTGGTGAGCTGCTGAAGGGCTTATACATATATTTCATTCAATTATGTATTGAGCTTTCCTTTGTACTAATTAAAACATTGAAATTTGACAGGCTCCCATATGTGGTTCAATGTGGTCCAGCTCCAAGGAAGATGTTATGAACTTCTCAGCCTTCTCCATTCTTTCGTTTTGTCGCACTCACCATCTCTACCAGGTGTTTGATTAATTTCCTAAATGAATACTACTTGGTCATTAAATAATTCATGCAAGCTCTACCTATGCCGGTTTCGTTTGTTGATCTTTTTGTTTTCCATTTCAATCTTCAGCAATTTGGGCAGCCTCAGTGGTTGACTATCAAAGGGCACTCACATTTTGTTGAAAGGGTGAGCACTTTTACTAGTTTCCTAAACTCTCCAACTCCCATATATGTTCATCTTATTTGTGAAATAGGTTTGTTCGAAATATAAAAACTCGAGGTTCTATTGATGTAAACTAATTAAAACTGTTCCGATTCCATAAAATCAGGTCAGAGATGTGCTGGAGACTAAAGGGTGTCAATTTAAACTTGGTTGTGAAGTACAATCTGTTTTGCCAGCCGATAACGGTGTGTGATTGCTCCCCTGGTCATATTTCAGTGTTCAGCTTTATATCAGGAAATATGGCATCTTCTTTTCTTTGAGCATCACTTTCTTGTGAATTCGCATATAGATGTAAGGCATTTTTCGTACCAGAGATTTACAGACCACCAAGGATAATTGTATAAATGGATTATCAGGTACCACCGTGGTGTGTGGAGATGGTTCCGAAGAAACTTACAGTGGATGCATAATGGCTGTTGATGCTCCCACATCCCTAAGAATATTAGGAAAACAAGCAACATTTGAAGAAACGAGAGTATTGGGTGCACTCCAGTATGCTTCCAGGTACAAGAACAGTAGAACTTACACTCCCTCTTTGATCTATGTACTTAATGTTGCGCCTACATGCATCTCGAAATTAATATGCATATAAGGAAATTGATATCGGTAAACGATGATTTGATCTAATTTAAGATGTCAAAATTCATTAGAAGACACTAAAATTCATGAAATCTGATCAATTGTTCTGTTGGCAGTGATATGTACCTTCACCAGGACAGCAGTTTAATGCCACAAAACAAATCAGCTTGGGGTGCACTGAATTTTCTCCATACTAGAGAAAACAAAGCATGCTTAACATACTGGCTCGACGCACTGCAGGTATGCTGCAAGTTCTTCGAGTAAACAAGACGTTAAACTTGTCATATACCATTTATCTCATCAGAATTACTAAAATAATTGGTTGTTTATCAAGTTATAACTTTGAGTAATGCTGACTGGTTCATGTTACTTATTTCAGAAAATTGAGAAAACAAGTCAGCCATTTTTTGTGACAGTCAATCCAGACCATACCCCAAAGAAAACCTTACTTAAGTGGTCGACTGGCCATGCAATTCCCTCTGTTGCTGCCTCAAAAGCTTCACTTGAGCTCGGTCAGATTCAAGGGAAGAGAGGAATCTGGTTCTGTGGTGAGATATTTCCTCCATGATATTACTTAACATTTTCGGCAATAGTATTATGAGATTCATCGATTTCAGGAGAAGTCATTGCTCTTTCAGTACTCTTGTAGTAGATGCCGGTTATCAGCGAAGTATTCTCGCTACTGGCAGTGTGTTGTGCTTATTAGCTAGGCAATTAATTTTATTAGTATAGTTATTATACGAAAGCAATGCATCATGTCAACTGCCTCTCATCCGAGTATCTGTTTACGATTCTTCCAGGTTATGGCTTCCATGAGGATGAATTAAAGGTACAAATCTTATAATTCCAGCTTATTTCTAACTCGAACAACGATTCCATTTTATTTCAGCAAGATAAATACCTTAGTTTAGGCTGCAATGAAATTACAAGAATTTACAAAGAATTCTTATAAGGAGCTCTTTTTTCTCAGGCTGGCATGGATGCTGCACATGGTTTCTTGGGAAAGAAGTCTTCTGTTCTGCGCAGTCCAAAGCATATGGCACCTTCTTTCATGGAAACAACGGCACGCCTCTTTGTTACCAAATTCTTTCAACAATATATATCCGTGGGCTGCGTAATGTGAGTTCTTAAAGATAATCACTCAAGTCTTTTTAGAATTTTGTTATTTCAGTGCATTTTTCTTCTTCTCGAATTTGACACAATTTACCGTGCCACATTCACCAGTTTCTTAGAGGAAGGAGGCAAAATTTTCACTTTCAAGGGGAACATGGAAAAATGTCCTCTGAAAACAGTCCTGAAAGTGCACAATCCTCAGTTTTACTGGAGGGTACACACCTGACATTACTTAATCCGTATTCATGTTTTCTATTTATTTAGAACATAGTGCTGATGAACACATTGGATGTGTTTTTCTCCAGATTATGAAAGAAGCTGATATAGGCCTTGCAGATGCATATATAAATGGAGAATTTTCTTTTGTCGATGAAACTGAAGGTCTTCTGAATCTTTTCCGGGTAAGAAAATGTTCTCGAGACCTGTTCCGATAAATACATTACGGTCTATGTTACTTATAAGTTATCATAATCTTCATTGACAACTTTGCAGATACTCGTTGCCAATAAAGAGAACTCAGCTACATCAAATAAAAGAAGGTTTGCTATAGCTTGAAGAAGAATCTCGATTGCGATACTAGTAGAATCCATAAACAAAATCGGTTTATTAAGCATGGACATTTAATTGGTTGCAGGACTTGGTGGTCACCTGCACTGTTAACAGCTAGTATATCATCGGCAAAGTATTTCGTGAAGCATCTCATGAGACAAAATACCATTACTCAGGCTCGTAGGAACATCGCTCGTCATTATGATCTGGTAAGTGATCATGACTTTGATTACAAGGCATTATAACAACATATGCAGTATTCACCCTCCAACAAGTTATTTGTATTACAAGTTACAAACTTTGTCAGGATAACTCTTTGTTAAGGAACTATCTTAGTAACTCGGTGTTACCATGTACTAGCCACAGATAAGGCTATTTCCGAATGGATTTATCGAATCAAAGCTAACTAGTTCCCCGTAAATTTTGTTTGCAGAGCAACGAGCTTTTCACTCTATACTTGGGTAAAATGATGCAATACTCTTCTGGAGTTTTTAGGGTCAGTATCTAAACTTATGTGACTTATTCTTTAAAAGTTCATGTCATGTTGGGATTTTATCTTATTTCTAGCATTGTGGAACTGACATTAAGTTACTTTACAGACGGGAGAAGAGCATTTGGACGTCGCACAGCGAAGAAAAATCAGTTCCCTAATCGAGAAAGTGAGCATTCATGATGGTCTCATCCTCATTCTTCATTTTCTTTTGCTATGATCATTTATTTGATTGTGTTGTTCTCTGATACATGCAGACAAGGATCGAGAAGTGTCATGAAGTTCTCGACATCGGGTGCGGTTGGGGAAGCTTAGCTATCGAAACTGTCAAAAAAACAGGATGCAAATACACTGGCATCACCCTATCAGAGCAGCAACTGAAATATGCTCAAGAAAAAGTGAAGGAAGCTGGACTTGAGGTATCTATGTCTGAAAAAAAGTCGGCTTCTGTCTGAAAAAAAATCGGATTTTCAACTTGTTTCCCCATAGCTAACAAGTTTTTCATCATCAGGATAACATCAAAATACTTCTCTGCGACTACCGCCAGTTACCTAAGGAACACCAATTTGACAGAATCATATCTGTGTAAGCTACAAATTCCCCTCAGTTAACTTATATTTAGTAAATACATGACAAACAGTTCCAATATTTTGCAATTATGTTCTTCAGAGAGATGGTAGAACATGTTGGCGAAGAATATATCGAGGAGTTTTACAGATGCTGTGACCAATTATTGAAGGAAGACGGACTTTTCGTTCTTCAGGTAATGTTAAAATGATGAAAAACGGAACTTTCGCCTCCGTATTAGGCCAAAACAATTCATTGATGTCCAAGAGTGGTCTTTTGTTTTGTTTTTCCTCAGTTCATATCAATTCCAGAGGAGCTTTCCAAGGAAATTCAGCAAACTGCAGGTTTCCTAAAGGAATATATCTTCCCTGGTGGAACCCTGCTTTCTTTGGATAGGAATTTGACAGCCATGGCTAATGCAACAAGATTCAGGTAACACCCTTTTTCGAATAGACATTCAATCACACTCTACGATACAAACCGATTAACGATTATTGCACGAATGCAGTGTGGAGCATGTCGAAAATATCGGAATCAGTTATTACCACACACTGAGATGGTGGCGCAAACTTTTCCTGGAAAACACAAGGTACTACTTGCACAACTCTCTCTTTACACACTGTGCCGGTTTTTATCACCACGATACGTTGGACCGAAACATGATGATGAACATATTTTGTTTCCCTCCTCAGCAAAGTTCTGGCTCTGGGATTCGATGACAAGTTCATGCGGACATGGGAATACTATTTCGATTACTGCGCTGCTGGTTTCAAGACCGGAACTCTTATAGATTACCAGGTAAAGTCCATACATGTCTGTTAAATGATATGTGAACTTAGATACATACATACAAACATGTATATGGTGGAAGGTTTTGATCCTTAGGCTTGCTGCTACAATCGAATGCAGGTTGTATTCTCGCGGGCAGGCAATTTCGGTACACTCGGAGATCCGTATAAAGGTTTCCCGTCGGCATATTCCTTCGATGATGAATGAACTTCGTGTTGAATATCGATCCAAAGAGAAGCAGGCTTTAGTGACGATAACCGTATACCGATTCAACCGGCCGGATCAAATGCTGCTGCTGCTGGTACCGGTGTTTAGAACAACCTGTCTGTCCTAGTCCCTCTACTTATGTTTAGTTAATGATTATGCTGCAATGCGAGAATAAGCAAATAAATATATATGAATAATGTTTGAATCTGGTAGACTGGTTGGATGTTATGTATGGAGATTTTAAGTGTTAATGTTGCCTGATTTCACTACTTTTAATGTTGCCTTGTCCTACTATTACACGATATGAAAATAACATAAAAAAATAAACATTACATAATGCTAAAAAGAATTCGGGCTTAAAACTTGGAGACTATATTATTAAGAGAAAAAGTCATAAATTTCGAACATAAAACATACAAATAGACATATACTATATAAAAAACATTTGCTAAAAAGATTTTAAATTTTCGTATTCAAATGAAAATATTAGTAAAATTTGTGTATTGCTTTTTTTTTGAGTATTCAGTAAGATCTCTCATAATATTTATGAGATTAAAATAAATTTTGAAAGGATTTATATAATGTAACATTCAAATTAAAATACAATTTAAAGATAAGAACAAAAATTCTTTACTCTCTAAGTATTCCCCATTCTATTTCCACACTAAAAATATTAAAAAAATTAAATTTTAAACCATAAACTTAAATTTCACATCCTAAACCCTAAAAAATACACTATACCCCTAATTTTCTAAACTCTAACTATAAACCCTAACTTTAGACTCTAAACTATGAACTCGCCTTTTTAAAGTGGGGCACTAAAAGAAGCATAATTATAGGACAAGCGATTTAATTCACATGAACTTAGATATTAGAAAAACTAAGACTTTAATCTTTATTAATTATGCCAAAGTCTTATATTTTTAACCGACTTTAAATTTTATATCCTACCATCTAAATTGTTAATATTTAAACCCTAAATACCTAAACTAACCTGCTTATAAAAACTAAACTTTCCACCGCGGGTTTATGAAATAATAATCCATAAAATTAAAAGTATCCATCATATTCATTTTAAATAATAATTAAAATACCCGAATTAATTAAAATTTATAGAGTTAATTGCATCGTACGTCCCTAAATTATGATCCTCATTCAAAATTAGTCCTTAAATTTATGAATATTCAAATTTTAGTATCAAACTATGACTATTATTCTAAATCGGTCTCCAAATTTTTGAATGTTAAAAATTTTCCCCCAAACTATGACCCTCATAATTAGTCCCAAACTTTTGAATGTTCCAATATCATCTTCAAATCATCGTTTATGACACATCATATTATTACATAATACACATAAATGTTTACATGACAATTAAAAATTTTTATAATGATTTTATTAACATGAAATATTATTAGCATATACTGATAACTTGACGACGAAATGAAAATGTTCAAAAGTTTGAGAACCAATTTAGAATGAGAGTCATAGTTTAGGGATGAAATTAAAAAGATAAAAGGTTTTGAGGCTAATTTAGAATGAGATCATAGCTTGAGAATGAAATTAGGACATTTAAAATTTTAAAGACTAATTTAGAATGAGAGTCATAGTTTGAGGATGTATGGTGTAATAACTCTAATTGTTGATCCAACGGTTATGAACACTCTATAAAAACCAAACCCTATTTTCCCACTTTCTTTAGTTCCCTCTCAGCCTCTTTCTTTCAGCTCAAACACTCCCACACACTAACACCAAAAATGGTGAGCACTATCTATTGGGACTATGCTTTTTTTTTTCACGTTTCAAAATCTTTTATTTGGATTTTAATTTGATTTTTTTGTGATTCTTTTTAGCCGTTCAAGAGGTACGTTGAGATCGGGAGAGTGGCTCTCGTTAACTACGGCAAAGACTACGGCAAGTTGGTTGTCATCGTCGATGTTGTCGACCAGAACAGAGTATGTCCTTCCCACCCCAGATTTAATAAAGTATTAGTTTTCGTTTAAAGTTTTCATTTTTAGGTGTTTTGTGGATTTGTATGATGAAATGGCATTTGGGTTTTTAGCTATTGAAGTCAATGTTGTAGTGGGTGTTTAAGGGGAAATTCGATGGTACATTGTGGTTTTTAGGGTTTTTAATGCATTTTTTATTACACTAATTTAATTGGATTTTCAATCTGGGTTTATGTTTCTACAGAGTTGGGATAAAAAATGGGTTCTCTGTATTTATCTTGTTTAGTGTAATTTAGTCTGAAATTTTTATTTCATCTGCAAATCGTTGCAGAAATGAATCTGCCTTATTTTAAGTCTTGTTCCAACTCCAAGTTTGCTTAACACTTGGACCGAGTGTCGGATATTAGTATGATTTAAGCCAATGTGCTGAGTTTTACTGTTTGTTTTGAGTATCGGGACTTCATTATGCATCTCGGTTTCGAGGGGTTTGGTGTGTCATACAATGTTGGCTTAGAGAAAGGATAAAATGTGGAGCATTAGCAGCCATTGAAAGATAGAAACATTGAGTGTAATTGAAGTTGTGTATGTGATATTTGCCAATGTGGAGCTTTAGCGGTCGTGTTTTTGATGTGGCAGGCACTTGTTGATGCCCCAGATATGGTGAGAGGCCAAATGAACTTCAAGAGGCTTACATTGACAGATATCACAATCGACATTCCCCGTGTTCCAAAGAAGAAGACTTTAATTGAAGCTATGGAGAAGGCTGGTAAGGATGATAGTTTTTACCGGCATTGCAGTGTCGTTTCTTTCTAATCACTTTTATGTTGACTTGCAGATGTTAAGACCAAATGGGAAAATAGCTCATGGGGTAGAAAGCTGATTGTCCAGAAGAGAAGGGCATCTCTCAATGACTTCGATAGGTTCAAGCTCATGTTGGCTAAGATCAAGGTCAATTTGTGATACTATCTATGTTGTCTACTCGTTTTCTGCTCGATTTCTTTGCACAAAATGCTTTCTTGAAAGTTCAATCGAATCTGACAAAGCTGTAACATGGTTTTGCAGAGGGCCGGAGTCGTCAGGCAAGAGCTCGCCAAGCTGAAAAAGGAGAATGCATCTTGAATAGATATGAATCATGGATTTTGCTATTTCTGTCATCAACATTCTGCAGGTTCTTTTCGTAGTTTTCTTTTTAGTTATATTGCAGATGTAGCGAGTTTAATTGCGAAATTGTGCTTGTCAATGTGATTGCTTGATGCAATTTTTCTTATTGAACGTCTGTGTTTTATTTTCGTTAGTACTCTGATCATAGATTATTTGGCAATTATCAATGAAAATGAGCAAGCAGCCACAATTTCTTAATTTACTTTGTTTATATTCTAAAAACTAACTGAAATTAGAGTTTGATAATATTATATTTAAACCATTCATTCAATCTATTTCCCAACATAAATATATATCTGTATATATAAGCACACATTAATAAAGTAATAAAACAATGTCCAATACATTTGAATATTTGGTGCAATCGCTAATCGAGATAGCTGCTTGATATTTCGATCTGTGATGTTTTCTGCAATCGTGAATTGAGATAGCCACTTGATATTTCTCTACTCTACATTGCTGAGTTTTATGAAACTAAGTTTAAGAAGGGGGTGCTGCGTCAGTGGTTTCACTAGCATCTGCCGGCGGCGGCGACGGTGGTGGTTGAAGAGGGGACGGTGCAACTGATTGTTTTATAGCATTCGGACTGTACCTCATAAGCACCCTATCTTTATTTTTGCTCCACCATTCTTCAGCCTGTTGCCCATCAAACTTCCGCTTGCTGCAAAAATATTGAGAGTCAATACAAGGCTAACATTAATCTATGCTAATCGATCTTGGTTCTTTAGTAGAGTAGAAGGGACCGGCAAAACAATTTGGTTCTCCAGGTTTGTATTTATGTCGATGGTGTGGATGGTGTGTTCGGATATGTGATCGAGTGTGTGAGGCAGAGTCAACAGTAAGTCAGGTACCTGAATCTAACTCGTCTGAAGATCTTCCCTCCATTTTGGTGATTAACATAAGTGATGTAGACTCCGGGTTCGAATTGCTCGGTCATTTCTCCACCTCTAGCTGCTGAACCCTGTCTGGAACTTCCACTATCATTAGATGGGACACAAGTATTTTCTGTCATCTGGTTTTCCATGGTTGCTGGCAGAGAAGCATCAGGCTTTCCATAAGTGCTCAAGAATGCTTCAGCTTGAGTATTCATAGCTATAAAGGTTTCATTTTCAGAAACCTCGGAAGGCAACTTCTCGATTATTTCCTTCAACTGTAGAACAATATCGAATTGTATTTATCAGTAGGCGTGTCGTCGTAGATGGCATGGTTTACATCTGGTGGTAAACTGAAAAGTTAAGCTAGTTAAATTATATGTACCTGTTCTGTCAGGGATTTCACCACTTCCTTGGCCTCTTTAAACTTGGATGATTCTCTTACAGCATATGAAGCAGATTCTTGGGCGTTTTTCCGTAGTTTCTGAATCTCCCCATCTTGTGTATCGCATTTCTGCTTCAAATTTTTGACCTGTAATCGCTCGAACGTAGAGAAGAACAAATTAGTTTCGATGGTATGCTGCATGGGTGACACAAGCAGTGTAATGAGCATGAGAACAGCAAATAGGTATATCACTAGTACTTGATTTTGCAGTTTCGACATTTCTTGGTTCAGATGATCATGTGACCTCCTGAGGCTTTCGATAACATTCTTCGAGAATGTATTTGTGCCGCGTGGCGGACTTGGTCGCCTTGAGTACGGTGAGCTAGATCTTGAGTTCATAGGGGAATAAGAAGGTGACGTTGCTGGAGGTGTAGCCGGTCTAAAAGCAGTTTGAAAAGGAGCTAATGAACTTGGCATTGCAGCCTCACCAGGCGGTAAAAGTGATGGAACTTGGGAAGGTCGCATTTGAGAAGCATCGATTCTAGACCCAGGTTTTCCTGACATCATCTCCAGGTATTTGACGAGTTCTGTGTTGGGAGAAAGCAAAAGCCTGGAGGACCTTATCTCTCCTCCTCTATCTACTAATCTTTCCTTGCCGTCAATCGAGGACCGCGGAGCAGCAAACTTTCTGTTCAAAAGTGAAGTATTACCAGCTTCGGCAGATTTAAGTTTTGCGTAGCAAGCATCGCAAACTCGGTGAGGTTTTCCTGGAGTGGGAGCCAATGCTGCCTTCAATGCTTTCTTGGAACTGCAAGCATGGCAGTGCACCAGTCCACAATTGTAACAATTGTGCCTCTTTCTAGTAAAGCCAAACGCCTGCCGGCACCCGGTGCAAACCGACTGGTCAACACCAGAGATCCATTTATGGATGCATATACAGGAAGTGAAATTCGAACCACATGATATATTTTTGACATGCCTATCCTTCAATGATTCAACCAATGTTGGAGTTCTTCTATCTTCTATATCACCATGTCCCAGTCTTCCATTGGCACCTCTTCCCCATGTGAATACTTCACTTCTTGATGTCAATACAGCAACATGATATGCCCCGCAAGAAATTTCTTCGACAAATTCACCTACCAGATTATCTTGTACCAGGCATGGTAATTTTCCATCAGAACTTGGGTTGCCTAGTTGACCATATGCAGTTCCACCCATGGTAAAGACATGACCCGATGTAGTAAGTGCAACCGTAATCGTATGTCCACAAGCTAGTTGGTGGAAGTTGTAGTCAATTAGCGAAGAGACACAGGTCGGAAGTAGATAAGTTTCCTTACTTCCGTGACCTAGCCGGTGTTTATCGCCATCACCCCAGGTGAACAACTTCCTTGATGTAATGTTAGCATTGGACTGGCTTGAAACCTCGACAATAGCTGCAGTGTGCCACACCCCACATGCAACTTTTATAGTCTTTAGTCCATTCAACATTTGAACTTCTTTTGGATAGGCAGCGTTTTCCCTATCTCCATGGCCTAAAACACCAAATCTCCCATCCCCAAATGTAAATAGCCTGCCATTAGAAGTTGCCAGGGCTGAATGCCAAGTGCCGCATGCGATGGATAAGACTTGCAGTCCTTCTAATGCACCACAAACTCTCTTTGGGAGCCAGTGGCTGACGTCGGTACCGTGACCAAGGAGGCCAGCATTATGAGTACCATCACCCCAGGTGAATAAATCACCAGCCGAGGATACAACGCATGTATGGTATTCTCCGGATGCAACGAATTCCACATTAGTTACTGCCAGGAACTCGACTAATCGGGGACGGTTAAAGTCTTTTTGGGTTCCATGGCCAAGTCTTCCACCTGATTCCTCTCCCCAGGTGAAAACTTCACCCTGCTTTGTTACAAGAGCAATATGTCTCACTCCGCAATCTATCTGATGAACATCGAGCACTACATTCGATTCCAAGGGCCTAGGAGTTAGCACATCAATTTTTGAAGAAACCGAGGTTACGATCCCATCTGATCCGTCAGGCCATATTTCTCCCCACATGTAAACATCACCTAACGATTCTATGTCATCTGGACCCCCAGATCCACCACTTGAACAGCTAGGAGTGCTTGAAACACTAATTCGGAAACCATCTGCATTACTAGCTCTCATCTGCATACTTGCACGTTCGGACCCCGCATCTGAGCTTCCAATATCAAAAGATGAAACACTACTGGAAAGACTATTGCTGGACTCTAGAGCACCAAATGGGCGACCATTTTGAAACAAATGACCTTCTGGTGTCTGTCACAAAAGATATGGAAGTCAGTCAGTAAAGATTCATTATACTGTAAGTGTATTCTCCGACAAGTACGGGTTCGGTCTGCTAACTCGACACATGCAACAAGTGACTTATCATATGCATATGTATGTAGAAAGCAGAACTCACATCACTTGAATCACTTTTGGCTCGTCTTTGATTCTGTCCAATCAATGCCTTAAGGCCTGATAACCACACTTCAACCTCAGTTTTGTCCTTGCAGATCTATGGGGGTAGACAACAGCAATCACCGGATTCAAATTTACCATTCAGTAGAGAACATAAACAAATAGCAGATCACCTAATAACTGGTACTAACCAAGTCGAGAGATCTGTCACCGTTATTATATAGAAGCGAAAACGATAAGTAATCCTTTTCCGGGCGCAAAAATCTTCTAAAAACAGCCTGTAGAAGTTGGCAAGCACTGGTTTTAACCTTTGCAACATTCACCATTAACTGAAAAAGTGAAAGGCTGGGATTGAACTTACAGTTCGCTGTCCGGGAATGATACGAGAGACGGAGCTTAATTTCAGATTCTTCTCTTTTCCATGCGATAACCATAATAATGTTGTTTCATCCTGTTAATAAAGCTAAAACTGAAATCATATATGCACTTAAGATTACCGAGAGAGATAACTGCATATGCTTTTC
This sequence comes from Hibiscus trionum, assembly GCA_030270665.1. Classification (NCBI taxonomy): domain Eukaryota; kingdom Viridiplantae; phylum Streptophyta; class Magnoliopsida; order Malvales; family Malvaceae; genus Hibiscus; species Hibiscus trionum. The sequence goes on from BSYR01000044.1 coordinate 5,466,523, forward strand.
TAGTAATGGCTGCTTCCTAGTAGAAAACAACATATATTTGGAAGTAGAAGAGAATTCACATGCAGACATGTATATGTGAAAAATTTATACAAATAGTTACGAACAGTGACGAAGCCAGGATGAAATTTTAGTTGATCCGAATAATAAAATAGGAGTTAGAGTCTAATTGCTAACTCATTAATTTAAAATTAAATAATTTGCTTAATTTTAGAATTGAGTAGGACCTGAGAAGTGTTTAAACTAAAAAAAACTTGTGAAACAACACTTAATTTTTATAGCTTCAAAAGTAAGTGGGACCTAAAAATAATTTAACCCAACATTGAGGAGTTAAGGCTTAATTTATCAAACTAGATCTAAAAAATAATTAAACCCAAAAAACTGAAAAGAACCAAGGCTTAATTTATCTAGTTTTAAAACTAAGAAGAATTTAAAAATAATTAGGTTTAAAACACAGATTATTATCCCATACATAGGCGGTGGAAACTTTATGTTTACACAAGCGCCTTAGTTTTAAAAATTCATACTCGGCTCCTCTATCATATAAATTGATTCAAATTAGTCCATTTGCTCTTAATTGGACCGATTTAGTTTCGATACTTATAAAAAGAATCGAATAAAACTAATTTTAATACATCTGAGTCTTAGTAACATAGATGAAGATGCATTTTTCCATCATTTAAGAAGGAATGAATTCTCCAGCCAAAGTATATTGAGATGTTATAAGATTGAAGAGAAAGCAACTCACCCGGGAAAGTCTAAACGCTCGAAACTTGGGTTTTCCTTTACGGCTATATTTGATCAGCCGAGTGCCCTTTTTCAAAGCAATAATCGCCTTCAAAACAAAAACAACAGATCAAAATCTTTACACATATAGGTGAAACAGAGATAATGAGGTATTTTCATTCGAATATACACATCGAGTTTGATTGTATTTAGGGATGTAAAGTAACCGAGGTTGAACAAATAACGTTGTGTTTGTGTTCGTTTGTTATTTTTGAAGGTGTTCATGTTCGTTTGTTTAGTGTTCGCGAACATATTCGTTTAACGTGTGTGAACGTGTTCATTTAACGTGCGTGAATAATTTCGTTTAACGTTCGCGGACATACTCATTTAACATTGGCAAACACTCTCCTTTTACCTTTTACCCTTTCATGTGCAAGCCAAAGAAAATGGTAAAATTATGTCACTACTCCTTAAGCTCTTTAGACTTCACAGTTTGAAGTCTAAAATTTATTATATGTTCAATTTAATCATTACCTTCATCAATATTTAAAATGTAAAAATAAAAAGAAAATGAGAACCGAGTAAATGAGCCAATAAACGAGTTTGTTCATGAATATAAACGAACCGAACACACCCCTGTTCTTGTTCATGAATATAAACGAACCGAACACACCCCTGTTCATGTTTGTTCGTTTATTAAATGAATATAAAAAAATTTGTTCTTACTCATTTATTTAACTTAATAAACAAACATTATACTAACGGTACCCAAACAGTTCACCGAAAGCTCAGTTCGTTACGCCCCTAATTATATTATTGAATCCATATAATCGTACTTGTCATTCATGAAATCGAGTTCAGATAGCTTAAACCAAACATAAAAAGAGAGAGGGGAAAGGGAAAAATACTTGCTCAATGTCGCGTTCAGAATTGCCATAACGAACAAGATCTGCCATTCCATTTAAAAGAACCGAAAGGAAACCGCCAAAAACGAAGACGCTCAATCATCAGGTACTGAAACGGCGACTCCCTTGACCGCGTTGTCTTCATAGATGCATGTGGCCGGCCTCTCTTCAACAAATCCGATCCCCCCAAAACTGGAAACGCCGACTACTGTTCGATCATCGGAAAATAAGAACCCAAAGTTGCGAACTCGGAAAACATGATCCCGAAGGCTTGTTGATTTGAATTTTTGTTTGTTTGTTGGATTCCGCGTGTTGATTGATTGATTTGGTCTCTGCAAATGCAATGGAGAAACGAGAAAAACAAAGAGTGAGCGAAATGAGAGGAGAGTAAGCGGTGAAAAATGCTGAGACATTTCCGCTCTTTCTTTTCCTACTTCCATGTTTTCTTCGTTTTCTTAACTAATTTTAACCTCCTTCGATTTTCTCTTTTTCTTTCTCTTTTCTCCACTTGGCCAAACACAAAATTCTACCGATCCATGATTATAATAAATCAAGAGATAGATGATCAAATTTCGACTTGAAAACATCAAATTTTTCGACTCGATTAAAAAATTCAAATAAAATTTGAGTTTCGATTTTCGTATTAAGTCGAGTTACTCAATTCTGCATGATATATATATATATATATATATATATATGATCCAGTTACACAATGTAAAATTCTTTAAAAAAGTTGTTTAAATTGAAACAAATTAGTACAATGACATTATAAATGTTTACAATTAAATTTGAACAAAAACTTAAACAATTCGACTAGACTCAAATTTCATAAACTCGACTTTAGAAAAATTCCAATAAAATTTGTGTAACTCAAAATCTTTATACCAAACTCGATTCAACTCGATCGAATGATCACCTCTGCTGAAGATAAGATGTAGCCTATAGCACAAAGTCCTTAAATGCCTACCATCACACTGATGCACTTGGGAGAACTAAATCTTATAGATGAATTTATAATATTTGTGTCGAACACACTCAAATGCGAGTAACATATATCAAATTCGAGTAACATATATTTGAATATTTATTAAATTAAATCTCGTTCTTCTTAGAGTTTAATTTTGTCCTTTTAAGTGTTTACCTTTACTAATTTTGAAGTTAAGGGCCTTTGTTCCTTTCATTGTCTAAATATGAAGTTTAAATTGTTTAATCTAAAATACTCCCTCCGTCCCAATTATAATGTCCATTGTTGACTTTTCACGTAGTTTTAGGGAGAAAAAATTTGTGTAAGAGTTGTGATGTAAAATAATTGAAATGACAATTCTATCCTTAAAAAGTTAAATTTTATTTTGTTGGAAAACTAAAAAAAGGGTAGAAAGGTAAATGTGTCTTGTAAAAGTTGTTGATTTTTTCAATGAGACATTTTAAGTGGGACAATTTTAAAACACAAAATGGACATCTTAAGTGGGACGAGGGAATAGTATTTTTTCACGCACGCACATACGCTCGCGCGCGCATATATATATATATATTAGTTGATGTGACTTTTTAATATATAATATTGATATACATAAGCAAGACAATTTATTTTAAAAATATCATATAATCTAATTTAACGAAGGTCATTTGACGACGATATTATCGGCTACACTTCAATTACAAAATTCATGGATCAAAACTAAAGGACTAGATTTTAAATATATGAATGGTACAAATACTGAGAGCGTAATTAAACCAAATATTAAACACTGATGAAATCATGAAATCCAGATCTGATTGTGAACAACAACAAAAAGAAGATCCGGATCTGATTTCACGTCTTTCGTAATTAAACCCATTGTAGCAGCAAAGAAGAGAAAAGGAAACCCAGAAATTTGCTCTTTCAACGCTTCTCTTTGGCTCGAAACCAAGTGGGGAGGACGAGAAAAGGAGGGGAAAAATGGGTTTCGCTTCATTTGTTGGACGAGTTTTCTTTGCTTCGATTTTCCTTCTATCAGCTTGGCAAATGTAATCATTCTTTCACTCTCTTTTTTAAAAGAATCATTAAGTTTACTTGTTGGGTTGTTTTTGAATTGGGTTTATTTGTTAGATTTGGGGTTCTTTTGGTTACTGTTGCATTATTGTCCTTGGTTTGTAAGCCTGGTTAATGGGGATTTCTCTAGGGTGAACTTTGGGTTTTTCTGTTCTTTTCAATTTTTAATGTTTATGTTTTTTTAGTTCAGATGCTGTAATTTGCTGGATAGGATAATGGGGTTTTCTGTTCTTCTTAATTTTTGTTGAATTAGCCAAAAATTTGCAAGTTCAGAGCTGGATGGTTAGTTCTAATGAAAATGATTGTATTGTTGTAAGTACTTTCTGGAGATCCTGGCATTCTGAGAAGTTAATTGCTTTCATTCTTCATTTTCTCGAAATATTCGGAGGGTTTCGGATAGCCCGATAGGTGTTTGACAATATGCCTCTCCAAATTGTATGAGTTCTTGTTGTCTAATCTGGTGGTTGCTTCACTGCCTGAAATCCTATCATCACAATTCTTGTTTCGACAGGGTAGTTCCCGCGATCGGCCGTGTAGTGAGTTTTACTTCACTGTTGCTATGTAGTTGCAAGTTATTGCACAAATACGGATACGAGTCGGAAGAGCTTGACTAGCTGTGGTCGTTAAACATTTGTGATTTCTTGTAGTTATGGTGGCATGGTCGATATGTTTGCAGGTTCAATGAATTTGGGGTCGACGGCGGACCTGCGGCGAAGGAGTTGATACCAAAGCTTGATCTTGCTAAGAAACATATATCGTCGCAACTCAATGTGAATTTGCCAGATATCGAAGTAAGATATTCCTTTTCTCTCTTAATTGCTTGTGGTATATAGAGTTCGTCTTAATATGATATATGATTTTCATACCATGGAGGTCGTTTTTCAACACAGGTTAAACATTTAGTTTCAGCCGCTCTCGCTTTGAAAGGACTCGGAGCTATTCTATTTGTGTTTGGCCATGGGTTCGGAGCCTTCCTCCTGGTTAGAATTCCTTTTCTTTCGGGCGATTGTCTCGGTTACATTTGAACTGTGAAGGAAGTTATACGATAATTTCACGTAGTTTAATCGTTCTTCGTTTTGCCGTAGATTGTGTATTTGCTGGTTAGCACTCCTCTTCTCTACGACTTCTACAACTATGGCCCCGAAGATCCCCAGTACTCTGTTCTGCTCAGTGATTTTCTGCAGGTATTTACATATGCATATCTAAAGTGTTCCGCTCACATTATGACGTGCAAACTTAATCGATTCTTTCGATAATGGCAGAGTGTTGCACAATGCGGCGCATTATTCTTCTTCTGGGGGATGAAGAACTCGATAACAAAGAGGCAACCGAGGAAGAAAGCCCCGAGGCCGAAAACCGCTTAAGAATATATCAAAGTGGTAGCCGGCGAAGATAGTTGCTTCACAGTGCCAGAATTTTTTTTTTGCATATCTAAACTGTCAGTCTGTCACTGCTTAATTTAGTTATTTATTCACCGAAACATTCGAAAAATACGGTTGACAATTCGGTTTCGAGCTTAGAAGTAGTGTTTTATTGAATACTCCAAGTTATTCATCAGACATTTTAGTGCTGAGATTATGGTTGCTCTGTAAGACAGTTTTTCAATTGCTTATCGATGTTATGTGCAGCCATTCATGTGTCTGATATGATCAATTCTAGTTTCGGTTCGTTTCGGGTTTCGGATATCGTTTCGGATACACAGGATCTTAGTTAAGCTGCCAAGTTAAACCAGTTTGTTGTTTTCTGGAAAGAATTTGATAAAGAGATTAATGAAGATTATTTGTTTAATTTAATGGCAAGATTTTGTTGTTTTCCACTAATTTATTATTGATATAATTTTATTGCAGAACACAGTAATTTAACAACATTGTTCTTCAAACAACAACATTCGATTTATTCAAAGCTGAAACCCAAATCAAACATAAAACCATACCTTAAATATTATTTGTTCTTTATTTCAATCAAAGCTTCGGGGTGGCTACTATTTTGTGGCTTAATCCCACAATAGCAGAGAGCTGGGGGAACAGCCCTTTCCTTATCTCGGCGTAAACCTCGCCGTTCCACTTCCTCTTACCCAATTCCTCCGCCATACGCACGCTCGCTGCCAGCACTTCCCCCTCTCCGTCGTACGCCGCCTCCGCCACCCCTCTCTTCACCGCCTCGTCCCCCTTCATCTTCAACCCCCGCAGCAACAAATCGCGGCGGGCCGAGGCGTCGCCGATCTTCTCTCTAAACAACGCGTTGAAGTAATCGGGCATCGTTAACCCTATATCCACCTCGGACATGTAAAGCACTCCTCGGTCCCGCCTCATGATGATGTAATCGTGAGACAACGCGAGGATGAAACCGCAGGCGGCAGCGTGGCCGGTCAAGGCGGCGACGGTCGGCATCGGGAGGCTGAGAAGAGCGGCGACGACGGGCTTGAACGATTCCACCATGTGGAGTAACCGTTCCGAGGCGCCTTGTTCGGATCCGGCGGCTTGAGCCCAGTCGAGGTCGAAGCCATTGGAGAAGAATTTGCCTTGGGCTTGAGTGATGAGAGCCGAGCCGCGAGTGGCTTGAGCCTTGACCTGGGACAGAAGGGAGAGAAGGTCGCCGATGAGTTTGGGGTTAATCCGGTGCTGATCGTCGCCGGTCAACGTTAAAATGAAGAGGTTGCCGCGTTTCTCTAATGTACACATCGTGAGATTCTACTTTGCTACGCTATCGCAAAAAGCTTTGGAAGGTACGCCCTCCTTTTTTTTTCTTTTTCTGTGTTTTCTATCTTAAAAAAAGATTTCATAAAATTATAATATTAATTTAAGGGAAAACTACATCAGTGACCACCGAAGATATTGGGGATACCTATTTGAACCACCGAACTAAAAAAAACGTCAATCACACCACCAAACTTATTAAATCAACCTATTTTGATCACCGCCGTTAAAAAATTAACGGAGGGGTGACGGAAGTGCCACGTGGCAGTTAACAGGATATTTTTAAAATTACACATTTGGTCCTTGTTATTTACACATTCTTTCAATTTAGTCCTAATTTTCAATTAATAAAATAATAAATTATTTAATTAAGTGGTGACACGTGTCAAGACCCCCCTCCAATCAGGTGGTGACACGTGTCACCACCAATTTAGAGGAGAAAAACATTTTTTCCCTCAATGCGTGCTAGGGGATTCGAACTTGGAAAACCCAGGTGTAAAGGCAACAGCTCTGCCACTGCACCAAGCACATCTTTGTGCTATAATTCTCCAGATATAATATATATCTCTTATTAGTATCTACATTTATAAACCAAAAGCTCAAACCCTAAACACTAATTTCACATATATAAATCTTAAACCCTAAACTCTAACCATAAATATTTCAAATTAATTTCACACTAAATATTTCAAATTAAACCTCAAACCCTAAAATTTTCAAATTAATTCCACGCTAAATATTTTAAATTAAACCCTAAACTCAAACCCTAAAATTTTCAAATTAATTCCACATTAAATATTTTAAATTAAGCCTTAAACCCTAAACCTTAAATATTTCAAATTAAACCCCAAACCCCAAACCTTAAACCCTAAATTTCAAATTAATTTGAAATATTTAGGGTTTAATTTGAAATATTTCAAATTAATTTGAAATTTAGGGTTTAAGGTTTAGGGTTTGGGGTTTAATTTGAAATATTTAGGGTTTAGGGTTAAGGCTTAATTTAAAATATTTAATGTGGAATTAATTTGAAATTTTTAGGGTTTGAGTTTAGGGTTTAATTTAAAATATTTAGCGTGGAATTAATTTGAAAATTTTAGGGTTTGAGGTTTAATTTGAAATATTTCAAATTAATTTAAAATTTAGGGTTTAATTTGAAATATTTCAAATTAAACTTCATTTGAAATATTTAGGGTTTAATTTGAAATATTTCAAATTAATTTGAAATTTAGGGTTTAAGGTTTAGGGTTTGGGGTTTAATTTGAAATATTTAGAGTTTAGGGTTTAAGGCTTAATTTAAAATATTTAATGTGGAATTAATTTGAAATTTTTAGGGTTTGAGTTTAGGGTTTAATTTAAAATATTTAGCGTGGAATTAATCTGAAAATAATAGGGTTTGAGGTTTAATTTGAAATATTTAGTGTGAAATTAATTTGAAATATTCAGGGTTAGAGTTTAGGGTTTAAGATTTATATATGTGAAATTAGTGTTTAGGGTTTGAGCTTTTGGTTTATAAATGTAGAAACTAATAAGAGATATATATTATATCTGGAGAATTATAGCACAAAGATGTGCTTGGTGCAGTGGTAGAGCTGTTGCCTTTACACCTGGGTCTCCTAGGTTCGAATCCCCCAGCACGCATTGAGGGAAAAAACGTTTTTCTCCTCTAAATTGGTGGTGACACGTGTCACCACCTGATTGGAGGGGGAAAACAAATTAATAAAATTAAATATAAATAATTAAAATCTTCCAATAAGGTCTTGACACGTGTCACCACTTAATTAAATAATTTATTATTTTATTAATTGAAAATTAGGACTAAATTGAAAGAATGTGTAAATAACAAGGACCAAATGTGTAATTTTAAAAATATCCTGTTAACTGCCACGTGGCACTTCCGTCACCCCTCCGTTAATTTTTTAACGGCGGTGGTCAAAATAGGTTGATTTAATAAGTTTGGTGGTGTGATTGACGTTTTTTTTTTTAGTTCGGTGGTTCAAATAGGTATCCCCAATATCTTCGGTGGTCACTGGTGTAGTTTTCCCTTAATTTAATTAACTATGATGATGTAAGAAGTAGATAAGATAAAAGGACCATATCAGTTTTAATATTTTTTTATTTTTTTAATGCACCGGATATCATCACAACTAACACATTAACGTAGATAATAATATTTCGTAAAAAAATTCAGAGTGTAAGATTAGGGATGGGCACGGGTCAGGTTTTTGGCCCACCCGGACCCGACCCAAAAATAAACACTCTAAACTCGCATCCGACCCGACAATATTCTTTAAAAGTTCTGACCGACCCGAAAATAAATATATTAAATACGACTCCGACCCGACCCGAACTATATAAAATAAATTAATTTTAGGGACCTAATTGTAAAAAAATAATTTTAAGGGACTTAATTATAAAAAAATTATAATTTAAAGGACTAAAGTTAAGGACTTAATTATAAAATATATATATAAAGAGGGGTATTATTATAAATATTCTTAAAAAAATTTAGGGAGAAATTACACTATTAGTCTCGGGTCGGGTCGAATATTTTCCACCTTAAACCCGAACCCGACCCTGTAGAACTAATGTTTTGATATAATAATTGAAAAATGTTTTGGACTGATTTAAAAAGTATTTAAAACAATTTCCAAAGTCCAAATATTCTGAAACTATGTTTAGGGATGTTTCTAAATGGGTTTTTCATGTTTTCAAAGGCCAAATTATACAAACCCGTCCAGGTGTTTCGAAACACCTTAGGGCGTTTCGAAACAGGGGATTCCAGTAGCGATTTCGTTTCGAAACGTGTTTCGAAACGGGCCTTCTCTGGACTTGATTTTTGCCCAGCGTTCCGAAACGGGCTAGGCCGTTTCGATACGCCCACATGGCAATGACCCCAACGGTCATAAACCCCAACGGCTATTTTCCAACCAACTTTTAAATGCAGGCGTTTCGATACGGTTCTATAGCGTTTCGATACGGGTTTCGAAACGGCCAGTAGGCGTTCCGAAACGGACATGAGGCGTTCCGAAACGGCAAGGGGGTGTTCCGAAACGAGTACCCTGACAGACTGCAACGGCTCTTTCTACATTGAGAGTGTTTCGAAACGGCCTCGAGCGTTTCGAAACGGGGAGCTGCAGAACCGCATTTGTGGTGGGAATAAAGTCCTCAACGGCTCCAATTTGATCTCAACGGCTAGTAACGGCTACAAACTCATTTGGGAGTATAAAAGGAACCTCCAAGCATCAAGAGAAGGCTAATGCTCATATTGTCAAACATCAAATGATCAAGAAATTGTCTTAGCACTTAAATTGTCAATTCTTGTATAGACAAACACTAGTGAGCCAAAATTGTCAATTTTGCTCAAGTGTTTTAGGTTTGGGTGAGTGCTTAATTGTGCAAACAAACTCCTATTAGAGGGTTACAAGTTTGCTTTGTTTATCTCTTGTAAAGAGGGTTTCAATCAAGGCTTTGGGTAGAAAGCTTGATTGGTTGTAAGGGTTTCCTCCTAAGCCTAGAAAAGGGGACGAATCAATTAGTGGATTGATTGTGAAATCCTTAGTGGGGAGCTAAGATAGTGGATGTAGGTGCTTGTTAGAAGACCGAACCACTCTAAAATCATTGTGTATTTCCTTTCTAGCTTCCTAAACCCTAACACCCAAATATCCACCTCTCCACCACTTGGTGAGCATAATCGGTTGAACGAATCGAGCACCACACATCTCAACAATTGGTATCAGAGCTTGGCTCAATCGAAGGGGATTCACATCCTATTGAGAAGATCCGGCAAGCTCGATCACTTTTTCATCAACCGGCTCAAATGGCGCAATCCATCGACAAACCGCCTTTCTTCAACGGAGATCACTATGCCCATTGGAAGACAAAGATGAAATTCTTCTTGAAGTCAAGAGATTAAAAGCTATGGGATATAGTTGAAGATGGTCCGTTCGTGCCACAAGGGAGCAAAGCGGAATGGAGTGCCGACGATCGCAAGAAGATGGAGCTTAATTGCAAAGCCTTGCACATCTTGTTTTGTGCATTTGGTCCATCCATCTATGAGAAGATGTCTTCTTGTGAGAGTGCCAAGGAGGTATGGGACAAGCTTGAAGTCACATACGAGGGGACAAATGAAGTCAAGGAGACCAAGATTGGGCTCCTAACCTTGGAGTATGAGAACTTCAAAATGGATCCGGAAGAGAACATCGAGAAGATGTTTGATAGGTTCTTCACTATCACCAATGGTCTTAAAGGTTATGGAGAAGCCATCCTGGAGGAGAAGCTTGTTCGAAAGCTCATCTACTCACTTCCCGAGTCATGAGACTCAAAGAGGACCGTCATCATCGAAGCAAAAAATTTGAAGACTTTGAAGCTTGATGAACTCATGGGGTCACTCCTTACTCATCAAATCATGAAGAAGAACAAAGAGGATGAGAAGAAGAGGGGAGAAATTAGAGCTATGGGAGAGAAGAAAATCAAAGGGCTTGGCATCAATGCAAGTGACATGACTCTCAAGTCCTCCACATGTCATCATGAAGATTCAAGTGAGGAGGATAGTGAAGATGAAGAGATGGCCTATCTCTTCAACAAATTCACCCGGTTCATGAAGAGCAAAATGGAAAAATCCAAGCATGAATCGATGAAGAAGATGAAGGACTCCTACAAATCCAAAAAGAAGGGATTATCTTCTAAACAAGCATATGTGGCCACATGGAGTGATGAAGACTCCACCGAAGATGAAGTAGCCCACCTATGCTTGATGGCCCTCAATGAGGGGGAGGTAACTTCTAACTCATCTATTTCAAATTCTTATACATTTGATGAGTTACAAGATGCCTATGATGATTTGCTTTTGGAATTCAAGGCATCATTTTCTAAAAACAAAAAGTTGATTTCAAAAATAAAAATTGAAAATGATTTGCTTTCCAAAACAAATCTTAAACTTGAAGCAAGATTAAAAGATTTTGAACAAAAATGTTTTGATTTACAAAATTTGCTTCTGAAAGTTCAAAAAGAAAAAGATTTGATTTCAAAAGAACTTGAAAAGAAAAATAATTTTCAAAAATTAAATTTTTATGTTAGACAATCTAGTGCCCCTAGATTTATTAAAGGAAAATGTTTTAGAAGTTTTTGGGTCCCAAAAGGACTAACCACTTCAATTAAAAAGGATGACATTGAAAAATGGATTTCTAAGGGGTCAAAAAATTGTGCTACTAATGTTCATGGATCCAAAGCAATTTGGATACCAAAAATCACTTGATTGTCTTTTGCTAGGTGTGATGGAGATGTTCAACAAGTCCAATTAATGAGGGGGAGCTCCATGCACATAAGGAAGAATACTTGAAGAAGGAAGGCTTCACATCCTACCTTGAGTTCAAGTGTTGGTAAAATCTCTAGTTGTTTTGTGCTTTCTTTTGTTTGTTTTATTTTAAATTCAACTAGATGATCATATATGTTGTGACTAACTTTTTGATGATGCTTTGAGTAAGGGGGAGCCATTTTAAAACCAAATTCTTACTTTTGTCAAAATTTTTACCTCTATTGTTATTTTGAACTTATTGTTTTAAATTCTTTTTGATATAACAAAAAGGGGGAGAAAGGGTTTGAAAAATTGAATTTTCAATTGAATAAGGGTGAGCTTTATTTGATTTCATATCTTTAGTCTCTTATTCACATTGTTGAGTGGATCACACGAATGATAAGAACCAAGAGGGGGGGGGTGAATTGGAATTTTAGCGATGTTGTAACGGAAATTGCAACTTAAAAATATTGACACAGGAATTTAGAGTGGTTCAAGTTCACCAACCGAACTCTACATCCACTACCTTAGTCTCACCAAGGATTTCCAACAATTTCCACTAAATTGTTCGTCCCCTTTTTCCAGGACAAGGAGGCAACCTTTACAATTTCGGTTAATTTTTCTACCCAAAAATTAACCCAATCCTCACACAAAAGAACAAAGAAATTTGGTGGCTAATAAGGTATCTCTCAATACAAATGATAGCCCAATATCAAGCACTCAACCCAATTGAACAAAATAGAAATGAAGGATACAATTGGGATTTCTAGACAAAGTAGGATTTTTGCACAAATGCTTGGATTTGATGTTTTGATATCTTCTTGAGGTTCAATAATATATTGCTGGAGCTTCTTGGGGTCTTTTTATAGCCTCTTGATGATTTCCAACCGTTGTGAGTGTTGACTTTAAGATTATAGCCGTTGGAAAGCTTTTTCTCCACTTTCTTGCACTTTTCCAGCTATGAGTATCGGTACTCTATAGTGGGGTATCGATACCTGTCTCACAAGAAAATAGCCGTTGTGTACAAATAATAAAGGGGTATCAATACGCGTTCTTGGCGTATCGGTACTGGGTATCGAAACAGCACAGGCTGTATCGATACCTTTTTCTCGACATAGCTCACTGTCAAATGGGGTATCGATACTAGGGTTAGGGGTATCGATACCGGTTTAGTGACCGTTTAAAAATCTCAACGGTTATATTTTTTAAACCGACTTTGAAATTAATAATTATAAAATGGTATCGATACTGGTTCATCCGTATCGATACTGATTTCATAGCGTATCGATACTAGGGTTTGCCGTTTCGATACTTGTTCCGACAGAGGCAAACTTTGCTAAAAAAGGTATCGATACTCCTTGATGGGTATCGATACTGGTTGACGTTTTTCAATATTTTTGCCTTGGAACACTTAGAAAATATTTGAGTTTGAGTTCTAATAAATCAGTTTAAAGTCTTTGGGGTTTCAAAAACTTATTAAGGGATTTGTACAAACAATTTTAAGTTCTTCAATTTGATCCTTAAAGATCTAGTTATATCAAAATCAAACATAGGTTTTACAATCTCCCCCTTTTTGATATAACAAAACCAAAACTTAAAATTTTTGACAACTTTTGAAAATTAACTCCCCCTTAATATAAGCTTGATATTTTGATTTAGTTAAGATCAAAAAATATTTCTTAAATTCAAAATTCTTAACTCCCCCTTGATGTAAGCTTGATAAAATCAAAACCAAAAAAAATTTTGAAGTTTGTTTGTGAGCTATTCTTCTCCCCCTTTTTGTTAGATCAAAAAAAATCGTGAGAGCATAATGTGCATCAAATATCAAGAGTATAAAGATAAGCAACATAATCTTATTATATCATAAAACGAGAAATCCAAAACATAAGCAATTCTAAATCCTAAATAATCAAAGCATAGGTAATAATCTTAATCCTAAGAACATAAAACATAGGTGCATAAAAAAAATAGAAATCCTAAATGATATGATATGATATGCAAGGATAGAAGTCTAGGCATTATCTTCATCGTCTTCATCATCGTCATCTTCATCTCCTAAAGGGTCATTGTTCCTCATGCTATTACGCCATTCATCGTGGAAAGCGGCAATGGAAATATTCGAGGAATTTTGCTTGCTTTCGAGGGATGTAAGGCGATTCTCCATACCCGTCATCCTCGTATCAAATGTAGTTTCTATAGAGGTAAGACGAGTATTCAACCCGGTGAATTGTTCATTTAGATATGTCATGAGACTATCCATATTGGGTTGTGGGACTTGAGGAGCTTGAGGAGCTTGTTGTTCTAAGGCGGCGGCGGCCTCGGGTGGAAGCTCGGTAATACGTAGCCAATTTCCATTAAAATAATGAAATTTGCTTCGAGCAAGAGAATGTTCGTCGATAGGATCGGTAAGAGTAGAAGCAAGATCAAACGAACAATCAATATCCTTTTGAACAAAGTAATAGCTTAAGGCCGTACCATAGATAAAGGATGTGATGAGAGGAGTTTCACGTTGTTGAACATGATAAGCAATCTCATTGAACATGATGCGAGCAAGATTTGGGCGTTTTCGTTGTCGGAAACTTCGAATCCAAAAATCATCCAATAGACGGATGGTGGAATATTTGCCTCCGGAGGGACGAAGCCACCATGATACCATCAAATGTAGGATTCGATCATGAGCATTGAGGACGGTTACGGAACCGCTAAGAACATGCCCTAAGGCATTCTCATTATCTTCACCTTCATCCTCCAATTTAAAAACTTCACAAATAGACTTGACATCAAGAACTATTTGTTTCCCCATAAGATAAGATCGAATGGCAATGACTTCTCCATTACGATAAATGCATTTAGCATTAGAGAAGAAAATCAAAACCAAAAGCCGATAGTAAATACCCGGAATAGTGAGAAAATGCATGAAGTTCCAAAGACGAAGAAGCGGAAGATATTCAAACTTGAAGCGCTCGGAGTCGAGGAAGGGGATGGATACGATCCTCTCCGCACGAATTTTGTAATTTTCGAATTGGCGGAAATAAGGAAGGCCCTCGGAATCTTCAAAGGATTGGTTGTAGATAGTAGCATAATCCGGACGAGCAACCGATCCGGGAGTTGAAGAGTCTCCGGCAAGAAGAACTCTTTGACGTTTCCTTGAATGCTCTTTTGGTGCCATAATAGAAATTTGGGAAAACTATACCGGTGGTCCCCTAACTATGTCTGTCTTCCTACTTTGGTCCCACAACTTTGTTTTTCGGCAAAAGAGTCCCTTCCGTCACATAGTTTTCCTATTTTGGTCCCCAACGTTAAATAACTAACGGTTTTGCTGACGTGGCATTTTTTAATATTTTTGGTCCCCTAACTATGTCACATAATTTTCCTATTTTGGTCCCCTAACTATGTCTGTCTTCCTATTTTGGTCCCCGACTTTGATTTAAAAAATATTAAAAAAAATGCCACGTCAGCCTTAAAAAATATTAAAAAATGCCACGTCAGCAAAACCGTTAGTTATTTAACGTCGGGGACCAAAATAGGAAAACTATGTGACGGAAGGGACCCTTTTGCCGAAAAACAAAGTTGTGGGACCAAAGTAGGAAGACAGACATAGTTAGGGGACCACCGGTGTAGTTTACCCTAGAAATTTTGAAGAGAGAATTTTGAGAGAGAGCAAAAGGCTTTGATTCAAGGGTTTCTTTTGATTTTTGGTGAAGAATATGAAGGAGAAGAGACCTTTATATAGCCAAAAACGTTTAGGGTTAATAGGATATTAAAGAGTTTTAATTTTGGTAAAATTAGATCTCATTAAAAGCCTATTTAATGCCATCAGCGCGAAAGGGTATCGATACTCCTTAGTGGGTATCGATACGGGGATAGAATTGTCTTTCCACAAATTTGACCGTTGAAGGAGGTATCGATACTCATTAGATGGTATCGATACAGGGATAGAATTGTCTTTTCTCAATTTTGACCGTTGGAAGAGGGTATCGATACGCATGACGCGGTATCGATACGCGTGAAGCGATGAGAAATTCTGGGAAATTTAATGAAGAACAAGTATCGATACCCATTGGGCAGTATCGATACCTTATGCCCAGAATTTTGCCTATTTGGTTAAAAATAACCAAGGACATGAACTTAACATCTCTTAAAAGTATGCAAATGATGAATGAACAGGTCTAAGCATATTTTAACAGAAACATACTCCCCCTAACTATATGCATGGAAGAGATTGGGAGACTAAACATATAAACATGGTAATTTCACAAAATCAAGCACATTTAAAAAAAATCCTAAGGGTCAAGATAGGCTAGTTAGACCCAACTCTCTCCTAAGGGACCAAAAACGCTCTTTATCTAATGGTTTTGTGAAAATGTCCGCTAATTGATTTAAGGTGTCTACATACTCTATAGCCACATCTTTCTTAAGGACATGATCTCTAATGAAATGATGCCTTATTTCTATATGTTTGGTTCTAGAGTGTTGGATGGGATTTTTCGTTAAACATATTGCACTTGTATTATCACATTTAAGGGGTATGGTTTCTATTTTTACACCATAATCTAAGAGTTGTTGCTTCATCCAAAGGACTTGAGCACAACAACTCCCTAAGGATATGTACTCGGCTTCGGTGGTAGATAAGGCTACACTATTTTGTTTCTTAGAGAACCAAGATATGAGCATACTACCTAAGAATTGACAAGTTCCCGAAGTACTTTTCCTATCGATTTTGCAACCCCCATAATCCGCATCCGAGTAAGCATGAAGGTTGAAGGTTGAGACTCTAGGATACCAAAGGCCTAAACAAGGAGTGTCTCTAAGGTATCTAAAGATTCTCTTAACGGCTATAAGGTGAGACTCTTTAGGACTAGCTTGAAACCTAGCACACAAGCAAACACTAAACAGTATATCCGGTCTACTTGCGGTAAGGTAAAGCAAAGATCCAATCATAGAGCGATAAAGCTTAGAGTCAACACACTTACCTCCTTCATCTTTGTCAAGCTTTGTAGATGAGCTCATAGGAGTGGCTTGAGGCTTTGTGTTCTCCAAGCCAAACTTGTTGAGCATATCCTTTATGTATTTTGCTTGATTTATGAAGGTGCCATCCTTCATTTGTTTGATTTGGAGTCCCAAAAAGAATGAGAGCTCCCCCATCATGCTCATCTCAAATTCACCTTGCATTAACTTAGCAAACTCTTGACAATAACATTCATTAGTAGATCCAAATATAATATCATCAACATAAATTTGAACTACTAAAATGTCATTTTTATACATTTTTATAAAGAGTGTAGTGTCCACCTTTCCTTTTTCAAATCCTTTTTCAATCAAAAAATTTGAAAGCCTTTCATACCAAGCTCTAGGAGCTTGTTTTAAACCATAAAGTGCTTTTGTTAGTTTGAAAACATGATTTGGAAATTTTGAGTCTTCAAAACCCGGTGGTTGTTCTACATACACTTCTTCATTTATAAAACCATTTAAAAATGCGCTTTTAACGTCCATTTGAAAAAGCTTGAAATTATGATAACATGCATATGCAAGCAACATCCTAATGGCTTCCATTCTAGCTACGGGTGCATAGGTTTCATCAAAATCTATTCCCTCCTCTTGAGTGTAACCTTGTGCTACAAGTCTAGCTTTATTTCTCACAATGTTACCACTCTCATCTAGTTTGTTCCTAAATACCCATTTAGTTCCTATTGTAGATTGATTACTAGGCCTATCAACTAATGTCCAAACATTACTTCTCTCAAATTGATTTAACTCTTCTTGCATAGCCATAATCCAAAAATCATCTTTCAATGCTTCTTTGATATTTTTAGGCTCTATGCATGAGATAAATGCAATATGATTCATTAATCTAAGAGAAGAACGAGTGGTTACCCCCTTGGATGGATCACCCAAGATTTCACCATCTTTGACATAGTTCAACTCCCTTGGATAGCTAACTTCCTTTTCCTCAATAGCCAAGTCCTTCAAGGCTTCAAGAGGTGGATCTTGTGTGTCTTCTTCTTTTGGTTGAATCTAATCCTTCTTTGAAGTTTGACCTCCATCAAAGGTATTTATGATTCCTACATTATCATCATCACAAGAATCCTTCCTAGGAAGGGGATTATCATCGAATACAACATGAATAGATTCTTCTACAACTAAAGTTCTTTTGTTAAATACTCGATAGGCTTTAGAGGTTAAAGAGTAACCTATAAAAATAGCTTCATCACTTTTTGCATCAAATTTACCTAAATTATCTTTTCCATTATTTAAAACAAAGCATTTACATCCAAAAGGGTGGAAGTAGCTAATATTAGGCTTTTTAGATTTTAAAATCTCATAAGGTGTTTTCTTTAAAATCGGCCTAATGGTTACACGATTTATAATATAACAAGCCGTGTTTGTTGCTTCCGCCCAAAAATATTTTGGTAAATTATTTTCGCAAAGCATAGTTCTAGCCATTTCTTGTAAAGTTCTATTTTTCCTTTCAACTACCCCATTTTGTTGAGGAGTTCGAGGAGCTGAAAAATTATGGCTAATACCATTTTCATTTGAAAAATCTTCAAATCCTAAATTTTGAAATTCGGTTCCATGATCACTTCTAATATGTGAAATTTTAAGTTCAAGATCATTTTGAATTAATTTTGAAAATGTGATGAATTTTTCCAAAGCCTCATCCTTAGTACTTAAAAAGAAAACCCAAGTGAATCTAGAAAAATCATCAACTAATACAAAAGCATATGATTTGCCACCCAAGCTCATAGTCCTAATTGGCCCAAATAAATCCATGTGAATTAGTTGTAAACATCTACTAGTAGAAATGTCATTAATGGATTTAAAGGAAGATCTATGTTGTTTACCCTTTGAGCATGCATCACAAATTTTATCGTTTGAAAATTTTATCTTGGGTAAACCTTTAACTAGGTTTAGAGAGACTAGTTTTTCTAAAACACTTGTGCTAGCATGTCCTAGCTTCCTATGCCACAACCATGCATCATTTTCGTTTTGAGCAACTAAGCATGCATGAGATGTATGAATGTCATCTAGATGCACCATGTATATATTCCCTATGCGATGACCTATGAGCATAATATTATTAGTTTTAATGTCTACAATTTTACAACCGGTTTTATCAAATATAACATTAAAACCTTTATCACATAGTTGACTTATGCTCAATAAATTATGTTTAAGACCATTGACATATAAAACATTTTCAATGAGAGTAGTAGAGTGATTACCAATGGAGCCAATACCTTCAATGTGGCCTTTGGAGTTGTCACCAAATGTTACTACTCCTCCACCTTTTGGCTTTAGATCCATGAGTCGACTCTTGTCTCCGGTCATGTGTCTCGAGCATCCACTATCAAGGTACCATGAGTTTAGACTTTGTGCTTTGGCCTTGTAGCAATGCTCCCCCTACAAACAAAGATATTTAAACTTTTGTTTTTGGTACCCAAATCATTTTGGGTCCATGTGTGTTAGTTCCTAAAACTTTGGTTCCCTTAGGAATCCAAGGTGACATAGCAATAATCTCATTAGATTTAACAAGTTCCTTAGGAACCCATACATTTCTAATTCTTTTAACTTTACTATGTCTAGGATAGTTATTTTGTTTGTAGTAGTTAGTCTTTTTCTTATATTGGTGTGTTCTAGAGGATTCTCCTATGTCATGTTTAACACTACCATTAATTTTTAAAGACTTTTTGAGCTCATTTAACTCACTTAACACCTTTTGGTGTTCACAATTATTTTGAGATAAAAGATTATTAAGATCAATATTTTCTTTTTGAAAGAATTTAAGTTCATCTTCTAATCCTAATACCTTTTTCTCAATTTTAGAATTAGTTTGAGTAAGTGAGTCATTTTTCTCTTTTAATTCTATAATAATTTTTCTATTCTTAATAACCGACTCCCTATACTTCTCAACTAATTCATCATATACCTCTTGTAACTCATCATAAGCATCATTTAATTCTTCATATGAATAATCTAAAGTAGATGAGTTAGAGGTTACCAAGGAGGAATCTTCCTCAAGTGCCATGAGGCAAAGGTTCGCCACTTCTTGTTCGTCATCCTCCGATGACTCCTCATCACTCCAAGTAGCAAGCTTGGCTTTGAGCTTTTTCTTATTCTCAAAGCCCTTCTTCTTGAGTTGAGGGCACTCCGAACGTATGTGACCGGGTTGTCCGCACTCGAAGCAAGTGATTGGATCCCTTCCTTCTTCTTTGTTCTTGCTTTTGAAGTCCATCTTCCTTTGGATTTTTCTTCCTCGGTTGGACCTCATAAGGCGTGAGAATCGTTTGGCTATCATAGCCAATTCTTCAAGTTCATCCTCATCACTAGATGAACTTTCATCAAGTTGGGAAGTTTTAGCCTTGAGAGCTATTCCCATTTTCTTCTTTTTCTCCCCTTCAAGCTTCTCCATTCTTTTTTCTTCTTTCTTTCTTTCATCTTCTCTTCCTTGCTTCATGATCTCGTGAGTAAGGAGAGAGCCTACAAGTTCATCAAGCTTTAGAGTTTTTAAATTCTTTGCTTCGATGATTGCGGTTCTCTTCCCATCCCAAGATTCGGGAAGTGAATAGAGTAGCTTTCGGACAAGTTTGTCTTCCGGTATAACTTCTCCATAGCCCTTTAGACCATTTACAATTGTGGAGAATCGATCAAACATCTTTGACACCGTCTCATCGAATTCCATTTTGAAATTTTCATAACTAAGATTGAGAATTCCAATCTTAGTTTCTTTGACATCATTGGTGCCTTCATATGTGGTTTCAAGAGTGTCCCACACTTCTTTGGCACTTTCAATTGATGAGACCTTTGAGTAGATGTCCGGACCGAAAGCACAAAATAGCATGTGAAGAGCTTTATCATTTACTTGGATCTTTTTCCTCTCCTCTTCACTCATTTCCGTTCTTCTTTTAAGCACCATCTTGCCATCAACATCTTGCTTCAATGGGATATATGGTCCATCCTCAATGACATCCCACACAAGGTAGTCACTTGATTTAATAAATAGACGCATTTTATTTTTCCAAAATGAGTAGTTCTCACCATTGAAGAAATGAGGCTTTGTGGTGGATTGTGAGTCGTACATGCCGGGAGCGGAGGTTGATGCCATCTCTTGATATTTTGATGATGATCACACTTCTTCCAAGGATCTCCTCTTGCGGTTGTTAATCCTCAAAGAGTTAATCTCTGATGCCAATTGTTGAGTGGATCACACGAATGATAATAACCAAGAGGGGGGGGGGTGAATTGGAATTTTAGCGATGTTGTAACGGAAATTGCAACTTAAAAATATTGACACAGGAATTTAGAGTGGTTCAAGTTCACCAACCGAACTCTACATCCACTACCTTAGTCTCACCAAGGATTTCCAACAATTTCCACTAAATTGTTCGTCCCCTTTTTCCAGGACAATGAGGCAACCTTTACAATTTCGGTTAATTTTTCTACCCAAAAATTAACCCAATCCTCACACAAAAGAACAAAGAAATTTGGTGGCTAATAAGGTATCTCTCAATACAAATGATAGCCCAATATCAAGCACTCAACCCAATTGAACAAAATAGAAATGAAGGATACAATTGGGATTTCTAGACAAAGTAGGATTTTTGCACAAATGCTTGGATTTGATGTTTTGATATCTTCTTGAGGTTCAATAATATATTGCTGGAGCTTCTTGGGGTCTTTTTATAGCCTCTTGATGATTTCCAACCGTTGTGAGTGTTGACTTTAAGATTATAGCCGTTGGAAAGCTTTTTCTCCACTTTCTTGCACTTTTCCAGCTATGAGTATCGGTACTCTATAGTGGGGTATCGATACCTGTCTCACAAGAAAATAGCCGTTGTGTACAAATAATAAAGGGGTATCGATACGCGTTCTTGGCGTATCGGTACTGGGTATCGAAACAGCACAGGCTGTATCGATACCTTTTTCTCGACATAGCTCACTGTCAAATGGGGTATCGATACTAGGGTTAGGGGTATCGATACCGGTTTAGTGACCGTTTAAAAATCTCAACGGTTATATTTTTTAAACCGACTTTGAAATTAATAATTATAAAATGGTATCGATACTGGTTCATCCGTATCGATACTGATTTCATAGCGTATCGATACTAGGGTTTGCCGTTTCGATACTTGTTCCGACAGAGGCAAACTTTGCTAAAAAAGGTATCGATACTCCTTGATGGGTATCGATACTGGTTGACGTTTTTCAATATTTTTGCCTTGGAACACTTAGAAAATATTTGAGTTTGAGTTCTAATAAATCAGTTTAAAGTCTTTGGGGTTTCAAAAACTTATTAAGGGATTTGTACAAACAATTTTAAGTTCTTCAATTTGATCCTTAAAGATCTAGTTATATCAAAATCAAACATAGGTTTTACACACATTTTTTAAGTTAAAGGGGGAGAATCCCAAACAATTTTTCAAGAGAGTTTTATTATATCAAAAAGGGGGAGATTGTAGAACTAATGTTTTGATATAATAATTGAAAAATGTTTTGGACTGATTTAAAAAGTATTTAAAACAATTTCCAAAGTCCAAATATTTTGAAACTATGTTTAGGGATGTTTCTAAATGGGTTTTTTCATGTTTTCAAAGGCCAAATTATACAAACTTGTCCAGGTGTTTCGAAACACTTTAGGGCGTTTCGAAATAGAGGATTCCAGTAGCGATTTCGTTTCGAAACGTGTTTCGAAACGGGCCTTCTCTGGACTTGATTTTTGCCCAGCGTTCCGAAACGGGCTAGGCCGTTTCGATACGCCCACATGGCAATGACCCCAACGGTCATAAACCCCAACGGCTATTTTCCAACCAACTTTTAAATGCAGGCGTTTCGATACGGTTCTATAGCGTTTCGATACGGGTTTCGAAACGGCCAGTAGGCGTTCCGAAACGGACATGAGGCGTTCCGAAACGGCAAGGGGGTGTTCCGAAACGGGTACCCTGACAGACTGCAACGGCTCTTTCTACATTGAGAGTGTTTCGAAACGGCCTCGAGCGTTTCGAAACGGGGAGCTGCAGAACTACATTTATGGTGGGAATAAAGTCCTCAACGGCTCCAATTTGATCCCAACGGCTAGTAACGGCTACAAACTCATTTGGGAGTATAAAAGGGACCTCCAAGCATCAAGAGAAGGCTAATGCTCATATTGTCAAACATCAAATGATCAAGAAATTGTCTTAGCACTTAAATTGTCAATTCTTGTATAGACAAACACTAGTGAGCCAAAATTGTCAAATTTGCTCAAGTGTTTTAGGTTTGGGTGAGTGCTTAATTGTGCAAACAAACTCCTATTAGAGGGTTACAAGTTTGCTTTGTTTATCTCTTGTAAAGAGGGTTTCAATCAAGGCTTTGGGTAGAAAGCTTGATTGGTTGTAAGGGTTTCCTCCTAAGCCTAGAAAAGGGGACGAATCAATTAGTGGATTGATTGTGAAATCCTTAGTGGGGAGCTAAGGTAGTGGATGTAGGTGCTTGTTAGAAGACCGAACCACTCTAAAATCATTGTGTCTATTTCCTTTCTAGCTTCCTAAACCCTAACACCCAAATATCCACCTCTCCACCACTTGGTGAGCATAATCGGTTGAATGAATCGAGCACCACACATCTCAACAGACCCCCGAGTACACCTTTAACAAAAATTCGATCTGACTCGAACATGTTTTTTCATTAAAAAATCCGACCCGATCGGACCAGGTCGGGTCGAAATCCGTCGGATCCGGGTAAAATACCCATCCTTACGTAAGATCATATCAATACTAATGCATTAGATC
Organism: Hibiscus trionum; assembly: GCA_030270665.1. Lineage (NCBI taxonomy): Eukaryota > Viridiplantae > Streptophyta > Magnoliopsida > Malvales > Malvaceae > Hibiscus > Hibiscus trionum. The sequence continues at coordinate 5,489,937 of BSYR01000044.1, forward strand.
TTATTACAACTCCATAGTTAAGTATGCAAAATAAGCCGAACTCAACAAGTATTTTAGTGGAAATGATTTTCATCTTACGAGAACACTTTATCTACATAGTATATGCACATTGTCAAATGGTTAAAAATATCTACGAACAAGTACTATCTTATAATCACTTTTAGACTATTAAAAATATAAAAAAATATGCCAAAAATATTGGTTTTATTATTTATTTGAATAATACAATTTTTTAAAATTTTATTTATAATATTATTTTGATTCTTTTATTGAACATTAGTTTAGTTGATGTTATTATTACACCATTGAAAATACTGTAAAAATCATAAACCAGAAGTGTCTTTGTAAATATTAGAATCAAATATTGTAAAATTGGGATAAAAAATCTAGTCAGTTAAATCTTTGATTTTTAATTTAATCAACTGAATTATGGTTTAATATGAATTAGAATGTAAAAATGAAGTTTCTATTGATATATTTTGTTTTAGTATTTATTTATACATAATCTTAACCTTTTGACAAAGTACACACATCTTGCAGAAATAAAGGAGGAAAAATCAAATGTAAAAGCTGCGTTTGCGTATTAAATAAAATATTTTAGAAATGAATTGATGTATTGTAGTTCGTTAGGGATAAAAATTTCCTGCTCCTTTTCGGTGCTCCTACTTATACTTCAATACTAAAAAATATTAAAAATTGAATTTCAAGCATTAACTCTAAATTCTAAATACTAAACCCTACACCCTATACCCTAAAAATACACCATGCCCTAACTTAAAATCTTAAACCGTAATTATAAACTATAACTTAAAACCCTAAATTTTAAACCTTAAATTTAATTTTGAACGTGGGAAATATATAGTGTACCAAAAAATGTAAAGGATTTTCATCCGTTCGTTAGAATCTAGAAATGGGTGGGATGAACTTATTAATATCTAGAAAACAATCTCTTAGAAAATGGTACAATGATATTTTTGGCCCATCAGTTTACCATTTTAGTCATTTTTGTACTTAAATTGTATTGCACATTTTTTTTTGGCCCTTTAACTTCTATTTAAAGAAAAAGACCCAATTATTCGGGGAAAAAAAAGACCCAAATATGATGAAACAATAATTAGAGATAACAAGTCAAGGTTGTTGGTGGTGATCCTTGCAGAGAGTTGATTCAAATACAAAATGGAAGAGAATTCATTTTAAAAACTTCCATTGAAGTTCTCTCCTGGGTTTAAGGTTTGGTATTAATTGGTATTAGTTGATATTCATGGTTTAGAGTGTGATTATGCTTTGTAATCTTTTAATTTGTTTAATAAAATTCATTTTCGATTTTTCAAAAAATAACACAATATAAAATTTAAATAAAAAAACCAAGGTGTATGGCCACATTAGCATATTCTTTGTAGTCCAATGTATAGCCTGGCCGGCCATAAATAATTGCAGGCAGACAAAAAAAATGAATTTTCAATGACCTGGACTAATTGCCTCATTGACTTCAACCACTTCTGCATAATCCATCTCCACTTCTTCCGTTTTGCTTGTTTTTCATCTCTCTAAACCTTGTTTCTCCTAACCCCACCATGGCTTTCATTGGGGAGGCTGCTCTTTCTAAGCTTTTTGATATGTTGCTTGACAAGTCCATCGATATTGCTCTCAACTTTGTTGCTGATCACAAACAAGTCTACGACCAGCTGATGGAGTGGAAATCCATACTGCCTGGTATCAAAGCTGTGCTCAACCATGCGGAGGAGAAGCAGATCAAGGACGAGGGCGTGAAGAGTTGGTTGGAAGATCTCCAAGACTTGGCCTACGATGCGGATGACATCTTGGACGAGTTCGCTTATCAAGAGTTACGTCTCAAGCTCCAGAATACTGAAGCTCAAGCCAAACCTAGTAAGATACGGAAACTCCTTTCTTCCTGGTTTACTGGCAGCAGTTCCTCTCAATCTTCTTTTCTGTTTAACAATTCCATGATTCCCAAGATACAAGACATCACTGCTAGACTCAACAGTTTGGCTACACGAAGAAGTAATTTGGGGTTGACTCAGTTGAGTGAGATCTTGCTTCAAGCTGCAAGCTCCGAGGGAAAGAAATCGGTCAGGCTGCAACCTACTTCTGTGGTGGATGGAGCTGTGGAGTATGTTGGTAGAGATGATGAGAAGCGAGAGATGCTTGATTTGCTCAAAACCAATAACTCCGATGGAGTTTGCGTCCTTTCCATCTTTGGCATGGGAGGGATGGGGAAAACAACTCTTGCTCAGCTTGTTTATAATGATGCCAGCTTAGAAGAGGCTTTTGATCACAGGGCCTGGGTATGTGTTTCCGAGGACTTTGATGCTGTTAAAATAACCAAGACTATTTTGCAATCCATAGATCCTTCCTCGTCTGATGTGAATGACTTGAATTTACTTCAAGTCAAGTTGAAGGAGAAGTTATCTGGCAAAAGGGTCTTGATTGTTTTAGATGACCTTTGGAATGAGAGTTACAATGATTGGAGTATTTTACGGTCTCCCTTTGGAGATATGATCAAAATTATTGTAACTACTCGCCTTCAAAAGGTTTCATCTAATGTAGATCCAATGAAAGTTTTTCACTTGAAAAAACTATCGCAAGATTATTGTTTGTCGATATTCACTCAGCATGCATTGAGAGCAAGAAATTTCGATGGTCATCTCCAATTTAAACAAGTTGGAGAGAACATAGTAAGAAGGTGCGACGGCTTACCTTTAGCAGCAAAAGCCATTGGGAGCTTCTTACGTACAACTAAGAATCTTGATGAGTGGGAAAGAATATATGAGAGCGAGATATGGGACTTACCAGAAAATCAATGTGACATAATTCCAGCACTGCGATTAAGCTACCATCATCTCCCTTCTCATTTGAAACGTTGCTTTGCATACTGCTCCATATTTCCAAAATATTACGAGTTCGAAGAAGAAGAGATAATCTTGTTATGGAGTGCAGAAGGTTTCTTGCAACAAAAGGCTAAACATCAAATCAAAGATATTGGAAGTCAATATTTTCAAGACCTAGTGTCAAGGTCATTTTTTCAGATATCTGGTAAAAATAAATCTCGATTTGTCATGCATGACCTTATCAACGATTTGGCTCAGTTAGTTGCAGGAGATATATGCTGCAGACTGGAGGACGATAAGCAACAGATGTTTTCACATCGTTCTCGTCATTCATCTTATATTTCCGGTCCATTTAACACAGTGAAGAAGTTTGAAGCATTTGATCAAGTAAATTCTCTGCGTACTTTTCTACAGTTAAAGAAATATCAATTGTGGCAGCTATGTTATTTGACTAATGTTGTCTTGGTTGAGTTATTGCCGAGACTTAACTTCTTAAGGGTTCTTTCTTTATGTGGATATGAAATCACTGAGTTGCCTGACTTTTTGGAAAATTTGAAACATCTTCGCTACTTGAATCTTTCCCATACTAGGATCAAATGTTTACCTGATTCTTTATGTACTCTTTACCATTTGGAAACTTTACTATTGAAGGGGTGTTCCAAGCTTCGAAAATTGCCCTCGAGGATGGAAAATCTTGTTAACTTGCATTATCTTGACATTAGATGTGCAAACTCAATGGAAAGGATGCCTTTAGGAATTGGTAATCTTACCAACCTTCGCAGGATATCTGATTTTGTTATAGGTGAAGGTGATGGACATCGTATTGCAGAATTGAAGAATTTATCAAATCTTAGAGGTGATTTTTGTCTTTCGGGATTGGAGAATGTAAATGGTCAAGATGCAAGGGAAGCCAGATTGAACGAGAAACCGGAGATCAATCAGTTGGTACTGCGATGGAGTAGAGACTTTGGGAAACCTACAAGGAAGAAAGAAGTTGAAGAACGTGTGTTGGACTCACTTCGTCCTCGGGAAAAGCTTGAGCAACTCGTCATCGAGAATTTTGGTGGTGCAAAATTCTCGACTTGGATAGCAGATTCTTCCTTGAGGATTTTGTCTTCTTTGAAGCTAATCAATTGTAAAAATTGCAAATCACTACCATCCATTGGAAGGTTGCCATCGTTAAAAGATCTTTCAATTAGTGGTTTGGATGAGGTGCACAAGATTGGCATTGAGTTCCTTGGAGAAAATCAATCAAATGCATTTGCATCGTTAGAGACTTTGTCTTTTCATAGTCTACCAAACTGGGAGGAGTGGGACGCTTGTGAAGGTGATGAGCAAGTTTCGAGGTTTCCCATCCTTGGTGAGCTTTCGATCAGAAGATGTCCTCAACTGTTGGGAAGGTTGCCAACCCGTCTTCAATCCTTGCAGAGACTTGAAATCAGAGAGTGCAGGAGATTGGTAGTTTCAATTTCAAGTTTTCCATCACTGCGTGAGTTAAGCATCGACGGGTGTGAAGAATTGGTGGAAGAATGCTCATCTTCAGCTGTGGAGGAGGTTATCTCTTTGCAAAGTGTGTCTCTTTCAAGCATTTCAAAGTTTAGTATTCCAGAAGAGAGGAGAATGCTAAGGTTTGCAAACGCCAAAGATTTTAAAACTGGTGATTTCAATATACTACCAAAAGAGTTGCACGCTTTCACATTCCTTACAAGAATGACGCTAGAAAAGTGTGAAGGTTTGGTTTGTTTTGCAGAGAGTAACTTTCCTGCTGCTCTAAAAGAACTGAGGATTTCTCATTGTGATGATTTGCAGTGTTTGTTTGATGAGAGAATGAGTAGTAACACTTGTCTTCTTCAGCACTTGGAGATTAGGTGGTGTCAGTCTCTAATATGGTTATCATCAAGGGGTGATATATGCAATCGGCTTCAACATCTCCAAATTTGGGAATGCCCAAAGTTGAGTAGTTTATTTTTAAATTCCAAGTTACCCGTAATGCTTAAAAAGCTATCTATTTGGAGTTGTTCAGAGTTGGAATGCATAGCCCAAGACTTCTACGAAACCATTGATCTTGAAATTATAAAAATTTGGGGTGCCCAAAATCTTGAATGTTTACCGCGGGGATTAGACAAGCTCAGCCAACTCCAGGAGATCAATTTACAGGGATGTTCAAATCTGGTGATTTGTTCTGATGAAATTGGGTTTCCCACCACAAATCTCAGAGTTTTCTCTATTGTATATTGTTCTAATATAGGAGCCCTTCCAAAGTGCATCAACAACTTCACCACCCTTCAGGAGTTGAGGGTGATCAACTGTGGGGCTGACATATCCTTTCCAGAAGAGGGTTTCCCTACCAACCTCACATCACTTTGGCTCTCCAAGGCACCCGAGATTTATAGCTCACTTGTTGAATGGGGATTCCATAGACTCACCTCTCTTCAACATCTGATTTTGATTCCTCCACCCTCAGTCTCAAACCACATGTGTGAAACCATTCTAAACAATGCTAGCCTAGGATATGCACTTCTGTTTTCCACATTCTAAACAATCATTATTGCCTGCAAAAGCAGCTTAGTGCTCGTCCTCTGCTAAACAATGCTGCAACTTTGGTGAAAACTCAACAAATTTAATGCAGAGATGAATGGCTGATTAAACATGAGGAACCAAACTATAATGGTAGGTGGAGTAAGCCTTGTGGCTCGTTTAAAGGAGCTTGATGATACAGTGCAAGTGCAAGTAGCGGTTGGTCGATGAATTTGCTGGGGCGTTGTCTTGTTTTCAGGATTTTATTTTCAGTTTAGAGATGTGTTTTCGTTTTTAATTCAAAACAATCTGGCTTAGCTAAAAAAGATTATGTTCAACTTATTCAACATTCACCCCTTCGGCCTTCCCTTGCTCTCTGTTTTCTTCTTTTTACCCTGAATTCCCCTTTTGCTTCTTCCTTCCTCTCTTAAGCTTCTCTCTCCTAATTCAAATTATTTACATAGTGAATTGAAATCGAAATTCTTATTTCCAAACATAATTTGTAATCTTCTAAATTAATTCACAAGTGGCAACATTGGGATACGACACGTTGCACCAACTGATTAAAAAAATTAGATTCAATTGTTAATAGTTTGGGGCCTTGTGTATTCGGTGCAATCCTCAAAACCTTTGGAGAGGGGGCTGTTTTTGGTCATATTAACAGATTTGGAGCTGGAGGTTTTGGAAGTTTGTCAATCTGCAGGTAATCAAGTACTGCTAGATGTTGAGCATGAAAAATAAGTGATGCAAAGTTTAAAGTGTTTCTAGTGTTCTGTTGTAGTTTTTTTTGCTCTTGTAGATTATGTTGGGATTATTTACCTCCATACTCTATTAAGGGAGATGCTGTTTTAGTAATTTTTTGTTTTTAGGAGTTGAGTTGTGTGGTGGTATTCTCGGTGTTGGTATAGTTTTTGGGTTTTGGGGATATTTGTAGTGTGGCATGGGTGATGAATTTTGAACTCCGATGCGGTGTATTTCCTATGTTGGGTGTACTCTTTTCCTCTAATTAGGTTTAGAGAGGTTTTTAACGATGCACTCAACGTGGGAGCGAGCTTTTAAGCTATTATTATAAAACTTGTTTTGCCGAGCAAAAAAAAACAATCAATGTAAATGTTGGTCAAATAACTTAATTGATTCCATTTATTAGTTTAAGGGATTCATTTGGTTCCAAAAAAAACTTAATACAAGAAATATTTTCTTGTATATTCCCATAACTTCTAAACCTTAAATCATAAATCTAAACCTCTAAACCTTAATTTAATATAATTTGTGAAAGATAAATCACTGTCAGTGCATGAAATATTTTCTCATATATTATATATAATACAAGAAAATATTTCATTAACCTTCATATATTCCCATAACTCCGCTTCCAATACCGAATAAAAACCAATGATTTTGGAGAAACCTACTTACCTACTATCGTCTTCATTATCACTAATAAAAATACAATAAAAGTTTAAGGACTTTGCTTCTTCGTTTCTCTGTTAAGCTGATTGAAATCGAAAAGAACATTGTGACCAGAAACAATGATGGTAGCTTGAAGAACCGAACCGGGCCTGTGAAGGTGCCATACACGTTACTGTATCCTAATACCTCGGATTATAGTAGAGAGGGTGGACTCACTGGGATGGGATTCCCTAACAGTATCTCAATCTAGGTTCTTTGTTGTTTTATGAGAAAACGTAGGTTGCTTCTTTGACAAGCAAGTCTGTCTCTTTGACAAGCATTCAAGAGTGCTTCCAGTTTTGTGAAGATAAAGAAACTCAAAACATTGACTGTGACTACATGAATTTAAGAATACATGAAGAATTAGACAAAATAAATACCTCTGTTCGAATTGTTCGACTAATCAATGATATATAATGGGCAATATTGAATTGAACCAGAAGTGCAATAGGTTGATTTAGCATTCATGATTTGAGAAATAATATATTGTTTATTAATTTTATACATGGCCACCAGATGCCATTAAAGTCAAAAGGCCAAGGTGTATGGCACAATCACAATGGCATATTCTTTGTCGTCCAATGTATAGCATGGCCGGCCATAAATAATTGCAGGCAGACCAAAAAAAAAAGAATTTTCAATGACCTTGACAAATTGCCTCATTGACTTCAATCACTACTGCATAATCCATCTCCACTTCTTCCGTTTTGCTTGTTTTTCATTTCTCTCTAAACCTTGTTTCTCCTAATCCCACCATGGCTTTCATTGGGGAGGCTGCTCTTTCTAAGCTTTTTGATCTGTTGCTTGACAAGTCCATCGATGTTGCTCTCAACTTTGTTGCTGATCACAAGCAAGTCTACGACCAGCTGATGGAGTGGAAATCCATACTGCCCGACATCAAAGCTGTGCTCAACCATGCGGAGGAGAAGCAGATCAAGGACGAGGGCGTGAAGAGTTGGTTGGAAGATCTCCAAGACTTGGCCTACGATGCGGATGACATCTTGGACGAGTTCGCTTATCAAGAGTTACGTCTCAAGCTCCAGAATACTGAAGCTCAAGCCAGACCTACCAAGATACGGAAACTCCTTTCTTCCTGGTTTACTGGCAGCAGTTCCTCTCAATCTTCTTTTCTGTTTAACAATTCCATGATTCCCAAGATACAAGACATCACTGCTAGACTCAACAGTCTGGCTACTCGAAGAAGTAGTTTGGGGTTGAGTGAGATCTTGCCTCAAGCTGCAAGCTCCGATGGAAAGAAATCGGTCAGGCTGCAACCTACTTCCGTGATGGATGGAGCTGTGGAGTATGTTGGTAGAGACGATGAGAAGCGAGAGATGCTTGATTTGCTCAAAACCAATAACTCTGATGGAGTTTGTGTCCTTTCCATTGTTGGCATGGGAGGGATGGGGAAAACAACTCTTGCTCAGCTTGTTTACAATAATCCCAGCATTGAGAAGTCTTTTGATCACCGGGCGTGGGTATGTGTTTCGGATGATTTTGATGCTGTTAAAATAAGCAATTCAATTTTAAAGTATATCGATCCTTCCTCGTCTGATCTGAATGACTTGAGTTTGCTTCAAGTCAAGTTGAAGGAGAAGCTATCCGGGAAAAGATTCTTGCTTGTTTTATATGATATTTGGAATGAGAGTTACGATGACTGGACAATCTTAGGGTCTCCCTTTGGAGCAATGAGCAAGATTATTGTGACTACTCGCCTTCAAAATGTTTCATCTAATGTGGATCCACTGAAAGCTTTTCACTTGGACAAACTATCACAGGAGGATTGTTTGTCCATATTTACTCAGCATGCATTAAGAGCAAGAAATTTCGAAGAACATCTCCAATTTAAACAAGTTGGAGAGAGCATAGTGAGAAGGTGCAACGGCTTACCTTTAGCAGCCAAAGCCATGGGAAGCTTGTTACGCACAACTAAGAATCTTGATGATTGGGAAAGAATAAATGAGAGCGAGATATGGGACTTACCAGAAAATCAATGTGGCATAATTCCTGCACTGCGATTAAGCTACAACTATCTTCCTTCTCATTTGAAACATTGCTTTGCGTACTGCGCCATATTTCCAAAAGATTACGAGTTCGAAGAAGAAAAGTTGATCTTGTTATGGAGTGCAGAAGGTTTCTTGCAACAAAAAGCTAAAAATCAAATTAGAGATCTTCGAAGTCAATATTTTCAAGACCTAGTGTCAAGGTCATTTTTTCAGATATCTGGTAAAAATAAATCTAGATTTGTCATGCATGACCTTATCAACGATCTGGCTCAATTAGTCGCAGGAGATATATGTTGCAGACTGGAGGACGATAAGCAACAGATGTTTTCACATCGTTCTCGTCATTCGTCTTATATTGCCAGCTGCTATGACACAGTGAAGAAGTTTGGAGCATTTGATCAAGCAAATTCTCTGCGTACTTTTCTACAGTTAAAGAAATATCAATGGTGGCAGTCTTGTTATTTGACTAATGTTGTCTTGGTTGAACTATTGCCGAGACTTGGCTATTTAAGGGCTCTTTCTTTGTGTGGATATTGGATCACTGAGTTGCCTGACTTTTTGGAAAATTTGAAACATCTACGCTACTTGAATCTTTCCCATACTCAAATCAAATGCTTACCGGATTCTTTATGTACCCTCTACTATTTGGAAACTTTACTATTAAAGGGGTGTTCCAAGCTTCAAAGATTACCTTCGGAGATGGAAAATCTTGTTAATTTGCATTATCTTGATATTAGAGGTGCAGACTCAATAGAAAAGAGGCCTTTAGGAATTGGTAATCTGATCAATCTTCGAAGGTTATCCGATTTTGTTATAGGTGAAGGCGATGGACATCAAATTGGAGAATTGAAGAGCTTGTCAAACGTCAGAGGTGATTTTTGTCTTTCGGGGTTAGAGAATGTTAACGGTCAAGAAGCAAAGGAAGCCAGGTTGAATGAGAAATCGGGGATAAATACTTTGATACTACAATGGAGTGGAGACTTGGAGAAGCCTACAAGGAAGAAAGAAGTTGAAGAACAAGTGTTGGACTCTCTTCATCCTCCGAAAAAGCTTGAGCAACTGGTCATTGAGAATTTCTGTGGTGCAAAATTCTGCACATGGATAGTAGATTCTTCCTTCAAGAAGTTGTCATCTTTGAAGCTACTCGGTTGTAAAAACTGCAAATCAGTACCACTGATCGGAAGGTTGCCATTGTTAAAAGGTCTTTCAATTGGTGGTATGGATGAGGTGCACAAGATTGGTATCGAGTTCTTTGGAGAAGATCAATCAATTGCATTTGCATCTTTAGAGACTTTGTCATTTGAGAGTCTACCAAACTGGGAGCAGTGGGACGCTTGTGAAGGTGATGAGCAAGTTTCAAAGTTTCCCAGCCTTTGTAAGCTTTCGATCAGACAATGTCCTCACTTGTTGGGAAGGTTGCCGACCCGTCTTCAATCCTTGCAGAGACTTGAAATCAAAGAGTGCAGCAGATTGGTAGTTTCAATTTCAAGTTTTCCATCGCTGCGTGAATTAAGAGTGGATGGGTGTGAAGAATTGGTGGATGAATGCTCATCTTCGCCGGTGGAGGTTGCCTCTTTGCAGAGTGTGTCTCTTTCAAGCATTTCAAAGTTTAGTATTGCAGCAGAGAGGAGACTGTTGAGGTTTGCAAACTCCAAAGATTTTGAAATGAAAGATTTCAATAAACTACCAGAAGTGTTGCATGCTTTCACATTCCTCACAAGAATGGTAGTAGAAAGCTTTCCGGGTTTGGTTTGTTTTGCGGAGAGTAACTTCCCCCCTGCTCTCAAAGAACTGAGGATTTATAAGTGTGATGAATTGCAGTATTTGTTTGATGAGAGTATGAGTAGTAAAACCTGTCTTCTTGAGCACTTGGAGATCGAAAGCTGTTCATCTCTAATAAGGTTATCATCAAGGGGTGATATATACAATCGGCTTCAACATCTCGAAATTGATAGCTGCCCAAAGTTGAGGAGCTTGTTCTTAAATTCCAAGTTACCCGTAATGCTTAAAAAGCTAGATATTCGGTTTTGTCCTGCGTTGGAATGCATAGCCCAAGACTTCCATGAAACCAGTGATCTCGAAGTTATTCGAATTTGGGCTGCTGTAAAAATGAAATGTTTACCGCGGGGATTAGACATGCTCAGCCAACTCCAGCAGATCAATTTAGAGGGTTGTTCAAATCTGGTGGTTTGTTTTGATGAAATTGGGATGCCCACCACAAATCTCAGATTTTTTGAGATTTCAGGTTGTGAAAATATAAGATCCCTTCCAAAGTGCATCAACAACTTCACCTCGCTTCAGAGATTAGTAGTGTACAACTGTGGGGCTAACATATCCTTTCCAGAAGAGGGTTTCCCTACCAATCTCACATCACTTCGAATCTGGAAGGCACCCAGAATTTATAGCTCACTTGTTGAATGGGGATTCCATAGACTTAACTCTCTTCAAGATCTTTATATCAACGCCGAAGGATGCTTAAATGTGGTGTCGTTTCCAGAAGAAAGGATAGAGATGACGCTGCCTCCTTCTCTCACCTCCATCTGGATTTCAGATTTCAAGAACCTGGAATTCATGTGCTCCAAGGGCTTTCAACATCTAACCTCTCTTCAATGCTTGACGATCAGCAGCTGTCCTAAGCTCACATCTCTTCCGGAAAAAGACATGCTTCTCTCGCTTGGGCGTCTAAGTATCTACTCATGTCCGTTGCTAGAAGAAGAGTGCAGAAGAGTTAAAGGACGAGAATGGTCCAAGATTTCCCACATACCTCATGTTCAAATTGATGGTAAGGATTTCATCCCCAGGGGAGGAGATTGAAATCAAAGCTGCTATATCTGATTTTGATTTCTCCACAAGCAGTCTCAAACCACAGGTATGAAACCATTCTAGACATTGAACAATTTTATATCAAGGTTTCAAACCACAGGTATGAAACCATGTTCAAATTGATGGTAGGATGTTCAATGTTCATGACCGGTAATCCTTTCATTTCTGATTCTGTTTTAATTTTCCAAATACAGGGTATTTTATCATGATGCAATCTTGTATTCGACATTTTGAGATTAAAATCATGATGCTGACGTGGTATGTATTGTGTCCAGATATTTCCCAGAATGTGTATAGCTGAACATCATTCACAACCTTTGCTCTTGAGTTAGCAATTAAAGATGACAAGGTTGTTGGCTGTTAATGTTCGTGGACTAACAATATCGTCTCTAAAGTTTGAACTCGTGTGTGATGTGCCTTACCAATGCACCCAACAATGGTCGGTTGGATTTAGGATTTTAATTTTGTTATAGCATTGGGTATTTTATCATGCGAGTTTGTCCATACTCCATTGTAACCTTCATTACTTGATAGTGAGTTCTTTTGTTATGCCCGTGGATGTAGGGAATGTCCCAAACCACGTATATCCTTGTCTTCTCTTTTTATACCTTCTTTTCTTATTTTAATCAATTAATTTATAGGTTAAATTTTGATACGCAAGTTGTCTAAAAAAAATTATACAACATTTTATATTTAAGCTATAAAACTTAAAACATAAATCTTTAGCTCTAACACCATAAACCTTAAACATTAATTCATAAATCCTAAACTTTAAATTCTAACCGAGAACTTTAAATTCTACCACATACAACCTAAACTTCTAACTCTTAAATCGCAACCTAAATCTCGAAACCCAAAATTTGAAAGGCTTGTGTAAACTTACACAAACTTGTGTATCAAAATATTTTCCTTAATCTATACACTTGTTAATATAAACCTTGATGTAATATAAAAATGGGTAATGTTCACAAATTGTCACTAAACTTTAATCAATTATTCAATTTGGTAATTATACTTTCAATTGCTTCAATGTTACCATTAAACTTTCTGTTTTGTTCCAATTTTACCACTGAACCGTTAAATGCCATTAAAAAGGTGACATGGCTGTTAAAATATTTTGTATAATAATATATTCAGTCCTCCACTTAATTGATTCAATTTATTAGTTGTAAAAATTCTTAAAAATTTATCGGTTAGTAGCTTAACTAAGTGGGAAAAAATGTTAAGAAGTTAATTGATTTTTGTTATTCAAAAGTTTAAAAACTTCTTACTCTATTAAGCCGATACTGTTTAATGCGTTTGTGATGAGTACGTCTGTTTTGCTTGTTTAGGAGGTCAAGTATTTTTTTCTAGGTGCTGATGATGTTAGGTGTTTTGCTCTTTGGGTGTCTAATTGTTAGGTAAACAACAGTAGAGGTAGGGGTGTGTAAAAAAATTTAATCCGATTGATCTGATCCGTTTATTCGATTTGAAATTTTGTATATCTGATTCGTTTTTTTATTTTTTAGATAATTCGGATTGAATATCTGAAAATTTCGGATCGGATACGAATAGTGATTTTGTATTCAGATCGAATGTCCGAAAATTTTATTTTTTTATAGATATGAATCTTGTTATATTCGATACTTTTACTTGTTATATATGAAAAATTGAATTTTTTATGGATACAAATCTTGTTATACTTAATAATTTGTTAATTTTTATATTCGAAAACTTAAAATGTTCATGGATAAGACCGCCAAATTCAAAAAATAATTAAATTAACTCATAATTTCGAATATTAGGATATCCGGAATCTAATCCAAAATTTCGGATATCCAAAAATCGAGTATCCGATGGATCACTAAAATACCTACCTAAAAATTTCAGATATCCGAAATTTCGTATCGGATCGAATCAGATATTCAAAATGCACACTCCTAAGTAGAGGGACCAAATCCAAGCCCAACACTATATTTTCCATGAGATTTTGTATATTACACGCACGTTTGTGTATGTATATGTAACCCCTAGACCGGCTTATGCGGAATGACCATGTCTAGCAAGGCACATCACAATTAAATCTCAAGTGGAAAACCTGTTGGCAAATTAAGTATTTCGACAGCATAACGGTAGGACTCGGTGAAAACTATCAAGTTAAATAAACATGTTTAGTACATCAAGTAGTATTTCCAAAGTCATTCATAACAAAGACTCATAAAATAATGTAGGCAACCATGGCCACATAAGTAAACCCATCATAGGATGGTTACAAAATAAGTATCAATTAGCGTATCAAAATATTTCTAGTTTAATACCATACATATCAAAATATAGGCACATGTCACCCTGAAAGTACAAACAGTGGATAGAAACATTATATTAAAAAAGAATATCAAATGTGTCAATCCTCTAAGTGTCAGCTACGAGTGGCCTATCCAAAATATCTAGAAGGGGAAAAAGAATTTGGGGGCATGAGCTAAAAAGCTCAGTGTATTCCAATAGTGCAAGCAAAAACATGTATCACAAACAATGTAGTAAGCATTTCTAATACAAGAGTATAGAATTCAAGTAGCAATACATTTCGGTTCAATTTTCTATCTACCCTCCAACCATATTTTAGTATGTAGTTTCCCCAAAACTGCGTAAAAAGGTGTTAACCCGTGTCCATTGGGCATAGGTGCCAACCTAAGGAAATACCTTAGGAACGGTACGGTAGGAATTACCCTAGCCGAAGCATAGGAACCTGTAACGGTAAGAAATTACCAGCTAGATTAGAGCTGAACCTGCGGTCACTTCATATTCTATCACAAGTACCCCAATAAATCCTATGTAGTAGTTTGATAATTAATAATAATTGTAATGTCGGTAAATATAAAATAGGCATTTATTTTCAATAAAACGGTAACCAGAGAGCATACTGTTCAATTAAAACTAAGACGTATCATACATACAATATAATCATGCTTATTTTAAAAAATTATATCATAATCATGCGAAAATACCTTATCAATCATGAGCATATGTTCATTTTAATAACATATATTCGCCATGTAAAACAATATTTAAACAGTTATGTAGCACACAAGGAACACACCTCAAAAGATCAGATCGATCGGTCGGAAGATCTACCGAGCATCGGGATCACGCTCCGCTACGGTACTGGAACCTAAATAGACAAGGATTACAGTTACTAACAGATTTACATCTTGATCAAAATAAAGTACTAAGTTATAAGGTCGTACGAGTGACGATAGGATCACAAGACAGTACTGATCGGGATGAGCTGGGCTGAGTGTAGGCACAATTGGGAGATTCACAAGTACCTTTAAATCAAAAGATCAATGTCAGTCCTTAATTCATCAATTTCTCTTAAATAACACAACTTAATACTTATGCATGTTCGAGTTCAAAGTCCAATTCGGGGGCTTTCGGGTTAGAATTTCGCGAAACGAGCTTCAAAATCGAACTCAGGACGTCGAAAAACATAAAATAGAGCCTTTTAAAAAAAGTTGACATTTTGGTCAAAAAGTCAATGCTGACGTCACTGGCCAAGGTCAACACTGACGTCAGCGTGATGACATTAGCATGCTGACGTCACTAGTCAACATGGTCAACGGGTCGGGTCGGTCAACGGGTTGGGTCGGTTATTGGGCTTGATTTACCACTGGGCTTGGGCTGGTTTGCTTGGATCGGTTCGGTTGGCTCGGTCTAGGTCAGGCCGGGTCTGAGCCGGCCGATTCAACAGCCACCGTCCAAGGCTGCCGAAAATCGCCTCGGACGGCGCGTTAGGCTCACGCGCGACCTAAAGTGGCCGAAAAAACTTCTGATCACGTCGTTGTCATCCACTTTTCGATTAAAGCTCAAATAACTCAATATTTAAGTCGAAATATTCACCGATCTTATAGAATCGGAAGAAATATGATCGAGTTAACGTGGCTCCGGCGACGATCAATACGGTGGCCGTTTGACGCTTGGATGTACGGGTTCTCTCGGTTCGGCCCCTGAGGACGACGGTGACCACCGGTTCGAGCCATGACACCGAACGGTGATGGAAAAATTCAAAAACCAAACTGCGAACTATGTCGAAGCTTCGAACAGAATTTTACGATGAACGTTAGCTGATTTGCGCGAGTGGACTTAGGGGTTTTGACCGGAACGTCGCGACGGTTCACCTGGCAACGGCGGTGCAAGACACGGCGCGACAGTGGAGGTGAACGGACGGCGGTCGGTTAGTGGTTTAAGGAAATAAAATGAAGATATGGCGATAAAGGGGTGGGGTTTTTTTGAAAACTTTTTGGAAAGGGCAGAGCCTAATTAATTCACAATAAAGGGGTAGGTAGGATATTTTAGATTTATTATTATTTTATTTCGAAAAAGAAACAATGATTTAAAATAAATCAAAGGGAGCTTATAACTAAGAACTTACTTAGCTCAATTAGCTGGTCATCTGGCTAAACAAGTCAAGGTTGTGGATTCAATTCTTTCAACTCTTATCTCTCTTTTTATTTTCGTTTTTTATTATTTTTCATTTTTAAGGGTGTTACGGTATATATATAATATATATAGGGTTTTATTTTGATGCACAAGCTGTGTAAATTTTTTTTACACAACCCTTTTATAAAATTTAAAATCTAAATCACAAACTCTAGCAACCTAAACCCTAAGCCCTAAACCATAAACTCTAAATTCTAACCATAAACCTTAAATTATATACCCTACATACTAAACCCCTAAACCCTAACATAAAACACTAAACCCTAAACCCTAAAATTAAAGGGCTTGTGTAAACTAAAGTTTACACAGCTTGTGCATCAAAGTATTTTCCATATATATATGTTGTATTTTATGTTTTCTTAATAGTTCTTTTCGAGACGTAATCATTCTTTCTAATAATATTATTTTTTATATACTTTACTCAAAATTATTCTCTCTGGCCCCATGCTAATTGGTCCATGTGATAAATTTAAAAAAAAAAGGTATATATCATATATGTATATTTAAGATTTGTATATTTATTTCATTGTTAATGTAAAATTTTATGCATTATCCGTAAATTGTATGATGATACCCCAAAAAAATTTAAAATATTTTATTTTTAGCTACATGTCTTCGTCTAATCAATTAATAACGTATGCAATCATACGCTTTTGATACATCAAATATTTAATAATTTAATTAATTATCTAGTAATTATATCTGTAATTCATATATTACATATAGTCATCCATGGGCCAAGCAAGATCACTGTGGATTACAAAAATATTTGACTCCCAAACCCAGATTTCAACCCGAGCAAAAACTTTTTTCAATGTTTATGTAATAAAAATATTAAAACATATTTTATATTATTTATAGGGAAAACTACACGACTGACCACCAAACAAATTGGTGATACCTATTTGAAGCACCGAACTATAAAAAACGTCAATCACACCACTAAACTTATAAAATTAACCTATTTTGACCACCGTCGTTAAAAACCTAACGATGGAGTGACGGAACTGCCACGTGGCAATTGATGGGTATATTTAAAAATTACACATTTGGTCCCTGTTATTTACACATTCTTTCAATTTAGTCATAATTTTAAATTAATAAAATAATAAATTATTTAATTAAGTGGTGACACATGTCAAGACCTCATTGGAGGATTTTAATTATTTATATTTAATTTTATTAATTTATTTTCCCCCTCCAATCAGGCGGTGACACGTGTCACCACCAATTTAGAGGAGAAAAATAAACTTTACTCCATCTACACTAAGGTGGATTCGAACCTAGGTCTCCCAAGGAAAAAGCCCATGGCTTTGCCACTGCACCAAGCACAACTTTGTGTTATAATTCTCCAGATATAATATATATCTCTTATTAGTTTCTACATTTATAAGCCAAAAGCTCAAACCCTAAACATTAATTTCACATATATAAACCCTAAACTATAACCCTAAATATTTCAAATTAATTTCACGCTAAATATTTCAAATTAAACTACAAACCCTAAAATTTTCAAATTAATTCCACGCTAAATATTTTAAATTAAACCTTAAACCTCAAACCCTATAAATTTCAAATTAATTTCACGCTAAATATTTCAAATTAAGCCTTAAACCCTAAACCCTAACTATTTCAAATTAATTTCACGCTAAATAATTCAAATTAAACCCTAAAAAATTCAAATTAATTACACACTGGCTATTTTAATTTAAACCCTAAACCCTAAATATTTCAAATTAATTACACGCTAATTTAAAATATTTAGCGTGAAATTAATTTGAAATATTTAGGGTTTAGGGTTTAAATTAAAATATCTAGCATGTAATTAATTTGAAATTTTTAGGGTTTAAGGTTTAGGGTTTAGGATTTAGGGTTTAATTTGAATTATTTAGTGTGAAATTAATTTGAAATATTTATGGTTTAGGCTTTAAGGCTTAATTTGAAATATTTAGCATGAAATTAATTTGAAATTTTTAGGGTTTGAAGTTTAGGGTTTAATTTAAAATATTAAGCGTGGAATTAATTTGAAATTTTTAGGGTTTGAGGTTTAATTTGAAATATTTAGCGTGAAATTAATTTGAAATATTTAGGGTTATAGTTTAGGGTTTAGGATTTATATATGTGAAATTAATGTTTAGGGTTTGAGCTTTTGGCTTATAAATGTAGACTTATAGCACAATGTTGTGCTTGGTGTTGTGGCAAAGCCATGAGCTTTACCCTTGGGAGACCCAGGTTCAAATCCACCATAGTTGTAACCCCCTCGTCCCGGTCTGGCTGGATGATCGGTCCGAGTGGGCTACACGGGGAAAACTGAAGCGAAACCCAAAGGGTTCCCCCTCGATTAGCAACCTTATTTTTTTTTTCTTTCATTTTAATCTTGTCTAGAGGATTGTTAAGTCCTAAGTGATCATGACAGCGGAAAACAATCATAAAGGGAAACACAATCGAACCACGGCCATGCATAACAGTCCAATTTTAAACTTACAGGGCAGACCGTATTGGTACCCTAACCAGGGGTATCGGTACGCCCTGACCAGGTCAACCCATGGAGTCAACTCCGGGAAGACCGTATCGATACAGCCCTTGAGCGTATCGATACGCCCTTCTCGGTCAACCCTTCTTGGTCAACGGAGTAGGCCCGTACCGATACTCGTGCACCCCGTATCGGTACGCTCTACTCTCACTCAAAATGCCAAATTCCACTAACTTTGGAGGGTATCTATACCCTTAGGGTATCGGTACGCCAGGCAACATTTGTGGCCTTTGGGCAAGACCGTATCGATACGGCCCTGAGGCGTATCGATACGCCCTACACTGCAAAACCACAATTTCCAACTTAAACGACCCCAACACAACTCTAAATGCGTTTCTCGACTCTCCTAAGCTCATACACACATTTAAACAATCATACATGAGCCATAGGTAACAACCAAACATGTGACAAGCCATCCATACATAGCATTCCAACAAAAGAGCAATTTAGGCAATAATGGCATACATGAAGGCTCAAAAGGCCTTAAAAGGCACAAGTCATCACAAGAGGTTTGCACTCATACACAAGGCAACCTAAACATCTAAGCATGTCATCACACACCAACATTAATCATAGTATCACATGCTTTACAATCCAAAACAAACTCAAAACATTCACATCCAAATGAGTCATACAAGCTCATACAAAAACCCTTGCCACATTGCTAGCTAATACAAAATTGATAACCGTACTTGAGCCACAAAACTTGGAAAGCCCTTCTTGCCTTGCCTCGAGCTAACACCACGCTAATAATCTGCATTGTTGAACATTGAGAGCGTAAGCTAATAGCTTAGTGAGGGTGCTCTAAAACGAATAACATCAACAATGCAGGGTTCAAGCATGTAAATCCTAATCTCACATACAACCTACAATGGCATATAAACAAGTAGACCTAGCTAGTCTTTCAAGTGACATAATATGGCTTCTCAATCCTACCAAGCTCAATCATCAATATCAACATCATGTAACAATACCATATACCACAATCATATATCACAATACATGAACAAGTTTAATTGGCCACTTTAAATTACCCCGATTGTGCGGATTAAACCTCGACAACACTTTACCTCGGTGGAATTACACTCATCACCGGACCTTGCATGTGCGGGATTCCACTCATCGCCACATGCCCTACGGATGGGATTCCACTCATCATCCCGTAGAAATAAATAAAAGCTTCCAGTGGAATATTACGTCACCGTACTCCTCCTTGATGACTTAACGCCATCAAGGCCACGTACGTTTTGACTCAATTTGTGTGCACACTAATCCTAATGATCGATCATTTACAACCGGTAATTATTTAGTGCCAATTTTCATTATCTCATTACATATCATCAACCACAACTCATGCTCATCACATATATATACATATCATGATATACATGCACAATCAACCACAATCACACGAGCATAGCTAAATAAGCACAATAGCATTTATGAATATCAATGGCTAAATTAACAACTAGAATTAACTAGAAGTGGCATACCAAGCACATTTTGCACACATACACACACTACACATACTCGAACCAAACTTTAAAACAAGTTTGAAACCACTCACCGCCCTTCCTTAGCAAATCGAAACAATCCTCCTACGAACCCGAATTCGGTCCCAAAGCTTCTTCGACGATCCCTCTTGCTTCTAGCCAAACAAAACACACTTATTAAAACAATTCAATGATAAAACCCAATCATCAACTCACTCTACAAACACAAGCCAATTTCCACAAATTCTCAATCCACATAATCACCCAAAATACCAATTTTCGTGCTCCCCAATAGCCTTGCTAAAAACTCTACTTTCCAACACCCAAATGACTCTCAAGTGATCCCAAAACATCCTCCTAACATAGGTAGACCAACAACCCTTCAATTTCAACCTTAAACCTCCCAATAACCCAAGTTTTGACACCTTCAAATTTGCCCTAAGACCCTACTACGAATTTTCATCAAAATTCAACCAATTTAACATATAATGTGTATTTTATCATGAGTAAACAAAACCCCAACTCAATTTATCAAAACCAAATGAAAAACCCCTTAAAAATCCAAACTTTGAAACAAACCCTAATTTTCAAAACTCCATAACTTTGAAATCTAAGACCATAAGTAGATAGAGGATAAAGAGGAGAGTAAGAAAACATGTTTACCTCTTAAAATAGTGTTGAAATCAAGTTGCAAATCAATGGAATAGTAACTTGAATATTAGAGAGAGTTTGGGGAAGGGGGAGGTGTTTTCACGTGGGGTTGTGGGAATAAAGGGGGAGAAGATGACAACTTTAAAAGTTGTCTTCCTTTTTTAAAACTTTTGGGTAAAATCGCAATGTAGGTCCCTCCTCTCTTATTAAAGTTCAATTACATCACAAATTTGGTTGACTTGTTTTAATTTAAATTTTATTGACTCGAACTATAAACCCGGTTAACTCCAAGGCCCAAAACACGGGTGTTACAACTCTCTCCCACTTAAGGAATTTCGTCCCCGAAATTACCTGACTGAAAGAGATATGGAAACTGCTTTTCCATATCCTCCTTCCTCTCCCAAGTGGCCTCGTCCACACCTTTACTAACTCAATCGATCTACCCCTCAACACCTTACTGTCAGAAGCTAAGATCTCCATTGGTTCTTCCTCGTAAGTCAAATCCGGATTCAATTCAATTTCTTCTACGGGCATAACATGGGATGGATCGGACCTATACTTACGAAGCATCGAAACATGGAACACATCATGTATCTTCTCAAGCTCGGATGGCAAACGCAACCGATAAGCAACCGGACCAACCCTCTTCACAATCTCATACGACCCTATATACCTCGGACTCAACTTTCCCTTTCGGCCAAATCTCATCACTTTCTTCTACGGAGACACCTTCAAGAATACCTTCTCACCCACTGAGAACTCTACTTCCTTCCTCTTCAAATCGACATAGGACTTCTGCCTATCCGAAGCCGCTTTCAAACGATCACAAATAAATTTTACCTTGTCGGTTGTCCCCTTGAGCAAATTCGGCATAGGTAACAATTTATGTCCCACTTCGGCCCAACAAACTGGAGTTCTACACTTTCAGCCATACAAGGCCTCATACGGAGCCATCTGAATGCTCGACTGAAAGCTGTTATTGTACGCAAACTCTACTATAGGCAAATGCTTCTCCCAAGTACCCTGAAAGTCAATGATACAACAACGCAACATATCCTCTAAGATCTGGATAACTCTCTCTGACTGACCATCTGACTGAGGATGATAAGAAGTGCTGAAGTTCAAACGGGTACCCAAAGCTGTATGCAGACACTCCCAAAATCTAGAAGTAAACCGCGAATCTCTATCTGATACAATGGACTTCGGCACACCATACAGTCTAACAATCTCCCCAATATACAAATCGGCCAATCTATCTAAGGTGTAAGTAGTATTGACTGCCAAGAAGTGAGCACACTTCGTAAAACGATCCACTATCACCCAAACTGAGTTCTTCTTCGTAGGAGTCAAAGGCAAACCCGAAACAAAATCCATGGTGATGTTCTCCCACTTCTATTCCGGAATCCTCAACGGCTGTAACAAACCTGAGGGAACCTGATGTTCCGCCTTCACTCTCTGACACACTAAGCACTTACTCACAAAGTCGGCTACATCTCTCTTCAAGCCAACCCAATAGTACTCATTCTTCAAATCACGGTACATCTTCGTACTTCCAGGATGCATAGCAAACGGACTACTGTGGGCTTCAGTCAAGATCGTACGTCTCAAGCCACTGTCCTCTGGCACAACTATTCTATCTTTGAAACACAAAACCCCATCAGTACTGAAACTGTAGTCTGAAGATCTACCTTCGGCTATATCTTGCACGTGAGGTGCCAAAGATCTATCTAAGAGCTGTTTCTCTCTAATCAACTGACCTAGAGTAGGTCTAACCTGAAGCTCGGCTATCAAGCCACCATCTCCGGACAAACTCAATCTAGCAAACATAGCTCTCAAGTCCACGGCCATCTTCCTACTCAATGCATCGGCCACTACATTGGCCTTACCCGGATGGTACTCAATAGTAAGATCATAGTCTTTTAGCAGCTTTAACCACCTACGCTGTCTGAGATTCAAAGCTCGCTGAGTCATAATGTATTTCAAACTCTTGTGGTCGGTGTACACTGTGCATCTCTCACCGTACAAGTAGTGGCTCCAAATCTTTAGAGCAAACACAACTGCAGCTAACTCTATGTCATGGGTCGGATAGTTGCGCTCATGGGTCTTCAATTGTCTTGAGGCATAAGCCACTACTCTCTTGTTTTGCATAAGAACACATCCTAACCCTACATACGAAGCATCACTATAAACTACATAGTCCTTCCCGGACTCGGGCTGGATCAAGATCGGAGCTTGGGTCAAAGCTTCTTTCAACTTCTCAAAGGCTCTCTGTCTTGCATCTGTCCACTCAAACTGAACACTCTTCTGAAGTAACTGTGTTAATGAAGCGGCTAACTTAGAGAAACCCTCTACAAATCTCCTATAGTATCCGGCTAAGCCTAGGAAGCTACGTACCTCTGTCACCGACTTCAGTTGCTTCCACTCAACAATGGCTTCAATCTTCTTCGGATCAACTCTAATCCCAACGGCTGACACTACATGTCCTAAGAAGACTACCTCACGGATCCAGAACTCACACTTGCTGAGCTTCGCATACAACTGATGATCTAGCAAAGTCTTCAAAACAAGTCTCAAGTGTCGGTCATGGTTTTCTTCAGTTCGCGAGTACACCAAAATGTCATCAATAAACACAACTACGAACTGATCTAGATACTGATGAAAAATCCTATTCATCATGTCCATGAAAGCAGCCGATGCATTAGTCAACCCAAATGGCATGACTAAAAACTCATAATGACCATATCTAGTCCTAAAGGTCGTCTTCGGTACATCAACCTCTCTTACCTTTAGCTGATAATAACCCGATCTCAAATCAATCTTCGAAAAGACCGATGCTCCCCTCAACTGATCAAACAAGTCATCAATTCTAGGCAACAGATATTTGTTCTTCTCTGTCAACTGATTTAACTGCCTGTAATCTATACACAATCCCATGCTTCCATCTTTCTTCTTCACAAACAAAACTAGTGCACCCCAAGGTGAAGAACTAGGTCGGATAAAACCTCTATCTGTCAATTCTTGCAACTGAGTCTTCAACTCTTTCAATTCTTTCGGTGCCATACGATACGGAGCAATCGAAACAGGAGCCGAATCAGAATAAGTCTCAATGCTGAACTCTACCTCTCTGTCCGGTGGTAACCCTGGCAATTCTTCCGAAAACACACTAGGAAAGTCACATACTGTCCGGATGTCCTGAGGTCTAACCTCACTCATGTTAGGGTTCATCACATACGCTAGGTATGCTTCGCACCCCAACTCAACTAATCTCTTAGCCTCTAACACTGAAACCACATTGGATAAGAACTTCACATTCTCACCCACCACAACAATCTCATAGTCATCTGCGAGCCTCAAAGAAATCCGCTTAGTTTCGAAATCTATCCTAGCTCTATGCTCCGTGAGCCAATTCATACCCAGAATCACATCGAAACCATAGAAAGGAAGTTCCATCATATCCACTGGAAACACATGCCCCTGAACCATCAACGGACACATTCGATACATCTTTCTAACTACTACCGTGTCCCCAAAGGAACTAGTAACACTAACTCCTACCTCCTACCTCTAACATCTCACAAGGCAAATTCAAAGACTGTGCATGCTCACTCAATATGTAGGAATGTGTAGACCCAGAGTAAATCAAAGAAAGCAAACCCAAAGACTGTATCGAGAAGTTACCTGCGATCACATCGGTGTCATGCTGCTCCCCGCGCTGAGCGTAAACCCTGGCTTGTCCTCCGCCCTCCGGCTGGACTGCAACTACATGAGCTAAATTTCTCTGACCGTCGTTCCTCGGCTGGAAATTACCTCTACCGCGCCCGCGGCCTCTCTGAAAGTCATTGGCTCTAGCTAGAGTCTGTCCCACCTGATGTGGACAGTCACGTCTAATGTGGTCTCTAGCACCACAATTCCAACAAGAATGAAAATTTCCCCAACACTCTTCAGTGTGGTTCCTCCCGCAAGTAGCACATGTAGGCAACTTCCCACCAGCTCCCTGGCCCTGGTGGCCACTACCGTAGTTACCGCCACCACGCCTATGATCATAATGATGTCTGTTGTCCCGATGCCTCTTGGCATTACCTCTATCAAAGTTACTGGACCTCTTACCTGAACTGGATCCACCTGACCGCCTGGTCAAACTCAAACTGTGCTCCAAGTCCTTGGCCCTCGAGACCAAGACATCAAAATCAGTGTAGTCTGAAGCTAGGGTATATGTCTTGATTTCTTCATTCAGTCCATAACGGAAGCGGTTACAACGCTCCACCTCAGTGGGTAAAAGCTCAGGTGCATACTGACTCAATCTGACAAATCGGATCTCATAATCGGTCACGGACATACTCCCCTGAAGCAAAGCCATAAACTCTCTCTTCCTCTCATCGAGGTATCGCGGACCCAAATACTTCTTCCGGAATGCTGTCTCAAAGAACTCCCAGGAAATCTCGGCCTCATCCATACCCGAAGTAACGGTGACCCACCAGGTGTAGGCATCACCTTGAAGCAAGGACTCAACACATCCCAACTTGCACTCACCGGTACATCCCATCTGAGCAAGGATACGGACAGTCTTCTCAAACCATAACTCTGACCTCTCCGGAGTAGCACCTCTGAACTCTTCGTTCCCAAGGCCCCGAAGTCTCTCTAAAGGTAGACCAGTGCCCTCGCCCTGATGGTGTGCTGCCTGACCTCCAGCTACCGCAGCCTGAAATGCCCCGGCTATCGCCTGAACCAACAGAGCTAAGTCAATCCCAGCCGGTCCTTGGCCACCTTGGCCTCCTTGTGGTCCCTCTCCTTCGGCCCCGGCCTCACCTCCCGCTCCCGGTGGAGGAGGTGGTGGTGGTGGAGGAGCTCCAACTCCCACCACAGGCTCTCCCACTTGAGCCTCAACCCTAACTACTAGCTCTACTCTTGGAGCCTCTGCTCGTGGTTCCGGTCGAACCATCTTAGGCCTCCCATGTGGTCTCATGCTACAGCTAGGAAGGTATAAACTACAACAAGAAACAGATAAGGATTACGTTAGTCAAAGCAAGGGTCCAATAGTGCTCAAGTACTCCTTTTTCCAAAAATCTTTTTAAATTAAGTAATAGTAGCAATGGGCACACACTCTACACCAGACACCACAATTCATGCATTCAAAACATCATACGATCAATCAAGTATCAAGAATTCATGGCAAAACATGCATCGAACAACACAATCAGTTAACACATTAAGCTTACCTCACTTACCTGCCCGAGGTCTCGGTAACCTCAGGCTCTGATACCAACAAATGTAACCCCCTCGTCCCGGTCTGGCCGGATGACCGGTCCGAGTGGGCCACACAGGGAAAACCGAAGCGAAACCCAAAGGGTTCCCCCTTGGTTAGCAACCCTATTTTTTTTCTTTCATTTTAATCTTGTCTAGAGGATATTTAAGTCCTAAGTGATCATGACAGCGGAAAACAATCATAAAGGGAAACACAATCGAACCACGACCATGCATAACAGTCCACTATTAAACTTACAGGGCAGACCGTATCGGTACCCTAACCAGGGGTATCGATATGCCCTGACCAGGTCAACCCAGGGAGTCAACTCCGGGAAGACCGTATCGATACAGCCCTTGAGCGTATCGATACGCCCTTCTCGGTCAACCCTTCTTGGTCAACGGAGTAGGCCCGTACCGATACTCGTGCACCCCGTATCGGTACGCTCTACTCTCACTCAAAATGCCAAATTCCAGTAACTTTGGAGGGTATCGATACCCTTAGGGTATCGGTACGCCATGCAACATTTGTGGCCTTTGGGCAAGACCGTATCGATACGGCCCTGAGGCGTATCGATACGCCCTGCACTGCAAAACCACAATTTCCAACTTAAACGACCCCAACACAACTCTAAATGCGTTTCTCGACTCTCCTAAGCACATACACACATTTAAACAATCATACATGAGCCATAGGTAACAACCAAACATGTGACAAGCCATCCATACATAGCATTCCAACAAAAGAGCAATTTAGGCAATAATGGCATACATGAAGGCTCAAAAGGCCTTAAAAGGCACAAGTCATCACAAGAGGTTTGCACTCATACACAAGGCAACCTAAACATCTAAGCATGTCATCACACACCAACATTCATCATAGTATCACATGCTTTACAATCCAAAACAAACTCAAAACATCCACATCCAAATGAGTCATACAAGCTCATACAAAAACCCTTGCCACATTGCTAGCTAATACAAAATTGATAACCGTACTTGAGCCACAAAACTTGGAAAGCCCTTCTTGCCTTGCCTCGAGCTAACACCACGCTAATGATATGCATTGTTGAACATTGAGAGTGTAAGCTAATAGCTTAGTGAGGGTGCTCTAAAACGAATAACATCAACAATGCAGGGTTCAAGCATGTAAATCCTAATCTCACATACAACCTACAATGGCATATAAACAAGTAAACCTAGCTAGTCTTTCAAATGGCATAATATGGCTTCTCAATCCTACCAAGCTCAATCATCAATATCAACATCATGTAACAATACCATATACCACAATCATATATCACAATACATGAACAAGTTTAATTGGCCACTTTAAATTACCCCGATTGTGCGGATTAAACCTCGACAACACTTTACCTCGGTGGGATTACACTCATCACCGGACCTTGCATGTGCGGGATTCCACTCATCGCCACATGCCCTATGGATGTGATTCCACTCATCATCCCGTAGAAATAAATAAAAGCTTCTTGTGGAATATTACGTCACCGTACTCCTCCTTGATGACTTAACGCCATCAAGGCCACGTACGTTTTGACTCAATTTGTGTGCACACTAATCCTAGTGATCGATCATTTACAACCGGTAATTATTTAGTGCCAATTTTCATTATCTCATTACATATCATCAACCACAACTCATGCTCATCACATATATATATATACATATCATGATATACATGCACAATCAACCACAATCACACGAGCATAGCTAAATAAGCACAATAGCATTTATGAATATCAATGGCTAAATTAACAACTATAATTAACTAGAAGTGGCCTACCAAGCACACTTTGCACACACACACTACACATACTCGAACCAAACTTTAAAACAAGTTTGAAACCACTCACCGCCCTTCCTTAGCAAATCGAAACAATCCTCCTACGAACCCGGATTCGGTCCCAAAGCTTCTTCGACGATCCCTCTTGCTTCTAGCCAAACAAAACACACTTATTACACCACAATTCAATGCTAAAACCCAATCATCAACTCACTCTACAAACACAAGCCAATTTCCACAAATTCTCAATCCACATAATCACTCAAAATACCAATTTTCGCGCTCCCCAATAGCCTTGCTGAAAACTCTACTTTCCAACACCCAAATGACTCTCAAGTGATCCCAAAACATCCTCCTAACATAGGTAGACCAACAGCCCTTCAATTTCAACCTTAAACCTCCCAATAACCCAAGTTTTGACACCTTCAAATTTGCCCTAAGACCCTACTACGAATTTTCATCAAAATTCAACCAATTTAACATATAATGTGTATTTTATCATGAGTAAACAAAACCCCAACTCAATTTATCAAAAACAGATGAAAAACCCCTTAAAAATCCAAACTTTAAAACAAACCCTAATTTTCAAAACTCCATAACTTTGAAATCTAAGACCATAAGTAGATAGAGGATAAAGAGGAGAGTAAGAAAACATGTTTACCTCTTAAAATGGTGTTGAAATCAAGTTGCAAATCAATGGAATAGTAACTTGAATATTAGATAGAGTTTGGGGAAGGGGGGTGTTTTCACGTGGGGTTGTGGGAATAAAGGGGGAGAAGATGACAACTTTAAAAGTTGTCTTCCTTTTTTAAAACTTTTGGGTAAAATCGCAATGTAGGTCCCTCCTCTCTTATTAAAGTTCAATTACATCACAAATTGGTTGACTTGTTTTAATTTAAATTTTATTGACTCGAACTATAAACCCGGTTAACTCCTAGGCCCAAAACACGGGTGTTACAATAGTGCAGATGGAGATAAGTTTATTTTTCTCCTCTAAATTGGTGGTGACACGTGTCACCACCTGATTGGAGGGGGAAAATAAATTAATAAAATTAAATATAAATAATTAAAATCCTCCAATAAGGTCCTGACACGTGTCACCACTTAATTAAATAATTTATTATTTTATTAATTTAAAATTAAGACTAAATTGAAAGAATGTGTAAATAACAGGGACCAAATGTGTAATTTTTAAATAAACCCATCAATTGCCACGTGGCAGTTCCGTCACTCCACCGTTAGGTTTTTAACGGCGGTGGTCAAAATAGGTTGATTTTATAAGTTCGGTGGTGTGATTGACGTTTTTTATAGTTCGGTGGTTCAAATAGGTATCCCCAATTTGTTTGGTGGTCAGTGGTGTAGTTTTCCCTTATTTATATATATTTATAATTAAATTTTTAAAAACTCATTTTTAATTTAAATTCAGGTCGACCCAATATTAAGAAAAACCATTTGTTTTACTTTGAGTCGAGTTCGATCGAACTTACAGACTTATTTATAGACAGATTTCTCTCTATATGATAGGGCCAAAGATGGATCGAGAGGGGGATTAATGGAGCCATCGCCCCTTGAAAATATAAAATCTTTATAACCTCTAAAATTTTATAAGTTAGCCCTATAGCATAAAATCTTGCATCCGCTTGTCACGGGGCCGTTATCCTCTTCTTAAAAGACATGTTTGACAGGATGTGCAACGCCACTATTTTATATAACCCAAGACGTTCTTTTTCCTTTCCGATATGGAGTTAATAAACCCCGCTTCTTTTCATACGTGATATTCTCCTTCACTCAACCTTGTGACGCTATCGTAATTGGCTAATTGTCACGGTTGTCCACCCTACCTATCCCACTCATAGGGCTTGACATGAAACCGAACAGTTAAAAGGTCACTTTGATACCACTTGTCACGGAGCTATTACCCTATTCCTAAAAGACATGACTATATATACACATGAGTGGCCTATGAGTTATCTGAAATGCTTTAAACTCACCTAAGCCTTTCATTCCTTTTAAGGAAAACCCATCATACCATTCCTCCCCCCTGACATTGTCGGGAACATGCAAACTATCAGATTTTGGGAAAACCATAATCACTCACAAACCCTACTTACATACAACATCTATCCGTATATTCATATCGTGTTTCATATATATTAAAATTTAAGATCTCGATACCTTAACAAACATACCAACATAAGTTAATTCAGTTGCTTGAGTACTCATTAGCATCGGTCCTCAATGAAGTATCGGTATACGAGTAGAAGCTCGAAACCGTGCAATTATATCGTCGCAGAAAATTATCGAATAAAAACTCGAACCCTTTTTTGTGTGGAAGTATGTGAATGATGGGGATTGCCCAGATTTTTTTAATGCAGAATCCTTCATTCACTCACTTTCTCGTATTATTATGTAACTTCTCCTTTCATTTACTCATTTCATCACCTTTGTACTCACTGTCCCAAGGGGTACCAAAAGCTTGCAAGTTCTGTCTGAGGGAAATCTTTCTTTGGTTTCTTCTAAGATATTTTGTGGAAGAGGAATCATTGTAATTATTTTCAAAACCCTTGTGGAGCTGACATCTCAACTTCATTATCATTTCTTTTCACCAACATTGTTGCATGCATGGAGTAAATTTCATCATTCAATAAATATATGAAAATAATGTAATAAATGTAATATTTAGGGTTTTGATATACAGGCAAGTAAAACTCGACTCGACGTGAAAAAACTCGAATTGACTAAAAAAAATTCGAGTTATAAAATGAGATTTTGAATAGCTCAAAATGTTTATTAATTAAATGATCGGTTTTCAAGTTTAAGTCAAGTCCCTCAAAATTTGCTTGATATATGTATATTATATATGAAAAAATATAAAGTATATGTATAACATATGTGGTTATAGAAAGTCGTTAAATAGGAACCAATTAGTACCATAACATTATAAATATTTACAACTAAATATGAATAGTAACTCAAGTAACTCGACTCAATTTTATAAACTCGATCCGACTCGAAAAAATTTCAAATAAAGTTTAAGTTATAAAACAGGACTCGTTAACTCTACTAGCTCATTTTTTTTACTTGAGTCGACTCGATCGAATGTTAACTCCTATGGCCCTATACTTAATAATCTATGTTAGCACCATAAGGGAGTTGTGGTTAAGGTAATCTTGAATAAAATTGTGGGGATTATGGGTTGTGACATTGTAAGTATACACTCATGTGGTGTTGGAACTTGGTTCCAATAATAATAATAATATCTGCAAATTAATAATGCAGAGTATAAGTGAATGTATGGAAAATGACTTGCTCAAAAAGTTGCAGCAAGTCAAATTTTCCCTATTTTACTCTTTGCAACTCTTTTATTCTTGGTTTTCAATGTTACATTTTGTCCACCATCGGTCCAAACAAATTAATAGAAAAAAACAAGTGCCATGCTTTTCCTTTCAACAACATGCTCTAATTGTGGTTCCAATCATGCAGTTTCATATTCTAGCAAATGCCAGTTTTTCCTTAGTATTTTGGTAAGTACGTTTACGTTTCGTTTGTAATCACAAATATCGAAATTCGGGTCTTATTAGTAAAGGGATAAAAATTTTCTGTCTTTTTTGGTGCCCCTACTTATGTGTAAATGATCTTTTTGACTAAATCTGAATTTGAATTGTGTAAATTTTTTAAAAGTAAGTGTTTTCTTCATTCATAAGATTCGTTCTTGACACTGCTTGTCACGCCATAAAATTTGTTAAATCAAAATTAAGATTCATTGTTTTGTCAACTATCAATTATTTGTATAAAAAATAGTATTCTCGATCAATATAATATAAATATAAAATTATCACGTGTATCATGAATGTGATTATATTACTAAATCTTGTATTTAAGGGTGGAAATCGTCTACCTCTTAAATAATGCCTCCACAATAAAATTAGGGGTTTAAGGTTTAAAGTTTAGGGTTAGGGGTTAGGGTTAGTTTATAGAGAATTTAGGGTAGGGTGTATTATTTAGGGTGTAGGATTTGTAATTTAGGGTTAAGGTTCCTAATTTAATTTTTAAATGTTTTTTTAACAGGAAGCATAAATGGGGATGGAAATCATCTGCCCCCAAAGTATGCCCCCATTTGTGCCCCCACTTTAAAATAGTGGGTTTAAGGTTTAGAGTTTGGGATTTAAGGTTGGGGCTTAGGGTTAGGGTGTAGGGAATTAGGGGTAGGGTATATTTTTTAGGATTTAAGGTTTGGGATTTAGGATATGAAAATTAGGGTTATGGGACAAGATTTAATTTTTAAGTATTTTTAGGCAGGGGCATAGAAGGAGGCATGGTTAGGGGGCAGGAGATTTTTACCCCATAAATGGAGGCATGGTTAGGTGGCAGAGGATTTTTACTCTGCATTTAATTTATTAAAATATTAATCATATACAAAGTTATATATATATATATAATAAAACAATTTTACACCCACATATTTTCTTTTGATCTAAGTACTAAGTAGGTCAAGTACTTTAAAAGATGACATCTTGAACCGTTTACTATTTTGTTCTAAAATTTGATTAATCCAACTGCTTTTGTTGTTAAGTACACAGGTAACCTAACAAGTGAAGCATCACACCAAGTGAAAAAAAAAAATTAAAAGATGACAATAACATTCATACAAAATTAAAATAAACAACATATCTCGAACCTAGTCTCGGAATAAGGGAAAGAATTTCGGATACCGAAACCCGAAACCCTTTCAAAGGTGACTGCATTAACCAATCGGATTAAGTCTTAGGTTCAAACAAAGATGCTTATTTCTCAGCTAAAAGATATGCAATATTACATATATATGCAGCACCATTTGCAGGTTGAAGATGATCCAGCTGAATTCCCAGTGAATGAGAGCCGACGAACATGCGAAATCGAGAAGCACACATTGATCGAATTAGGCCTATGAGTACCCCAATCTAAGTTCCAAGTCCAAATCTTCCTTTGAATCACTAACCAGACCAGTCTCCAATTCCAAGTCCAAGGTCACATACTGATGATGATCAGTCTTCTTCTCCATCAATTCGCCATAATCTTCGACCCCGGAAATCGGTTTCACGGTACCCTTCACGACATCGGTCGAATCCGAGGCCAAAGGGTCGATGAGGGTACCGTTGACACGCCATTTTTGTGAAGACAAAGAAGGAAGGGGAGGAAATGTGGAAGAGGAGGAGGAGGAGAAATTAGGGTTAGGGTTAGGGTTAGGGTTAAGATTAAGGTTCAAAAAAGGGGGATGGCCATGGCCATGAAAGTCACTTGGACTTGGAGGTGATTGTCTTAACCTGGCTCTATCTCTCCTATGGACATTCATGTGACCACCCAGAGCTTGAGCCGATCTAAATTCTCTTTTGCAGAAGCTGCAAGTGTAAGATCTCGGTGGCCACGAAAACCCGGCAAGGAAATCGTCTCCGAGACCCGGATTATTACAGCTC
The DNA here is from genome assembly GCA_030270665.1 of Hibiscus trionum. Taxonomy (NCBI): domain Eukaryota; kingdom Viridiplantae; phylum Streptophyta; class Magnoliopsida; order Malvales; family Malvaceae; genus Hibiscus; species Hibiscus trionum. Next base: position 5,523,232 of record BSYR01000044.1, read on the forward strand.
CACGGCGATGAATCCTTAACCTTGTAGCTTGTCCGGTTGTTCTTTTCGTTGCTGTCGTCATTGCAGCCATTACTATGGTCTTTCAAGCTGTTGCCAAAACTGTTCCTCTCCATGGATTTTTCAGACCTAGTAAACATCATCAAACAGACAACAAAAACAACAACCTAAGCTCATATAACATGTCATGTTTTTGTTAATAAAAGAAAACCAAAAGAAATCAATGAACTGGTACCTGAGAGAGAAAGAGTTTTGCAAAGAAAGAGGGCATAAAATTCAAAGCCAGGAGGGTGAAAATGCCATTGGAGGGGTAACCATGTTATATGTTAGGTCACTGCTTACTATAAGTGGAACCTCGTCCTCCCATGTTTTTGCCTTTTGTTTCCATTTGAAGAAATTTTAAAAAAGATAAAGAAACTCTTTCCTACTAATATTAAATTTGTTGTTGGTGAAGAATAAATTTGAGGAGATGCTATCAGTGTGTATGTTTGGTTTGAACAGCTTGTTAGGGTAAGTAAAGCTTGACTCGACTTGAAAATTTTGAAATTGTTAGACTCGACTCAGTGGCGTAACCAATGGAGACAGGTGAGGGCTACGGCCCCTCTTAAAATTTGTAAAATTATAGTTTTGACCCTTATAAATTTTAAAAAATTTAATTTGGCCCCTACAAAATTTTTAGAAATTCATATTAACCTTCGAAATTTAAGATCTTTTTTAATTAAACTCCTCCCATAATTCTTAAAAGTTCTCGTTAAACCTCTCAAATTTTCAAAATTTTAAGTTAAACCCCAACTTTTTTGAAAAAAAAAATAAATTTAAACCTTCAAACTTTTTAAAAAAAATTTAATTAAACCTCTAAATTTTTTAAAGTTTAAAGTTGCCCCCCTAAAAAAAACTCTACCACAAAGTTCCGCCACTGACTCGATTCGTCTTGACTCAACTCGAAATTTCATAAACTTGACTCGAAAAAATTTCAAATAAAGTTTGAGTTGTGAAATAAAATTCGAATAACTCAAAAATTTTAGTAATTAGTGGATTGATTTTTAAGTTCGAGTCGAGTCCCTCAACATATATATATATATGTATATGTGTGTGTAGAAATATATGTTTTTATATAATAATTGAAAAATGTTTTGGACTTAATTGAAAAAAATTTAAAATACTCTCTAAGTCAAAAACAATTTGAAAATAAGTTTGAGGATGTTTAAAAAAGGTTTTGGCAATGTTTGAAACATTTTTAAGTAGCTAAACCAATGCTTTTAATGTACATGTTTTGATACAGTCATAATCTGTATCGATACGTTTTGAAACTGCCAGAATCCGTTTTGATACATGGCTTACCTGTTTCGATACGGACAAGGTTGTTTCGAAACACCATAGGGTGTTTCGATACGCCTACATGGCATACACCCCAACGGCTATTTCCCAACGACTATTTGAATTGCAGGTTGTTTCGATACGACACTAGGCATTCCGATACGGTCCAAAGGTGTTTCGATACAGACCACTACATCAGGCTCCAACGGCTAGTTCTGAAGAAGGTCGTTTCGATACAGCTACGCGTGTATCGAAACAAACATCACCATAACTGCATGTATGATGGGAAATAAAGTCTCCAACAGCTCCAATTCAATCCCAACGGTTCTCAACGGCTACAAATTCAATTGGGAGTATAAAAGGGACCTCCAAGCATCAAGGAAAGGTTAAAGCTTCAATTGTAAAAACATTATGATGTCAAATTGTCTTTAGAGCTTAATTGTCATTCTTTTGTATAGACAAAACACTTATGAGCTAAAATGTTTATGTATGCTCAAGTGTATAGGTTTTCGGTGAGTGCTTAGAGTTGCAAACACATACCTATTAGAGGGATTTCTTGTTTGCTTTGAATTTCACTTGTAAGAGAGTGTTTGATTAAACTAAGGGTAGGTAGCTTAATCGTTGTAACAGTTTCCTCCTCATCCAAAAAAAAGGATGAAATTCTTAGTGAACTTGAGAAATCCTTGGTGGCGTTCCAAGGTAGTAGATGTAGGCTTTGTGTTAGAAAGTCGAACCACTCTAAATCTTTGCGTTTAATTCTTAATTTTTGCCACCAACTCAAACACCCAAAAATTCAACTTCTCCACTACTTGACAAGCATTGGTTGAAGGTGATCATCGAGTCTATCAAGCCTAACAATATATATATACCGATATAAAAAAATATAAAGAAATATATGTCACACATGAAAAAATATGAAGAAATATATATATATATATATATATACATATATCTTATATGATTAGAGAAAGTCGTTTAAATTGGAATTAAACTGTATTATAACATGATAAACAATTACAATTAAATTTGTATAGAAACTAGAAAACTCGACTCGAATCGAAAAAATTTCAAATGAAATTTAAATTATAAAATATAACGGGTCAACTTAAATAACTCAAAATTTTTTGACTCGACTGAGTTAACTTGAAAAAGATTAATGGCTGCATTTCATATCATTCAAAAGAGCTTCAATTTACACAAAACTGGCAGCCAATTAGCAAAAGATACAGTGAAAAACTGGCAGCCAATTAGCTGTTTCCATTGCTGCATTTAGCTTATTAGGTTCTACGGCCGATATTGCAGTGTTTACCCGCCGTGTATCTCACCAAAACTGTTCCTCTCCATGGCTTTAGTTTGGCATAACTTGGCGTCTTCACTTTTACACTGTCGTCATTAGGGGTGTGCAAAACTCGATTCGACTCGAAAAAAAATTGATTTTTTTATTCGACTCGATATTGCATAAACTCGACTCGACTCGAAAAAAATTTAAATAAAGTTTGAGTTGTAAAATAGAAATTCGAATAACTCGAAATTTTCAGTAATTAGTGGATTGATTTTTAAGTTCGAGTCGAGTCCCTTAATTATTCTTAATATATATACCGATATAAAAAAAATATGATAACATATATGCCACATATAAAGAAATATGTATGCATATCTTATAGGATTAGATAAAGTCGTTTAAATTGAAATCAAATTGTACCATAACATGATGAATAATTACAATTAAATTTGAACCCAACGAGTCCTGATGAGAAAAAGGATGTTATTCATCTTAGAAGACCCGGGTTCAATCCGCTTTTGTCCTCAAGGTGTGTGACTCATCAAAGGGTTAAGAAAAGTATGAATAAATACTATCTTATAGTCATCTTAAGACTAATAAAAAAATTACAATTAATTTTGTATAGGAACTTAATAACTCGACTCGAATTAAAAAAAATTCAAATAAAATTTGAGTTATAAAATATGACGCGTCAACTCGAATAACTTAATTTTTTTACTTAACTCGACTCGATCCATCATTCACCCCTATTCGTCACGTAACCTAATCCAAACAATGAAAATTCGAACTCAAGTTCTAATATGATTTTTTTTATTTGTTATGTTGAAAAGGGTGTTTTAAATAAAAATTCTTTGTCGGTAAATAAAAGCCAGCGTTAGTATGTTTAGTTAAAGTTAATTATTTGAACTAACCAGCGACGAGAAGAGAAAAAAAAATCGAAAAATCAATTTGAACCATACTGTTCATCTTAATTTTGGTTCGCTTATTATTTAAATATATTTTTATTTAGGCCATGTTTGGTAAAGAGAGGTTTAAGCAAAAATTAGAGGTTTGAGGCATAATTAGAGGTTTGACAAGTCAAATCTGCTAATATTGTTGTTTGGTAAATAGCGGATTGAAAGAGCGGATTGGGGTGAAACCGCTAATTTTGGAAAAGCTCATAATAGGAGCTTTTTGAGATTAGAGGTTTGATATTAGAGTTATAAAGACTCTTTTACCCTTACCAGTTACCAAAAATCTCAAAATAACCTAAATTAAATATTTTTCTCACTCTATTTACAAGCTAATCTTATTTATTTTTTTATTATCACATATTTATATGTGTATTTAAATTTATTAATTAATTAAATTATATTAAAATAATTATATAAATAATAAACTAATATATAAATCATTTAAATATGTTTAGAAAAGTTATATTAAAAATGATTTTATAGATTTAATTAATATTAATTAGATACAAAATATTGATAACTAATAAATTATTCAAACAAGTATTGAATATAATCATGTCCTTATATTCATTTTACTTGTTTAAATAATCTAACAGCTATCAGCTATCAGTTAATTTTACCAAACACTTTTATACAATCAGCTAATACAATCTGCTAGTCAAATCAGCTAATACAATCAGCTATCAGCTATCAGCTATCCGCTAATTGCCAAATAGGGCCTTAGTTTTTAATTTAATTTAAAAATAAAAAAGTGAAAAATGTTTTTTTTTTTGCTCGGCAAATAATTTTTTATTAATAAAAAGTGATCTCATCCCAGTTGCGTGCCTCGTTAAAAACCTTCCTAAGTCTAAGTGGAAGAAAAGAGTACAACACAACCGGAGTAACAAGAACGAACCCAAAAAAACAAAAGATCTCGAAACTTAAGTCCAAAACCGCACAAGGACCATGCTACCCAATATAATGAGATTTCCCGATCACAACTACTCTACCATACAACGCCAAACACTGCTCAAAACATTACAATAAAAAAAGCAAATTGAAAGAAACACCCAAATAACAATAATCGAGTAGGCGTTAACAGTTTGAATAGAATTACCACCATGCTTTGAATATATATATATATTTTTTGACATTTGTATAAGTGGTCCAACTATGCTGATTTTTTAGTTGAAACTACAACTACAAGCAAACTGATTAATGAATGAAGTCAACATAAGATAATGTGCATACATACGTACGTACGTACATACATACTACTTTCTTGGGGAGTACATACATTTTTTTCTCGGTGAAAAATTATCTATCTTCCATGTATACTGAACTCGGTTTTGAAGTTTCTATTATAAAAAGGAGTAGAATAACAATAAATTTGTATAATAATATATAGGGAAAATATTTCATTTTGATTTCAAAGGTTAAAAATATCATTAAATTTTAATTTTTGTTATAAAATAGTTAAAAAAATTATATAATAATATATCTAGTCCTTCATACTTACGCATTCAATCAATTTAGTGATAATTCAAAAAAATCAAGAAAATTTTCCCTCAATATTTACCGTATCCCATGTAATTAAAAATTATTAAACTATTTCTATTAAAAAATAGAGCAAATTGACAGAATGTGTGAATAACGAAGGTTAAATTTATTAAAAATTTTGGACATTGTGTAAATATCAAGTACTAAATATGTTATTATATAATTTTTCTTATTTGTAACGTCAATCCCTTAACAGTTCAGTAAATATCTTATAACAAAAGTTAAATTTTAATGATCATCTTATAATATTTAAAAGTTTAATGACCAAAATAAATATTTTACCATAATTTAGTGACTATTTGCGAACTATGTTAGATAAGGAGTGTTAATAATCCAAGGAAATAATAATAATAATAATAATAATAATAATAATAATAATAATAATAATAATAATAATAATAATAACCGGTAAAAAATAAATACGATAAAAATTATTATATCGAACAGAACAAAAACAATTATAAAAATATTTAAAATAAAAATCAAATATTAAAACAGTAAATCAAATATTACTATGGAGAGAGTTTGATAGAAAATTCTCTTCACTTGTAACGTTCATTGTTGTTGTGAGAAAGCACAATTTTTGATAATGTTATTCAACGGTCCTTGTTGGTTCTATTATATATATATACACCTTCACACTTTGTCTCTAATCAACGTGAGATTCTTACTTAACAATTTCTCACCAATTTTATAATTTGTCTACTTTAAAAATTAATTTTTCATTCATCACTTAACTAATTTGATAATATATATATATATATATATGAAATAAAATATAAAGGCGTAAATTCATGATTTGATTTTCCATTCTTATCTATTAAAGATATTACTCAAACTTTCCATATTATAACAAATTTTTTAAACAAACTATACCTTTAAAATAACACAAACAAAACTCTCATGTACATAAATTTTTATATAAAGTAAACCTTAGAACTTAAAACACCAAAGATCCATATAACAGTTAATATCTCACGGCTCCACTTTCAACTCTAGCCGCTCTTCACTGCCAATTTTTTTTAACTCTAATCACTCTCTATTTTGATCAATTTTTTTTATCAATGACCGGCAATCAATTTTAATATTAGTTGTCGGCCACCAGATCTTTTTTTATTTTTATTTTAATAAGAACTCCTTTTTTCTATCCTTGTGACACGTTTTTTCCTCTGTACTTGTGACATGTTTTTGTTTTTATTTTGTGGTTTGGTTCATCTGTCTCTGTGACATGTTTTAGCATACCCTAGCGGTCAATTGTTGTTCGCACAGAGATTCAATTCGCGTTAGTTTCTGATTTATGTTTTTGTCGGTGGTCACTTGGAAATATGGATGGGCACAGGTCAGTTTTTTGGCCGACCCGAAACTAATAATCCTAAAACCGAACCTGACACGGTCTCATTCTTTAAAAAACCTGACTTGACCCGAAAATAAATATTCTAAACCCGACCCTGACCCGACCTATAGAAAAAAATAATTTTAGGGACCTAATTATTAAAAAATAATTGTAAGAGACATAATTATAAAAAATAACAAATTTAAGGACTAAATTGTAAATAAAAAATTAATTTTAAGGACCTAATTATTAAAAAATATAAAAAAGGGGTATTATTACAAATATCTCTAAAAATTTAAGAGAAAATTACACTATTAGTCCTAGATCGGGTCAAATCAAATTTTTTCACCCTAAAACCCGAACCGACCCGACCTCGCTCTACACAAAAACCCGACCCGAACCCGATTTTTTCATAATAATATTCGATCCGACCCGATCAGATTCGGTCGGAACCCGTCGGGCCCGGGTGAAATGTCCATCCCTACTTGGAAAGTTATATCCTTACTGTAACACCCTAAAGCAATAGTAAAAAAAATAAAAAAAAATGCAATCAGTGGGTTTTGAACCCTTGACCCTTGAGTGGAGTTCCTGTGACTTAACCATGTGAGCTAAGGTAAATTTTGAATATGGTCTACCTCACTCCTCTTTTATGTTTATTGTTTAGATTATACAAATATAATAAAATAAAGAAAATATCCTACCTACTGATATGGGTTCTATTAATTTTTAGAACCCAGATCTAAAAAAAAAAGGAATTCGACTTTTCATCTTCCCCTCACCTCCCATCACCGATTGCCCTCTCCGATCCGGCACCACCGCTCAACCGTGACTGCCACCGCCACTGCCGAACGAACCGTCGCGATATCCCGATCAAAAGCCCTAAGGTTACTCGTGTATCTGTAGACGAAATCGCCTGTAATCAAGCGTCGAATATTCGACGAACCGAGGGTTTGAGGCCGATCTGTTTTCCGTCGTTTTCGGCCGTTGTTGACGCCGATTTACCGCGCTGCCATCGTTGATGGATTCTCCGTCGTAAGGCGAGCAAAACCCAAGCTTCCGTTCACCGAACCGACATCGTTTCCCTCATCGCCGGAGTTACGTCGAAACCGGTCTTCCCCTCCTCTGTTCGGTAAGTTTTATGGCTGAAAACTTAAATTTATCGAGTTATAGTTTAGAAAATAAGGAAAATGGTGTGATCGGGGCGTTTTCGGGCTTATTTTTGACCGTCTAGGGCCGCGCGTGGGCCTCACGCGCCGTCCGGGGCGATTTCCGGCCGCCCTGGACGGTGGTCGTTGAACCGGCCAACTCAAACCGACCGACCCGACCCGTTGACCGACCCGACCCGACCCGTTGACCGACCCGACTCGTTGACCGACCCGACCCGACCCGTTGACCGACCCGTTGACCGACCCGACCCGACCGACCCGTTGACCGACCCGACCCGACCGACCCGTTGACCGACCCGACCCGACCCGTTGACCCGACCCGGTCAACAGTGACGTCAGCATGACGTCAGCGTTGACTCTGACCGCTGACGTCAGCATGATGTCAGCATGACATCAGCGTTGACTTTGACCGTTGACCAAAAAGTAAAATTTTCCGAAAAGCCCTATTTTATGTTTTTCGACGTCCTGAGTCCATTTTTGAAGCCCGTTTCTTGAAATTCAAACCCGAAAGCTCTCAAATTGGACTTTGAACTTGAGTCCACTTGTGTATTTTAATAATCAAATATGAGTAAGGTGTTTAAAGACTGAAAGTGGAATATTTTTGATGAAGGTATTTAAAGTACCTTGTATTCGGGATGTTGAGGACGTCGCATTCGGGTTCGAGAGTGATCGAACGGAGCATAAGGGTTGACCGATATAGCAAGGATTCAAGGTAATACACTACTACCTCTTGTATGCTTTGAGATCATGTTGGTATTTGTTAATGCATGCATGAAAATGATAAGAAGTGCTGTTAGCCCTACTTAGGTCAAACTAAATATGAAATTGAGTATGGTAATTTAGATAAGACCGAAATGCTCGAACGAGGAAGCTAATAAATCTGAAGTATCTGAAGTTCATTAAGTAATTAATGAGGCAGCTAATCTCCAATTCTGAGCATTAGTGTGAAATGTTTAAATGCGAAAGATACATGGACAAGAGATTACGAAAATGCCCTCAGGGTCTGTAAATGACTAAAATACCATTGAAATCAGAAGCAATCTAGAAATCTACGCTAAATATGGTAAAACAACATGATTCATCTGAAAACCTCGAACTACTTAGAAAGCTATGGAAAGGTGTTAGGTCTTCTTGGACTCGGAATGAATATTCGACTATAGATTTAGGGGAATCTATACATACCCCTGAATTAAGCGAGTGGCTCAAAATATAGAATAGATCGAAATGACTAAAAGTATTGAAAATACCGTTATGGTTAAAATAATCGAAAGGATGGTATTGACTAAAAAGAGTTGAAGTATCCTCGGACACCGAGGTTTACAAATGAACTGGAAGGATGGATAAACCCTTGAGTTCTGAAATGAATGGAGTGGTTGGAAGTACCGAAATATCTTGAATGGCTGAGACGCCCATGGATAAACCCTTGAGTTCTGAAATGATGGACATTCCGAGTTTCAGAATAACTGGAAAACCCCCATTGACTAGAATAAGTAAGTTGTCTTGATAAAATTCTGGAAATGTCGATAAAGCCGAAAATGACCGAAATGCCTCAAGGGTTGAAGCATGACAAACGTACGACAAACACTTTTGATATTAATATAAGGGTAGAAGTCTTCCCGCACAGAGTATTAGTTTGACTACTCCGTGGCAAGCCCTGTGATGAGATATGAAAGTAACCGTTCAGATATACGATATAGTTAAATGACCAAGATGCCCTTGTTGGCCAAAGTAATCAAAATAGCCTGAATGTATCTAATATCATGAAAGGTCTTGACGTAGAAATCTCTGAATGTCTGGTTGGATACCTGATGAGCAAATAGAATTTCTGAGCTGCCGTTTACGCCTTGTTGGTATGAATTATCAAAATGCCATGTATGATAAAATGACCATAATGCCCCTGGTAGGCTTAAATGGCTAAATTACTCATGATATGCCTAAACTCTCTAGATCTTGATGTATCATCTCCCGACTATCTGGTTTGAACTGGTAGTACAAACCCCTCTTTTAATAGAGGCATTGTTTCAAAGATTTATTCAATTGTCAAAAGTTAATGTGTTCTCCTCAGTAAATGTAAAGTATCTCCAAAGAGTAAATTGTTCCACCTAGTGTGTTCCATGTGTGCCACGCGCCTGTGTTACATACTGTTTTACATGTTATGATACCGATAACGTGCACTTGTTTGACATATGTGAATTCACATGACATGTTTTATAAATAAGCATGACCGTACTGTATTTATGATATATGCATATGCACCCGATATGGAAAACATGCTACATGGATAATGTGTTACTAAAAATACAGTTATTGATTAATGAAATATTGATGATATGATTCACTGGGGTAATTGGGACATGATATGAAGCTACATACGGCTCAGCCCTGATCCAGCTGGTAAGACCGTCCCGTTTACGGATCCTAGGCTTCGGCCAGGTCCGCCCGTTTACGGATCCTAGGCTTCGGCCAGGTCCGCCCGTTTACGGATTCTAGGCTTCGGCCAGGTCCGCCCGTTTTCGGTTCCTATGCTTCGGCAAGGGCCGCCCGTATTCTAAGGTATTCCTTAGGATGGTACCCTCGCCCAATGGGCTCGGGTTAATGCCTGTACATGATACCGCACTGGGGAAACTAAATACTGGAGTATGGTTGGAGGGTAAATAAAGAATTGAAAATGTATTCTATTGCTACTTGAACTGTAACCCCCTCGTCCCGGTCTGGTCGGATGACCTATCCGAGTGGGTCACACGGGGAAAACTGAAGCGAAACCTGTTAAGGTTCCCCCTCAGTTAACAACCCTATTTTTTTTTCGTTAATTAATCTTGTCTAGATGCACATTTAATTCCTAATTGGGACACAACAGCGGAAGATACAACATTGAATCATAAACCGACCAACAGACACATCATAGAGTTCATTTTAGCCTTTTTTAGCAGGCCGTTTCGAAACGCCCATAGGGTGTTTCGAAACGCCTTGACTTGGTCAACATATTAGGGTCGACTACAAGGTGACCGTTCCGAAACAGGGAAGACCCGTATCGGAACGCCCTTGACGGTCAATATCTCGTGGTCAACGAGATTTGACCGTTTCGAAACACCTAAGGCCCGTTTCGAAACGCCTTCATCTCGCCAATTTATCAAAATTCCAGTGGCAAAAACGTTCCGAAACAGCCTCATCCGTTTCGAAACGACAGGCCAATTTCAAAGGGACCGTTTCGGAACAGGGGGACCCGTTCCGAAACGCCCCCTGTCTGCCAACTCGACTGGGGTGTTTTTGAGGCACAGGGGTGCTCCATAACACCCCCAAAACACCTTACATTTAATCAAACATCAAACAACCATAAAGATAGCATCCACAGCACATGTTAACATTCAAAGAGCAATTTATGTATGACTTATAATTTATCATGGCAACACAAACCATTCAAAGGAAAAATATAAAGGATGTCCATACATGCTCTCAAACAACCAACAACTACTCATCAACACCATACATGTCCCATTGCTCAAACTATTACATGTCTAACATTTAAAAGCCATACTTGATAAACTCAAGTCCAAAACCACACTTGAAACCTTCCACTTGCACAAGCAACCCACGAACTAAGGATCTGCAATGTTGAACAAAGAGAGCGTAAGCAATAATGCTTAGTGAGGGTAAGCTCTAAAAACAAACCTCAACATTGCAGGGTTCAAGCACAATCTAACCAAAGCATCACACAAACATATCAAGAATTTACAAGAGCCACAATATAAGATGCATGAACAATTTATACTGTAAATGTCATGCTCTCCAAGCTCTAACTTCCTCAATATAAACATCCACAACCCACATTTCCATGCCTAGCATGTACTCATCATGACATCACCGTCATACACCATTTCCATGCATAGCATGTACTCAACATGACATCACCGTCATACACCATTTCCATGCATAGCATGTACTCAACATGACATCACCGTCATACACCATTTCCATGCATAGCATGTACTCAACATGACATCACCGTCATACACCATTTCCATGCATAGCATGTACTCAACATGACATCACCGTCATACACCATTTCCATGCATAGCATGTACTCAACATGACATCACCGTCATACACCATTTCCATGCATAGCATGTACTCAACATGACATCACCGTCATACACCAACCACATTTCCATGCATGCTTTATGCAATACCAATCATGCCTCAACACATGTATAATACAATATACATAAGCATTCATACATTTAAGTTCATCCAAAGGCTTTAGATCAAGTTTAGGATTAGGCTACCACACTAATCCCAACTCTAGGTGGGTCTACCAAGCCCGACCTAGTCCGTATACTCGAACCAACCATTTTTAAACCATTTAAAACATTTAACCACTCACCTAAGCTTCCAAGCTCAAGACCAAGCAAGCAACAACCTTCAATTTTCCGGATTCACTTCCGATGCTTCACCAATGCCCAAACTTGATTCTAATCAATCCCAAACACCAACAAAATATCCAAAATCAATAACTTGTCATCGAAACTAACCCGGAACATAATTCAAACATTAAGCTCAACATTTCAAGCCAAGAACCCTTTCAAACTCCTCATTTTCGTACTCATATTTTACCCAGCAGAAAATACCATTTTCGAACATCCAAATGACATCTAAATGGTCCCAAAACACTTTCCTCACATACATATATCATCAGCCTTTCAACCTAACTCTAAAACTCACCAAAATTCAAGTTTTAGACTATTCAAAAATGGCCATAAATACCCATTTCGGATTTTCATCCAAAATTACTCATTTTAACATATTATGTGTATTTTAAGGTGACTAACTCAAAACCCATCTCAATAATTCAAAATCAATTGAAAAACTCAATAAAAACTCAGATTTTCATTAAACTTGAAAATCACAAAAGTGGGTAGTTTCGAAATATAAAACTATGTAAACGTAGAGGATGAAGAGGAGAGTTCGAATATGTAATTACCTTCAAAAACGCCCTTGAATTGAGGAAGAAATCAAAGGAAATAGTAATGAGGGTTTGAGAGAATTTGGGGTGTTTATGAACGGTGAAGAAGAAAGATGAAGAAGAAAAGATGATATAAGGTGGTGTTTATTTTTATTTTGGTTTAATTACCAAAATGATCCCTCCCTTTCTTTCTAAACTCAATTTGCTCATACTAAGGTCAATTTGATTAAAATAAATTTTACCAACTCGAACCAATTAACCCGACTAACTCCTAACCCCAAAACACGGATGTTACAACTCTCCCCCACTTAAGGAAATTTCGTCCCCGAAATTACCTGGTGGAAACAAATACGGAAACTGCTCAACCATATCTGCTTTTCTCTCCCACGTGGCCTCTTCCGTCCCTCTATGCTTCCACAACACCTTGACCAACTCTATGGTCTTGCCACGCAACACCTTGCTATCAGAAGCAAGTATCTCAACGGGCTCTTCATTATAGGACAAATCTGGATCTAACTCTATCTCCTCAACGGGCATCACATGAGAAGGATCTGATCTATATCTCCTAAGCATAGACACATGGAAGACATCATGAATCTTTTCTAACTCAGAAGGTAACCTCAAACGATAAGCTACAGGCCCAATCCGCTCAACAATCTCATACGGACCAATGAACCTCGGACTCAACTTGCCTTTCCGGCCAAATCTCATTACCTTCTTCCATGGAGATACTTTCAGAAATACTTTCTCACCCACTGAGTACTCAACCTCTTTCCTCTTCAAATCTGCATAAGACTTCTGGCGATCGGAAGCTGCTTTCAAACGATCACAAATCAACTTCACTTTTTCTGTCGTTCCCTTAAGCAAGTCTGGCATAGGTAACAATCTCTGACCTGTCTCAGCCCAACAAATCGGAGTCCTACACCGTCTACCATACAAAGCCTCATAAGGTGCCATCTGAATGCTTGTCTGATAACTGTTGTTGTAAGCAAACTCAACCAACGGTAAGTGCTTCTCCCAAGAACCCTGGAAATCAATCACACAACAACGAAGCATATCCTCTAGAATCTGTATCACTCGCTCTGACTGTCCATCGGACTGCGGATGATAAGATGTGCTGAAATGCAGACGGCTACCTAAAGCACTATGCAAGCAACTCCAGAATCTCGAAGTAAATCTAGGATCTCTATCTGAAACAATAGACTTCGGAACCCCATGAAGTCTTACAATTTCACGGATGTACAAGTTTGCCAACTTGTCTAAGGAATCCACAGTGTTCACTGCTAAGAAGTGAGCACACTTAGTGAACCTATCAACAATCACCCAAACTGAGTTCTTCTTCGAAGGAGACAAAGGCAACCCCGATACAAAGTCCATGGTGATCCTCTCCCATTTCCATTCCGGAATTTTCAAAGGCTGTAGCAAACCTGAAGGAACCTGATGTTCTGCCTTCACTCTCTGACAAACCATGCAACGGCTCACATACTCGGCTACATCTCTCTTCAAACCAACCCAGAAGTAGTCGTTCTTCAAATCTCTGTACATTTTAGTACTACCAGGATGCATAGAAAAGGGACTCGAATGTGCTTCACTCAGAATCTGACGTCTCAATTCAACATCTTCTGGTACAATAATTCTATCTCTAAAGCACAACAAACTCTCACCACTGAAACTATACTCAGTCGGTCTTCCTTCGGCTATGTCTTGGACATGAGGAATTAAGCTCGCATCTTGCAACTGTTTCTCTCTAATCAACTGAATCAAAGAAGGCTTTACTTGCAACTCGGTGATCAAACCACCATCATTGGACACACTCAATCTAGCAAACATAGCTCTCAGCTCAACGGCCACTTTTCTACTCAAAGCATCGGCTACCACATTTGCTTTACCCGGATGGTACTCAAGGGTCAAGTCATAATCCTTTAGCAACTCTAGCCACCTTCTCTGTCTCAAATTCAACTCTTTCTGTGTCATCAAATATTTCAAGCTCTTGTGATCGGTGTAAACTATACACTTCTCACCATACAAGTAGTGACGCCAAATCTTCAATGCAAACACAACTGCGGCTAGTTCTATATCATGAGTAGGATAGTTCTTCTCATGAATCTTCAACTGTCTAGAAGCATAAGCAACAACTCTCCTATCTTGCATCAATACACATCCTAAGCCTACGTAGGAAGCATCACTGTAGATCACAAACTCCTTACCTGAAACAGGTTGCACTAACACTGGAGCATTCGTCAAGGCTTCTTTCAATTTCTCAAAGGCCTTCTGTCTTGCATCTGTCCATTCGAATTTGACTCCTTTTTGCAACAGCTTAGTCAAAGGAGCAGCTACTCTAGAGAAACCATCAACAAACCTCCTATAGTAACCGGCTAATCCTAGGAAACTTCTAATCTCGGTCACAGACTTAGGCTGTTTCCACTCGATGATAGCCTCAATCTTCGATGGATCAACTCGAATACCTTCGGTCGAAACAACATGGCCAAGAAATACAACCTCTCGAATCCAGAACTCACATTTGCTAAGCTTCGCATACAACTGATTGCTTAACAATCTCTGTAAAACAAACCTTAAGTGTTCTTCATGTTCTTCTTCTGTCTTCGAGTACACAAGTATATCATCAATGAAGACAACCACAAACCTGTCTAAATAGTCTCTAAAAATTCTGTTCATCATGTCCATGAATGCTGCAGGTGCATTTGTGAGCCCAAAAGGCATCACAAGAAACTCATAGTGACCATATCTAGTCCTAAAAGCTGTCTTCGGAACATCACACTCTTTCACTTTCAACTGTCTATAGTCGATGCACATGCGCATACTACCATCTTTCTTTTTCACAAACAACACGGGAGCACCCCACGGAGAACTACTAGGCCTAATGAAACCACGGTCTAATAATTCTTGCAACTGACTCTTCAATTCTTTCAACTCTTTCGGAGCCATGCGGTACGGAGCTATCGAAATTGGATTACACCCTGAAACTGTCTCAATCACAAACTCAACATCTCTGTCAGGAGGCAAACCCGGCAACTCTTCAGGAAACACATCTGGAAAGTCACACACTGTTCTGATATCTTTCGGTCTAGTTTCACTCATGTCCGGATTTATAACATAAGCTAAATAGGCTCCACATCCAGAGTCCATCAACCTATGAGCCTCTAAAGCTGACACCACATTAGACAAGAACTTAATGTTCTCTCCCACTACTACTATCTCGTAGTCATCAGAAAGCTTCAAAGAAATTCTCTTCGTCTCAAAATCCACACTAGCCCGATGCTCAACCAACCAGTCCATACCCAGAATAATATCAAAACCGTAGAATGGAAGTTCCATCATATCAACTGAGAACATATGACCCTGAATCTTCAGTGGACACCTCCTATACATACGTCTAACCACAACTGTCTCCCCAAAAGAACTAGTAACATGCATACCTACGTCTAAGATCTCAACAGGGATATCTAGCTTCTGTGCATGCTCACTCAAAATGTAGGAATGCGTAGAACCCGAATCCACCAAAGAAAGCAAAGACATAGACTGTAACTCAAAATTACCTGCTATCACATCAGTGTCGTTCCCGGCCTCTCTCTGAGCATAAACTCTCGCTGGTCCTCCTGTATCTGACTGTACAGCCACAACATGAGCAAGATTCCTCTGAGCATCTACCCTAGGTGCATCAGCCCTAGGTTGGAAGTAGCCACGACCGCGCCCACGACCTCTCTGAAAATCATTACCTCTCGTAGGAGCCTGAGCTATGTTTGGTGCCTGCGCTGCCTGATGCGGACAATCTCTCTTAAAGTGGTCCCTCGAGCCACAGTTCCAGCAAACATAGGAGTTACCCCAACACTCACCAGCGTGTCGTCTCCCACACTGTGCACACTCGGGCGAACGCCCTTCTTCTCTATGGCCCTGATGGCCTCTACCAGGGTGGCCACCGCCACGTCTCTGATCAAACTGATGCCCACCACCTTTGTGCCTCTTGGCATCTCTACCATCAAAGTGGTTATGTCTCTTGCCAGAGCTAGAACCACCAGTTCGTTTGGCCGAACCCAAACTATGTTCTAAATCTTTGGCCCTCGCGACCAACACATCAAGGTCTGAGTAATCAGAAGCTAAGGTGTACCTCTTAACCTCTTCATTCAACCCGTAGCGGAATCGGTTGCAACGTTCCACTTCAGTAGGAACCAACTCTGGGGCATACTGACTCAAGCGAACAAAGCGAATCTCATAGTCAGTCACAGAAGCATCTCCCTGAGTAAGAGCCATGAACTCTCTCTTCTTCTCATCCAAGTACCTCGGTCCCAAGTACCTCTTTCTGAATGCAAACTCAAAGAAATCCCAATCTATCTCGGCCTCTGGAATCCCGGCAGTAATGGTGACCCACCAGGTGTAGGCATCACCTTGAAGTAACGAGATCACACAACCCAGTCTACGTGCGCCCGCACAACCCATCTGAGCCAAGATTCGGACTGTCTTCTCTAACCATAACTCCGATCTCTCCGGAGTAGATCCTCTAAACTCCTCGGCTCCCAAACTACGGAGCCTCTCCAAAGGTAGACTAGCATCATCATACCTAGGCTGAGCTGCAGCCTGAGCTCCCGCAACTGCGGCCTGAAAAGCTCCCGCTATCGCTTGTACTAGCGGAGTCATATCAATACCAGCTGGACCTTGGCCACCCTGGCCACCTTGAGGTTCCTCTCCTTCAACTCCATCATCGCCTCCAACTCCAGGCGGAGGAAGTGGTGGTGGAGGTGGTGGAGCGCCAACTCCCGCGGCCACCGGCCCTTCCAAATGAGCCTCCACACCAACAGCCGGCTCAATAGGAGCCGCAACCCGTGGTTCCTGACGAACTATTCTTGGTCTACCTCTCGGTCTAGACATTGCTCTCACAAATATTAACTACAACCACAACAACAAAACATACAAGTTGGGTTAGCAAGGCAAGGCTTCCAAGTGTTCAAGTACGTTCCCTCGCTAAAACAAAACCATTTTCCAATGTAATAGTAGCAATGGGACTCCCACACACATGCTTTGAATAAAACAAGCAACATGCTTACATGATAAGCAAACACCGTGCATTTTAATCATAAAATACAACTTACTCACTTACCTGCCCAAGGTTTCGGAAACCTTCAGCTCTGATGCCAACAAGTGTAACCCCCTCGTCCCGGTCTGGTCGGATGACCTATCCGAGTGGGTCACACGGGGAAAACTGAAGCGAAACCTGTTAAGGTTCCCCCTCAGTTAACAACCCTATTTTTTTTTTTCGTTAATTAATCTTGTCTAGATGCACATTTAATTCCTAATTGGGACACAACAGCGGAAGATACAACATTGAATCATAAACCGACCAACAGACACATCATAGAGTTCATTTTAGCCTTTTTTAGCAGGTCGTTTCGAAACGCCCATAGGGTGTTTCGAAACGCCTTGACTTGGTCAACATATTAGGGTCGACTACAAGGTGACCGTTCCGAAACAGGGAAGACCCGTATCGGAACGCCCTTGACGGTCAATATCTCGTGGTCAACGAGATTTGACCGTTTCGAAACACCTAAGGCCCGTTTCGAAACGCCTTCATCTCGCCAATTTATCAAAATTCCAGTGGCAAAAACGTTCCGAAACAGCCTCATCCGTTTCGAAACGACAGGCCAATTTCAAAGGGACCGTTTCGGAACAGGGGGACCCGTTCCGAAACGCCCCCTGTCTGCCAACTCGACTGGGGTGTTTTTGAGGCACAGGGGTGCTCCATAACACCCCCAAAACACCTTACATTTAATCAAACATCAAACAACCATAAAGATAGCATCCACAGCACATGTTAACATTCAAAGAGCAATTTATGTATGACTTATAATTTATCATGGCAACACAAACCATTCAAAGGAAAAATATAAAGGATGTCCATACATGCTCTCAAACAACCAACAACTACTCATCAACACCATACATGTCCCATTGCTCAAACTATTACATGTCTAACATTTAAAAGCCATACTTGATAAACTCAAGTCCAAAACCACACTTGAAACCTTCCACTTGCACAAGCAACCCACGAACTAAGGATCTGCAATGTTGAACAAAGAGAGCGTAAGCAATAATGCTTAGTGAGGGTAAGCTCTAAAAACAAACCTCAACATTGCAGGGTTCAAGCACAATCTAACCAAAGCATCACACAAACATATCAAGAATTTACAAGAGCCACAATATAAGATGCATGAACAATTTATACTGTAAATGTCATGCTCTCCAAGCTCTAACTTCCTCAATATAAACATCCACAACCCACATTTCCATGCCTAGCATGTACTCATCATGACATCACCGTCATACACCATTTCCATGCATAGCATGTACTCAACATGACATCACCGTCATACACCATTTCCATGCATAGCATGTACTCAACATGACATCACCGTCATACACCATTTCCATGCATAGCATGTACTCAACATGACATCACCGTCATACACCATTTCCATGCATAGCATGTACTCAACATGACATCACCGTCATACACCATTTCCATGCATAGCATGTACTCAACATGACATCACCGTCATACACCATTTCCATGCATAGCATGTACTCAACATGACATCACCGTCATACACCAACCACATTTCCATGCATGCTTTATGCAATACCAATCATGCCTCAACACATGTATAATACAATATACATAAGCATTCATACATTTAAGTTCATCCAAAGGCTTTAGATCAAGTTTAGGATTAGGCTACCACACTAATCCCAACTCTAGGTGGGTCTACCAAGCCCGACCTAGTCCGTATACTCGAACCAACCATTTTTAAACCATTTAAAACATTTAACCACTCACCTAAGCTTCCAAGCTCAAGACCAAGCAAGCAACAACCTTCAATTTTCCGGATTCACTTCCGATGCTTCACCAATGCCCAAACTTGATTCTAATCAATCCCAAACACCAACAAAATATCCAAAATCAATAACTTGTCATCGAAACTAACCCGGAACATAATTCAAACATTAAGCTCAACATTTCAAGCCAAGAACCCTTTCAAACTCCTCATTTTCGTACTCATATTTTACCCAGCAGAAAATACCATTTTCGAACATCCAAATGACATCTAAATGGTCCCAAAACACTTTCCTCACATACATATATCATCAGCCTTTCAACCTAACTCTAAAACTCACCAAAATTCAAGTTTTAGACTATTCAAAAATGGCCATAAATACCCATTTCGGATTTTCATCCAAAATTACTCATTTTAACATATTATGTGTATTTTAAGGTGACTAACTCAAAACCCATCTCAATAATTCAAAATCAATTGAAAAACTCAATAAAAACTCAGATTTTCATTAAACTTGAAAATCACAAAAGTGGGTAGTTTCGAAATATAAAACTATGTAAACGTAGAGGATGAAGAGGAGAGTTCGAATATGTAATTACCTTCAAAAACGCCCTTGAATTGAGGAAGAAATCAAAGGAAATAGTAATGAGGGTTTGAGAGAATTTGGGGTGTTTATGAACGGTGAAGAAGAAAGATGAAGAAGAAAAGATGATATAAGGTGGTGTTTATTTTTATTTTGGTTTAATTACCAAAATGATCCCTCCCTTTCTTTCTAAACTCAATTTGCTCATACTAAGGTCAATTTGATTAAAATAAATTTTACCAACTCGAACCAATTAACCCGACTAACTCCTAACCCCAAAACACGGATGTTACAACTCTCCCCCACTTAAGGAAATTTCGTCCCCGAAATTACCTGGTGGAAACAAATACGGAAACTGCTCAACCATATCTGCTTTTCTCTCCCACGTGGCCTCTTCCGTCCCTCTATGCTTCCACAACACCTTGACCAACTCTATGGTCTTGCCACGCAACACCTTGCTATCAGAAGCAAGTATCTCAACGGGCTCTTCATTATAGGACAAATCTGGATCTAACTCTATCTCCTCAACGGGCATCACATGAGAAGGATCTGATCTATATCTCCTAAGCATAGACACATGGAAGACATCATGAATCTTTTCTAACTCAGAAGGTAACCTCAAACGATAAGCTACAGGCCCAATCCGCTCAACAATCTCATACGGACCAATGAACCTCGGACTCAACTTGCCTTTCCGGCCAAATCTCATTACCTTCTTCCATGGAGATACTTTCAGAAATACTTTCTCACCCACTGAGTACTCAACCTCTTTCCTCTTCAAATCTGCATAAGACTTCTGGCGATCGGAAGCTGCTTTCAAACGATCACAAATCAACTTCACTTTTTCTGTCGTTCCCTTAAGCAAGTCTGGCATAGGTAACAATCTCTGACCTGTCTCAGCCCAACAAATCGGAGTCCTACACCGTCTACCATACAAAGCCTCATAAGGTGCCATCTGAATGCTTGTCTGATAACTGTTGTTGTAAGCAAACTCAACCAACGGTAAGTGCTTCTCCCAAGAACCCTGGAAATCAATCACACAACAACGAAGCATATCCTCTAGAATCTGTATCACTCGCTCTGACTGTCCATCGGACTGCGGATGATAAGATGTGCTGAAATGCAGACGGCTACCTAAAGCACTATGCAAGCAACTCCAGAATCTCGAAGTAAATCTAGGATCTCTATCTGAAACAATAGACTTCGGAACCCCATGAAGTCTTACAATTTCACGGATGTACAAGTTTGCCAACTTGTCTAAGGAATCCACAGTGTTCACTGCTAAGAAGTGAGCACACTTAGTGAACCTATCAACAATCACCCAAACTGAGTTCTTCTTCGAAGGAGACAAAGGCAACCCCGATACAAAGTCCATGGTGATCCTCTCCCATTTCCATTCCGGAATTTTCAAAGGCTGTAGCAAACCTGAAGGAACCTGATGTTCTGCCTTCACTCTCTGACAAACCATGCAACGGCTCACATACTCGGCTACATCTCTCTTCAAACCAACCCAGAAGTAGTCGTTCTTCAAATCTCTGTACATTTTAGTACTACCAGGATGCATAGAAAAGGGACTCGAATGTGCTTCACTCAGAATCTGACGTCTCAATTCAACATCTTCTGGTACAATAATTCTATCTCTAAAGCACAACAAACTCTCACCACTGAAACTATACTCAGTCGGTCTTCCTTCGGCTATGTCTTGGACATGAGGAATTAAGCTCGCATCTTGCAACTGTTTCTCTCTAATCAACTGAATCAAAGAAGGCTTTACTTGCAACTCGGTGATCAAACCACCATCATTGGACACACTCAATCTAGCAAACATAGCTCTCAGCTCAACGGCCACTTTTCTACTCAAAGCATCGGCTACCACATTTGCTTTACCCGGATGGTACTCAAGGGTCAAGTCATAATCCTTTAGCAACTCTAGCCACCTTCTCTGTCTCAAATTCAACTCTTTCTGTGTCATCAAATATTTCAAGCTCTTGTGATCGGTGTAAACTATACACTTCTCACCATACAAGTAGTGACGCCAAATCTTCAATGCAAACACAACTGCGGCTAGTTCTATATCATGAGTAGGATAGTTCTTCTCATGAATCTTCAACTGTCTAGAAGCATAAGCAACAACTCTCCTATCTTGCATCAATACACATCCTAAGCCTACGTAGGAAGCATCACTGTAGATCACAAACTCCTTACCTGAAACAGGTTGCACTAACACTGGAGCATTCGTCAAGGCTTCTTTCAATTTCTCAAAGGCCTTCTGTCTTGCATCTGTCCATTCGAATTTGACTCCTTTTTGCAACAGCTTAGTCAAAGGAGCAGCTACTCTAGAGAAACCATCAACAAACCTCCTATAGTAACCGGCTAATCCTAGGAAACTTCTAATCTCGGTCACAGACTTAGGCTGTTTCCACTCGATGATAGCCTCAATCTTCGATGGATCAACTCGAATACCTTCGGTCGAAACAACATGGCCAAGAAATACAACCTCTCGAATCCAGAACTCACATTTGCTAAGCTTCGCATACAACTGATTGCTTAACAATCTCTGTAAAACAAACCTTAAGTGTTCTTCATGTTCTTCTTCTGTCTTCGAGTACACAAGTATATCATCAATGAAGACAACCACAAACCTGTCTAAATAGTCTCTAAAAATTCTGTTCATCATGTCCATGAATGCTGCAGGTGCATTTGTGAGCCCAAAAGGCATCACAAGAAACTCATAGTGACCATATCTAGTCCTAAAAGCTGTCTTCGGAACATCACACTCTTTCACTTTCAACTGTCTATAGTCGATGCACATGCGCATACTACCATCTTTCTTTTTCACAAACAACACGGGAGCACCCCACGGAGAACTACTAGGCCTAATGAAACCACGGTCTAATAATTCTTGCAACTGACTCTTCAATTCTTTCAACTCTTTCGGAGCCATGCGGTACGGAGCTATCGAAATTGGATTACACCCTGAAACTGTCTCAATCACAAACTCAACATCTCTGTCAGGAGGCAAACCCGGCAACTCTTCAGGAAACACATCTGGAAAGTCACACACTGTTCTGATATCTTTCGGTCTAGTTTCACTCATGTCCGGATTTATAACATAAGCTAAATAGGCTCCACATCCAGAGTCCATCAACCTATGAGCCTCTAAAGCTGACACCACATTAGACAAGAACTTAATGTTCTCTCCCACTACTACTATCTCGTAGTCATCAGAAAGCTTCAAAGAAATTCTCTTCGTCTCAAAATCCACACTAGCCCGATGCTCAACCAACCAGTCCATACCCAGAATAATATCAAAACCGTAGAATGGAAGTTCCATCATATCAACTGAGAACATATGACCCTGAATCTTCAGTGGACACCTCCTATACATACGTCTAACCACAACTGTCTCCCCAAAAGAACTAGTAACATGCATACCTACGTCTAAGATCTCAACAGGGATATCTAGCTTCTGTGCATGCTCACTCAAAATGTAGGAATGCGTAGAACCCGAATCCACCAAAGAAAGCAAAGACATAGACTGTAACTCAAAATTACCTGCTATCACATCAGTGTCGTTCCCGGCCTCTCTCTGAGCATAAACTCTCGCTGGTCCTCCTGTATCTGACTGTACAGCCACAACATGAGCAAGATTCCTCTGAGCATCTACCCTAGGTGCATCAGCCCTAGGTTGGAAGTAGCCACGACCGCGCCCACGACCTCTCTGAAAATCATTACCTCTCGTAGGAGCCTGAGCTATGTTTGGTGCCTGCGCTGCCTGATGCGGACAATCTCTCTTAAAGTGGTCCCTCGAGCCACAGTTCCAGCAAACATAGGAGTTACCCCAACACTCACCAGCGTGTCGTCTCCCACACTGTGCACACTCGGGCGAACGCCCTTCTTCTCTATGGCCCTGATGGCCTCTACCAGGGTGGCCACCGCCACGTCTCTGATCAAACTGATGCCCACCACCTTTGTGCCTCTTGGCATCTCTACCATCAAAGTGGTTATGTCTCTTGCCAGAGCTAGAACCACCAGTTCGTTTGGCCGAACCCAAACTATGTTCTAAATCTTTGGCCCTCGCGACCAACACATCAAGGTCTGAGTAATCAGAAGCTAAGGTGTACCTCTTAACCTCTTCATTCAACCCGTAGCGGAATCGGTTGCAACGTTCCACTTCAGTAGGAACCAACTCTGGGGCATACTGACTCAAGCGAACAAAGCGAATCTCATAGTCAGTCACAGAAGCATCTCCCTGAGTAAGAGCCATGAACTCTCTCTTCTTCTCATCCAAGTACCTCGGTCCCAAGTACCTCTTTCTGAATGCAAACTCAAAGAAATCCCAATCTATCTCGGCCTCTGGAATCCCGGCAGTAATGGTGACCCACCAGGTGTAGGCATCACCTTGAAGTAACGAGATCACACAACCCAGTCTACGTGCGCCCGCACAACCCATCTGAGCCAAGATTCGGACTGTCTTCTCTAACCATAACTCCGATCTCTCCGGAGTAGATCCTCTAAACTCCTCGGCTCCCAAACTACGGAGCCTCTCCAAAGGTAGACTAGCATCATCATACCTAGGCTGAGCTGCAGCCTGAGCTCCCGCAACTGCGGCCTGAAAAGCTCCCGCTATCGCTTGTACTAGCGGAGTCATATCAATACCAGCTGGACCTTGGCCACCCTGGCCACCTTGAGGTTCCTCTCCTTCAACTCCATCATCGCCTCCAACTCCAGGCGGAGGAAGTGGTGGTGGAGGTGGTGGAGCGCCAACTCCCGCGGCCACCGGCCCTTCCAAATGAGCCTCCACACCAACAGCCGGCTCAATAGGAGCCGCAACCCGTGGTTCCTGACGAACTATTCTTGGTCTACCTCTCGGTCTAGACATTGCTCTCACAAATATTAACTACAACCACAACAACAAAACATACAAGTTGGGTTAGCAAGGCAAGGCTTCCAAGTGTTCAAGTACGTTCCCTCGCTAAAACAAAACCATTTTCCAATGTAATAGTAGCAATGGGACTCCCACACACATGCTTTGAATAAAACAAGCAACATGCTTACATGATAAGCAAACACCGTGCATTTTAATCATAAAATACAACTTACTCACTTACCTGCCCAAGGTTTCGGAAACCTTCAGCTCTGATGCCAACAAGTGTAACCCCCTCGTCCCGGTCTGGTCGGATGACCTATCCGAGTGGGTCACACGGGGAAAACTGAAGCGAAACCTGTTAAGGTTCCCCCTCAGTTAACAACCCTATTTTTTTTTTTCGTTAATTAATCTTGTCTAGATGCACATTTAATTCCTAATTGGGACACAACAGCGGAAGATACAACATTGAATCATAAACCGACCAACAGACACATCATAGAGTTCATTTTAGCCTTTTTTAGCAGGCCGTTTCGAAACGCCCATAGGGTGTTTCGAAACGCCTTGACTTGGTCAACATATTAGGGTCGACTACAAGGTGACCGTTCCGAAACAGGGAAGACCCGTATCGGAACGCCCTTGACGGTCAATATCTCGTGGTCAACGAGATTTGACCGTTTCGAAACACCTAAGGCCCGTTTCGAAACGCCTTCATCTCGCCAATTTATCAAAATTCCAGTGGCAAAAACGTTCCGAAACAGCCTCATCCGTTTCGAAACGACAGGCCAATTTCAAAGGGACCGTTTCGGAACAGGGGGACCCGTTCCGAAACGCCCCCTGTCTGCCAACTCGACTGGGGTGTTTTTGAGGCACAGGGGTGCTCCATAACACCCCCAAAACACCTTACATTTAATCAAACATCAAACAACCATAAAGATAGCATCCACAGCACATGTTAACATTCAAAGAGCAATTTATGTATGACTTATAATTTATCATGGCAACACAAACCATTCAAAGGAAAAATATAAAGGATGTCCATACATGCTCTCAAACAACCAACAACTACTCATCAACACCATACATGTCCCATTGCTCAAACTATTACATGTCTAACATTTAAAAGCCATACTTGATAAACTCAAGTCCAAAACCACACTTGAAACCTTCCACTTGCACAAGCAACCCACGAACTAAGGATCTGCAATGTTGAACAAAGAGAGCGTAAGCAATAATGCTTAGTGAGGGTAAGCTCTAAAAACAAACCTCAACATTGCAGGGTTCAAGCACAATCTAACCAAAGCATCACACAAACATATCAAGAATTTACAAGAGCCACAATATAAGATGCATGAACAATTTATATTGTAAATGTCATGCTCTCCAAGCTCTAACTTCCTCAATATAAACATCCACAACCCACATTTCCATGCCTAGCATGTACTCATCATGACATCACCGTCATACACCATTTCCATGCATAGCATGTACTCAACATGACATCACCGTCATACACCATTTCCATGCATAGCATGTACTCAACATGACATCACCGTCATACACCATTTCCATGCATAGCATGTACTCAACATGACATCACCGTCATACACCATTTCCATGCATAGCATGTACTCAACATGACATCACCGTCATACACCATTTCCATGCATAGCATGTACTCAACATGACATCACCGTCATACACCATTTCCATGCATAGCATGTACTCAACATGACATCACCGTCATACACCAACCACATTTCCATGCATGCTTTATGCAATACCAATCATGCCTCAACACATGTATAATACAATATACATAAGCATTCATACATTTAAGTTCATCCAAAGGCTTTAGATCAAGTTTAGGATTAGGCTACCACACTAATCCCAACTCTAGGTGGGTCTACCAAGCCCGACCTAGTCCGTATACTCGAACCAACCATTTTTAAACCATTTAAAACATTTAACCACTCACCTAAGCTTCCAAGCTCAAGACCAAGCAAGCAACAACCTTCAATTTTCCGGATTCACTTCCGATGCTTCACCAATGCCCAAACTTGATTCTAATCAATCCCAAACACCAACAAAATATCCAAAATCAATAACTTGTCATCGAAACTAACCCGGAACATAATTCAAACATTAAGCTCAACATTTCAAGCCAAGAACCCTTTCAAACTCCTCATTTT
The DNA here is from genome assembly GCA_030270665.1 of Hibiscus trionum. Taxonomy (NCBI): domain Eukaryota; kingdom Viridiplantae; phylum Streptophyta; class Magnoliopsida; order Malvales; family Malvaceae; genus Hibiscus; species Hibiscus trionum. The sequence goes on from BSYR01000044.1 coordinate 5,550,266, forward strand.
CGTACTCATATTTTACCCAGCAGAAAATACCATTTTCGAACATCCAAATGACATCTAAATGGTCCCAAAACACTTTCCTCACATACATATATCATCAGCCTTTCAACCTAACTCTAAAACTCACCAAAATTCAAGTTTTAGACTATTCAAAAATGGCCATAAATACCCATTTCGGATTTTCATCCAAAATTACTCATTTTAACATATTATGTGTATTTTAAGGTGACTAACTCAAAACCCATCTCAATAATTCAAAATCAATTGAAAAACTCAATAAAAACTCAGATTTTCATTAAACTTGAAAATCACAAAAGTGGGTAGTTTCGAAATATAAAACTATGTAAACGTAGAGGATGAAGAGGAGAGTTCGAATATGTAATTACCTTCAAAAACGCCCTTGAATTGAGGAAGAAATCAAAGGAAATAGTAATGAGGGTTTGAGAGAATTTGGGGTGTTTATGAACGGTGAAGAAGAAAGATGAAGAAGAAAAGATGATATAAGGTGGTGTTTATTTTTATTTTGGTTTAATTACCAAAATGATCCCTCCCTTTCTTTCTAAACTCAATTTGCTCATACTAAGGTCAATTTGATTAAAATAAATTTTACCAACTCGAACCAATTAACCCGACTAACTCCTAACCCCAAAACACGGATTCTAGGCTTCGGCCAGGTCCGCCCGTTTTCGGTTCCTATGCTTCGGCAAGGGCCGCCCGTATTCTAAGGTATTCCTTAGGATGGTACCCTCGCCCAATGGGCTCGGGTTAATGCCTGTACATGATACCGCACTGGGGAAACTAAATACTGGAGTATGGTTGGAGGGTAAATAAAGAATTGAAAATGTATTCTATTGCTACTTGAACATATGTATATGATATAAAAAGGTTTACTGCATTGTTACATTTCATGCATTAATGTTGCACTGTTGGAACACACTAGACCTCAAACTCTCTGATTCCTAACTCGTATGCTACTAGCCTATATGTAGAACTAAGGTTTTGATATAATATTTGAAAAATGTTTTGGACTAAATTGAAAAGAATTTAAAATATGTTTTTAGTCAAAAACAACTTGAAAATATGTTTAAGGGTTTTAAAGGCTTTGGAATGGTTTTAAAATGTATTTAAAGATTTTTTAAACTACCAAAATTCCAGTAGCCAAAACCCGTACCGATACGCCTAACCGTATCGATACGGTGTATTTTGAAATAGCCCAACGGCCATAAATGGTACTATTTCCAACGGCTATAAACGGCTATATTCCCAACGGCTATAAACGGCAATATTCCCAACGGCTATAAACGGCTACAAACTCATTTGGGACTATAAATTGAAGGCTGGAACACTTGAAGAATGCAAGAGATAACATCCAAGCTTAATGTTCAAGAGAAATCGAGTTTAAGTCTTTATTTTCTTCATTTCTCTTGTAAATATTTGTAGAGAGTGATTTTATTGTTTTTTATCCTTCACTCTTTCGTGTGAGCTTAATTCTTGTAAACACCCACCTTGTGAGGTTTATTTGTTTACATCTTTTTACCCTTGTAAAAGGAGAGGTTCTAGTTTAGCCTTGAGAGAAAAACTAGAGTTGGTTCTATCTTAGCCAAGTCCAAAAGATAGGGTTGTAACGGTTTCCTCCTGAGCCTGGAAAAGGGGACGAATTCATTGTTGAGTGAATTGGGAAATCCTTAGTGGTGTGCTAAGGTAGTGGATGTAGACTCGGTTGAGTAGTCGAACCACTCTAAAATTCTCGTGCAAATTTTCTACCTTTCTTTCGGTTTTAGCCAATTCAACCACCAAGCAATTACAACCCTCCTTGACGGTTTCGGTGATCGATTCGAGCGTGCCTAAAAACCCAACAATTGGTATCAGAGCCTCGTCTCCATCGAAGGACTAACATCCGGGAGTAAAGATCTATTGCTCGAAGTCCAACCGTTCAAGAAAATGGCAAGATTTGAAGAAGGCCGCTCTATCTCGTGTCCTCCACTCTTCAAAGGAGAAGCATACTTCCAATGGGCAAATATCATGAAATTATTCATCAAGTCTCAAGACTATGAGGTTTGGGACATCGTTGAAGATGGGTATTTGGAAGCTCCAAAGAAGAAGAAAAAGCAAAGGAGTGCCAACGACACGAAGGCAAAGCTAAACACCAAGGCGATGCACATTCTCTATTGTGGCCTTAACGAAGAAGTTTCCAAGAAAATCTCCACATGCAAAAGTGCCAAAGAATTATGGGAGAAACTTGAGAAGCTTTATGGCAACAAGAATGGAGAAAAGAAAGATGATGATCAATCATGTGCAAACCTTCTCTCCAATCCAAAGGTGGATGGTGTTTTGGCTCTCGAGGAGCCTAAGGTATCTTCTAACTCAAATGAATTAAATTCATATTCTTTTGATGAGTTACAAGATGCTTTTGATGAATTATTTTTGGAATTTGAGACCATGAATTCCAAATTTAAGAAAATGATTTCAAAACTTGAAATTGAAAATGATTTTCTTTTAAAAACAAAAGTGGATTTTGAAAACCAAAATGAAATTTTGAAAAATGATTTAGAGTTTTCAAAAACAAGTAAAGATGTTTTAGAAAAAGAAAATCTTGATTTGAAAGTTAAGCTTGAAAGCTTAACAAAAGAAAAAGAAATTGTTTTCAATAATTCATCTTGTCACATAATGGCAAAATGCTCACATTGCCATTATCATGGTCATTCCTTACATACTTGTCCTATTAGGAATAGAAAGTCTTATAGGATTAGACAAGTATGGGTTCCCAAGGGAACTAAAGACATTGTGACTAACGTAAATGGATCCAAAGCAATTTGGATACCAAAAATCAAGTGAATGTCTTTTGTAGGTGTGTTGGAGCAATGACAAGCAAAGCAAAATCAAAGAATGCTCAAATCACACATGAGAAGAAGATTGGGTAACCTCTAAGCTTAATTACTTCATTTTATACATTTGGTTATCTAATTTTTGTTTAAAGTCTTGGATTATCTGTTAAGCCTAATATGATGCAATGAGTAAGGGGGAGCCATTTTTTTTTAAACCAAAATTTTAAGTGTGTCAAATTTTTTTTTTGCCTCCTATGTTATCTTGAACTTAAATGTCATTTTAAATTCTTTTTGATATAACAAAAAGGGGGAGAAATGGTTTGAAAAATTGAATTTTCAAATGAATAAGGGGGAGCTTTATATGATTTCATATCTTAATCTCTTATTCACAATTTTAAAGCTAAAGGGGGAGAATCCCAAACAAATTTTTCAAGTTGGTTTTATTATATCAAAAAGGGGGAGATTGTAGAACTAAGGTTTTGATATAATATTTGAAAAATGTTTTGGACTAAATTGAAAAGAATTTAAAATATGTTTTTAGTCAAAAACAACTTGAAAATATGTTTAAGGGTTTTAAAGGCTTTGGAATGGTTTTAAAATGTATTTAAAGATTTTTTAAACTACCAAAATTCCAGTAGCCAAAACCCGTACCGATACGCCTAACCGTATCGATACGGTGTATTTTGAAATAGCCCAACGGCCATAAATGGTACTATTCCCAACGGCCATAAATGGTACTATTCCCAACGGCCATAAATGGAACTATTTCCAACGGCTATAAATGGTACTATTCCCAACGGCTATAAATGGTACTATTCCAACGGCTATAAACGGCTATATTCCCAACGGCTATAAACGGCAATATTCCCAACGGCTATAAACGGCTACAAACTCATTTGGGACTATAAATTGAAGGCTGGAACACTTGAAGAATGCAAGAGATAACATCCAAGCTTAATGTTCAAGAGAAATCGAGTTTAAGTCTTTATTTTCTTCATTTCTCTTGTAAATATTTGTAGAGAGTGATTTTATTGTTTTTTATCCTTCACTCTTTCGTGTGAGCTTAATTCTTGTAAACACCCACCTTGTGAGGTTTATTTGTTTACATCTTTTTACCCTTGTAAAAGGAGAGGTTCTAGTTTAGCCTTGAGAGAAAAACTAGAGTTGGTTCTATCTTAGCCAAGTCCAAAAGATAGGGTTGTAACGGTTTCCTCCTGAGCCTGGAAAAGGGGACGAATTCATTGTTGAGTGAATTGGGAAATCCTTAGTGGTGTGCTAAGGTAGTGGATGTAGACTCGGTTGAGTAGTCGAACCACTCTAAAATTCTCGTGCAAATTTTCTACCTTTCTTTCGGTTTTAGCCAATTCAACCACCAAGCAATTACAACCCTCCTTGACGGTTTCGGTGATCGATTCGAGCGTGCCTAAAAACCCAACACTATATAATTCCCGACTACTTCTCAAGGTCTGAATAAAGATCAAGTATCGTTATTCTCGAGTATGATGCAACCTCGAAATAGTAGAACAGAAATGGAGGTCGTTACTGCGCGGAACGTCATGAAAATGTTATGCCTACCATATATCTGCATGAACTTATAGCATCTTCTGGTAGTTTTGTATTACTGAGCTTTTCCCAAGCTCACGTTGTTTTTACCATCGCAGGTTAAAGGAATATATCATGAGATAATGATTGACAACAGTGTTCGGAGTTCTCTCGGCGTTGCTTTTGGAGTACGGTACTGTATAGTTAGTGGGCATGTAAGTCATGTATTGTTTTACAGCAGTGTCTGTAAAAATGTTTTCTGAAATTTTGTTATATGTTTAAAGGACATCCCGGAATGATATTTTAAACAGAAGTTGGTTTTATAATTTAATAAGTGTTTTAAAAATGTTTTTATGAGTATTTTTACTGTGGGTCGCTCTTGTGACCCTAATGTGACTTCCTAGGATCCGTTGTAACGCATAGGCGGGTCTAGGGGGTTACATTTAGTGGTATCAGAGCTTAGAGTTGCGTCATTCTGGGTAGATCGGCCGATCGTCTGTCATAGGATGTCTGATTTGTGCATGCCCCTAGATCATAACCGTACTCCTCCATGCCGAGACTCCGATGTTGAATCCTTTCCTGTAATAAGTACATCTAACTCTTCTGTCCATAATAGCTTGATCTGTACTGGAAAGGAATATTGGTAATGTCTGTGTTTTGAATTAAACGGTTGAATTGAATCCGGATGAGGAACTTGAGATGGTTTATATTTGTGAATCAGATTGAGAATAAATGTTTGATAATGCGGGATGACTGATGTAAGATTTCATGAAAGGCTATTCGGTGATAATGACTGTGTTTGAAAATACCCTAACGAAAATGTAAAAAAAAAAAACTCTACGAACTTCAGAGAGAAGTGTTTGCAGTTGTACAGAAAGTGTATAAATTGTGGTGCCTCCGTTATACCGAAGGAAATAGTTACCTGAACATTGTGCTAAAAGTAAGCGTTATCCGTTCGAAACATTGGATTGCATTTGTTCGGCATGGAGTAATTCATTTTGGGGAAAAGCGATGCAATGTACCGTCATATGTATCATACTTACTGAAATTGGATGTTCACATCTTGATTCTAGAGAGCCTTGGTTGACGCTTTGAGTACTCGCATAAACTTCACACACAGTTGTTCGTCCGTAAATTGACTGTCAACCTTGTAAAGTAATTCAGATTCAGAAATAAGTACTTTTGGACTGTATGATTGACTTTTGTGGCGACGAGAATGTTTTGTAGTCTTGACTGAGTATGTCATAATAATAATAAAGGATATGAGACAAGTTTTGCTTAGCACCGTATGAAGTTTAAAAGCGAATTCAAGTATCGTATTTTGATTAATTGGTCTGAGATGTATGATATGATGAATGTAGATTTAATGACAGTCTAAGTGTTTGGGAATGCTACCAGATTAATCTGTGATCATCAGAGAGTCCTGAGAAACAATGATACCTTGATAGACAAGTTTTCAGTACAAGAACGGATGAAAGATTAGTTCTGCATTTCTATGACTCTAGTAAATTTCGAGGACGAAATTTCTTTTAAGGGAGGGAGAATTGTAACACCCTAAAGCAATAGTAAAAAAAAAAAAAAAATGCAATCAGTGGGTTTTGAACCCTTGACCCTTGAGTGGAGTTCCTGTGACTTAACCATGTGAGCTAAGGTAAATTTTGAATATGGTCTACCTCACTCCTCTTTTATGTTTATTGTTTAGATTATACAAATATAATAAAATAAAGAAAATATCCTACCTACTGATATGGGTTCTATTAATTTTTAGAACCCAGATCTAAAAAAAAAAGGAATTCGACTTTTCATCTTCCCCTCACCTCCCATCACCGATTGCCCTCTCCGATCCGGCACCACCGCTCAACCGTGACTGCCACCGCCACTGCCGAACGAACCGTCGCGATATCCCGATCAAAAGCCCTAAGGTTACTCGTGTATCTGTAGACGAAATCGCCTGTAATCAAGCGTCGAATATTCGACGAACCGAGGGTTTGAGGCCGATCTGTTTTCCGTCGTTTTCGGCCGTTGTTGACGCCGATTTACCGCGCTGCCATCGTTGATGGATTCTCCGTCGTAAGGCGAGCAAAACCCAAGCTTCCGTTCACCGAACCGACATCGTTTCCCTCATCGCCGGAGTTACGTCGAAACCGGTCTTCCCCTCCTCTGTTCGGTAAGTTTTATGGCTGAAAACTTAAATTTATCGAGTTATAGTTTAGAAAATAAGGAAAATGGTGTGATCGGGGCGTTTTCGGGCTTATTTTTGACCGTCTAGGGCCGCGCGTGGGCCTCACGCGCCGTCCGGGGCGATTTCCGGCCGCCCTGGACGGTGGTCGTTGAACCGGCCAACTCAAACCGACCGACCCGACCCGTTGACCGACCCGACCCGACCCGTTGACCGACCCGACTCGTTGACCGACCCGACCCGACCCGTTGACCGACCCGACCCGACCCGACCGACCCGTTGACCGACCCGACCCGACCGACCCGTTGACCGACCCGACCCGACCTGCTGACCGACCCGACCCGTTGACCCGACCCGGTCAACAGTGACGTCAGCATGACGTCAGCGTTGACTCTGACCGCTGACGTCAGCATGATGTCAGCATGACATCAGCGTTGACTTTGACCGTTGACCAAAAAGTAAAATTTTCCGAAAAGCCCTATTTTATGTTTTTCGACGTCCTGAGTCCATTTTTGAAGCCCGTTTCTTGAAATTCAAACCCGAAAGCTCTCAAATTGGACTTTGAACTTGAGTCCACTTGTGTATTTTAATAATCAAATATGAGTAAGGTGTTTAAAGACTGAAAGTGGAATATTTTTGATGAAGGTATTTAAAGTACCTTGTATTCGGGATGTTGAGGACGTCGCATTCGGGTTCGAGAGTGATCGAACGGAGCATAAGGGTTGACCGATATAGCAAGGATTCAAGGTAATACACTACTACCTCTTGTATGCTTTGAGATCATGTTGGTATTTGTTAATGCATGCATGAAAATGATAAGAAGTGCTGTTAGCCCTACTTAGGTCAAACTAAATATGAAATTGAGTATGGTAATTTAGATAAGACCGAAATGCTCGAACGAGGAAGCTAATAAATCTGAAGTATCTGAAGTTCATTAAGTAATTAATGAGGCAGCTAATCTCCAATTCTGAGCATTAGTGTGAAATGTTTAAATGCGAAAGATACATGGACAAGAGATTACGAAAATGCCCTCAGGGTCTGTAAATGACTAAAATACCATTGAAATCAGAAGCAATCTAGAAATCTACGCTAAATATGGTAAAACAACATGATTCATCTGAAAACCTCGAACTACTTAGAAAGCTATGGAAAGGTGTTAGGTCTTCTTGGACTCGGAATGAATATTCGACTATAGATTTAGGGGAATCTATACATACCCCTGAATTAAGCGAGTGGCTCAAAATATAGAATAGATCGAAATGACTAAAAGTATTGAAAATACCGTTATGGTTAAAATAATCGAAAGGATGGTATTGACTAAAAAGAGTTGAAGTATCCTCGGACACCGAGGTTTACAAATGAACTGGAAGGATGGATAAACCCTTGAGTTCTGAAATGAATGGAGTGGTTGGAAGTACCGAAATATCTTGAATGGCTGAGACGCCCATGGATAAACCCTTGAGTTCTGAAATGATGGACATTCCGAGTTTCAGAATAACTGGAAAACCCCCATTGACTAGAATAAGTAAGTTGTCTTGATAAAATTCTGGAAATGTCGATAAAGCCGAAAATGACCGAAATGCCTCAAGGGTTGAAGCATGACAAACGTACGACAAACACTTTTGATATTAATATAAGGGTAGAAGTCTTCCCGCACAGAGTATTAGTTTGACTACTCCGTGGCAAGCCCTGTGATGAGATATGAAAGTAACCGTTCAGATATACGATATAGTTAAATGACCAAGATGCCCTTGTTGGCCAAAGTAATCAAAATAGCCTGAATGTATCTAATATCATGATAGGTCTTGACGTAGAAATCTCTGAATGTCTGGTTGGATACCTGATGAGCAAATAGAATTTCTGAGCTGCCGTTTACGCCTTGTTGGTATGAATTATCAAAATGCCATGTATGATAAAATGACCATAATGCCCCTGGTAGGCTTAAATGGCTAAATTACTCATGATATGCCTAAACTCTCTAGATCTTGATGTATCATCTCCCGACTATCTGGTTTGAACTGGTAGTACAAACCCCTCTTTTAATAGAGGCATTGTTTCAAAGATTTATTCAATTGTCAAAAGTTAATGTGTTCTCCTCAGTAAATGTAAAGTATCTCCAAAGAGTAAATTGTTCCACCTAGTGTGTTCCATGTGTGCCACGCGCCTGTGTTACATACTGTTTTACATGTTATGATACCGATAACGTGCACTTGTTTGACATATGTGAATTCACATGACATGTTTTATAAATAAGCATGACCGTACTGTATTTATGATATATGCATATGCACCCGATATGGAAAACATGCTACATGGATAATGTGTTACTAAAAATACAGTTATTGATTAATGAAATATTGATGATATGATTCACTGGGGTAATTGGGACATGATATGAAGCTACATACGGCTCAGCCCTGATCCAGCTGGTAAGACCGTCCCGTTTACGGATCCTAGGCTTCGGCCAGGTCCGCCCGTTTACGGATCCTAGGCTTCGGCCAGGTCCGCCCGTTTACGGATTCTAGGCTTCGGCCAGGTCCGCCCGTTTTCGGTTCCTATGCTTCGGCAAGGGCCGCCCGTATTCTAAGGTATTCCTTAGGATGGTACCCTCGCCCAATGGGCTCGGGTTAATGCCTGTACATGATACCGCACTGGGGAAACTAAATACTGGAGTATGGTTGGAGGGTAAATAAAGAATTGAAAATGTATTCTATTGCTACTTGAACATATGTATATGATATAAAAAGGTTTACTGCATTGTTACATTTCATGCATTAATGTTGCACTGTTGGAACACACTAGACCTCAAACTCTCTGATTCCTAACTCGTATGCTACTAGCCTATATAATTCCCGACTACTTCTCAAGGTCTGAATAAAGATCAAGTATCGTTATTCTCGAGTATGATGCAACCTCGAAATAGTAGAACAGAAATGGAGGTCGTTACTGCGCGGAACGTCATGAAAATGTTATGCCTACCATATATCTGCATGAACTTATAGCATCTTCTGGTAGTTTTGTATTACTGAGCTTTTCCCAAGCTCACGTTGTTTTTACCATCGCAGGTTAAAGGAATATATCATGAGATAATGATTGACAACAGTGTTCGGAGTTCTCTCGGCGTTGCTTTTGGAGTACGGTACTGTATAGTTAGTGGGCATGTAAGTCATGTATTGTTTTACAGCAGTGTCTGTAAAAATGTTTTCTGAAATTTTGTTATATGTTTAAAGGACATCCCGGAATGATATTTTAAACAGAAGTTGGTTTTATAATTTAATAAGTGTTTTAAAAATGTTTTTATGAGTATTTTTACTGTGGGTCGCTCTTGTGACCCTAATGTGACTTCCTAGGATCCGTTGTAACGCATAGGCGGGTCTAGGGGGTTACACTTACTCGGTTGATGGTTGTTTGTCGATGAAATCAGTCCTGAATAGTGATACTTTTTGCTTGACACACCTCTCATTTCTTTATACCTCTCGTTTAGACAGAGACAATGTGATTCAAGAGGCTGCTAAATTTTGTTGGTATGATCATCTCTATAAAAAAAATTATTTTTCTTTACTTTTGGGTTGTAAGAATTTTTTTTAAGTTGTTTAATCTAAATATTCTTCTTTCTTAAATGCATCGTAATTATATTTTTTATGAATTTAATAAAAAATTAGTGGTTTTGTTATAAAAAAAACACCAAAGATCCTGCTGCTCGAGAAAAAAAATCTAAATAGCCATTAAATCAAGATATTGTTAACCTAATTTTGAATTACAATAAGTATTATATTTTATTATTTATAAAAGAAAAATGGCATTAACAATTGTACGTGTTAGTTGAAAAAATGGAAACCACTTCACGCTCACGTTAGTCTAAGCTTTATTTCAGTTAATAAAAAGGAAGAGAATAAATTCCCAGACCCCTAAAACCACCCTTTTTTGTTTTGTGTATTCCATTCCGATTAAAAATCCCAAAATATTAACAAAAACGGAGGAAAACCCCGATCCAGATAAACATTTGCAAATTCTAGGAGAGGGAAAAAAATTGTTTTTTTTGTGGGATTTTGATGACAAATCAAGTAGTGACTTGGGGTTGAAAGGTGATGATAAGAGATGGCGCACGTGGTGCCGGCGGACCCGCAGGTGGTGGTGACGGTGAAGAAGAAAGCGCAGCCGTCGAGGAGTTGGGTTCTTTTGGACAGCGATGGAGAAACCACCGTGCTCGACGTCGACAAGTACGCTATCATGCACCGAGTTAACATCCACGCCCGTGATTTACGCATACTCGATCCTCTCTTGTCTTACCCTTCCACCATTCTCGGCCGTGATGGGGCTATCGTATTAAATCTGGAGGTCCCGAATTTGCAAAACCTTGTTTAGTTTGCTTTATTTTCTTCGATTTTTTTTCTGAACTTTTCCTTTTTTTTTAATTTTGATTTGCAGCATATCAAGGCTATTATCACTTCAGAGGAGGTCAGTGGGTTCTTTTCTCTTTTGTTAATTCGATTGGGTTTCGATTTTTTTAAAAAGAAAATGCTAATTTTCTAGTTCTTCATGATATCTGGAATAGGATATGGACTAATGGAATGATAGAAAATTAGAAAGAATGAAAAAAGAATTTGTTTCTTTAATGTATTTGTTTCTTTCCAATTTCCAAATGTTCAGATTTTGGATTTGTTCATTTCATTTCTTGAGTAGTATAGATTTGTTACTCGGATTCGAGTGTCGGTGTTGGCACCGGTGTGCTCGAACTTTTTTCATATAATTGGATGGTCATACCTATTCAGAACAAGTGTCTAGCATGGATGCTTTGGAAAATACTGAAAAGTCCGAGTAACATAGGTAAAGACTATAGAGTACTGTCGGCTATCGGACTTTGGCCTTTAGTCCGTGGATCAGAGTTTGTTTATCAGGTTTTGTAGTGAAAGGCTATGTAGCTGACTTAGATTAGAACTAAACATATCTGAAAAGAACTTCATTTCATGGTTTTTGGAACAAGAATTGAACTCTTAAGTATGGGGTATTGTGTTTTTGAATGACATAATCTCATTTGGTCTATATTATATCAGCTCGCTTAGCTCAATGATAACGTGCAAGGGGATTAAGAGTGGTTTTGATTAAGATTTCTTACTATGGACTGCTTTTTCAGATGGTGATTTGTATTGTATTTGATAGGTATTGCTTCGAGACCCATCGGATGAATATGTCGTTCCTGTTGTTCAAGAACTTCAGAGGCGTCTGCCTCTAGTGAATGCCATTAATCGAGGACATGAAACGTGCGCTCAAGGCGACATCGATGCAGGTGTTGAAGATGGTATGTTGTATTGGTCCAGAAAACCAAGAAGCAGCATTAATAAACAGCATTGAACTTAATTAGCAGTCCTTAACATTATTTATATAACATGCATAATGGTTTGATTTTGTTTCTTTGAAATCTGAATCCTTTGAGCCTTGTCGTGTAGCGTCTCCATTCGAATTCCGGGCACTGGAGGTAGCTTTGGAATCCATATGCAGCTTTCTAGCTGCCCGTACACTAGAACTAGAGACTGCGGCTTATCCTGCTTTAGACGAGCTTACCTCCCTGGTAAATGTTATTTCACATATGCTTTTCTCTTTTACAAAATCTGAAGAACTTCATTGTCTGCCATCTTTCGTCTTGGCCTGTTCGTACTTTATTTTCATCTGTAAACTGTACTTGATGCAGATTAGTAGTCGTAATTTAGATAGAGTTCGTAAAATGAAGAGTGCAATGACCAGATTGACTGCTCGTGTACAAAAGGTATTGATATATGTTTATGTGAATCATTTTCGATCATACGCTTCTTTTCGTTTTAGCAATTATGCTTTTAGCATTTCCATAAAATGGCCAGAAATAACATCATGATTGACGTTTGTTGAAGGTGAGGGATGAACTCGAACAACTACTGGATGACGATGACGATATGGCTGACCTTTATCTGTCGAGAAAGTTGGCTGCAGCTTCCCCGGTTAGTGGCTCAGGTGCTGCCAACTGGTATTCCGCCTCTCCTACCATAGGATCAAAGATTTCCAAAGCAAGTAGAGCAAGTATAGCAACACTTCGTGGAGACGAGAACGATGTCGAGGAGCTTGAAATGTTACTGGAGGTTAAAGTAGCAATTTACTTACTCTCATTTAACGATTTCTTCACCCCTAAGCTAACTCAGGGTTATTCTGTTTTACAGGCTTACTTTATGCAGATCGATGGCACATTGAATAAACTAACCACGGTACTCGTCCTCTTCTCCTATCTAATAGTCATGTTCTGAAATCTATATTTCTAAGTTTCAATGATTAATCCGAAACCATGTAGCTGCGGGAATACATCGATGATACAGAGGATTACATCAATATTCAGGTATCGATCATAAGCTTAAAAACTCGAAAAATTACCATTTTTTGGCTGATTGTTGCTTAAGCTTTCTTCTTCGCAGCTCGACAACCACCGGAATCAGCTTATCCAGGTGTGCTATTCTTCATTCTCTAACATATTAGGCTGATATGAAACCAAGCTTCCTTTTCTAAATTTTTTTTCTCCGTTTTGCAGTTAGAGCTCTTTCTAAGTGCAGGAACCGTGTCTTTAGCCATCTATTCTTTGGTGACTGCAATATTTGGGATGAACATTCCTTATACATGGAATGATGGCCATGATTACATGTTTAAATGGGTAAGCAAAGTGTTTTCATGTCAATGTTAGACGACATCCGAGTCGGTTCCCACGTCCGGTGATTGAATATTCTCTTCTCCTGTCTCAGGTGGTCGGTGTCTCGGGGCTATTATCCGCGGTTGTGTTCATAGTGATCATGTCTTATTCTCGGTTCAAGGGTTTGGTTGGATCTTGAGCTGCAGATTTTGCATGAAACAAGAGGGTAGCTTGCCGAGTGAGTCAATGGAGTAAACATTTGCTGAACAATCAATACAATTAATTGACACAAAAAAATTGTGTATTCTATCATTTTTACTTTCAATTGAAAATGAAAAGAAATGTCTTTTCATATTTGAAAATAAAAGTATATGTTTTTAAGAAGAAAGTGTGCCTTCAAGAAGTATATTTGTTTTTGAAAAAAATGTTTCATTTTTGTGTTACATTTTATTAAATCGAATTATGAAGAGCAATTTTAATTCTCGCATACAAACTACTCGAATCTGAGTATCTTAAGAAAAATAACATTCTCTGCGCTAGAGGTTCAAAAACAACAGAATTTATTATAAATATATATTGTATTAATAAACATTTCATCCAAATTCATTCATGTAAGAGATTTTTTGTTCAATAAATATCAAACTCCACTAAAAAACAACACATAATTTCTCTGAAACAATGAGAATCGATGAATTTTAATGTAAAAGAAAAGTTTAGGGATATTCAAAAACCAGATCCACTACAATGTTCTGATGTAAAAAACTCTCATCGCCGGCCAATTCTCTGCCCGGCTCCAACTAACAACGCCTTCCCTATTACACCAGAGCGGAGTCCGAAAGCCAGCGCCACGGTTCCAGCTACAGCTATCAACTTCCAGTTAAGGCCATTATCGTTCTTCCTCCTAATAACCGTGCTTTGATCGTTTTCGTCATCCCTTGAAACAGGACCAGGAGAACTAATGTTCTGATCGCAAGAAATTCTTGTGCTGATTCTTGCCATCAGTGCACATCTAGACAATGAAGCATCGGTTTTTCTTGCATTCTGGTATGCTCTCATGCCAGAGTGCAATTTCTTTACAGCTCCCCACATCCCGTGGCGAACACCCAATTTTGCCACGTCTTTCGGGATCCCCATGTCTTCGTAATGTACGAGAGTAACTTCACATGCAGACAGCCCATCGCCTTTCCGAGACTCCACTGCGCATCACAGTTTAGTTTTAAGAAACAAGGTGTTATCACTGGCAACGTTCAGAATATTGTTTCTGGAACCAAAAGGTAGAGAGACAGAGACCCACCAGGCCTGATAATCCAACTTGAAAAGTAAAGCTCCACTCGTCTTGGCTTGTCACGCTTCGGCAAGCCAGGATATGGTACTGCCTGGAACATCATAGATTGAATGTTAATACGGAAAACCGCATGGGATATAATAATGTAAACTTCTTCGTACTATTCAAACATAAAACACAAATGTAATATTAAACATGCCACTCAAGCATCTTTAGAAGCATGTTAAGAAAATACATGACACATGCTGGGTGCTGCCAAAATCATATGGTAAAACCACCAGATCCTGACAGCAACTTCATTAGGAGTATAGTTCATAAAAAAGTGAACAGATCCAACTAAACAAAAGAATATTATAGCCTGTGCCCTGTACCTTTGTCACACAATAGAAAGTCTTTCCAGCCTCCCATATTCTTCGACCAATTATGTAATCTCGATCACTGCAGAAAAATGGGAACTACGAAAAGATGACACAAGACAAGTTAAAATATGTTAGTTCGTCCGTATGCAGAATTGAACAAGGAATGTGCTTTAAAACAAAATTATACAAACCATTCAATTCATCTACCTTTCTTATCCAGTGAACAATCATTGACCCTGTACGAGGGCACTCATCCAATATTTTAAAGTAGGAGAGCATAGTGTCCCACTTTGGTCGAAAATCGTCATCCCAGAAGAAATCTCTAACCATCTCTGGAGTTGCATCCTCAAAGACAGTTCTACTACGGTAAACTGCAGGGCCACTCTAGTAAAAAAAATCACCATTAGGAAGTAATAAATGTTCTGGCTTAAAAACCATTAAAGAGAAAAGAAATCAGAAACCTACCTCGGGCTCTTGGCGCCAAGCTTGGTATGACATATTTGAAGTAGTCCTTTCCATCATCCTCTGCCATTCCATCTCCCCATTCTTCCCTTCTAGTAAATGCAAGAGGTGTGCTAAGTCATTCTCCGTGACAATATCTTGCTCTCTTTCTTCGGCTTTACTGCCGAGGCTATAAAGAAATAGGTATTAGTCATGAATAAACTCATGCAGGAAACATCGTTAACCATTCCAATAGTAACATAAGGAGATTTTACTTGCTGCAGAAATTATTAAGCTTCAAACAGTGATTTCAAAACAGTAACAAAATAAAGTGCAAAGACAGTTTTATGGATAAACTAACAACTTCTGGAACAAGCAAAAGTAACAAGATGATAACCATCCATTAAAGGCACCTCACCTTGATTTAGCAGATAAGGATATGAGATTGAATAAGAGAGAGAGAGCTTGAATGGCGATTCTATTAGATAATAGTCAAACACACATGCACTAGCAATAACACGCAAGGGGAAAGGCTTCTTAAGCATATGGCCAAAAAATGCAAATAACCACCGTAACGAGTCTCACAAAACTACCCTCAAAACATGGAAGGGCTAATCCGTTTCGAATTCTAACCACCGTAACCAGGGATGGACCGAGGGGGGCTGGCGGGGGCAGTCGCCCCCTAAAAAATTGAAATTCCTATACAACTTAGAAAATTTTTCTATGTATTTTCTATTGAAAATCTATTTTCGCCTCCCTAAATTTTTATAGGTTTGCCCCCTATAAAATTTTATAAGTTCGCCCCCCTAACCTAAAGTTCTACGTCACCATAACAAGTCTTCAACCGCAGTCCGCAAATAACCTGTCCTGCCATTAAAGTAGGATAGGGGAAAGCAAGTTCCTTTAACAAGTAAAGAACATGACTTTAAGGAATGTACAAGGCCTTCAACCCTTCAAAAGTTTTGAAAATTTTGGTTCAGGCATCTAAATTTTTTAAAATTTTAAGTAGATCCCAAACTATTTTGTTAAATCCGCCACACCTCCAAATCATACTGAAATGTACAAGTTCTTCAACTACATGACCCACAAGCGATACTAATTATAAAAGCTCATCAAAAGCCTTGAAGTAACTATCTCTTAAAACTAGCTTCATCAGATTTAAGTTTAATTACAAGGTCTAATTCATCTTTAGCTTGTTAGTTGCAACAAATCACACTGAATTAAAGAAACAAAGCAACCATCGAATACTCACATAAATAAGAAAAATAATTAAACACTAACCTAACAGCTTCAGCAGGGCCTTCCGGCGAAATCCGCAATGTAGGCGCCGGCGGCGGTGGCAGTGGAACGGCGGAATCCGAAGCCGAAGCTGCCGATTTATTGGATCTCCCTTTCATAACGTTAGAGAAAATCCTCCGAAAGACGGAGAAAGCCGAGAGTGCAGAGAGAGCGGTGAAGGCAAACCAGAGTCGGCGAGCTCCGAACCCGGGAGGAGCGGTCCAGAAGAACCGGAACTTCGATCGTAGGCCGAGGAAAACCAAGCCGGTCCACCTCGGACGCCAGGACCAGCCGATCGCGAGCCCGATCATAACCGCGAGCCATATAGGCACGGCGCATAACAAAATGTCGACGAATGTGTCGGCTACCGAATGTTTCTTCAAAAACTCCATTGGATCGAAGAATATCTCATCCATTTTTCACATCAAAAACAAGAGAAAAATCTTTAGGGATTTGTTTCTAATCGGCGATTTAATGAATCCGGATTAGATCCAGGGAAGAACATTTCTTCCGGGAGAAGAAGAAGAGAAAATACGAACAATTTTTATATATAAATATATAGTAGTATTTTTTTGAGCGGGTTTGGCGGTTGATTGGGCCAACGTGTAGCGATGACGTGGTTGTAGGGAGGCAGTTTTTGTCTTTGGTTAACGCGAGTTATGGCGCGTAGTAAGAAGTAGTGAAATGGCCAAATGGGATTTTGTTGAATGTGAAATGCACGCGAATGTTTGAGAGTGAGATTTGAGGGGATGCGATAGCTCGAGAGCGGATATATTCTTCTGTTAAAAGCTGATAAAGTGAGATATCATTTCTGCTCCTTTTGAACTTCTTAATCTAAAAAATAATTTAAATATTTATTTTAGTTAAAAATAAAATTTTAAGTATATATTTTAAGCAAAAAAATATTTTATGCACATATTGAAAAAAAGAGACATAATTTAAGTACTTGTTTTGTAGTTAAGTTTTATTAATATGGATTAATATCTTATAAACTTTTAATTTCCACAAGCGCTTTAGTTTTAAGATATAGAGATTTAATTTAGGGTATAAGGTTTAGGGGTTTAGGTGTAAGGGGTTAAAATTTAAGGATAGTTGTTTCAATTTAAGGTTTAGGGTTATAATTTAGGGTTTAGTTTTTAGGGTAATATGGTGAGGATTTAGGTTTTAACCTATAAACCCTAAATTATAACCCTAAACCTTAAATTAAAACAACAGTCCCTAAATTCTAACCCCATACATCTAAACCCCTAAACCTTATACCATAAACTAACTCCATATACCTTAAAACTAAGGCGCTTGTGGAAACTTTTAGTTTTCACCGCATGTGTATAAAATATTTATCCTATTAATAAATGGAGTTTGTTGTCTCATAAAATAAACCATCAAATTTTTTGTTGCTCTCTTAGTTCCACATAATTTTGCTCTGATCGTATCAGCACACCTGATTTTAGTGAATGAGTCTCCCATCGAATTTTTATATATATATAAAACTTCAAACTCAAACATGTTTAAACGATACCAAATTACTTACCACTTGAACTAATCTCAAATTTTGGTCGACGAAATTTTGGTTAATGTTTAATCTGACTTTAATTCAAATTAGATTTGTTTATAAGTTGAGTAAAATCAGATTTGGGTGGGATTTGTGTAGTATTAATAGTTTTTTTTTGGGTCTAAACTCGATCTAAGATTAAATATGAATCCAATTTTTTGACTAAGCATGGCCCGAAATATGGGTTTAATTCGGGATAGGTCCAATATCGGACTTGAAAGATTTTGCCGAGGCCCGACCCATATTTGGATCGGGTTTTTTTATCCAATTCCATATTTCGGGTCTTGTTTTTATTTAGGAGTGTAAAAGAATAGACCATTTAACAAACCATTCGTGAATTGTTCGTATAATATTCGTTTATTAATTTAAATAAACGAGCATGAACAAATTTTTATGTTTGTTTAGTAAACGAACGAACATGAATAAAAGTATGTTCGGTTCGTTTATGTTCACGAACAAATTCGTTTATAAGCTTGTTTATAGGCTCGTTTTATTTTTAAAATTTTAAATATTAATGAAGGTAGAGACTAAATTGAACACATGATAAACTTTGGAGTTCAAACTGCGAAGCCTACGAAGCTTAAGGACTAATGTATTTATTTCTCAATTTCACGACTTTGGAGTTTGTTTTATTTTTTTTTTGTTTGTTTAGTTAATATTTCTGAAGATATAAACAAACATGTTCACGAACGTATAAACGAACATGTTCACGAACGTATAAACGAACACGTTCGCGAACACTTAAACGAACTTGTTCTTGAAGACTATACAAACAAACGCAAACACCTTCAAAATTAAACAAACGAACACGAATATAATCTTATTCGTTTTATATCGTTCAAGACGGACTAATTTACACCCCTATTTTTATCCAAAACTTGAACAAACATGTAACCTTAAACGTATAATTTGACTCTCAAACAGATCTATTGAACACCGGGCTCCAATTTATTAGTAAATTATCATCGAGTTCTTTTTTTTTAAATATGCTTGTAATCATACAAGATAGTATCTGTTTAATTTTTCTTAGCCCTTTAATAAGGCACACACACCGTGCACACATGGTGCTCAAACTCGGATCACCTGGATGAAAAACATCATTGAGATTTTTCTTTTACAAGTCGAGTTAATAAATCATCATATGCATTTATATACTAATCGAACATCAATGTACTAATTATAATAATTATCTATAAAGTTAAACAAAATATTTACTTGAATTATCCATATTATTTTAAAAAAATTATCATGTGCATACTTTGTACCGATCATTAACAGCTTCTTGTTCATACAGCCTTCACGGCAACAATTATTATTCCATGAAATGTATAAATACTTACCATGTCAAGCTCAGTTTCTTTTTAATGGTAAGCAAACATGTACAAATACATGAAATTCTGCTTTAGTAAAGTCGTTGATATAGGAAATTAAGGGAGTGAATGAAGAAAAAGAGATGGATTAAACCGAGGTCGTGCGGAAGACAAAGATGTTTCTGAGCTCAGTAATCCGCCGACCAGTTCGCTGCACTGTCGACCTTCTTCATTCCAGTTGATTCCTTCTTCGTCTCTGTGTCCACGCAGAATATAGCGCCACAAGCCTGTCCCGAACCGTCCATCCTTGGCACTGCCTTCAACTCATTCTGGGGATACTCGAAGCTCCTTAACCCTCCTGAGGAAGTGAAGAAACACCCTGAAAAGATAAACCCGAACCGCAGAAACATCAGCAATAAGGTTCCAGTGCTGCTAATTGTTATGCACTGAAACTTTTATGGCACCCCATTTTCTCATTCATGTTGATTATCGCTATGTCATTCTACGTTAGTCCCTATATCCGGTACAACTCTTTGCCAAAAGTCTGTTTCCCGGGATTTTTTCGACCTACTTGTGCCGGACAAGATTACTTAAAGAGCGAATAGAAAGGGAGGCTAAGAGTTAGGGGATAGTCCCTTATAAGTTTTACCTTTTGGGAATGGAGCAGACGACTTCCCGCAGCCCTTTTTCACGATCTCTTCATCATCCGCGAGAACCATATGGCCATCGGCATCAGTACCCCAGAAGAAAGGTACACTTCCATCAGCATCCTGCACAAGACAAGGGGTAAAAAACAGCACCAATGGTTAAATCAAATATTAGAGATGTCCATTGCATTAGCCGAAAAAATCAGGTAAACTTACAGAAGCTATAAATGTAGATTTCGAGGAGCTATCATAGAGAATGAAAACAAACTTCCCCTTGATATCTCTTACAACCTGATCCGGCGGGTAAGGACCTCTGTCTCTAAGAGTTCTAAAAGCTTCAATAACGATAATCCCCTCATCCGCCGTTTTGTTCAAGCCATATTGTTGCTTAAGAACAGCAACATTTTCGATATGGCCTTGAAAAATGCAGAATATTTCATCCAGTACAGCAAAGAGTCTGGGAACATAGAAAGAAAAGGATCAAATCTCAACTCCGGAATCTCTATTGCATTGCGAAAACAATAGAAAAGGGATCAAAACAGAAACTTTCTTGTCATGATAATGATATAGGAAATGTTCATCATAAGTATGATCCAGCTTCGTCGCGATAACCAAACAACTAACCGAGATCGAACCAACCAAATCAAATCAAATCAAACCATTACATTAGATCCACAATTCATCTACAATGAAAACAAACCAGGCCTTACACGCCATTGAACTAAAGAATTCATCAAAAAAGAGATGATTTGAAACAAACTAAGCCCTTATACATCATATGATAATGATAATGATATAGGAAATGTTTATCGTAAGTATGATCCGGCTTAATATGATCCGGCCTCATCGCGATAACCAAACAACTAACCGAGATCGAACCAACCAAATCAAATCAAATCAAACCATTACATTAGATCCACAATTCATCTACAATGAAAACAAACCAGGCCTTACACGCCATTGAACTAAAGAATTCATCAAAAAAGTGAAGATGATTTGAAACAAACTAAGCCCTTATACATCATATGATCCAATGACACCCTGCTCAAAGGATTCACTTACAAAGCATACAAATTTAAAAAAAATTAGACTAATTTTGGATATGGGTGAGTGTGAATTTATGTTTGAGATTATCCATTTTTCTTAAAAATCTCCAAATTTTCAACTTTTAATCTCAATCAATAGTCTAATGACCCAAAATCAGTACAAAATTAAAAAGTTTTATCAGCACAAAGAAACAATAAGCAAAAACCAAAAACAACCCAGAAAAGATACGGATCTGGTCAATCAAAAGCACCAAACAAAACATAGAAAAAGACCCAAATTTGAAATCCAGATTAAAAAAAAGATCAAAACCAACATAAAAAAAGAAGCTTTTTTTTACTTGGGGAAAAGTGGGTTCTGTTTTTCACGAGTGTAAGCCATGACACCCGAAGACCCGAGGTTGATGGTGACTGAACCAGGATGAACAGAGGCAAAATGATTGGCCAAGAAGCCATTTTTGAGAGCTGAAGCTGCCTGAGACTGCTCGCCGACGCTGAGCCCATTTGGGCTCTTAGCAACCGATTTGTCAAAAACTGCTAGCATTTTCACCCCTTTCTTTTACTTTCAAAGATCCAAAAAGGAAACTAAAAACTTAAATTAAAAACGAGAGAAATTGGCGATAAAGTGGCTAATACGAGGGAACGAGAAGCTAAATTTGTTAAATTTCAGAGACTTTGAATAAGTTGTTTTAAGGCACATTGCCATTTCCGGTATTGCCCCCGAAGATATTTGCGTGAAATAATGCAATAAAGTAAGAATGGTTTAATTATGAATCTATCCCTCTTATCTTATGAAAATCTATAAATTAATCCACTTGTTAGTAAAACAAATTATATTTCATATGTAAACATGTGATAGGTTAGATGTCATGTCATTTAAAATGTATTCATATGTATATCTCATATCATCGTTAAATTTTTAACGGTCTAATCAAAATGTTAGTTAAAAATGAGTAATTTGACAAAAAAAAAATATAGGTTGAGGCAGGGACGGAGCTAGGATTTGAAGTTGGGGGGGCAAAATATAAATTTTGAAAGGTGGGGGAGCAAATTCACAATTATCTCAATTTTTTCCAGAAAAATATAAGGAATCAAAGGGTAAAAAAAAAATTTCCCCCTACCGGGGGGACCACAGCCCCTCCCATTGGAGTTGTGGCTCCGTCACTGGGTTGAGGGCTAAATTTATCTTAAAAAGGAAGAGCGCCAAAATGACAAAGACTGTAAATGTTAAGGGCTAAAATTATCCTTATGCCTATTTTTATTGTTGAAAAAAATTTGTACACTACTATTTTATCAAATTTGCTTAATCTTCATATAAAAATATCGTTAAAAGTTAACAGTTGGTGGTCTGATTGAAATCGTTTAAAAAGTTTAGTAGCTTAATTAATAAAATTCATAGTTCAATGGTCAAAATAGAATCAGACCAATAATTTACTGGCCTTGGAAGTAGTTTGCCCATTTTTGTTTTACAAAAATCATAGTTAAAGGTGAAAGGGTAGTTTTGGAAATTGCACTAAAATTTTAGTGCAAAGACTTGTCAGAACTTATCCACCAAAAATGGTGGCGTGGCAAATGGCGTTGGGCACACTGATAGAATTTCTAATTTCATAAAAGACAAATTATTTTATATTTTTCTTTTTAACGAGGAAATGAAAATAAAATATATATATTTTCAAAAATCAATAGAAACTTTTACTTTTATAGTTTCAAAAATCAAATGGCGTGGCAAATGGCGTTGGAAATTGAACTAAAATTTTAGTGCAAAGACAAATTATTTTATATTTTTCTTTTTAATGAGGAAATGAAAAAAAAACAAAAAATAAGAAGATCGACATGAGGGCTCCGGGTTTTTAGGAGGCAACCGAAAATCAGAACCCTAATATTTCGATTAGGGTTTCGTCGGATACTCTGGTGTTCGCGGACTCAGGCGGACGGCCACCAGATGATGGATGCTACGGGAACAGTCCCGTTAGGGGAGAGGGTATCGGAGGCGTGGGAAGTTTGATGGTTCCGATCGTCTCGATGGAGGGAGCGCTGGAACGACCGGGATCGCCTGTGGCCATGGAAGTACAAAAGGAAGGCAAGCGGTTGAAAGAAGGGGTTCTGGAGGAGCCCAGCGGCGATGGCGCAGTTGGGGTAGGGGACGTGCGTGGGGCTGAAGCGTTTGAAGGCCACATACAGTTTACGAAAAACCCTATTCTTGATGCTACACGTGTGGACGTTGTGGGGCAAGGGACGGGTCCTTTGGATGATGCTATGCAGGACGTACAAGACTTGGAAAAAAAGGATGATAAACCATCCTATGCAACGGCGCTTACTGGGGAGGGAAAAGAAAAGTCTCGGCCGGCGCAGGAAGCTACGGTGACTGATGTTATTGTCCTCGATGAGGATGTCGTAGTTAAGGAAGATGGACCATATCCAGTTATCCGTTTCTCTGATCGCGTCCATGAGTCTATCGATCGAAGTATGGGGCGGGCGCTGATAATCCGGCTTCTTGGGAGGGTAATAAGTTATCGAGTCCTGTGGAATCGGTTGCATTCTTTATGAAAATTAGTTGGGCGAATCCAGTTGGTTGACCTTGACAACGAATATTTCTTGGTGAAATTTGAAAAGGAAGAAGACTATGTTGAGGTTTTAACTGCGGGACCATGGACAATTTTTGGCAGTTATCTCACCGTCCAACCTTGGAGTAGGAGTTTTTCGACTGATAAGGCTCACCCATCGCATGTGGTTGTTTGGGTAAGACTTCCGGGGCTACCCATACGTTATTATACAAAGAGCTTATTTCGGCGGATTGCTGATATCATTGGGAGGGTGGTGAAGGTGGATTATAATACTATTGCCGGTGAGAGAGGTAAGTTTGCACGCCTGGCGGTTATGGTGGATCTTACTAAACCACTTCTTCCGTGCATTCGAATCGATAATTTTTTGCAACGTCTTGAATATGAGGGGCTTAGTCAAATTTGTTTCCATTGTGGGGTATATGGGCATACGATGGATTTTTGTGCTACTAAGGTAACAGAGAATGCGGAGAAACCCCCTGAGTCTGAGGTTGAGAGGACTCGCAAAAGTGATCGGGCTGAATTGTATGGACCATGGATGGTTGTGGAAAATAAGAAACGGCGACCACGAGCCAGTGGAGGTAATGGAGGAGGGGGAAACATGAGGATGCCGGGAAGAGTAGCTCACGGTTTCATTTGTTGCGGAACTTGGCTGATGATAATCTGGACAGAGAGGACACGGGGTTTGAGGATATTCCTTGTGCTGAGGATTCCGGGGACATGGCTAGGAGGATTAAGGGTAAACAAGTTGAAACTATAGAAAAACCGATGAAGCAAGTGGAACGAGGGAGTTCATCAAGTAAGCAGAGTACTCAGAATGTGGTTGAGGTTCCACCCATGAGTGTGCAACCGACTATCCCCGGGAATGTCCCGTGTGTGAGCGAACGTGAGGTGATGGAAACAGGTTCGACGCATAAGGTGGTATTATAGGTAATGATGGTCGTAAAGTTCACATGGCGAACAAAAATGGCGCGAAGGTGAAGTTTCAAGGTGTTCAAAAGTCCAGTCGTGGGGTGGCTAAGCCTCTCTTATGGGGAAAGAAGAAAGTTGATCAACCACAGGCGAAACCGCTTCTTTCTGCATGGGTTCAAGCAGAAACAAGCAAGTTGGACGCATTGCAGCAAAACCCTCCACATTCTAGATCGCCGGATACATTGAACGGCGGACATGAGGGCGTTGATGATTGCAGACAAGGAACGTAGGGTGCGGATGAAATCGGTAACATGCCGTATGACGGGGTGACGGACGCTAACGGTGAGGGGGCATCGACACCCACCATGGTTGTGGATTAGGTTGGTATCCACTACCTACATCTTTATTTTATTTTAATGATTAGTGTCTCTGTTTGGAATGTGCAAGGGGCAGCGGGCTCCGTCTTTAAGGATAGCTTTCGGAGGCTTGTTAATGAGTGTAGGCCTGATTTTGTGGCGTTGCTGGAAACTAGAGTAAGTGGAGAAAGGGCTGATCGTATCATTAGTAATTTGGGTTTTCGGTTTTCTTTTCGGATTGAAGCTCAGGGGTTTAGTGGAGGTATCTGGCTTGCTTGGAATGGGAATTGGGTGGTTAATGTTTTATCGGTTTCAAATCAATTTGTTCGTGTGAAGATTGAAGGAGGGATGCTTCCTTGTCCCATCTTCTGGACTATTGTCTATGCTAGTCCTCAAATTCAATATAGGCGATATTGTTGGCCGCAATTGCGTGATCTTAATCCGGGCGATGAGCATCTGTGGATTTTAGGGGGTGATTTTAATGTTATTCTGCATATGGAGGATCGTCATGGAGGTGTTGTGGGAAGGAATTACATTAGCCGTGACTTTCGGAATTTCATTTTCGATGAGGCTCTTATGGATGTGAAGTTTAAGGGCCCCCGGTATACCTGGGCTTGGGGGAATTTATTTCAGCGGTTAGATCGTTTTCTTATGAATACGAAATGGTCGTCTGTGTTTCCAGGGACTTTAGTGAAACATCTTGATCGGATAGGTTCTGATCACCGTCCTATTCTTCTGCGGACAGATTCGGTGTTGATGCGTGAGGATGATAAGCCGTTTAAGTTTATTTTTGCTTGGCAGCATGGCGAGGGTTTTGAATCAGTGGTTGCGTCAGTTTGGGATAACTTGGTAAATTATGGCGATAATGTAGTGAATCTACAACGGGGGTTGGCGGATTGGAGTAAGAATTTTTTCCGTGAGATGGGAAGGAAAAAAAGGCGGTTGTTGGCTAGAATTCGTGGTATTGAGACTGCTTTGGATCGTCGGCACTCAACTTTTTTGTGTGAGCTTGAGAAAACCCTTAAGAAAGAGTTAGAAGAAATTATCATGTTAGAGGAGAGTTTCTGGCGGCAGAAGGCGATGTGTGAATGGATTAAAAGTGGTGATCGAAATACCAAATACTATCATGCGATTGCTAACGGAAGAAGGAGAAGAAACTCGATTATTTCCTTGCGGAATGAGGAAGGGGATTGGGTTTCAAATCCGGTGGTGCTGAAGCGTATGAGTGCGGAGTTCTTTGGTGCTTTATTCACGTCGGAGGGAGTGCAGGGTTATACGTATAATTGCCGTGGGAAGTTCACTTCTCTTTCTCGTGGTGAAAGGGATTGTCTAGAGCAAGCAGTAACTAAAGATGAAATTCGCCAGGCTCTGTTTCAAATGGCCCCATCGAAAGCGCCAGGTGTGGATGGTTTTCATGTGATGTTTTATCAGCAGAATTGGTCGGTTGTGGGGGATACTATATGTAAGGCTGTACAAGATATGTTTATTAAAGGGGAAGTTGATCCAGATTTAAACCGAACGTTGCTTGTTCTTATACCCAAAGTGGAATCGCCTGAGTCCCTATCCCAGTTCAGGCCTATCAGTCTGTGCACAGTGGTCTATAAGATCTTGAGTAAAGTTATTGTGAATCGTTTGAAGCCGTTTCTGCCGGCATGGATATCTGAGAACCATACTAGCTTTGTACCAGGCAGGTCTATTACAGATAATGTTATTGTGGCCCAAGAGATCATCCATTCTATGCGGCGTAAAAAGGGGAAGAAAGGGTGGTTTGCTATTAAAATAGATCTGGAAAAGGCTTACGATAGGCTGGAGTGGTCCTTTATTGATGATACTTTGGGAGAGATTGGGCTTCCGTTGCATCTTCGTAAGTTGATTATGAGTTGCATATCTTCCGTGTCCACACAGGTTCTCTGGAATGGGAGTAAATATTCGAGTTTTACGCCATCTAGGGGAGTTCGCCAAGGTGACCCGCTTTCGCCATATATATTTGTTCTCTGCATGGAAAGACTTGCTCATGCTATTCAGCATGAGGTTGATTAAGGGGCATGGAAACCTTTTTATTTCCGTCGGGGGCCCCCCATGATATCGCACTTATTTTTTGCAGATGATTTGATTTTGTTTGCAGAGGCTTCGATACAACAATTTGATGTGATCAACCGGGTTCTTAATGATTTCTGTGTTTGTTCTGGGCACAAGGTTAGTATCGCTAAGACCAATATTTTCTTTTCGCATAATGTGCATGTAGCTTTAAAAGAGGATATTGGCAGCGCTTTTGGCTTTCAATGTGTGGCTAATCTTGGTCGGTACTTAGGGGTGCCTCTTATTCACGGTCGAATTACTAAAGCAACTTATGACTATTTAGTACAAAATGTTTCGGATAAGTTAGCAGGGTGGAAGATTCGGCTTCTTTCTTTTGTGGGGCGCATTGTCCTTGCGAAGTCGGTTCTTGCCGCTATTCCTATCTATGCGCTACAATCGGTAAGGTTGCCTAAAAATGTGTGTGAGGCTATTGAACGAATTATCAGAAATTTCGTTTGGGGGCATAGTAGTGATTCAAGGGGATGCGTGCTGTGAATTGGGAAACGGTTTGTTTACCGAGTGAGGCGGGAGACTTAGGTTTTAAGCGGATCGAGCACCAAAATGATGCATTCTTATTAAATTTGGCTTTTTTTATGGTTGATAATCCGAGCCGTATGTGGGTTCAAGCCTTGAAATCGAAGTATAAGGTACACAGGATTTTGCCGACGGTGCTGCCATGTAGAGCTGGTTCGTCTCTATGGAAAGGAATTTGTTTGGTTTGGGATGACATGCGGCAACATTTGGTATGGAATGTTGGTGATGGGCGAGGGATAGACTTTTGGGACGACGCTTGGGTGGCTAACCTGGGCCCTTTGCGCCATTTTCGCACTGATGGAATGGTGCAAGCCCAGCGGAACACCCCTATTTATACCATGGTTGATGATGCAGGTGGATGGCGCTGGGAGAGCTTTGCTCATTTGTTACCACAACGTGCTGTGTGGGGGGTAGCTGCAGTGCAACCACCAGGTGCTTTCAGGGTGGCTGATAGGCCGGGCTGGGATTTGGAGACCTCACGCCGGTTTTCGGTGCGTTCGGCGTATATCTTGCGTGCAGCGAGTGCTGCTGATGATGGTGATCGCATATGGGCGGTGCTGGCAAGGTACAAGGGGCTGCCGCGAATTAGGTTCTTCATGTGGAAAGCTTGTCATGGGAGGCTTTTAACGAACGCTGAACGGGTGCGACGACATCTTGCACATGATGCTAGTTGTGTGATTTGTGGAGCTGCAATGGAAGATGTTTCGCATGTCCTACAGGACTGTTTTGAGGTGAAAAGTGTGTGGTGTCGGGTGGTTCGGCCGGATCGAATTCAACGGTTTTTTGAGCTGAATATTAAAGAGTGGATGCTGATCAATCTTTCGGATCAATGCTATTTCCCTAGGGATACCGTGAATTGGGACATTTTGTTTGGTGCCGTTGTTTGGACGGCTTGGAAGCGAAGAAACTGCTTCATATTTGAGCCGACGAGGATGGTTTCGGAGGGGTTACTGCAGGCTGCGGTTCGCGTGTGCAATGACACAATTCAGGTGGCTAGTTTGGATCAAAGCAGAGAGGATATGATGGTGCACTCGCGGCCAGTGATGCGATGGGTGAAGCCGACGGTGGGATGGGTGAAGGTAAATGTGGATGGCGCGGCAAACACTACCTCAGGATTAGCATTTTGTGGGGGTGTTGGCCGCGATAGCACTCGAGGGTGGCGTTTTGGTTTTGCTAAAAAGATTGGTATTTGTTCTAGCTTTGAAACAGAAGTGTGGGCGGTACATGAGGGACTTATAATGGCTTGGGCGTTAGGGCATACTCGTGTGATTATTGAAACGGATAATAAGGAGGTGTATGAGGTGCTTGCAATGGGTGATTCGACACGTCTTCCATCATCCCTTCGGGGCTCGTTGGCATCGATTTTGTCTAGAAATTGGGTGGTTCGTTTCTCGTGGGTTCGCCGAGAAACAAATATGGTAGTAGATGCCTTTGCTAAGTTGGCTAAGGAGCTCCCTTTATCGTATTATCGTTTTCTTGATCCGCCAGCAAGTATTATGGGAAAATTGAATGCGGATTGGGATGAGGGTTAGCGTGTTGTGTGAGCGCAGGTTTTATTTTGTCTTTTGAAGAGCATGGGGTGGCGGTTTTGTTAGGTGTTTGTAGACTATATTTCTATTTGATATCATTAGGTGTGGTGTTTAGGTGTGCTCTTGTAGCAGGTTAGGAGGTGTTTTTCGGATCTTTTTGTTTGTTTGTTTTGCTTTAATCGCCCTAGATCGCGTACTCTTTTTCCTCCATTAGGTTTAGGGAGGTTTTTTAATGAGGCGTGATTTAGGTGCGTTTCCCTTCAATTCAAAAAATATATATATATATGTAGAACTAAGGTTTTGATATAATATTTGAAAATTGTTTTGGACTAAATTGAAAAGAATTTAAAATATGTTTTTAGTCAAAAACAACTTGAAAATATGTTTAAGGGTTTTAAAGGCTTTGGAATGGTTTTAAAATGTATTTAAAGTAGTCAAAACCATGATTTTCAAGTAACCGTACCGATACGGTATTGGACCGTACCGATACGCCTTAGGGTTTTTAAACTACCAAAATTCCAGTAGCCAAAACCCGTACCGATACGCCTAGCCGTATCGATACGGTGTGTTTTGAAATAGCCCAACAGCCATAAATGGTACTATTCCCAACAACCATAAATGGTACTATTCCCAACGGTCATAAATGGTACTATTCCCAACAGTCATAAATGGTACTATTTCCAACGGTCATAAATGGCACTATTCCAACGGCTATAAACGGCTCTATTCCCAACGGCCATAAACGGCTACAAACTCAATTGGGACTATAAATTGAAGGCTGGAACACTTGAAGAATGAAAGAGACAACATCCAAGCAATATGGTCAAGAGAATTAGAGTCTAAATCTTTATTTTACTATTCTCTTGTACATAGTCTGTAGAGAGTGATTTTTATTGTTTTTATCCTTCACTCTTTCTTGTGAGCTCAATTGTGTAAACACCCACCTTGTGAGGTTTATTTGTTTACATTTCTTTACCCTTGTAAAAGGAGAGGTTCTAGTTTAGCCTTGAGAGAAAAACTAGAGTTGGTTCTATCTTAGCCAAGTTGAAAAGATAGGGTTGTAACGGTTTCCTCCTGAGCCTGGAAAAGGGGACGAATTCATTGTTGAGTGAATTGGGAAATCCTTAGTGGTGTGCTAAGGTAGTGGATGTAGACTCGGTTGAGTAGTCGAACCACTCTAAAATCCTCGTGCAAATTATCTACATTTCTTTCGGTTTTTAGCCAATTCATCCAAGAACCAAACACAACCCATTTGACGGTTTCGGTGATCGATTCGAGCGTGCCTAAAAAACCCAACAATTGGTATCAGAGCCTCGTCTCCATCGAAGGACTAACATCCGGGAGTAAAGATCTATTGCTCGAAGTCCAACCGTTCAAGAAAATGGCAAGATTTGAAGAAGGCCGCTCTATCTCGTATCCTCCACTCTTCGAAGGAGAATCATACTTCCAATGGGCAAATATCATGAAATTCTTCATCAAGTCTCAAGACTACGAGGTTTGGGACATCATTGAAGATGGGTATTTGGAAGCTCCAAAGAAGAAGAAAAAGCAAAGGAGTGCCAACGACACGAAGGCAAAGCTAAACACCAAGGCGATGCACATTCTCTATTGTGGCCTCAACGAAGAAGTTTCCAAGAAGATCTCCGCATGCAAAAGTGTCAAAGAATTGTGGGAGAAACTTGAGAAGCTTTATGGCAACAAGAAGGGAGAAAAGAAAGATGATGATCAATCATGTGCAAACCCTCTCTCTAATTCAAAGGTGGATGGTGTTTTGGCTCTCGAGGAGCCTAAGGTATCTTCTAACTCAAATGAATTAAATTCATATTCTTTTGATGAGTTACAAGATGCATTTGATGAATTATTTTTGGAATTTGAGACCATGAATTCCAAATTTAAGAAAATGATTTCTAAACTTGAATTTGAAAATGATTTTCTTTTTAAAACAAAATTGGATTTTGAAAAAGAAAATGAGATTTTGAAAAATGATTTAGAGTTTTCAAAAACAAGCAATGAAATTTTAGAAAAAGAAAATTTTGATTTGAAAGTTAAGCTTGAAAGCTTAGCAAAAGAAAAAGAAATTATTTTTAATAATTCATCTCATCCCATAATGACAAAATGCTCACATTGTCATTATCATGGTCATTCCTTACATACTTGTCCTATTAGGAATAGAAAGTCTTATAGGATTAGACAAGTATGGGTTCCCAAGGGAACTAAAGACATTGTGACTAACGTAAATGGATCCAAAGCAATTTGGATACCAAAAATCAAGTGAATGTCTTTTGAAGGTGTGTTGGAGCAATGGCAAGCAAAGCAAAATCAAAGAATGCTCAAATCACACATGAAAAAAAGATTGGGTAACCTCTAAGCTTAATTACTTCATTTTATACATTTGGTTATCTAATTTTTGTTTAAAGTCTTGGATTATCTGTTAAGCCTAATATGATGCAATGAGTAAGGGGGAGCCAATTTTTTAAAAACCAAATTTTTAAGTTTGTCAAAAAAATTTTTTTTGCCTCCTATGTTATCTTGAACTTAAATGTCATTTTAAATTCTTTTTGATATAACAAAAAGGGGGAGAAATGGTTTGAAAAATTGAATTTTCAAACGAATAAGGGGGAGCTTTATTTGATTTCATATCTTAATCTCTTATTCACAATTTTAAAGTTAAAGGGGGAGAATCCCAAACAATTTTTCAAGTTGGTTTTATTATATCAAAAAGGGGGAGATTGTAGAACTAAGGTTTTGATATAATATTTGAAAATTGTTTTGGACTAAATTGAAAAGAATTTAAAATATGTTTTTAGTCAAAAACAACTTGAAAATATGTTTAAGGGTTTTAAAGGCTTTGGAATGGTTTTAAAATGTATTTAAAGTAGTCAAAACCATGATTTTCAAGTAACCGTACCGATACGGTATTGGACCGTACCGATACGCCTTAGGGTTTTTAAACTACCAAAATTCCAGTAGCCAAAACCCGTACCGATACGCCTAGCCGTATCGATACGGTGTGTTTTGAAATAGCCCAACGGCCATAAATGGTACTATTCCCAACAGCCATAAATGGTACTATTCCCAACGGTCATAAATGGTACTATTCCCAACAGTCATAAATGGTACTATTTCCAACGGTCATAAATGGCACTATTCCAACGGCTATAAACGGCTCTATTCCCAACGGTCATAAACGGCTACAAACTCAATTGGGACTATAAATTGAAGGCTGGAACACTTGAAGAATGAAAGAGACAACATCCAAGCAATATGGTCAAGAGAATTAGAGTCTAAATCTTTATTTTACTATTCTCTTGTACATAGTCTGTAGAGAGTGATTTTTATTGTTTTTATCCTTCACTCTTTCTTGTGAGCTCAATTGTGTAAACACCCACCTTGTGAGGTTTATTTGTTTACATTTCTTTACCCTTGTAAAAGGAGAGGTTCTAGTTTAGCCTTGAGAGAAAAACTAGAGTTGGTTCTATCTTAGCCAAGTTGAAAAGATAGGGTTGTAACGGTTTCCTCCTGAGCCTGGAAAAGGGGACGAATTCATTGTTGAGTGAATTGGGAAATCCTTAGTGGTGTGCTAAGGTAGTGGATGTAGACTCGGTTGAGTAGTCGAACCACTCTAAAATCCTCGTGCAAATTATCTACATTTCTTTCGGTTTTTAGCCAATTCATCCAAGAACCAAACACAACCCATTTGACGGTTTCGGTGATCGATTCGAGCGTGCCTAAAAAACCCAACAATATATATTTTCAAAAATCAATAGAAACTTTTACTTTTATAGTTTTATTTACAAATCAGTTTATTGTGTGTATTAAATTTGTTTATTTTTTGAACAAACATTATTTGTCTCATAATAGAACTTACTAAATATTTTAATTTAATAAGTTAAGTTATTTTTTAAGAAATGAGGTGAACAATAAAATTAGATATACAAATTTAATTATATTATATACTCAATAAAACAATAGAACGAAAGTAAAACGAATTTGAATAATGAATATTCAACGGTTGATATTTGTATCAAAATTCGAATATAATCCAACATGCAATATCTAATATACAAAAATTCGAATATCGACAGATATTCGAATATATACTCTACATTATCATCCCTAACATAAAATAATTAAAGACTTGGGTTTTCAATAATAATAAAAGTGTAACCCAAATTGATGATTCTCAATATGGTTAATGTGGCTCAATCAAACTCGATTGTACCCAACGGATTTGCTGAAGAGACGGCGGATGTACACAACTTGTAGCACACTCACAAGAGTTAGCAGAACGTACCCTCCCATTGTGTACCCTATAACACGCTTCCTTGTGCTCTCATTTGCTGCAACAAATGCACATGTGTTGGCTTGAGATTCGTGTTCGATAGTCACATGAATATCAATTAAAGTAAGAGTCGAATCAGATTTGAATCTGAAAAGAAGAAACGGAACTCTTTCGATTTCAACGTTGTTTTTTTCATTCATAATATTCTAATTCGATGTATTATTAGAAAGATATCAAATTTTCTACCGCTCGATTCAATAGGGTTGATAAATACATGTATGATGAAGCAAAGAAATAAAAGTAATAACTTACTATGACGGTGCCTATCTTCACGTGCTCTCAAGTACTTCTGCTCGGATGTAATAGACGCCAAAGCCTCCCTCAGCTCGGCAATCTTAATATTGATTGGGTCCACATGTACTGTGACAAAAAGGAAGTCGAAGATATCGAATATTAGAGAAGATATTGTTAAGAGAGAGAACTGCAAATCTCGAATATAGACCATAAAATAGATATGTATTTCACCAAACTAACATTCAATGTTCATGCTAACGACTTGATTAACGAAATGGCCCTAATTAATACGATGTTAATACCTTAAAGACTCAATTAGAATGTTTCAAACTTTAGAGACCAACTTAGAATCTAAACCAGATATTAAGACAATTGGTGCAATTAACCCCAGTGATAACATAATTGTCTAATTACAAATTTCACTCACCTACTTTACAAAAAACTGAGAAGTTAACCCCTCTACTTTAATATATCATAATTTAGTCATTGCACTATATCATAGTTTCATTCCATCATCAGCAATTTAACCACAAGATTTAATTGGTGTTATGCAATCGGACTAACTTCTCAGTTTTAGGTCCCGTTCAGCAGAGATCGTTGAATGCCCGTTTACTTCCGGCGGTCATTTTCAGAGAAGTTATAGACGTTAAACCAGGCGAGAAAACGCCAGTTCAACGTATTTTTTGTGCCTATTCAGCATTGCTTCTCCATTTGGCGCCCTAACGCCCGTTAGAGAAGCATTGTTGAACGGAGCCTAGCCAGATTCTAACGATTCAAAGTAAAGAAAATAGATGAAATTCATAATTTTAGAGCTAATAGAAATTAAAGCTTGGCCTAGAGAGAAATAGGGAAATCGAAGAAACCATCTCTGGCAAGGTCGTGCTCGTTGGGGATGTGGCCGACGTGAATGTAGAAGGAAACCGTC
Organism: Hibiscus trionum; assembly: GCA_030270665.1. Lineage (NCBI taxonomy): Eukaryota > Viridiplantae > Streptophyta > Magnoliopsida > Malvales > Malvaceae > Hibiscus > Hibiscus trionum. The sequence continues at coordinate 5,584,842 of BSYR01000044.1, forward strand.
TCCGGTACATTAGAAGGATTGTGGAAACAGAATTTGTACATTCCACTTTTGGGGGCTACGAACTCAAACTTATCCCCGGCTGTCCCCTTCACATTGTGAGCGAGATTTCCCCCCGGAGAAGTCGCCTGCCGTTCAACAAGATGGTTGTAAGATTCGGATTTCAAAAGACGGATTTCGATTTCGGTTTCGATTTCGATTTCGAAAATGTATATAATGTTATTGAATCCAATAATCAGATATCAAAATCAAACCGAAATTTGACGAAAAAAAGGGGGGAAATGTAGAGATTGGATGATGATGATGATGATGATGAAGAACTTACGGTGAAATCGATGCCGGGATGATCGGAGGACCAGAAGATATGGTGATCGACGACGACGAAGCTGCCGGTAATGGTGTCTCCTTCGGAAGGCACGTACTCGTACACGCATTCGGCTTTGCTAACGGTTATCGAAAGGGAGGAAACGTTAGCCACGGAATTCAAAAGAAGCAATCCCATCAAACTCAAAGCCCACATTTTCCTCCATTCCATTTCCATCTTTTAGGATTTTGATTCAGGGATTTTTCTTTTCTTTTTCCCCTGATGTATCGTTACAGTTTTTGTAATATTTGAATCTAAATCTATGATCCATGTTTTATTTGTACCAAGTTCTATTATTATTCATATCAGAATTAGATAAATTAATCATTGGATAACAAAACATAAAAAGTGGATGGTTCAAACTTCAAATATCCAAAATTCGAATTAATAATTTGTGATGGTTCAGAGGATTCAAATAATGCTTCCGAATATGAAACTTGTTACGTACAAAAATGATTTAAATTATGATGATTAAAATTTTAAATGATTAGGCTAAATTTAACTCAAAAATCAAAGATCAACGGACTTCCGAATATGTCTGGTACTCTACTGTGAATCTAGTCTTAAGCGACTCAATGTGGATTATATCGATTCCGCTTTGCCGACGTGTTTGAAACTCGATTTTGAAGAAGCATTTTTTCTCTATTCATGCTTTTGATCTTTCCTTGAATCCATTTGTGCAGAGAACTTGGAATTGGGATAGTAGCGTATAGTCCTCTTGGTCACGGTTTCTCCGTCGGAAAGGCAGTTGTGGAGAGCTTGCTCGATGGAAGTTTGACATATCGAGTCCTTCGACTTACTCCTATATAATGCATCCGAGGTTCTACGGGGAGAATTTGGAGAAAAATGAGACCTAAAATCGACTTTCGATTTGGCTACGAAGCATGCCTGCACAGTTACTAAACTAGCTCTAGCATGGCTTCTACAACAGGGTGACGACATAATCCCCATCCCAGATATGTATGGGGTTTAAAGCTGTCCTATATTTTGCGAATGAATAGATGATACTTTTTTGTGTTGTTGCACATATTGAGCCTTGAAATCTTGTTTTTCAACCGCAAATTTATGCAGGGACGACTGAAGTTAATAACATTAAAGACAATATCGGATCATCGACATTGAAGTTTACACGAGAATCAAAAAGAAATCTGCTTGAATGAATAAGTTGTTTTAGCACAGCGTTGAACCCTTCTAAGCCGACGCACATCTCGGCCCTCAACTCGGATTCTTTCCTGTTGAGCATTCCATCTTGGTTTCCCTATGATTGATTCCTCTGTGCAACTAAACAATCTCCTCCTACACCTGACACTCACATTTCAGGCTTGCTTTACACATTATGTGTTCGATCCTATATCGAAGTATCGCATTTCGTACACTGGTACGGCAACCATAATTAAAAGGTAAGGTGGCAAGAGGGAAATGAGCTAAAAAACACTTCATGCATAAATAAGTCAAAGCTACATAGGCCATTCTTGATAACTTTCTACATATAATTACAACAGAAAACAAAATAATAAGTTACTAAACCAATTAGCTTTGCTGTTCTTCCAATAAATAACACAGTTATGGAATGAGAATTGATCATAAAACTCACTCGAGAACCGAAACTCATGGATTCACCAAAAGCAATTTCAAGAAACACCCATAAAATGCAATCACTCAAAAAGGCCCGTAAACTTCTTTAGAAAATTTTCAAAATCAAGAACATGAGTGCTCTATGGGTCCAATGAAGTACCTAGTCGGCGAGTTTACACATATAAAAGGAAATTCATGTCCAGCTCAAAGCAACAAGCACGCTTTATATGTAAACCTTGTGATCAAAGTCCCACCAGTTCGTCTAGCTATTTCCTTCAGCCTAAGATAAGAAGTTGATCAAGAATTGGGCAGCTTTTCTTTGAAGATGCGAGGAAGTACTTCGTGTGCACCTATATCTAGAACCTCCGGATCCCTGAAATAGACAAAGATGTCCATACTCAAATCGTTTACCTTAAAAAAAATAAGGGAGTAATCACTGTCATGTTTTCACCATAGCAAAGCCTTAGGATCAAACAGACCAGATCAAGCATACTGATTTTTTATTTCAGACTTTCGAAAAGCCTATAAATTTAAGAGAATGAATTCTCATCCAGTTGCAATAATTAGGAAGGTAACTATTTTTAACAGATAGGCAAATATTTGAAGAGAGTGAATTCACCAAATGAAATTTCAAGGGACCACACCACATTCATTGAACAAGCAGAGAGACAATTTCTCAACCGTTAATAAATTTTTTAGCAATTTAAAGTACTAAAGTTGGATCTGATTGCAAGCATGGATGGAGAGAGAGAAAGAGAGAGGGACTGAAGGAACCTGCACAATGTCTTCCCCATCTCGTTGGAACTTGAAATAAACCATAGTTTTCGCAAGAGCGGTGACTCAAATTGAACAAAGAAACCATCATGTTGCCCATGTTTCCATTTCCTTGAACCCTGACCTTTCCAGACCTACAAAGATAGCATTGAATCAAAGATCCGGTAGCCATGAATCTTGAGTTATGCACTGAATAAACCATCAACTAGATGTAAACATGTAATTAGATCCTTCGAGCTCAACTTAGAATTAGATTCAGTGATGGCAGGACTCTCAATAGCATGCAAATTGAACAAGACTCCAGACACCTCCTTTTTTCGGCTAATAAGCAAAGAACATCTGTGAACTTTAGACTTGCTCAAACATATAAGGCTCATATCAGAAAATCTAACCCCCAATGAAGATAAATTTATATCATTAAGCACTAATACTTGAATTTTCTTCAAAAGGATTCCGGTATTTGTGATAAGATCAGTCGGAAGATTCAAAGGCTAGGCTTTGTTAACCCAGCAACAAATTGTGAATCAGCCCAAAGCTGCCTCACTACTACAAAAAGAAATGACTAAAGCACTAATCCATTCCTCGAAGAACAAATGGAATACAAAGCAAAACATGGAAAATAAAACATACTAGCTAGAACTATTAGCAATAATCGTGAAGGATTATAAACTGCAATGCATAATAACAACTATTATTCTGTTTCCTTTTATTATAGATAAATTGAAAGCGAAGCTCTCCAACTCTTCAGGTCTTCAACCAGCTGTACCAACTTAAAGTCTAGCAGTTTATCTAAATTAACATACAAATTATATATACCATACCATGATTACATTCCCTGCACTGGAGTAAATTGAAAAGAGTGCACATTGCATAAGACAAGTAGATTTGCAAATATATAGGATATAACAGCATTTAGGAGAATCAAAAAGCATTTCGGGTTGTCCAATGTCCACAATCCAAGTTTCTATATCAACATAGAACAAATATGAAGTTACCTGTGGATAAGCTATGATACTTTTAGGTGCAACTAAGCAAGCTGCTCCAGAGAAAGAATCTTCGGCATACTGCCTAAGATATGAAAAACAGTTGCTGTGCGTGTGAGGTGATTCAAAGGCCTGCAACAAGAGGAAAGATAAAAACTTTCATTATATATGGTTGGGGAACTTTTTCCTTTTAACATGGTTGAAATATGCATTAGATAGCTATTTAGTTCCTATTTCTAGAACCGAATGTAATCATATGTTAGATAGTTTTGAAAGTCTAATAATACCTTGTCAATATTGACAACTGGAGCATATTTATCAGTCTGGGTCTTCTCCTTATCGAGAAGAAAGTAGACTCTAGGATCCACTTTTGAAGTCTCATGCCAAGATTTTATAGCTGTTTCCATTGTATTGACAAGAAAAGAAAACATGTCTTTCCAAGAATCTTCAGCTACATACTTTTCAGACTGCAAAGAGAAAGGTCATTTTTTCATCAACACGGACACTGAAAAGAATCCTACTAATCATATCAAATCTCTATACAAGTATGTAAAAATGTTACTAGAATAGTCATAGCTGACAACATTTACAAATGAGAAAAGAAAACAGAACCCATAATTTCAAACCACGGATCAATATACGAATAAAGAAAATAATAAATAAGTAAACTATATATACTTATAAAACACACACACAATACACTTTTGCTCAAGGAACTCACCATTTCAGATTTCAATGTTTCCAAGCTCTTTGCTATATCTACATTGGACCGCAAGTTCTGGACTTCTTGAGCTCGCCTTTTATCTTTAGCAAGCTGGGAAAGCCTCTTAATTTTTCTCGAGACTTCTGTACTTTGTGGGTTGTATTGCAAAGCAGTTTGAAAGGCAGCTATAGCCTGTAATAATTTAATATTCAAAATATCAGTATAATAAGCAAATAGCATTCACATTTCAAAGTTTTAAGGAGGGAGATAGGAACTTACATCGTCGTATCGTTCCATTGCCTCCAAAATGCATCCTTTTCGAAAATATCCCTGAAATATACCAAAAAACACAAATTAAACTATCTGAAGGCAATCGCCCTAGGCCAACCGCCACCCTTCAAACAAAGGAACAATACAGATATCTACCTTTTCCCATTGAGGATTCAATGAGATTGTTGTCTCGGCGTCAGCAAGTGCTTTGTTAAGTTTAACCAAATTTAAAAAAGCTGCTGCTCGATTGCTGGTTCAATGAAAGATAAGTAGATTTAAACTATAGCACTGGTGCAAAAAAAAGGAAGAATTTACTGGTAAGCGGTAACCCGTACACATACAATCTCATATCTAGAACACATAGAGAAGTCCAAAATGACAAAAACTAATCACACAAAACAAATCCACATTTCAAATTCCAGAAGGGTTAATTTTCATTTTAAAAACTAAAATTAATAAACACCCACATCCAGGAATCATTCAAGCAGTTGAACAACATTTCAAACAACAACCAGTCATAATCCATATGCAAAAGAGTAACACCCTACATTTTTAAAACCCAAGAACAAGTGATGAAAAACCTCAAGAACCCAAGATTGCATATACAAGTGAGCAATTTTACAAGCAACCCAAGATTGCATTTCGACAATAAAGCACAAAACCCTCAAGAAATTAATCCGATAGTGATGAAAAAAATTACCTATAAAGAGTGGGATTTGAAGGGTCTTGCTTAATGGCCTGAGTGTAAAGAGCAGCAGCTTTGAGGTAGTTCCCAGCCTTGAAAAACTCATTCCCTTTATCCTTCAATGATATCTCTTGAGATCCTCCATTACCAGATCCTACTGCCGTTTCTGCCATACTATTTTTTGAGCTAGTTTTTCTAGTTGGTACTTAGGGTTAATGGGATAGTGAAGCTTCTTTTTCGTTTTTGGAGGTATTTAACAGCGTTATAAACGATGGGGTTTCTAGTTTCTAAAACAAAATCTGGGCTTTGGCGATTTTTGGAGAAGAAGGGATAATCAGATTGGTTTTTGATAATGAAAACCTAGGCAAAAAACAAAGGAATTTTTATGGTGTGCTCTGGGTTTATTTGGTAATGCCTAGGTTTTGATGATAGATTATTTGGATTTTTAATAAAATATTATTTTTAATATACATACCCATTTTATAGGTCATGTTTAGAGTGCGAGAATGTCCCTCCTTAACAATGTCGTATTTAAGATTTGAACACTCATATTTCTTTAAGAGTGCAATGTGCTTTGCCAATATACTCAATACTTTTTAGTTTATATTCAACACTAATTTACCACTTGCCCTTCCACTAAGGGGTGTTTATGGTAGGTTAACCGTATTGTTTAGCTTAAACGGTTGGTTAATTGCTATACGATTATTAACTGTAATCTAATTGTTAAGAAATGGTTAATCGTTAATTTTTTTAATGGTTGATTATTATAGTGGTTAACCGTTAAAAAACGGTTCAGTTACAGGTTAAGATGTTTCTTTTCAAATGTTCATTATTTCTTTTTAGAATTAGAAATTTTAAACACAAACTTTATACTTAAATAAAAAAGTATCTAATAAATTAACTATTTTTTAGTGGCTCGGTTAACCGAAACTGAACTTTAACGATTAAATTAATTAACATATAAAATAAACGGTTATACCAATTAACGCTAATAGTTTGTTTTGCACACTCTTACTTTCACTTATTTTCTTTAAAAAGTCATTGTCTCCCGTATTTAAATTGATTTAAATCCCAACTTGTGTAAATCATATCTTCCTACTATAAAGTTTTATTGTGCTTTATAACCATTAATTTTGATTCTAACTAGTTTGAAAATATATTATTTGTGATGGTACTAGTACTTGTAAATCAAAAAATAAAAATATAATTGTAAAATATTAAATATTATTTAAAATATATTCTTTTAAATTTTTAAACTAAATTAATATCCAATTAACTCGTGATATCAATTTAATTCGAAACATAATACTTGTAGTAAAAAATGACTCAACAAAATATTAAATATTATCTTCCCTGCTATTGAAATATAAAACATCTCTATTTAATAAAAAAATACTCAAAACGTAAATAAGGCTAATTGTAAAATTTCCATCATAATTTTGTTTAGAAAACAAATACATGTTTCCAAGTTTGAATCTTGCAGACTACATTATCCGAACAAATAACTATAAACCCTAAACATCATAAACCATACCCAAAATTTCTCTAAGTTCCCTTTACCATATTTTGTTTACGACTAATTATAGGTAATGATCATTTTTTATAGATTGTGCTTATGGGTTATAGTTAATTGTAGTTAAAAAATACATTTTTAACTCAAAATTAATAATTCAATCTAAACTTTTTAATAAAGAAATTACAAAGTTGCACCCCCCAATTAATAGAAGGTAGGTTTCCAACTTTCATTCATAATCCTCTTTTAATCCAACATCCAAACAATTATTTTCAATAAATAAATAAATATCTTGAAACCCAATTTTCTTTTGAACACTTCAGGTTTTTTCCATAATCATTTTGGTTTCTTCAACAAAATGTTCCCAAATAATTTCAAAAGAACAGAGGTATGGATATTTGATTTGTTTTGAAGAATTGACACAATTGGTATTATTATGATTTTTTTGCCCAAATTCCTTCAATTCTCTTCATCAAATCATCTTTCTTGTTTCAATTGTTGTTGTTCCAAGCATTTTCCGTGAAAATTCGAATCCCAAATCATGAGAATCCATCCATTGCCGAGGAAAAGAAATGTCGCCGTCCAATTCGAGATAAATTCGAGACTCGCGCGATCTGAAACGGAGACATTGTTACCTCGAGGGCCCCACAAGAAGCTCCGGAGGCTGCCGCACCTCTTCAACCGTGTCCTGGAACTGCCGTTCAGATCGGACGCTGACGTGGAGGTAGAGGAAAGCGCCGACCATTTCAAGTTCGTGGCCGAAACGGATGGGTGGACCGGCGGTGTCGTGAGGGCTCACACGGTTGAGATCCACCCTGGGATTACTAGGATCGTAATAAGGACGTCGTCCGATAGATTGGTTCAGTCTAGTACGTTGGACGATATAGAACTCGACATGTGGCGGTTTAGGTTGCCGGAGGTGACGCGGCCGGAGCTGGCCAGTGTGACTTACGACGATGGAAAGCTTACTGTGACGGTGCCCAAGGGAGAGGTTAGAGGAGGCATCGGCGGCGGTAATAATAACATCAACAACAATAACATGCTTGTTCTTGTGGACTGAAAACATTATATATAATCTTTGCTTTGTTTTCAATTATATGTTTTCTTTTTTATTGCACTGGAGTTTTTTTTTTTCTCTTTCTTTTTGTTGTAAAAATAATATACAATCTTTTATCTTCATTATCGAGTTGATGAGTTTTATTAAATAATTTAATTCAAAATAAAATTTTAAAATTAGATTTGTATTATAAAATTTTATGGGCTGGAAAGATATTTTTATCACTAGATTAACTTACATATTTGTAGTTTCTTAAGAGATTTAGCCATATTTTTACGCAGACGAGTCAAAGATTCAAGTTGTTATCTGATGTATTTTTTTTGAATCTGGATTATATTCAACGGCGAAAAGAATACAAAGAAATCACACATTTTACAAGATAAATACAATGCAGAACAGAATAATAAAATTCTAAAGGTGTGAAAAACGTTAAAATAACAGACATAACACTGTCAGAAGAAATCTTCTGAAATAAAAATCCAGAAAAACTATAACTTTGCCTTGAGTGCTCTTTGAATATAGCAAAAATTCTTCTGCTACTTGTTCTTGGCATGTCGGCACAACCACAAAAGCGAATCATAGCATGTATAGAACGGCCTCCTTCGTTGAAAAGCGCTTGTTGATACTCGTCACTCGAACGCGTAACTGTCAAAAGACAGACAAAAACTGCTAAAAAGCAGACGAAAGAACTGCCACCAAGCAGACAAAAGAACTGCCATAAAAGCAGATTTGAATAAGAATCCGACAAAGTAGAAGAAAAACAAAAAAAAAAAACAAACTTGAAAAACGAAATATTCATCGAAAAAGATGAATTTTATTTATATACAGAACCAGCAGAACGGCCAAAGACCGCCGCCGGTGAAGAAGAACGATGAAAAAGAAAAAAAACTTAGAGAAGTTTTGTAACCGCCTCAGAAAAAATGAAGAACTGGAGAATTTTTTATTTTAATTTAAATGAATGGGTTATCTGATGTATTCTTTAGTCATTCTAGATACTAACGAATTCGGTGCGTTGTCTTCTATTGGTTTAATTTTTTTGGTAAAATGACAAAAGATGCCCTTAATATTTGTATGTTTTGTCATTTAGTCTCTTATTTTTTTTGGTCTAAATATGCCTCCAATGTTTTAATTTGGTCCAAGTATAACCCCCGTTGGATGGAAACTGTCACGGTCAACGGTTGATGCCGACTGAACTTGCCACGTGTTACGATATGCTGACGTGACATATGTCACGTCAGATTTTTAATTTTTTTGTTATACCTTTATTTATGGTGACACGTGGCAAACTATCATGCTGACATGTGGTCAAACCTGATGACGATAATTACAATTATAATGCCGATACATCAACAGATCTTAACACGTGGCAAGTCTAGTCAGCATTAGCCGTTGACCGTCAGTTGACTGACATTTTCCATTCAACGAGGGCATATTTAGACCAAATTAAAACGTTATGGCATATTTGGATCAAATTAAAACGTTGGGAGACATATTTGGACCAAATTAAAATGTTGGGGGCATATTTAGACAAAAAAAGAATAAGAGGTCAAATGACAAAACATGTAAACCTTAAGAATTTTTTTGTCATTTTGCCTAATTTTTTTTCAAAACCTTTTGAAACTCGCAAAATTTCAACATAAATCCAATTATTTTTTAAAGTTTTAGAGCGTGAAACTTGTAACTAGTCTCATCATTCGATCACCAACATAAATCAAACCAAGAGAAAATCAGAACTTTCGCGACTAACATATGAAATAGAAAACGTTAGTGCAATAACAATGAAATTTTTATAATTAAGTGACTAAAATGAAATCATAGTCAAAGTTTAGCAACTAAAGGTTTGGTTTACCGAATTTATTAAATCTCGAGTACAAGCGGCACCGTTTTGTGCACTCTAAGACGCCATATAAGATACAGCCCTAGAGAATTTTAGAACACACCAATCAGAGTTTCCAGAAAAATGGCAGCAGCAGCGGAAGCAGCTTGCCTCAACCACATATCCAGAGAATCCTCCGACATCAGACGCCTTGCGAACTTCTACAAAGAGGTCATTTCTGTTGAATTTTCCATGTATTCCCTGTTTTTTTAGCTGTTTTTAACGTTAAAAACGACCTAGTATTTATGGTTTTTTAAGATCTTTGGGTTCGAGGAAATTGAGAGCCCAGATTTCGGGGAGTTTAAGGTGATATGGCTGAATCTTCCGGGAGCTTTTCCTATGCATCTGATCGAAAGGAACCCACTTACGAAACTTCCCGAAGGTCCGTACAGTTCCACGGCGGCCGTTGCTGACCCGAGCAATCTCCCCAGAGGTCACCATGTTTGCTTCACCGTTTCCAATTTCGATTCTTTTGTTCAGTCTCTCAAGGTACCCGTTAATCCTTTGTTATTAGTTCTGGGTTGTTTTTTGCTTTCTTGTTTGAAGTGATAAAATTAAAACCTTATAAATTTGGTTTAATTGCACCAAATGTCCCCAAACTTCAAAATGTTATAGTTAACTTCAAATTATAATTTAAGTGTTAAATGCTGTGGTTCGGGTATGATGTTTAGTCTATTTAGGATAAAAAAATTATATATATATATATATATATAGGATCCGTTTACACGTTTTTTGGACCGTTGGATGAGTGAAACGAATGGATGAGATTAACAGTAAATAATTGAAGATAATCAATTGGAAAAAAGAGAGTCAGGAATTAATCTGAGCCATCAATTTCCCCATCTAACGATTCATAAAACGTGTAAAACTTAAAGAGTTTTACATTGTCTAAGTTGATCCTAACTCATATATATATGGGATAGGAAGTGTAAAACTCTCTAAGTTTTACATTTTTTGGATCGTTGGATGGGTGAAACGGATGAATAAAATTAACAGTAAAATATGTGAAGCTTATCACTTGAAAAAAAAAAGTAATGAGTTAATCTCAGCCATCCATTTCCCCAATCCAACGATCCAAAAACGTGTAAAATTTAAAGAGTTTTACACTATGTAAGTTGATCATAACCCTCTCTCTCTATATATATATATAGCACATGAACAGTTTGGATTCGAAGTGCTGAAAAATATAGGCAGTATCAAGTTATTTATGCGGTAGGCATACATGTCTTTATAATTTGATCCACAAGCTGTTCATATGGTAGGCATTCGTGTGTTTACAATTTACTTCATATCCGAATAGGATATTGATATTGATATTGTGAGAGTTCATTTAGGAGGTTTTAAAGTTTAGAAACCGATTTAGAATCTGAGTCATGATAGTTTGAAGATGTTTGATCTGTACAATTATCTTATAAAACGAAAAGGAGACATCGATAACGAGTCTTTGGCATTGTGGGAATTTGTCAGGATAAAGGAATCCAGACATTTCAGAGGTCACTACCCAATGGAAAGGTCAGACAGGTCTTCTTTTTTGATCCAGATGGTGAGTTAAGAGCTCAAAATCGATTTAGAATTCAGATGTTATTTGGTTTCTCGTAGGGTGGTTTGTTTCATCTTTTGTAATGGTTTTGGTCTATTAGAAAACTTGTGTGTTTATATCTGAGAATTTGATTTGCAGGTAATGGATTGGAGGTTGCTAGTAGGGAAGCTCCATAGAAAACTTGAAGCTTGTATCTAGAACAATAATTTGCTACGTATAATGTAATATGTCCTCTATGTGTGTGCACGTGCGTGCAAGATATGTGAAGAATATCACTTCGAAGAAAAAAATAAAAAAATAATCTCAGCTATCTATTTTTCCATCCAACGATAAAAAAAAAGTTTCATTCTTATTCTAATCACCAAATAATATTGTTTTTGATAAAAAACGCCTTATTGACATGATCTTTTTTAGTTTTTATGTTATGTTCTCTGTCTGTGTCATTTTGTAATATTTTTATTCGGACCAATACAGTCTATTGGTGGAATAAAAGTAGGGAAAATTGCAATTCCCTGCCGCTAGTAGGATTTGAAGATCTCTTAACCTGCTAATCCCCCTTGTTCTCCAAGAGGTTTCTCCAACTTTATTATATGCTTTTGGTTGTATCGTCTTTCTTTTTCTTCTTTATGCTTCTAATGTTTGCTCCTTTTACTTACTATAGCAAAGCCATCTTTTCACATAAATTGGCAACTTCACTGATACTAGTATATAATAGACTGATGACAAAAGTAAACATAAACAACACTGATGATAAAAGTAAACAATTTTCAGTTTCATGTTTCGTATCTTGTAACATTTTCGGTTTGTGTTGTACAGTATCATACCTTAGGTTACGCTAGACTTGCCCAGAAAAACAATAACCAGAAAGATGAACCTAAAAGGAAACAAAACCATTAACAAAATACACGAAACTAAGAACCCCAAATTGCAAAAACGCATTTAAAAAAAAAGGTTTTCAAACAAAAAAGGCAGTACCTTGAGGCCATTGGGGAAGCGGAGCGAGAAGGTTTTCTCTTCTTCATCCGATATATTAAGATAAGCAAGGTTTTAAGAAAGAGCTCAACGGTTACCATTCTCTGTATAAAGCAGATTGGTTGAATATGTTCATTGTTTTTCTTGAGAACACTTTTTCAACACCTGCAAAAGTCACATAACCAGATATATCCATCAACAAAAAAAAAAAAAAGCTATGAGACTGGTCAATGTCTAAAATGGTTTCACACCTGTGGATAAATCAAAACCAGATTTAGATAAGCGGGATGACATCTCCATTATAAATTTCAACTTTAGGTATGTGGGAAATCTTGGACCATTCTCGTCCTTTAACTCTTCTGCACTTTTCTTCTAGCAACGGACATGAGTAGATACTTAGATACCCAAGCGAGAGAAGCATGTCTTTTTCCGGAAGAGATGTGAGCTTTGGACAGCTGCTGATCGTCAAGTATTGAAGAGAGGTTAGATGTTGAAAGCCCTTGGAGCACATGAATTCCAGGTTCTTGAAACCTGAAATCCAGATGGAGGTGAGAGAAGGAGGCAGCGTCATCCCTCTCGTTTCTTCTGGAAACGACACCACGTTTGAGCATTCTTCATCGATGATTTGGAGATGTTGAAGAGATGTAAGTTTATGGAATCCCCATTCAACAAGTGAGCTATAAATTCTGGGCGCCTTACAGATTCGAAGTGATGTGAGATTGGTAGGGAAACCCTCTTCTGGAAAGGATATGTCAGCCCCACAGTTGATCACCGTTAATTTTCCAAGGGAGGTGAAGTTGTTGATGCACCTTGGAAGGGCTACTAAATTCTCACAATTTTCAATATGAAAAGCTTTGAGATTTGTAGTGGGGAACCCAATTTCATCAAAACAAACCACCAGATTTGAACATCTTTGTAAATTGATCTCCTGCAGATGGCTGAGCTTGTCTAATCCTCGCGGTAAAGATTTCATATTTTCAGCATCCAAGATACAAATAATTTCGAGATGAGTGGTTTCATGAAAGTTTTGGACTATGCATTCCAACGCCGGACACCCGCAAATATGAAGCTGTTTAAGCATTACGGGCAACTTGGAATTTAAGAACAAGCTCCTCAACTTTTGGCAGAAGGAAATTCGGAGATGTTGAAGCCGATTGCATATATCACCCCTTGATGATAACCATATTAGAGATGAACAGCTTTTAATCTCCAAGTGCTCAAGAAGACAAGTTTTACTACTCATACTCTCATCAAACAGATATTGCAAATTATTGCAATACCGAATAATCAGTTCTTTGAGAGCAGGGGAGAAGTTACTCTCTGCAAAACAAACCAAACCTTCACAACGTACTAGTTCCATTCTTGTAAGGAATGTGAAAGCATGCAACGCTTCTGGTAGTTTATTGAAATCACGAGCTCCAAAATTGTTGGAGTTTGCAAACCTCAACAGTCTCCTCCTCTCTGCTGCAATACTAAACTTTGAAATGCTTGAAACACACGCACTTTGCAAAGAGGCAACCTCCTCCACCGGTGAAGATGAGCATTCATCCACTAATTCTTCACACCCTTCCACGCTTAATTCACGCAGTGATGGATAACTCGAAATCGAAACCACCAATCTCCTGCACTCAATAATTACAAGTCTCTGCAGGGAGTGAAGACGGGTTGGCAACCTTCCCAACAATTTAGGACATACTCTGATGGAAAGCTCACGAAGGCTGGGAAACCTCGAAACTTGATCATCTCTTTCACAAGCGTCCCACTCCTCCCAGTTTGGTAGACCCCAAAAGGACAAAGTCTGTAAAGATGCAAATGCAGTTGATTGATCTTCTCCAAAGAACTCAATACCAATCTTGTGCACCTCATCCATACCACCAATTGAAAGACCTTTTAACAATGGCAACCTTCCGATCGGTGGTAGTGATTTGCAGTTTTTACAACCATGTAGCTTCAAAGATGACAACTTCTTGAAGGAAGAATCTACTATCCAAGAAGGGAATTTTGCACCACAGAAATTCTCAATGACCAGTTGCTCAAGCTTTTCCCGAGGACGAAGTGAGTCCAACACACGTTCTTCAACTTCTTTCTTCCTTGTAGGCTTCTCCAAGTCTCCACTCCATTGTAGTATCAAAGTATTTATCCCCGATTTCTCATTCAACCTGGCTTCCTTTGCTTCTTGACCGTTAACATTCTCTAACCCCGAAAGACAGAAATCACCTCCGAGATTTGACAAATTCTTCAATTCTCCAATACGATGTCCATCACCTTCACCTATAACAAAATCAGATAACCTTTGAAGATTGGTCATGTAACACCCGTATTTTGGGGTTAGAAGTTAGTCGGGTTAGTTGGTCTGAGTTGGTAGAATTAATTTTAATCAAATTGATCTTAGTTTGAGCAAATTGAGTTTTAAATAAAAAAGGAGGGATATTTTGGTAATTTAAAAAAAAAACTTTTATATATAATAATAATATTAATCATAATCTTATCATTTCCTTTCTTCCTCCTTCCCCCCCCCCTCTGCCGTATAACCATACCCAAACTTCCCCAAACCCCAAAACCTTTAATTCATCAAATTCCTTCATCAAATCAAGGGCGTTTTTGAAGGTAATTACATATTCGGACTCTCCTCTTCATCCTCTACGTTTACATAGCTTTATATCTCGAAACTACCCACTTTTATGATTTTCAAGTTTAATGAAAATTTGAATTTTTAGTGAGTTTTTCAATTGATTTTGATTTATTGAGTTGGGTTTTGAGTTAGTCTTGTTAAAATAAACCTAATATGTTAAAATGAGTAATTTTGGGTGAAAATCTGAAATGGGTATTTGAGGCCATTTTTGAAGTGTTTAAAACTTGAATTTTGATGAGTTTTATAGTTCAATTGAAGGGCTGAGGGTATATGTATGTTAGGAAAGTGTTTTGGAACCATTTAGATGTCATTTGGGTGATTGAAAATATGATTTTCTGCTGGGTAAAATAGGAGTACGAAAATGAGAAATTTGGTGATTGTTTTAGTTGGAAATTGTTGAAGTGTGGCTTGTGTTTATGGATTGGAGTGGTGACTAAAATTTAGCATTGAATTATGAGTAATGGTTATGTTTTGATTGGCTAGAAACAAGAGGAAACACCGGAGAAGCATTGGGATCGAATCCGAGCATTTAGGAGGCTTGCTTGCTTGTTTGAGTTGCTAAGGAAGGGTGGTGAGTAAAACTTTAAAAATTGTTTTGAAGTTGGTTCAAGTGTGTAGTGGATGTGAGGGAATGAGCTTGGTAGGCCATTCCTAGGTGGGAGTTAAATTGGTAGTTTAACTCTTTAAATTTTCTATTGATAAATGATATGTCATTGCCTACTTGTTCATGTGAAATGTGGATTGATTGATATGTATGTATCTTGATATGCATATATGATAAACATGATATATAATGGGTGGATATATGATGTAATGAAAGATATTGGCACTAGTATGCTTGGGTACAATGATCGATCATTAGGATGAGTGTGCACACAAATTGAGTCAAAACGTACGTGGCCTTGGTGGCGTTAAGGCACCAAGGAGGAGTACGGTGATGTAATATTCCACCGGAAATTTATATATATTCTACGTGATGATGAGTGGAATCCCGTCCGTAGGGCATGTGACGATGAGTGGAATCCCGTCCATGCAAGGCCGGTGATGAGTGTAATCCCACCGAGGTAAGGTTGATGTTGGAAAATGCGTTCCAACATGTTATCCGCGTATTCGAGTCATAACTAGGTGCCAAAATGAGAATTATGTTGTTGAACTTAATATGATGTAAGATGCCATATTATGATTCTTGAACATGTTATTCTTTCATGATTATGATGTTGAGTTTAATATGATGTGGGATGCCATATTAGAACTCTTGAAAATGATATGATGATTATGCTGTTGAGTTTAATATGATGTGAGATGCCATATTTTAACTCTTGAAAGACTAGTTAGGTTGACTTGTTGATACCTATGCATGTTGTATGTGAGATTTAGGGATGACACGATTGAACCCTGCATTGTTGTTGTTTTTGGATTTTAGAGCATCCTCACTAAGCTTTTAGCTTACGCTCTCATTTTCAACAATGCATATCATTAGCGTGGTGTTAGCAAGGAGCAAGGCGAAGGGGCTTTCCAAGTTGTTGTTGCTCAAGTATGGTTTTGTAATTAATGTGGTAGTTTAGCAATGGGGCAATTATATGATTTGCATGAGCAATGTTTGACTCTTAAATGGTGTTGATGTGTATGCTTGGCTTGATTTTGTAAACCATGCTATGTTTGATGAAGACTTGTGTATGATGGCATGTTTCGTTGGATGTTTTGGTTGCTTAACTAAATGTTTAAGTTTTATATGTATTAATGTGTGCCTTTGGCATTGTTAAGATCTTATGTATGTCCATATATGCATAAATTGCTCTTTAATCGGAATGCTATGCATGAATGCTTTATTCCATGTTTGAATGACTTCCTTGGCTTAAATAGGTGCTCTCGCATGTGTGTATATGCTTTATTGCTTCCTAAATTTTGTTCTTAGACTTTATATATAAGAACATGCAACTTTAGAAAATTATAGAAAAATAATTAGTGGGAATTTCGTGATGAATTTTTGATATATTCTACTTTGACATGTCTAAAGTTGTAGAAAAATTATAAATATGAGTTTTGATCATTGTAGTGAAATCTGGAAACACATTTCGAACAGCATGCAAAACTGTCCAGTAATGCTCTTAGCTGGACAGTGAACTTTGTAAAATTGTAGAAAATAATCTACTAGGAGTTTCGACCTGAATTTTTGATATGTTAAAATTGGGTATGTTAGTTGAATTTAGAAACAAACGGTGTTCGATTTGGAGTTATGTACAGGAAATAAGAAACGAATTAAATTAGGTGGTCAGAATTGTGTATAAATGAAAAGAAGAAAAATTAAGAATTTGTGAATTATTAAAGATGTAAAATTGGATTAAATGGAGTGTTAATAAATTGATTTACAATCTGTAGGATGTGAAATTCACCAATTTTAATGATCAATTTGAAAGTTTAAGTGATTAATTAAAGAAATTAGGAAAATGGAAATTAGTCTAATCGAACTGTAAAAGTATAGGAACTCACTTAGAATTTATTGCTTGATTATGACAAGATTAAAATGAAAAAAAAATAGGGTTGCTAACCGAGGGGGGATCCTTAATGGGTTTCGCTTCGGTTTTCCCCGTGTGACCCACTCGGACCGGTCATTCGGCTAGACCGGGATGAGGGGGTTACATTTGTTGGCATCAGAGCTTAAGGTTTCCGAGACCTTGGGCAGGTAAGAGAGGTAAGCTTGATGTGTTAAGAAATTGTATTGCTTGATATATGTTTTGCCATGAGATCTCGTTGTTTGATTATCCGTATGATGAATTGAAGTATGAATTGTTGTGTTGATGTTGAGTCGAGTGCCCATTGCTACTATTACTTAATTAAAAGAAAATTGAAAGAGGAATACTTGAGCACTGTTGGACCCTTGCTTTTGCTAACGTAATCCCTATCTGTTTGTTGTTGTTTGTTGTAGTTATTACTTTGCTAGCTGTATCATGAGACGACGTGGGAGGCCTAGGATGGTTCGACAGGAATCACGGGCAGATGCTCAGAGAGTTGGGGCTCAAGTGGGAGAGCCTGTGGTTGGAATTGGAGCTCCTCCATTACCTCCACCACCACCACCTCCTCCACCTAGAGTAGGAGGCGAGGCTGGGGCCGATAGAGAGGGACCTCAAGGAGGCCGAGGTGGCTAAGGTGGTCAAGGAATGGCCGGAATAGATTTATCTCCGTTGGTTCAGGCGATAGCTGGGGCGTTTCAGGCTGCCGTAGCTGGGGGTCAGGCAGCAGCACACCGTCAGGGTGAGGGCACCAGATTACCTTTAGAGAGACTTCGGGGGCTTGGGGCCGAAGAGTTTAGGGGGTCTACTCCAGAGAGATCAGAGTTGTGGTTTGAGAAGACTGTCCGTATCCTTACTCAGATGGGGTGTACTGGTGAGCGTAAGTTGGGATGTGTTGAGTCCTTGCTTCAGGGTGATGCTTACACTTGGTGGGTCACCATTACTACGGGTATGGATGAGGCCGAGATTACTTGGGAGTTCTTTGAGACAGCTTTCTTTAAGAAGTATCTGGGTCCGCGATACCTCGACGAGAGGAAGAGAGAGTTTATGGCTTTGCTCCAGGGGAATAGGTCCGTTACTGATTATGAGATCCGGTTTGTCAGATTGAGTCAGTATGCACCTGAGCTTGTTCCTACTGAGGTGGAACGCTGTAACCGTTTCCGTTATGGACTGAATGAAGAAATCAAGACGTATACCCTAGCTTCGGATTATACTGATTTTGATGTCTTGGTAGCGAGGGCCAAGGACTTAGAGCACAGCTTGAGTTTGACCAGGCGGTCAGGTGGATCTAGTTCGGGTAAGAGGTCCAGCAACTTTGATAGAGGAGATGCTAAAAGGCATCAGGACCGCAGACATCAGTATGATCATAGGCGTGGTGGCGGTAACCACGGTAAGGGCCATCAGGGTCAGAGAACTGGTGGGAAGTTGCCCACATGTGCTACCTGTGGGAGGAACCACACCGGTGAGTGTTGGGGAAACTTTCATTCGTGTTGGAATTGTGGTGCTAGAGACCACATTAGGCGTGACTGTCCACATCTGGTGGGACAGGCACCAACTCAGGCTCTTGCTAGAGCCAATGACTTTCAGAGAGGCCGCGGGCGCGGTAGAGGTAATTTTCAGCCGAGAAATGATGGCCAGAGAAATTTAGCACATGTAGTTGCAGTCCAGCCGGAGGGCGGAGGACAGGCCAGAGTTTATGCTCAGCGTGGGGATCAGCGGGACACTGATGTGATTGCAGGTAACTTCTCGATACAGTCTTTGGGTTTGTTATCTTTGATTGACTCTGGGTCTACACATTCCTACATATTGAGTGAGCATGCACAATATTTGAAATTGCCTTGTGAGATGTTAGAGGTAGGAGTTAGTGTCACTAGTTCTTTTGGGGACACGGTAGTAGTTAGGAAGATGTACCGAAGGTGTCCGTTGATGGTTCAGGGACATGTGTTTCCAGTGGATATGATGGAGCTTCCTTTTTATGGTTTTGATGTGATTCTGGGTATGGACTGGCTCTCAGAGCATAGAGCTAGGATAGATTTTGAAACTAAGCGGATTTCTTTGAAGCTTACAGATGACTATGAGATTGTGGTTGTGGGTGAGAATGTGAAGTTCTTGTCCAATGTGGTTTCAGTGTTAGAGGCTAAGAGATTAGTTGAGTTGGGGTGTGAAGCATACCTAGCGTATGTGATGAACCCTAACATGAGTGAGGTTAGACCTCAGGACATCCGGACTGTATGTGATTTTCCTAGTGTATTTCCGGAAGAATTGCCAGGGTTACCACCGGACAGAGAGGTAGAGTTCAGCATTGAGACTTATTCCGATTCAGCTCCTGTTTCGATTACTCCATATCGTATGGCACCAAAAGAATTGAAAGAGTTGAAGACTCAGTTGCAAGAGTTAACAGATAGAGGCTTTATCCGACCAAGTTCTTCACCTTGGGGTGCACCAGTTTTGTTTGTGAAGAAGAAAGATGGAAGCATGAGAATGTGTATAGATTACAGACAGTTGAATCAGTTGACAGTGAAGAATAAATATCCGTTGCTCAGGATTGATGACTTGTTTGATCAACTGAAAGGAGCATCGGTCTTTTCGAAGATTGATTTGAGATCGGGTTATTACCAGTTAAAGGTAAAAGAGGTTGATGTACCGAAGACGGCCTTTAGGACTAGGTATGGTCACTACGAGTTCTTAGTCATGCCATTTGGGTTGACTAATGCACCGGCTGCTTTCATGGATATGATGAACAGGATTTTCCATCAGTATTTAGATCAGTTTGTAGTTGTATTTATTGATGACATATTGGTGTACTCGCGAACTGAAGAAGACCATGACCGACACTTGAGACTTGTTTTGAAGACTTTGCTAGATCATCAGTTGTATGCAAAGCTCAGTAAGTGTGAGTTTTGGATCCGTGAGGTAGTTTTCTTGGGACATGTAGTGTCAGCCGATGGAATTAGAGTTGATCCGAAAAAGATTGAAGCCATTGTTGAGTGGAAGCAACCGAAGTCCGTGACAGAAGTACGTAGCTTCTTAGGCTTAGCTGGATATTATAGAAGATTTGTAGATGGTTTCTCTAAGTTAGCCGCTCCATTGACGCAGTTACTTCAGAAGAGTGTTCAGTTTGAGTAGACAGATGCAAGACAGAGAGCCTTTGAGAAATTGAAAGAAGCTTTGACCCAAGCACCGATCTTGATACAGCCTGAGTCTGGGAAGGACTACGTAGTTTACAGTGATGCTTCTTATGTAGGGCTAGGGTGTGTTCTTATGCAAGACCGGAAGGTAGTGGCTTACGCTTCAAGACAGTTGAAGACTCATGAGCGCAATTATCCGACCCATGACATAGAGTTAGCTGCAGTTGTGTTCGCTCTGAAGATTTGGAGGCACTATTTGTATGGTGAGAAATGCACAGTGTACACCGATCACAAGAGTTTGAAATACATTATGACTCAGCGAGATTTGAACCTCAGACAGCGTAGGTGGTTAGAGCTGCTAAAAGACTACGATCTTACTATTGAGTACCATCCGGGTAAGGCCAATGTAGTGGCTGATGCATTGAGTAGGAAGATGGCCGTGGACTTGAGAGCCATGTTTGCTAGATTGAGTTTGTCCGGAGATGGTGGCTTGATAGCCGAGCTTCAGGTCAGACCTACTTTAGGTCAGTTAATTAGAGAAAAACAGCTCTTAGATAGATCTTTGGCACCTCACATTCAAGATATAGCCGAAGGTAGATCATCAGACTACAGTTTCAGTACTGACGGGGTTTTGTGTTTCAAAGATAGAATAGTTGTGCCAGAAGACAGTGACTTGAGACGTACGATCTTGACTGAAGCCCACAGTAGTCCATTTACTATGCATCCTGGAAGTACGAAGATGTATCGTGATTTGAAGAATGAGTATTTTTGGGTTGGCTTGAAGAGAGATGTAGCCGACTTTGTGAGTAAATGCTTAGTGTGTCAGAGAGTGAAAGCGGAGCATCAGGTTCCCTCAGGTTTGTTACAACCGTTGAGAATTCCGGAATGGAAATGGGAGAACATCACCATGGATTTTGTTTCGGGTTTGCCTTTGACTCCTACGAAGAAGAACTCAGTTTGGGTGATAGTAGATCGCTTTACGAAGTGTGCTCACTTCTTGGCAGTTAATACTACGTACACTCTTGATAGATTGGCCGGTTTGTACATTGGTGAGATTGTCAGATTGCATGGTGTGCCGAAATCTATCGTGTCAGATAGAGATCCGCGGTTTACTTCTAGATTTTGGGAGTGTCTACACACAGCTTTGGGTACCCGTTTGAACTTCAGCACTTCTTATCATCCTCAGTCAGATGGTCAGTCAGAGAGGGTCATTCAGATCTTAGAGGATATGTTGCGTTGTTGTATCATTGATTTTCAAGGTACCTGGGAGAAGCATTTGCCTCTAGTGGAGTTTGCGTACAATAACAGCTTCCAGTCGAGTATTCAGATGGCTCCGTATGAGGCCTTGTATGGTCGGAAGTGTAGAACTCCAGTCTGTTGGGCCGAAGTGGGACAGAAGTTGTTACCTATGCCAGATTTGCTCAGGGGGACAACTGACAAGGTAAAATTGATTTGTGATCGTTTGAAAGCTGCTTCGGATAGACAGAAATCCTATGCCGACTTGAAGAGGAAGGAAGTTGAGTTCTCAGTGGGTGAGAAAGTATTCTTGAAAGTGTCTCCGTGGAAGAAGGTAATGAGATTTGGCCGAAAGGGGAAGTTGAGTCCGAGGTACATAGGACCGTATGAGATTGTGAAGAGGGTTGGTCCTGTTGCATATCAGTTATGTTTGCCATCCGAACTAGAGAAGATACATGATGTGTTCCATGTTTCGATGCTTCGTAAGTATAGGTCTGATCCATCACATGTTATGCCTGTAGAGAAGATCGAATTGAATCCAGATTTGACTTATGATGAAGAACCAGTTGAGATCTTAGCTTCTGACAGTAAGGTGTTGCGGGGTAGATCGATTGAGTTAGTGAAGGTACGGTGGCAACGTCGAGGTGTGGACGAGGCCACTTGGGAGAGGAAGGAGGATATGGAAAAGCAGTTTCCGTATCTCTTTCAGTCAGGTAATTTCGGGGACGAAATTTTTTAAGTGTGGGAGAGTTGTAACACCCGTATTTTGGGGTTAGAAGTTAGTCGGGTTAGTTGGTCTGAGTTGGTAGAATTAATTTTAATCAAATTGATCTTAGTTTGAGCAAATTGAGTTTTAAATAAAAAAGGAGGGATATTTTGGTAATTTAAAAAAAAACTTTTATATATAATAATAATATTAATCATAATCTTATCATTTCCTTTCTTCCTCCTTCCCCCCCCTCTGCCGTATAACCATACCCAAACTTCCCCAAACCCCAAAACCTTTAATTCATCAAATTCCTTCATCAAATCAAGGGCGTTTTTGAAGGTAATTACATATTCGGACTCTCCTCTTCATCCTCTACGTTTACATAGCTTTATATCTCGAAACTACCCACTTTTATGATTTTCAAGTTTAATGAAAATTTGAATTTTTAGTGAGTTTTTCAATTGATTTTGATTTATTGAGTTGGGTTTTGAGTTAGTCTTGTTAAAATAAACCTAATATGTTAAAATGAGTAATTTTGGGTGAAAATCCGAAATGGGTATTTGAGGCCATTTTTGAAGTGTTTAAAACTTGAATTTTGATGAGTTTTATAGTTCAATTGAAGGGCTGAGGGTATATGTATGTTAGGAAAGTGTTTTGGAACCATTTAGATGTCATTTGGGTGATTGAAAATATGATTTTCTGCTGGGTAAAATAGGAGTACGAAAATGAGAAATTTGGTGATTGTTTTAGTTGGAAATTGTTGAAGTGTGGCTTGTGTTTATGGATTGGAGTGGTGACTAAAATTTAGCATTGAATTATGAGTAATGGTTATGTTTTGATTGGCTAGAAACAAGAGGAAACACCGGAGAAGCATTGGGATCGAATCCGAGCATTTAGGAGGCTTGCTTGCTTGTTTGAGTTGCTAAGGAAGGGTGGTGAGTAAAACTTTAAAAATTGTTTTGAAGTTGGTTCAAGTGTGTAGTGGATGTGAGGGAATGAGCTTGGTAGGCCATTCCTAGGTGGGAGTTAAATTGGTAGTTTAACTCTTTAAATTTTCTATTGATAAATGATATGTCATTGCCTACTTGTTCATGTGAAATGTGGATTGATTGATATGTATGTATCTTGATATGCATATATGATAAACATGATATATAATGGGTGGATATATGATGTAATGAAAGATATTGGCACTAGTATGCTTGGGTACAATGATCGATCATTAGGATGAGTGTGCACACAAATTGAGTCAAAACGTACGTGGCCTTGGTGGCGTTAAGGCACCAAGGAGGAGTACGGTGATGTAATATTCCACCGGAAATTTATATATATTCTACGTGATGATGAGTGGAATCCCGTCCGTAGGGCATGTGGCGATGAGTGGAATCCCGTCCATGCAAGGCCGGTGATGAGTGTAATCCCACCGAGGTAAGGTTGATGTTGGAAAATGCGTTCCAACATGTTATCCGCGTATTCGAGTCATAACTAGGTGCCAAAATGAGAATTATGTTGTTGAACTTAATATGATGTAAGATGCCATATTATGATTCTTGAACATGTTATTCTTTCATGATTATGATGTTGAGTTTAATATGATGTGGGATGCCATATTAGAACTCTTGAAAATGATATGATGATTATGCTGTTGAGTTTAATATGATGTGAGATGCCATATTTTAACTCTTGAAAGACTAGTTAGGTTGACTTGTTGATACCTATGCATGTTGTATGTGAGATTTAGGGATGACACGATTGAACCCTGCATTGTTGTTGTTTTTGGATTTTAGAGCATCCTCACTAAGCTTTTAGCTTACGCTCTCATTTTCAACAATGCAGATCATTAGCGTGGTGTTAGCAAGGAGCAAGGCGAAGGGGCTTTCCAAGTTGTTGTTGCTCAAGTATGGTTTTGTAATTAATGTGGTAGTTTAGCAATGGGGCAATTATATGATTTGCATGAGCAATGTTTGACTCTTAAATGGTGTTGATGTGTATGCTTGGCTTGATTTTGTAAACCATGCTATGTTTGATGAAGACTTGTGTATGATGGCATGTTTCGTTGGATGTTTTGGTTGCTTAACTAAATGTTTAAGTTTCATATGTATTAATGTGTGCCTTTGGCATTGTTAAGATCTTATGTATGTCCATATATGCATAAATTGCTCTTTAATCGGAATGCTATGCATGAATGCTTTATTCCATGTTTGAATGACTTCCTTGGCTTAAATAGGTGCTCTCGCATGTGTGTATATGCTTTATTGCTTCCTAAATTTTGTTCTTAGACTTTATATATAAGAACATGCAACTTTAGAAAATTATAGAAAAATAATTAGTGGGAATTTCGTGATGAATTTTTGATATATTCTACTTTGACATGTCTAAAGTTGTAGAAAAATTATAAATATGAGTTTTGATCATTGTAGTGAAATCTGGAAACACATTTCGAACAGCATGCAAAACTGTCCAGTAATGCTCTTAGCTGGACAGTGAACTTTGTAAAATTGTAGAAAATAATCTACTAGGAGTTTCGACCTGAATTTTTGATATGTTAAAATTGGGTATGTTAGTTGAATTTAGAAACAAACGGTGTTCGATTTGGAGTTATGTACAGGAAATAAGAAACGAATTAAATTAGGTGGTCAGAATTGTGTATAAATGAAAAGAAGAAAAATTAAGAATTTGTGAATTATTAAAGATGTAAAATTGGATTAAATGGAGTGTTAATAAATTGATTTACAATCTGTAGGATGTGAAATTCACCAATTTTAATGATCAATTTGAAAGTTTAAGTGATTAATTAAAGAAATTAGGAAAATGGAAATTAGTCTAATCGAACTGTAAAAGTATAGGAACTCACTTAGAATTTATTGCTTGATTATGACAAGATTAAAATGAAAAAAAAATAGGGTTGCTAACCGAGGGGGGATCCTTAATGGGTTTCGCTTCGGTTTTCCCCGTGTGACCCACTCGGACCGGTCATTCGGCTAGACCGGGATGAGGGGGTTACATTTGTTGGCATCAAAGCTTAAGGTTTCCGAGACCTTGGGCAGGTAAGAGAGGTAAGCTTGATGTGTTAAGAAATTGTATTGCTTGATATATGTTTTGCCATGAGATCTCGTTGTTTGATTATCCGTATGATGAATTGAAGTATGAATTGTTGTGTTGATGTTGAGTCGAGTGCCCATTGCTACTATTACTTAATTAAAAGAAAATTGAAAGAGGAATACTTGAGCACTGTTGGACCCTTGCTTTTGCTAACGTAATCCCTATCTGTTTGTTGTTGTTTGTTGTAGTTATTACTTTGCTAGCTGTATCATGAGACGACGTGGGAGGCCTAGGATGGTTCGACAGGAATCACGGGCAGATGCTCAGAGAGTTGGGGCTCAAGTGGGAGAGCCTGTGGTTGGAATTGGAGCTCCTCCATTACCTCCACCACCACCACCTCCTCCACCTAGAGTAGGAGGCGAGGCTGGGGTCGATAGAGAGGGACCTCAAGGAGGCCGAGGTGGCCAAGGTGGTCAAGGAATGGCCGGAATAGATTTATCTCCGTTGGTTCAGGCGATAGCTGGGGCGTTTCAGGCTGCCGTAGCTGGGGGTCAGGCAGCAGCACACCGTCAGGGTGAGGGCACCGGATTACCTTTAGAGAGACTTCGGGGGCTTGGGGCCGAAGAGTTTAGGGGGTCTACTCCAGAGAGATCAGAGTTGTGGTTTGAGAAGACTGTCCGTATCCTTACTCAGATGGGGTGTACTGGTGAGCGTAAGTTGGGATGTGTTGAGTCCTTGCTTCAGGGTGATGCTTACACTTGGTGGGTCACCATTACTACGGGTATGGATGAGGCCGAGATTACTTGGGAGTTCTTTGAGACAGCTTTCTTTAAGAAGTATCTGGGTCCGCGATACCTCGACGAGAGGAAGAGAGAGTTTATGGCTTTGCTCCAGGGGAATAGGTCCGTTACTGATTATGAGATCCGGTTTGTCAGATTGAGTCAGTATGCACCTGAGCTTGTTCCTACTGAGGTGGAACGCTGTAACCGTTTCCGTTATGGACTGAATGAAGAAATCAAGACGTATACCCTAGCTTCGGATTATACTGATTTTGATGTCTTGGTAGCGAGGGCCAAGGACTTAGAGCACAGCTTGAGTTTGACCAGGCGGTCAGGTGGATCTAGTTCGGGTAAGAGGTCCAGCAACTTTGATAGAGGAGATGCTAAAAGGCATCAGGACCGCAGACATCAGTATGATCATAGGCGTGGTGGCGGTAACCACGGTAAGGGCCATCAGGGTCAGAGAACTGGTGGGAAGTTGCCCACATGTGCTACCTGTGGGAGGAACCACACCGGTGAGTGTTGGGGAAACTTTCATTCGTGTTGGAATTGTGGTGCTAGAGACCACATTAGGCGTGACTGTCCACATCTGGTGGGACAGGCACCAACTCAGGCTCTTGCTAGAGCCAATGACTTTCAGAGAGGCCGCGGGCGCGGTAGAGGTAATTTTCAGCCGAGAAATGATGGCCAGAGAAATTTAGCACATGTAGTTGCAGTCCAGCCGGAGGGCGGAGGACAGGCCAGAGTTTATGCTCAGCGTGGGGATCAGCGGGACACTGATGTGATTGCAGGTAACTTCTCGATACAGTCTTTGGGTTTGTTATCTTTGATTGACTCTGGGTCTACACATTCCTACATATTGAGTGAGCATGCACAATATTTGAAATTGCCTTGTGAGATGTTAGAGGTAGGAGTTAGTGTCACTAGTTCTTTTGGGGACACGGTAGTAGTTAGGAAGATGTACCGAAGGAAATCAAGCTGAGCAAGAGTTGTTTTCCCCATCCCTCCCATGCCAACGATGGAAAGGACGCAAACTCCATCGGAGTTATTGGTTTTGAGCAAATCAAGCATCTCTCGCTTCTCATCATCTCTACCAACATACTCCACAGCTCCATCCACCACAGAAGTAGGTTGCAGCCTGACCGATTTCTTTCCCTCGGAGCTTGCAGCTTGAGGCAAGATCTCACTCAACCCCAAATTACTTCTTCGTGTAGCCAGACTGTTGAGTCTAGCAGTGATGTCTTGTATCTTGGGAATCATGGAATTGTTAAACAGAAAAGAAGATTGAGAGGAACTGCTGCCAGTAAACCAGGAAGAAAGGAGTTTCCGTATCTTACTAGGTCTGGCTTGAGCTTCAGTATTCTGGAGCTTGAGACGTAACTCTTCATAAGCAAAGTCGTCCAAGATGTCATCCGCATCGTAGGCCAAGTCTTGGAGATCTTTCAACCAACTCTTCACGGCCTCGTCCTTGATCTGCTTCTCCTCCGCATGGTTGAGCACAGCTTTGATGCCGGGCAGTATGGATTTCCACTCCATCAGCTGGTCGTAGACTTGCTTGTGATCAGCAACAAAGTTGAGAGCAGCATCGATGGACTTGTCAAGCAACAGATCAAAAAGCTTAGAAAGAGCAGCCTCCCCAATGAAAGCCATGGTGGGATTAGGAGAAACAAGGTTTAGAGAGAAATGAAAAACAAGCAAAACGGAAGAAGTGGAGATGGATTATGCAGTAGCGGTTGAAGTCAATGTGGCAATTAGTCCAGGTCATTGAAAATTCATATTCTTTTGTCTGCCTGCAATTATTTGTGGCCGGCCATGTATAAAATTAATAAACAATATATTATTTCTCATATCATGAATGCTGAATCAACCTATTGCACTTCTGGTTCAATTCAATATTGGCCATTATATATCATTGATTAGTCGAACAATTCGAACATAGGTATTTATTTTGTCTAATGCTTCATGTATTCTTAAATTCATGTAGTCACAGTCAATGTTTTGAGTTTCTTTATCTTCACAAAACAGGAAGCACTCTTGATCTTGATATCACTCCAATATTTCCAAGAACCAATAACTTGAGCAATGCAAGGAGATGTGAGCGATTTTTTTCCCGCATCGTCGGTAACGAATCGAAGAATTAATATAATTCTTCTGAAAGCGGACAAGATATTCTTCGGGTTTTGAAACTGATTGCTGAATGCATGCTCAAAATTTATGGCAGCAAAAATGTCTATACCTTTCTTTGTAGCCCGTCTTTTGTTGTAATTTTCACTAAAATGAAATTTTTTAGTTTAATGATCAAAACAGAATGTTCTTCATAAAGCAATCAAAGAGACAGACTCGCTTGTCGCACAAGCAACCTACATTTTCTCATAAAGCAACAAAGAACCTAGATTGAGATACTGTTAGGGACACCCATCCCAGTGAGTCCACCCTCTCCACTATAATCCGAGGTATTAGGATACAGTAACGTGTATGGCACCTTCACAGGTCCGGTTCGGTTCTTCAAGCTACCATCATTGTTTCTGGTCACAGTGTTCTTTTCGATTTCGATAAGCCTGTCCCTAAATCTCTCAAATGCAGCCAATGCTTTTTCATCGGACGTCCACTCAGGTGCATCCTGTTGCCCAAGGTATATCTCATCGGCTGAATGCCGAGACAAAATCTCGATGAGGGACACACCGATCATCGTTTGGTCCTGTGGTGTGGTCGTTTTAAGGAAGGCCAAGTCAGGGTTATTCTCAAGCTCGGCATACTCTTTGGTGTCTGATTCTGGCATGAACCGTCGGCTTACTGTCGGCCTGTTGGGGATGTAACCGGCATAAGGGTATTGGCCGAAATTGACTGATGCATGGAGAGCTGAAGCCATCCATATGAGGGTCGTGCATGCTTGGATGAGATCGTGTTTTGTGCTCATCTCGGGCCACCACGGTTTGTCTTTCAAGTCACCGTGGCCTTCATTTCGTATCTCTTCCCACCATGATTGGAGTTCATTGTCCTTTTGCACTGCTTCATCTGATGGGTAGTAGATGCTGCAGTACTGGGTGACCCATGTTTCAATGGCTGACCAGATTTCTAACCCATCGACTGCAAAAGGGTAATCGTTTATCACGAGGCTAATGCCATGGGGAGACCTTGAATCCTTAACAGCCATTCCTCTGCAATGGATGATTAAAAATTCGGTTAATTTTTCATTACACAAAACATCTCCGAATTCAGGTCATTGGCTATTTGGCTTACCTCTTAAGCAGATCAGCACGGAGAGCCTGCTCAGTGAAATCCCAACTCTTGTAAATGGCAGACGACATTTCAAACATGAATAACTAATATACACTGAAAATAACTAAACCCCATAAATTTACAGTGAATAGCTTCCTTAATCTCATTGCAACAATGGGTGATGGCTGAGAGCTGAGATTGTTCATTTCCTGCAACAATGGCTGATACGGAGTTGTGCTTTCAAAGACTGAGTTTTGCCTCCTTTGGTTATTCTTTCTGTGAATATTGTTCATCTGCAGCAGTAATTTGTCCAGAAAAAAGGTTTCAATAATGGAGCTGTACTTGTACTAATCATATTCGGACTCGGATGTGAGTGTCGGATTCAAAAATGTTATTGACAGGAGCATCTCCAATTCTATGTAGCTGAGTTTAACAGCATGAGTTGTGCAACCAAATTTAGCACATCGAAGATTCAGATTTGTTAAAGTAGAAGAGTATTGGTGCCAAATAAAATGAATATTCAAGAAAATCTAGTTATAAAGATTTTTGTTAAAGTAGAAGAGTATTGGTGCATATGCTAGCATCTGTGAATCAACAAAGGAGATTTAAGAGAGTCAGTACCTGCAATATCAATATGCTTGTCTTATCATATCACAGTTATCATTATGTGTGTAAAGCAGATGAGATTGCTTTTCTTGAAAACAAAACTTTCTTTAGCACCTGCAAATGTCACATAACATAAGCTATTATTATATTGTTATTCAGACATATCCAAAAACAAAAAAAGGTTATGAGATTGCTCAATGTCCAAATGGTTTCACACCTGTAATTTGAGTGTGGAGAAATCAAGACCAGATTTTGCAGCTTTACTTTACTTTCAATCTCCTTCCCTCGGGATGAAATCTTACATATCAATTAAAACCCTTGGTATGTGGGAAATTTTGGACCATTCTCGCCCTCTAACTCTCCTGCACTCTTCTTTTAGCAGCGGACATCTTGAGATATATAGATACCCAAGCGAGAGAAGCATGTGTTTTTCAGGAAGAGATGTGAGCTTTGGACAATCTAGGATATACAAAGATCGAAGAGTGAAGTGTTGAAAGGCCTTGGAGCACATGAATTCCAGATTCTTGAAACCTGAGATCGAGATGGAAGTGAGAGAAGGAGGCAGTCCTATCATGTCTTCTGGAAACGACACCACATTTGAGCATTCTTCCCCGCTGATTACGAGATGTTGAAGAGAGGTGAGTGTATGGAATCCCCATTCAACAAGTGAGCTATACATTTTGGGTGCGCCTGAGATTTCAAGTGATACAAGGCTGGTAGGGAAACCCTCTTCTGGAAAGGATATGTCTGCCCCACAGTTGTTCACCTCTAACTTCAGGAGGGAGGTGAAGCTGTTGATGCACTTTGGAAGGGCTCCTATATTTTCACAACCTGAAATTGAGAAAACTCTGAGATCTGTGGTGAGAGGCCCAAACTCTTCTAAACAAAC
This sequence comes from Hibiscus trionum, assembly GCA_030270665.1. NCBI lineage: Eukaryota > Viridiplantae > Streptophyta > Magnoliopsida > Malvales > Malvaceae > Hibiscus > Hibiscus trionum. The sequence continues at coordinate 5,615,901 of BSYR01000044.1, forward strand.
CACCAGATTTGAACAATGATGAAGAGAAATCTCCTGGAGATGGCTGAGCTTGTCTAATCCTGGCGGTAAACATTTCATATTTTCAGCAGCCCAAATTCGAATAATTTTGAGATCACTGGTTTCATGGAAGTCTTGGGCTATGCATTCCAATGCAGCACAAAACAAAATACGTAGCTGTTTAAGCATTACGGGTAACTTGGAATTTAAGAACAAGCTCCTCAACTTTGGGCAATCGGCAATTTGGAGATGTTGAAGCCGATTGCATATATCACCCCTTGATGATAACCATATTAGAGATGAACACCTTTCTATCTCCAAGTGCTCAAGAAGACAGGTTTTACTACTCATACTCTCATCAAACAAATACTGCAAATTATCACAATACCGAATGATCAGTTCTTTGAGAGCAGGGGGGAAGTTACTCTCTGCAAAACAAACCAAACCTTCACAACGTACTAGTTCCATTCTTGTAAGGAATGTGAAAGCATGCAACGCTTCTGGTAGTTTATTGAAATCACGAGTTCCAAAGTTGTTGGCGTTTGCAAACCTCAACAGTCTCCTCCTCTCTGCTGCAATACTAAACTTTGAAATGCTTGAAACACACGCACTTTGCAAAGAGGCAACCTCCTCCACCGGTGAAGATGAGCATTCATCTACTAATTCCTCACACCCTTCCACGCTTAATTCACGCAGTGATGGATAACTCGAAATCGAAACCACCAATCTCCTGCACTCATAGATTACAAGTCTCTGCAGGGAGTGAAGACGGGTTGGCAACCTTCCCAACAATTCAGGACATTTTCCGATCGAAAGCTCACGAAGGCTGGGAAACCTCGAAACTTGCTCATCTCCTTCACAAGCGTCCCACTCCTCCCAGTTTGGTAGACTCTCAAAAGACAAAGTCTGTAAAGATGCAAATGCAGTTGATTGATCTTCTCCAAAGAACTCAGCACCAATCTTGTGCACCTCATCCAAATCAACAAGTGAAAGATCTTTTAACAATGGCAACCTTCCAATTGGTGGTAGTGATTTGCAGTTTTTACAGTTGCGTAGCTCCAAAGACGACATGTTCCTCAAGGAAGAATCTGCTATCCAAGTGGGGAATTTTGCACCACCAAAATTCACAATGACGAGTTGCTCAAGCTTTTCCCGAGGACGAAGTGAGTCCAACACGCGTTCTTCAACTTCTTTCTTCCTTGTAGGTTTCTCAAAGTCTCTACTCCACTTTAGTACCAACTTATTGATCCCCGGTTTCTCATTTAACCTGGCTTCCCTTGCATCTTGACCATTAACATTCTCTAACCCAGAAAGACAAAAATCGCCTCTGATGCTTGACAAATTCTTCAATTCTCCGATACGATGCCCATCACCTCCACCTATAACAAAATCAGATAACCTTTGAAGATTGGTTAGATTACCAATTCCTAAAGGCATCCTTTCAATTGAGTCCGCACCTCTGATATCAAGGTAATGCAAGTTAACAAGATTTTCCATCTTCGAGGGTAATTTTTGAAGCCTGTTACACTCTTTTAATAATAAAGTTTCCAAATGGTAAAGAGTGCATAAAGAATCCGGTAAATGTCGGATTCTAGTACGAGAAAGATTCAAGTAACGTAGATGTTTCATATCTTCGAAAAATTCAGGCAATTCAGTGATCGAATACCAGCACAAAGAAAGCACCCTTAAACAGCTAAGTCTCGGCAATAATTTAACCAAGACAACATTACTCAAATAACAACGGCACTGTAGATTTTGCCTTAAGGGTAGAAACGTACGCAAAGGATTCACTTGATCAAATGCTTCAAACTTCTTCGCTGGGTCATACTGACTGACAATATAAGACGAATGGCGAGAACGATGTGAAAACTTTTGTTGCTTATTGTCCTCCAGTCTGCAGCATATATCTCCTGCAACTAACTGAGCCAAATCGTTCATAAGGTCATGCATGACATATCGAGATTCATCTTTACTAGATATCTGAAAAAATGATCTTGACACTAGATCTTGAAAATATTGGTTTTCAAGATCATTAATTTGATGTTTAGCTTTTTGTTGCAAGAAACCTTCTGCACTCCATAACAAGATCAACTCTTCTTCTTCGAACTCGTAATCTTTTAGAAATATGGAGCAGTACGCAAAGCAACGTTTCAAATGAGAAGGGAGATGATAGTAGCTTAACTGCAGTGCAGGAATTATGCCACATTGATTTTCTGATAAGTCCCATATCTCGCTCTCATTTATTCTTTCCCAATCATCAAGATTTTTAGTTCTGCGTAACAAGCTTCCCATGACTTTGGCTGCTAAAGGTAAGCCGTTGCACCTTCTCACTATGCTCTCTCCAACTTGTTTAAATTGGAGATGTTCTTCGAAATTTCTTGCTCTTAATGCATGCTGAGTAAATATGGACAAACAATCCTCCTGTGATAATTTGTCCAAGTGAAAAGCTTTCAGTGGATCCACATTAGATGAAACATTTTGAAGGCGAGTAGTCACAATAATCTTGCTCATTGCTCCAAAGGGAGACCGTAAGATGGTCCAGTCATCGTAACTCTCATTCCAAATATCATCTAAAACAAGCAAGAATCTTTTCCCGGATAGCTTCTCCTTCAACTTGACTTGAAGCAAACTCAAGTCATTCAGATCAGACGAGGAAGGATCGATATACTTTAAAATTGAATTGCTTATTTTTACAGCATCAAAGTCATCCGAAACACATACCCACGCCCGGTGATCAAAAGCTTTTTCTAAGCTGGCATCATTATAAACAAGCTGAGCAAGAGTTGTTTTCCCCATCCCTCCCATGCCAACAATGGAAAGGACGCAAACTCCATCAGAGTTATTGTTTTTTAGCAAATCAAGCATTTCTCGCTTCTCGTTTTCTCTACCAACATACTCCACAGCTCCATCCATCACGGGAGTCGGTTGCAGCCTGGCCTGTTTCTTTCCCTCAAAGCTTGCAGCTTGAGGCAAGATCTCACTCAACCCCAAACTACTTCTTCTTTCTTCCAGATCGTTGAGTCTATCAGTGATCTTTTTCATCTTGGGAATCATGTCATTTTTAAACAGAAATGACGACGGAGTGAAATCAGTACCGGTACAGCATGTAGGAAGGAGTTTCCGAACCTTACTAGTGCTGGCTTGAGCCTGAGTTTTGTGGAGCTTGAGACGTAACTCTTCATAAGCAAACTCGTCCAAGATGTCGTCCGCATCGTAGGCCAAGTCTTGGAGATCTTCCAACCAACTCTTCACGTCCTTCACCTTGATCTGCTTCTACTCCGCATGGTTCAGCACTGCTTTGATATCGGACAATTTGGATTTCCACTTCTTGAGCTGATCGTTCAGTTGCTTGTGATCAGCAACAAAGTTGAGAGCAGCATCAATGGACTTGCCCAGCAGCAGCTCCAAAAGCTTAGAAAGAGCAGCCTCTCCAATGAAAGCCATGGTCGGATTAGGAGAAGGAAGGTTTAGAGAGAAATGATGAAGAAAGCAGAGGAAATGGAGATGGATTTTGTGCAAGTGGTGAAAGTTGAAGCATCTAATAATTCAGAGACAATGCATTGAAGTCAATGGAGTGGGGCGGTAGCATTGATAGGAAAAGTCCAAGGAAAGTGGATAAGTGGTCCCCTCCCACCCACTCCTTCAAATTATTATTATTTTTAAAATAAATGAATACTTTTATTTCTAATATTAAAAAATATTTTATTTGTAATGAGATATAGATATAATCAAAGTGTTTGGTGCATTAGTAAGGTAAATTGTACAATTAAGAAGAGAACTCTACTTGAACTTTAGTGATGATATTATTAGGAATGTAGTTATGGACGGAATTAAGATTAAATATTGAAAAACGTCAAATTGATTAAGTTCAAAACAGTAGGGACTTATTAAGTATTTAATTTAAAAAACCTGAAAAAACAATGATATGATTTAACTTAAGTTTAAACTTATAAAGACTTAAAATGTCATTAGATTAAAATTTTCGAAAGGAACTATGTGAACGAACCAAAAATCTTAATAAATTCGGAATAATATTGGATCTGTTGATGTGTCATGCGACTCTATGAAGTCGTAAGACTCTTGGCAGTGTGGAACATCAACACAATGTATTGTAATTTTATTTAATTTAATACTACCATTTAATATCATGATAAATGGACAAATAAAATAGCAATCACCTGTATTATTTAATATCATGAAGTTGTTGTGTCCCCCATCGTTTAGATTCTGTATTATATGAGAATGTGATGCAGAAATGAATTGCATAAATCTCAAAGTGATGCTTTCCCTTTGATTAGTTAACAATGTCTCCTTTCTGCAGCAGATGGACATGTTAGGGAAGAGATTCCATCATGTTAAACAGTGACATTAACTTCTCTTGCCTTACCCTGATGCTTGCATTGGAGACTGACAAGCTGCTGGAACGGGATAGGTGTGCGAAAACAATGGCTGTTCCGGTGAATTTACAGTAGAAAGCAGTCGAGCTAAAGATGGATATAACTCGAGCTGTTCCCCTTGCCTCCGAAGTTCAGGCGTTGATGTGTCTGTGAACCGTAAAAGCGCTGGTAGAGCATTTTCAAGTAGAGACTTGTCCCGGTTAGTGGGTGCTCCGATCCTGCCAAATTCTTCATCCCAACTGCAATCAATTTTGATCCTTCTGGTGGCCTTTTAAGAAGTACAACTTGATATAAAGAGCGATAGAAAGCCGACCGTGACATATTTTACTTTGAACCTTCAGATGGCCTGTAAGAATGATCAACAACACATCACAGTTACCATGATCTATTTAATCAATCATCAAGAATAAATCGAGTTCAATTCAGTTAAACAGAAATGTGATTTATAATGACAAAGTTCTTTAAATTGATAGATTAAAATGCATGGATGACCACTTAGCTATGGGATAAATTTTTTATTTTGACCACTGATCTATTAATTATGTCAATCACACCCTGGACATATCAGTACATCACAGTTACCATTCTGTGTGTAAAGCATATCAGTTGAATATGTTCATTGCTTTTCTTGAAAACAACACTTTCTTCAACACCTGCAAATGTCAAATAAGCTATTATCATCATGTTCCTGAGGATAATCAGATATATCCATAAACAAAAAAAAGGCTATCAAATTGCTCAATGTCTAAAATGATTTCACACCTATGGTTTGAGTGAGCACAAATCAAAACAAAAATTTGCAGCTTTACTTTCAATCCAGAGTAACAAGTTTCTACAAACAAACAAGTCAACTCCTTGTTATTTTTGAATCAACACTGTGCAAATCCCCTGTATTTCAAGATTTAAAAACATAAATGGGTCACCAATGCAGTAAAGAAACTCTCCATATAAACTATACGTACCCTGTCATCAATGTTCACATCATCAGTTGAATATCTGCATTGCATCTAGTTCTCTTGGAAACCCCACTTTCTTCAACACCTGCAGGCTGCAACAATGAGATATACGAATATCTCATGGAATAGCTTCCTTAATCTCATTGCTGAGAGCTGAGATTGTTCATTTCCTGCAATATCAATATGCTTGTCTTATCATATCACAGTTATCATTATGTGTGTAAAGCAGATGAGATTGCTTTTCTTGAAATCAAAACTTTTTCAGCACCTGCAAATGTCACATAACATAAGCTATTATCATATTGTTATTCAGACATATCCAAAAACAAAAAAAGGTTATGAGATTGCTCAATGTCCAAATGGTTTCACACCTGTGATTTGAGTGTGGAGAAATCAAGACCAGATTTTGCAGCTTACTTTCAATCTCGTTCCCCGGGATAAAATCTTTCAAATCAATTAAAACCCTTGGTATGTGGGAAATCTTGGACCATTCTCGTCCTCTAACTCTCATGCACTCTTCTTTTAGCAGCGGACATCCGGAGATATATAGATACCCAAGCGAGAGAAGCATGTGTTTTTCCGGAAGAGATGTGAGCTTTGGACAATCTACAATGAACAATACTTGAAGAGAGGTGAGGTGTTGAAAGGCCTTGGAGCACATGAATTCCAGATTCTTGAAACCTGAGATCGAGATGGAAGTGAGAGAAGGAGGCAGTCCTATCATGTCTTCTGGAAACGACACCACATCTAAGCATCCGATGGAGAGATATTGAAGAGAGGTGAGTGTATGAAATCCCCATTCAACAAGTGAGCTATACATTTTGGGTGCGTCTGAGATTTGAAGTGATACAAGGCTGGTAGGGAAACCCTCTACTGGAAAGGATATATCTGCCCCACAGTTGTTCACCTGTATCTCCCGGATGGAGGTGAAGCTGTTGATGCACTTTGGAAGGGCTCCTATATTTGAACAACCTGAAATTGAGAAAACTCTGAGATTTGTGGTGGGCATCCCAATTTCATCAAAACAAACCACCAGATTTAAACAATCCCATAAACTGATCTCCTGGAGATGGCTAAGCTTGTCTAATCCTCGCGGTAAAGCTTTAATATTTGGACAACCCACAATTTTAATAATTTGGAGATGAGTGGTTTCATGGAAGTCTTGGGCTATGCATTCCAGCTCTGGACAACTCCAAATATCTAGATTTGTAAGCATTACAGGTAACTTGGAATTAATAAATAAGCTCCTCAACTTTGGGCACCAATAAATTTGGAGATGTTGAAGCCGATTGCATATATCACCCCTTGATGATAACCTTATTAGAGATGAACAGCAACTAATGTTCAAGTCCTGAAGAAGACAGGTTTTACTACTCATACTCTCATCAAACAGATATTCCAAATTATTACAACTCTGAATCCTCAGTTGTTTTAGAGCAGGGGGGAAGTTACTCTCGGCAAAACAAACCAAACCTTCACAGTGTGCTAGTTCCATTCTTGTAAGGAATGTGAAAGCATGCAACACTTCTGGTAGTTTATTGAAATATTTAATTTCAAAATCTTTGGAGTTTGCAAACCTCAACACTATCCTCTCTGTTGCAATACTTAACTTTGAAATCCTTGAAAGAGACAGAGTCTGCAAAGAGGCAACCTCCTCCACAGCTGAAGATGAGCATTCATCCACCAACTCTTCACACCCGTTGAGGCTTAATTCACGCAGCGATGGATAACTCGAAATTGATACCACCAATCTTGAGCAATCTTGGATTTCAAGTTTCTGCAAGGATTGAAGATGAGTCGGCAACCTTCCCAACAATTGAGGACATTTTCTGATGGAAAGCTCATGAAGGCTGGGAAACTTTGAAACTTGCTCATCACCTTCACAAGTGTCCCACTGCTCCCAGTTTGGTAGACTCTCAAATGACAAAGTCTCTAAAGATGCAAATGCAATTGATTGATCTTCTCCAAAGAACTCAATACCAATCTTGTGCACCTCATCCATACCACCAATTGAAAGACCTTTTAACAATGGCAACCTTCCGATCGGTGGTAGTGATTTGCAGTTTTTACAACCATGTAGCTTCAAATATGACAAGTTCCTCAAGGAAGATTCTGCTATCCAAGTGGAGAATTTTGCACCACCGAAATTCTCAATGACAAGTTGCTCAAGCTTTCTCGGAGGATGAAGAGAGTCCAGCACTCGTTCTTCAGCTTCATTGTTCCTTGTAGGTTTCTCAAAGTCTCCACTCCATTGTAGTACCAACTTATTGATCCCCGGTTTCTCATTTAACCTGGCTTCCCTTGCATCTTTACCATTAACATTCTCTAACCCTGAGAGACAGAAATCACCTCTGAGGTTTGACAAAAATTTTAATTCTCGAATACGATGTCCATCACCTTCACCTATAACAAAATCAGATAACCTTTGTAGATTGGTTAGATTACCAATTCCTAAAGGCATCCTTTCAATTGAGTCCGCACCTCTGATATCAAGGTAATGCAAGTTAACAAGATTTTCCATCTCCGAGGGTAGTTTTTGAAGCCTGTAACACTCTTTTAATAATAAAGTTTCCAAATGGTAAAGAGTGCATAAAGAATCCGGTAAACGTTGGATTCTAGTATGAGAAAGATTCAAGTAACGTAGATGTTTCAAATCTTCGAAAAATTCAGGCAATTCAGTGATCCGATACCCGCACAAAGAAAGCACCCTTAAACAGCTAAGTGTCGGCAATAATTCAACCAAGACTATATTACTCAAATAATAATCCCGCCACTGAAGATCTTGCTTTAACGGTAGAAAAGTATGCAAAGATTTTGCTTGGTCGAATGCTTCAAACATCTTCACTGTGTCATACTGGCCGGCAATATATGACAAATGACGAGAACGACTTGAAAACATTTGTTGTTTATTGTTCTCTAGTCTGCAGCATATATCTCCTGCAACTAATTGAGCCAAATCGTTGATAAGGTCATGCATGACAAATCGAGATTTATCTTGACTAGATATCTGAAAAAATGACCTTGACACCAGCTCTTGAAAATATTGATTTCCAAGATCTTTGGTTTGACGTTTAGCCTTTTGTTGCAAGAAACCTTCTGCACTCTATAACAAGATTATCTCTTCTTCTTCGAATTCGTAATCTTTTGGAAATATGGAGCAGTATGCGAAGCAACGTTTCAAATGAGAAGGAAGATGATGGTAGCTTAATCGCAGAGCGGGAATTATGGCACATTGATTTTCTGGAAAGTCCCATATCTCGCTCTCATATATTCTTTCCCATTCATCAAGATTCTTAGTTGTGCGTAAGAAGCTTCCAATGGCTTTTGCTGCTAAAGGTAAGCCGTTGCACCTTCTCACTAGGTTCTCTCCAACTTGTTTAAATTGGAGATGGCCATCAAAATTTCTTGCTCCAAATACATGCTGAGTAAAGATGGACAAACAATCATTCTGTGATAATTTATCCAGGTGAAAAGTTTTCATCGGATTCACAACAGATGAAACCTTTTGAAGACGAGTAGTTACAATAATCTTGGACATAGCTCCAAATGGAGACCGTAAGATTGTCCAATCATCATAACTCTCGTTCCAAAGGTCGTCTATGACGAGCATGAATCTTTTTTCAGATAGTTTCTCCTTCAACTTGACTTGAAGTAAATTCAAGTCTTTCAGATCAGATGAGGAAGGATCGATGGACTGTAAAATTGAATTGCTTAGTTTAACAGCATCAAAGTCCTCCGAAACACATACCCAGGCCTTATGATCAAAAGACTCCTCTAAGCTGGCATCATTGTAAACAAGCTGAGCAAGAGTTGTTTTCCCCATCCCTCCCATGCCAACAATGGAAAGGACACAAACTCCATCGGAGTTATTAGTTTTCAGCAAATCAAGCATTTCTCGCTTCTCGTTTTCTCTACCAACATACTCCACACCTCCATCCATCACGGAAGTCGGTTGCAGCCTGGCCGGTTTCTTTCTCTCGGAGCTTGCAGCTTGAGGCAAGATCTCACTCAACCCCAAGCTACTTCTTCGTGTAGACAGACTGTTGAGTCTAGCCGTGATCTCTTTCATCTTGGGAATCATGGCATTTTTAAATAGAAACGAGGATGGAGTGAAATCAGTACCGGTACAGCAGGAAGGAAGGAGCTTCCGAACCTTACTAGTGCTGGCTTGAGCCTGAGTTTTGTGGAGCTTGAGACGTAACTCTTCATAAGCAAAGTCGTCCAAGATGTCATCCGCATCGTAGGCCAAGTCTTGAAGATCTTCCAACCAACTCTTGACGCCCTCGTCCTTGATCTGCTTCTCCTCAGCATGGTTGAGCACAGCTTTGATACCGGGCAACAGGGATTTCCACTCCTTGAGCTGGTCGTAGACTTGCTTGTGATCAGCAACAAAGTTGAGAGCAGCATCGACGGACTTGCCAAGCAGCAGATCCAAAAGCTTAGAAAGAGCAGCGTCTCCAATGAAAGCCATGGTGAGATTAGGGGAAAGAAGGTTTAGACAGAAATGAAGAACAAGCAAGCAAAACGGAAGAAGTGGTTGAAGTCAATGAGGCAATTAGTCCAAGTCATTGAAAATTCCCAAATCTTTGTCTGCCGCCATGTGCTATACATTGGACTACAAAGAATATAATATTGTGGCCTTGAAATATGTACTGTGGCCATGTGCCATAAACCTTAGATTTGTTTACTTCAATGGGATCTAGTGGACATATATCTAATTAAACAATATATTATTTACCACCTACTGCAGTTCTGGGTCAACAGTCAACAGTCAACACAACTTAGAGTAAAAAAGGCATTGGGGGCAAGGCAAGAAAATGGACTGATTTTTGTCAATCTTAAAATGTGGGAAACAAAAGTGCATATGCTAGCATCTGTGAATCATCAAAGGAGATTTAGGAGGGTCAGTACCTGCAATATCAATATGCTTATCTTATCATATCACAGTTATCATTCTGTGTGTGAAGAAGATGAGATTGCTTTTCTTGAAAACAAAACTTTCTTCAGCACCTGCAAATGTCACATAACATAAGCTATTATCATATTGTTATTCAGATATATCCAAAAACAAAAAAAAAAAAGTTATGAGTTGCTCAATGTCTAAATGGTTTCACACCAGTGATTTTGAGTGTGGAGAAATCAAAACCAGATTTTGCAGCTTACTTTCAATCTCCTTTCCTCGGGATGAAATCTTTCCCATTAATATAATTCTTCTGAAAGCGGACAAGATATTCTTCGGGTTTTGAAACTGATTGCTGAATGCATGCTCATGCTCTGAAATTTATGGCAGCAAAAATGTCTATACCTTCCTTTGTAGCCCGTCTTTTGTTGTAATATTTGCTAAAATGAAATTTTTTAGTTTAATGATCAAAACAGAATCGATTCGTTATTTATATTGCAAGATGGAGGAGTTTTCAACAAAGCAATCAAAGAGACAGACTCGCTTGTCGCACAAGCAACCTACATTTTCTCATAAAGCAACAAAGAACCTAGATTGAGATACTGTTAGGGACACCCATCCCAGTGAGTCCACCCTCTCTACTATAATCCGAGGTATTAGGATACAGTAACGTGTATGGCACCTTCACAGGTCCGGTTCGGTTCTTCAAGCTACCATCATTGTTTCTGGTCACGATGTTCTTTTCGATTTCGATCAGTCTGTCCCTAAATCTCTCAGATGCAGCCAATGCTTTTTCATCCGATGTCCACTCAGGTGTATCCCGTTGCCCAAGGTATATCTCATCGGCTGAATGCCGAGACAAAATCTCGATGAGGGACACACCGATCATCGTTTGGTCCTGTGGTGTGATCGTTTTAAGGAAGGCCAAGTCAGGGTTATTCTCAAGCTCGGCATACTCTTTGGTGCCTGATTCTGGCATGAACCGTCGGCTTACTGTCGGCCTGTTGGGGATGTAACCGGCATAAGGGTATTGGCCGAAATTGACTGATGCATGGAGAGCAGAAGCCATCCATATGAGGGTCGTGCATGCTTGGATGAGATCGTGTTTTGTGCTCATCTCGGGCCACCACGGTTTGTCTTTCAAGTCACCGTGGCCTTCATTTCGTATCTCTTCCCACCATGATTGGAGTTCATTGTCCTTTTGCACTGCTTCATCTGATGGGTAGTAGATGCTGCAGTACTGGGTGACCCATGTTTCAATGGCTGACCAGATTTCTAACCCATCGACTGCAAAAGGGTAATCCTTTATCACGAGGCTAATGCCATTGGGAGACCTTGAATCCTTAACAGCCATTCCTCTGCAATGGATGATTAAAAATTCGGTTATTTTTTCATTACACAAAACATCTCCGAATTCAGGTCATTGGCTTACCTCTTAAGCAGATCAGCAGGGAGAGCCTGCTCAGTGAAATCCCAACTCTTGTAAATGGCAGACGACATTTCGAGTGCATAGTTTCTTGGATACACAGTTAACTCAACTACCCCATTAGCACTGATGAGGAGCATACGAGCCAGGGCATTAATGTTCATCGTGTCACGGAAGTGAGGGTGCAGAAGCTTATATATTGGGTGAAGCACGCTCAGTTGTCGATTACTAGCGATGATAAATGGTTCGATAACAGCATGTGTGTTTAACCTGCAACAGAACATGTTTTATCATTGTAAATGACAGGCAATGTTTTCAGTCAGTTCGCTGTTTATGGAGACATTGGCTTTTCAGCGATCATACCAATGAGAAATGAGCTGATGGTACCCCGAATCGTTCACCCCAGCATAAGCTTTGGCCAACTGCCAGATGGATTTTCCAATGCCGCCCTCTTCCGGGGTGAAGACCTTGCTGACAGAACCGTGTTTGTCTCCCTGCGGATGAGGCAAGCTCAACTCGATCGCCAACGGCTTCAGCGTGCCATCATCTTGCAAGAAGAACAGGGTTCGAGTGGCGTAAGTCTTTGTGCTAGTCGAATTGATCCTCCGCAGGTATGTCATCAATCCATCATGATGATCCAATATAAACAATCTGTTGTCATCTAGAGCCTGAATCGAATGGGAAAAAACCCGATTAGTAATCTGATATTTGCTACAATCTGATAACATCAGCATATGCAAATGATGTTGAACACTACCTCTTTCACACTGAATCCATTCATATTCTTCTCAATGTCCTCCTTTATAATGCTGCTATGCTGGTTCCCATATTCTTCAGGATCAAGCTTGCTGGTAGGGGGAAATTCCTACAAACATGGTTGAATTATTGTGAATTATCCAACAGAATGACCAAAAGAACATCAATGTGAGAGCTATATTTACTCGAAGCCGACTGATGATGACCGGGTTGAGACCGGCTAGAGTTTCTCGAGCAAACTCTTCATCCGTCCTCCAAGCATTCTTGTCCTCTGAAACCAATAAAACAGCAACATTAACACCGTGTTGAGACAGTCTCGTCCGGACGAAAAGAATGTAACGGAGAAGTTCTTATTGTATACCTTTTATCACGGCGGGAATCGGGAACTTCATGAATTTTTCGCCATCATTACGAAGAAGTTCCTTCACCAGCGTCCAAGGGATTGCATTCCTTATTCCCTTTAGAGTGTCATTGTTCGGTAGTTTTATATGACCTTCGTACAGATCGAGCACGTCTTGCAAGGAGTTGAACGAGAGTATGTTGCGGTCGTCTATTGCTGTGCCCAACGTCTGAGACACAGCTTTCAGAAAATACGCCAGGAAATCCCAGAATTTCACCGTGCTGAACCGTTCGTCTCGCGGAACGTAAATGTTTAGGAGTACAATGTCTAGTCCACTCAATCTGCTCTCCGTGTTAGGATCTGTTAGTAGAACGTTACGATCAAATTTCGATAAATTAGAGTAAAGAGACTAACTTATAAGTTCAGATAAATAATGAAATTCATAGTTAAGCAGGTTCCAACCTTTTTTGTTTGGTGCCCGACCGGTTTTTCCTCTTCTCGGATACGGATATTTGGCCGATCCACCGAGAACCGGACGTGCATGTTCCGGTCCCTTTTCCGGCGAACCCAAGTCATTGTAGTAAGCATAATCATATACTCTATCCCACTCTTTGAGCTCTCCTTTTTGTCCATTTCCTCTAAGGTTTTCAAGTTCTTCCATTCTGTAGTCGCGTAAGGCTTCAGGTGTATCAGATGGAAGGTAACTCTAAAACAAAACATAACCAAAATATATGTTACTAAATCCACTTGTTGTCACAACATACGATTATAACATAAATGTTAAGATTCGAACCCGGGACTTTAAATTTCGGTGTTACCTTGTTGGAGAAGAAAATACGATTATAGGTGTATCGATTCGTCGGATACACCCATGAATTGCAATCAAAATGTACCCAAGGAGAGCCGTGATCATCGTACAAGGTGACGTTCTTGAGATAGAACTGACTGTGGTGATGGTTTCTTATGATGAAAGCTCCCGGAACACCCATGGTCTCGGCATCCCACTCGAATGCGATCGAATACGTCGCTTCTTTCGCAGTTATTGGTATCAATGTAGCCACCCAATCCTCCAAGTACGCCGGCATGGAAAGCTTCCCTCGTTTCCAGTTGGCTGAGAACAAGTATGGTGTAAATTTCACTCATTTTCTATCACTATTTTATATTGTGTCTCATATGTTTTGATTTTTAACTCCGTCTCGGTATTTTTATGTCATATTTGAATGTATATCAATGACTAAACTAGGGGTGATAACGAGCCGAGCCGAGCCCGAGCCCGGTTTGGCGCGGCTCGAAAACAATATTACTAGGCTCGGTTCGTCGAGTTCGAAATTTTAGGCTTGAGTTCGGCTCGAAAACAATACTATTGGGCTCGGCTCGATTCGAAATCCACACTTTTGCTGTAGTTTTTTATAAAAGATGGGGTCTCGTTGAAAATTCCTTTCATAACCAACACTGAAACAAAATTCAATGTCGACAAGGGGGAAAAAAGTGTCAAATTTATTTTAGTTAATTTGCTTTTAGTGTATTTTCTTCTAATTTATTTTATTGCATTTTTTGCTAAACAAGTTACTTTTAGTACCTATGTAGTATATATAATGTATATTATTATTTCGAGCATATTCACGAGTAGGGTGAGCAAAATTCGACTCGACTCGAAAAAACCGAATAACTCGACTCGAGGCAAAAATACTCGACTCGTCTTGACTCAACTCGAAATTTCATAAACTCGAATAACTCGAAAAAATTTCAAATAAAGTTTGAGTTGTGAAATGGAAATTCGAATAACTCGAATAACTCGAAATTTTTAGTAATTAGTGGATTTATTTTTAAGTTCGAGACGAGTCCCTCTATTTTTTATGATATATACATACTGATATATAAAAATATGAAGAAATATTGTCACATGTGAAAAAATATATATGTGCATATCTTACATGATTAGAGAAAGAAGTTTAAATTGGAATCAAACCCTACTATAACATGATAAATAATTACAATTAAATTTTTATAGAAACTCGAAAACTCGACTCGACTCAAAAACATTTCAAATAAAGTTTGAGTGGTAAAATATGACTCGTCAACTCCAATAACTCGAAATTTTTTTACTCGACTCGACTCGATCGAACGCTCACCCCTATTCACGAGTTTTTCGAGTTGAGTTTGGGTCGGCTCAGCTTGTTAAGGGTCTCGAGCTAAGCCCGAGTCGAGTTCACTCGAACTGAGCTTTGACCGAGCCGAGCTCGAGTAGCTTGCGAGTCGGTCAGGCTCATTATCACCCCTAGACTAAACTAGGGTATTAATACATCAAAGTTTAAGGACTAAATTAAAATATAGATCCAAATTAGAGGACATCCAGTACAATTAACCCACGAAAACGTAAAAAAGAAAAAGAAGAAGAAATATTTGAAAGGTACGAACCAAAGTCGACATGAGTAGCGCTGACGAGCTGCAGCGAAACACGGTGGTGAATGAGCTCACGGACTCGGTCGAGCAAAGAAGCCGCCGGATCAGTCACGTCCGTCAGATTCTTCTTCATCAGAACCACTCTTCCGTTGATCGTCTTCGGCTTGTTTCCGTTCAGCTCCACCGTGGCTGCGCCCTTCGGTTTCGCCATCGCCGCTCTCAAATCCTCCATTGTTTGGCTTTACCACTAACAAAAACGCAGAAAAGCAAGATCTAATGCACTGAATGTAATAGGGGAAACTGAAACGCCATAGCTATTTGTAGGCAAAGATTAAAGTCAGAATTGATTGGATTTAGGTGAAAGGAAACTCGAAAAGTAGCACGTGACATATTTTATTGGATTTAGTTGGAAAATTAAACACTTATTTGTCATTTTCATTTCTCTATCTAACTTATCATTAATTAATCGGTATGGATATTAAAGTCACCAGCTTTCAAGTGTTCTTAAATTAATATTTTAAGAATATAATAATGAACTACTATAAGAATATAATAATGAACTAATATAAGACGGTTTCTTCGTTTATTTGTTAAACTACACCGGTAATCACTGAATCTTTAGGATATTTTTTACTTTTGCCGCCACAATTTTAAAATTTGTATGATAGTTACTGAATTTTTAATTCGTTTTTATTATAATTATTGTCGTTGAAAATTGTCACTAAAGTCTTGTTTCCCCAAAACTCTGATTTTAAGAGTTGATAACCACAACAAAAGTTTAATTTTTTGATGAACTGATGGCTTCTTTCGTCGATCTTTCTATTGTCATTTAGTGGTTTCTTCTGTCGACAATATCACCAAACAACTCTTCTTTTTCTTCTTCAAAATTGTCGAAAACCTACCAATCTTTTCAAACATCAATCGAATCGCAATTAGAACTAAAAGTTAAAATATTATAATTTTTCACTTTCAACCTTCAGATCAAATTAAAACTGAATTATGTTAATCTTTCAAATGGAGTCTTCCACCATTGAAATTGACCAAAGACCACTCCATTTATCAGAAAATAAGCATATGTAGTGATTGTCAATTCTTAAATTTAGAGTTTTTTTTAGGCTAAAGGGGTACTTTTGCCCCTGAGTTCGACCCAAAAATGTAATTTCGCCCCTCGCCGAAAAGTGCACTCAATGTGGCCCTCCAGTCCATGAAATCGATCAAATTGACCATTTGACAGACGTTGACCGTTACGGTGCTGATGTGGCAGTTAACGGTGATGACATGCCAATCCATGATGCTGACGTGGTGGTCAACAGTGCTGATGTGGCATTACACGTGGGATGATGACGTGGCAAGAGGGGTTGAATTGATTATTTTTAACTGAATTCAAGGCCATAATTGATTTTTTCCTGAGTTTAGGGGCATAATTGATTTTAATTAAAAATTCGATAACTTATTTAATATTTAAGTTGAAAAATAAGAATGTATGAAATTATTAAAATATTAAAACTAGATAAATAATTTTATTAAGTGGGGATAATTTAAAAAAATGAAGACTCTCACAGAAGATCAAAATATTCTTCAATTTATTTTATAAAAATTTATAAAGTTAATAAAAATAAATAAAATATTCTAAAAGTTACTGAAAATAAAAATTATATAAAAAATTAAAATATATTATAAATTAAAAAAATATAAAATTTAATGTAAAAACTTAATAGATTTTTTTATAAAGTGTTAAAAAATTAAACACTTTTATAGAAAAAAATTCGACTTCGTCACTTTGAGTTTTACTGTAACCCCCTCATCCCGGTCTAGCCGGATGACCGGTCCGAGTGGGCCACATGGGGAAAACCGACATGAAACCCGCGAAGGTTCCACCTCGGTTAGCGACCCTAATTCTTTTTTTCATTTGAATTACATTTTTAACTAGAGGCATAAATGATTCTTAAGTGATTTCTACAGCGGAAACTAGACTCCCGGGAGGCCCTACAGCAAAACAGGCCTAACCCAAGCATTGAGACCCTTTAGAGATGCCTAAAAGCCCACATTCAGGCCTGTGTTTCGAACAGGCACAGCCCGTTTCGAAACACGGGCTCCAAGTAAAAAGCAAGTCCCCCGTACCGAAACATCTCCACCCCGTTTCGAAACAGGGCTACGAATTTGCCTTGGCGTTTCGAAACTTGTTTCGAAACAGGCATGGACAGTGGCAAAAACGTTCCGAAACCTGTTTCGGAACAGGGGCTCATAGTGGCCAAACCGTATCGAAACGGGTTCTGATACGGGGTCCCTGAAGCCTTACCCATTCCGAAACGGCTCAGCTCGTTTCGAAACGCTGGCTGTCTGCAACTTTTAAAAATTGGACTTAGGCAACTCTAAATGACCCCAAAAGCCCTCAACAACTCCAAGAAGCATACATCACAAACAAATACCCTCTAGAGGCATGCTCCCTATTGCAAACATTCATAATCATCACAAGATTTAAGATAAGGCATTCATTCCAAGAATCACCCAAAGCATACTTAAGCATTTAAAAGGCCTTTAAGGCTCAATTCACCACACATAGAGTTACATGCCACAACCACACATGTACTCATACAAAAGCATAGCATCACTATCAAGCATTCATCAAGGCTTAACATGGTTTACGAATTCAACAAAAACATAAATACCAACAACCTTCAAGAGTCATACAAGCTCATACAAAACACACACTTGCCACATTGCTAAACTACTACGTTAATTGCTAAATCGTACTTGAGCAACAAATAACTTGGAAGTCCCTTCAACTTGTTCCTTGCTAATACCACGCTAATGATCTGCATTGTTGAAAATGAGAGCGTAACCTGGAAGCTTAATGAGGATGCTCTAAAATCAAAAACATCAACAATGCAGGGTCCAAGCATGCAAATCCTTGATCTCACATACAACATACATAGGTGTCAACAAGTCAACCTAGCTAGCCTTTCAAGAGTCATAATATGACAGCTCACATCATACTAAGCTCAACATCATATATCAACATCATAACATCATAATTATAAGAACAAGTTCAATTGGCCACTATTAGTTTACCCGGATGTGCGGATTTAATCTCAACAACAACATTACCTCGGTGGAATTACACTCATCACCGGACCTTGCATGGGCGGGATTCCACTCATCACCACATGCCCTAGGATGAGATTCCACTCATCATCACGTAGAATATAGATAAATTTCTGATGGAATATTACATCACCGTACTCCTCCTTGATGACTCAACGCCATCAAGGTCACGTACGTTTTGACTCAATTTGTGTGCACACTAATCCTAATGATCAATCATTTACACCCGGTAAGTTAATTAGTGTCAATTCCTTTAACCTTATCACATATCCACCATTTATATCACATACTCATCACTTACATATATCAAGGTACACATATATAAATCAATCCACATTTCACGAGAGCAAATAGGCAAGGCATAAATAGCATCAATAGGAATCAAGGGGTTAAGTTACCAATTTAACTCCCACATAGGAATGGCCTACCAAGCACATTCCAACACATACTCTACACACACTTGAACCAACTTTAAAACATATTTAAAGTTACTCATCACCCTTCCTTAGCCACCAAAGCAAGCAAGCAAGCTAGCCTCCTAAATGCCCGGATTCGGTCCCGGTGCTTCTCCAAAGTCTCCTCTTGTTTCTAGCCAATCAAAACACATTCATTACTCACAATTCAATGCTAAATCTCAATCCTTACTCCAATCCATAAATACAAGCCATACTTCAACAATTTCAAATCCAACAATCACCCAAAATTTTCATTTTCGAGCTCCCTTAAAATCTAGCTGAAAATCATGTTTTCAAACACCCAAATGACACCTAAATGGTCCCAAAACACTTTCCTAACATCCCTAAACCATCAGCCCTTCAACCTAACCCTAAAACTCACCAAAATTCAAGTTTTAGACACTTCAAAAATGGCCACAAGGACCCATTTCGGGTTTTCATTCAAAATCATTCATTTTAATATATTATGTGTATTTTAAGGAGACTAAACCAAAACTCAACTTAATAAATTAAAACCAATTGAAAAACCCAATAAAAACTCAAACTTTCATTAAACCCCAAATTTCAAAAAGATGATAGTTTTAAATTTTAAAACTAGGTAAATGTAGAGGATGAAGAGGAGAGTTCAAATATATAATTACCTTTAAAAATGCCCTTGAGATGAGGAAGAAATCAAATGGAATAGTGATTGGGGTTTGAGAGGGGTTTTGTTCATTTTCCACGTGAAAATGGGGAAAAGGGAGGTGAGGGTTTTTTTGTTTTTTTTGTTCCTTTTTGATTCAAAAGTTGTCTACCTTTTTAAATTGTTTTGGCCAAATTACCAAAATGATCCCTCCTTTTTATTTAAAACTCAATTGGCTCAAGCCAGGGTCAATTTGATTAAAATTAATTTTACTTACTCGGACCAACTAACCCGACTAACTTCTAACCCCAAAACACGGGTGTTACATTTACTATTCGTTAAAAAAATTAGTGGAATCAACATTGTACTAGAGTAACAATAGAATTCAATTTTCCCGCTTTTTTTAATCAAATTGATGCTCGTTAATATTTGATGTAAGAGAAATGAAAAGAATTTTGGCTTTATTAATACTTTAATACAAGGATGTCTCAATTGAAAATATGTTCAAGGAACATTAGTACGCGTAACATAACGAGAAACAATCGTAAGATTCTCCAATGGTTTATAAATATTTTTTAATTTTTTATATTTATAACTTTAATGTTTTTACTTATATTTAATTCATTATGGTGTTTTATATTTTTTTAATATTTTATGAATATTAAAATATTATTTAAATATTAATAGTTTTTATTTTTTTAGCTTAAAGATTAAATAAGTTATTGAACTTTTAATTAAGCCCCTAAACTCGGGGGAATCAATTATGCCCTCAAATTCAGTTAAAATAATCAATTCAGCCCCTCTTGCCACGTCATCATCCCACGTGTATTGCCACGTCAACACTGTTGACCACCACGTCAGCATCATGGATTGCCACGTCATCACCGTTAACTGCCACGTCAGCATCGTAACGGTCAATGTCGGTCAAAGGGTCAATTTGATCGATTTCATGGACTGAAGGGCCACATTGAGTGCACTTTTCGACGAGGGGCGAAATTGTATTTTTGGTTCGAACTCAGGGGCAAAAGTACCCCTTTAGCCTTTTTTTATAAGACTAACAACAATTTTTAACGTAGTGACCGTAATGAAAAGGATTTAAAATTCAATGACAATAATGTAAGTTTTAAAATTTTGGTGACTAAAATAAAAGTGTTTTAAAAGTTCAAGGACACCCTTAAAATAATAATATGATTATTGTTTATCGAAAATATGCGTTTGGATTTAGTCTTCGGTCTTCACACTGCCATATGAAATTGAAAACCATCTCCTTTTCTCAACAAACAAGGGAAGTTCTAGGGTGAAACTTATTAAAATAAGGCGTGTATATAAATTTTTATAAAAAATAGTAAGGATTTATATATGTACCGAAAATTTTATAAAAATAATAAGAAATTTGGTATATACATAAATACTTACCACTTTTATTGTACATATCGAAATTCGTACAAAAGTTGTAAGCATTTGTGTATATATGTACATAAAGTCTTACAAAAATGGTAAGCATTTACGTATATACCGAATTTCTTACTATTTTTTATAAAAAATTTGGTACATATACAAAAATCCTTACAGTTTTTGTAAAAAATTATGTACACGCTTCATTTTAGTCTATTTTAACATTTTTTTTTAATTTCTCAACAAACGATGTCTTTTATCTTTTAGTAGAAAAAAAACGATGTCTTTATCTTGTTGGGGGTGTAGGTTTTGCTCAAAATGAAAAGTTTTTCGGGGTGTGTTACAATTAAGTTTGTTGTAACATTATGGTAAGATTGTTCGAGTTTATTATCCGAATTTTATTTTGATTTCATCGAAAAATTTGTGGTTTGTATCATTTTTTATGCACAAGTAGGTGCCCCTTTAATTCTTTCTATGCCACAATATTAAAAAATTAAATTCTAAATTTTAATCTTAAATTTTAAATTCTAAACCTTAAACACTAAACTTAAAAAATACACTAGACCATGAATTCTTTAAACTTTAATCTTAAACCTTAACCTTAAACCTTAATCTTAAACCATATACCTAAATTTTAGTGTGAGTCTAGAGGCACCGAAAAAAGACATAAGATTTATTTTCCTTTTTTATTTACTTGGTAGAGACGAAATCAGTGTTTCATTTAACAGAAAAATAGAGACAAGACTTGGATCATGATAATTTGTTTAACGTCATTAATTGTTAATCCAATATATTCAATTGGCCAGTTTATTCAATTTTGATAATAATTTGTAGTGTGTGAAAAGATAATTTTATGTATTTTAAAACCTCTTACTCTAATCAATTAAATCTCGATTTAATATTAAAGGGTTTGAATTTTAGGTTCGAGTCTTATATATATAAAGGATGAGTCTACCACGTGCGACGAACATTGATGAACACCACTAACGATGAACACTGAAGAACACCATTATTTTTTAAAAAAATTTAAAAATCTAAAGGACTAAAATTATAATTAAAACTATCTCTTAAAAAATAAAAATCAAATTTAATAGTTACTTTATGATATTTTTTAATAGATTAGAATCAAATATACTCAATTCTCCTAAACGCTAACAAAATCAATCTCTTAAAAAATAGAAATCAGTGTATAATTTTTTAATAGATTAGAATTAAATATACACAACTCTCCTAAACCTAAACCCTAACAAATTCAACCCTTTTAAAGGGGTTTTACACTGTCATTGAGTATCTAATGAAAAACTCGAATCTAAGTAATAGGCTTCTTTTTTGGCAGGTCTATTTGTAATATATATGGCTTATTCAACTCCCAACTCTGTTTTATGCTTTATATAATCACTAGAATCATCCAACTAATAATGTCTCCATTATGATGCTAATATGATGGTGATGTGGGGTTTTGATAAATTTTTAAAGGGTAATGATATCGTGCACGGGCGGTGAAAATAAAATTTTCTACAAGTATCTTGATTTTAAGGTTTAAAGATCTAGTTTAGGGTGTAAGGTTTAGGGGTTTAAGTTTATGAATTTAAAATTCAAGGGTTGTGGTCAGGGCCGTCTCGGAAATTTTCGGGGCCCTGAGCGAAAATTAGAAAATTGACCTCTATATAACAAAAGTATATCTTATTAGTTTGAACAATCAAAGTAATATTTTTTTAAGTCTTAATTACAAAATAAGTGTCCAAACTATACACGTTTTTTTTTTTGCTTTAGGTGCCTAAAGTTTATTTTGTTATCATTTTGAGGTATCGATCATTATTTTTTATATAAAAAATGAAACTTTAGACACCTAAAACAAAAACAACGACATAATTTGGGCACTAATTTTTTTAAAAAATAGACACCTAAAACAAAAAGCAGCATAATTTGAGCACTTGTTTTTAATTTTTTAACGGTCGTTATCTAGAAATGGCCACAGAGTAAACTTCAGACACTTATTTTGACCCAAAAAACATTTTAGTGTCTAAAAAAAAAGTATAGTTTGTACACTTATTTTGTAGTTAAGCCTTTCTTTAATAAATCATAAAAATATGATTAAATTATTATCAAACACATTATTTTCATTGTTAGATTAATTTATTTATTTATCTAAGAAAAAAATTAATTTTTACCATTAAATTAATTATTTGATCAATTAAAAAATATAAAAAAAATTAAAATTTAGGGGCCCTAGGCTGGTTGGGGGCCTGAGCACTCGCTCGGGGTGCTCCCCCTCACAGCCGACCCTGGTTGTGGTTAGAATTTAAAGATTTATAAGTAAACCCTAAATCTCTAACCATATTACCTTAAACCTAAACCCTAATATCTAAATCCTAAACTCTAAATTCTAAACTCCTAAACATAAACCTTTAAACCCTATACTCTGAGTTAGATCTATAAACCCTAAAAATAAAGCACTTATAAAAAAAATTTATTTTCACGGTCATGCATGAGATATTTTACCATTCTTAATATAGCTTCAGCCTAAAAAAGTGGGTTTTGATTGGATCAAGTGGGAGTTTTGTGGTTTGGAAGTATATGCCATCAGCGGTTATTCCCCCAAACTTTAAAATACCCTTTAAAGGGTTGAATTTGTTAGGGTTTAGGTGTAGGAAAGTTGGGTATATTTTATTTTAATCTATTAAAAAATTATAAATTGATTTCTATTTTAGGGTTTAGGAGAATTGAGTATATTTGATTCTAACCTATTAAAAAATATTATAAAGTAACTGTTAAATTCGATTTTTATTTTTTTAAGAGATAATTTTAATTATAATTTTAGCCCTTTAGATTTTTAAACTTTTTTAAAAAAATTAATGGTGTTCTTCGGTGTTCATCGTTAGTGGTGTTCAGCACTGTTCGTCGCCCGTTGTAGAATTTTCCATACATATATATGGGTTAGGATCAACTTATACGGTGTAAAACTCTTTAAGTTTTATATGTTTTTTTGGATCGTTGGATGGGAAAAATTGATAGCTGAAATTAACTCCTTACATTTTTGGATGAGTTTTACATTGTGTAACTGGATATAATATTTGTAAATTATTGTGAGTTTTCGTTTTATTTTGGATGAGTTTTATCTAGATTTATTCTAGTTCAGCTTAAATTATATTTTTGATGAAAGCTAAGGTGATTACAAGTAGTATATATTCTAAATATACTCTCAACCATTTGACAATGAACGCTCAATCACCCTGCTGTTAGTGCTCGAACCCGTGACCTCTAGGAAGAACAACCGTTCCCTTAACCACTGAAGCAAGTTGGTTCGTGCAGCTTAAATTATATTTTGATTTTCTATTTAACTGTAGATTGTGATATTTGCTTCTGGTTATAACTGACGCAAATTAACTCAATTTAATTATAATAAACATATACTTATAACTGACGCAAATTAAATCAATTAAATATATACTAAAAACCAATCAAAAACCATCTAAGCTAAATCTTCAACTTTATTAACATTCGTCACTAAATAAAATAAAATAAAATATTCCCCATATTCTTTAACTTTAAAAACATACCTATCTCTAAACCCAATTTTAAAAAAAAAACCGATTCTATAAGATCAGATTCGAATAGTTTGACCATCCTAAATTTTACATGATTTTTATATAGTGTACTCTCTTGATTCTCACTACACATGACCTGTGTTATTATATTTATATTCATTAATAAATATTAACTTTAAATATTTGAATATCATATAATTAAACACTACACACGACCTGGTCCCCTGGATGTGCTTTTATTTTTATTATTAATAATAATAATATTGGTTCAGTGGTTTTAGTCGGTTCACGACATTCAATTATTATTATTATTATTATTATTAATAAGATTAATTTTTTTATATGCATACCGTGCAAAATAAATGCACGAGTCTTCATATCTACTTATAAAAAATTAAATTTCAAGTTCCTACAATCTTAAACATAAATCATAAATCTTAAATTCTAAAGTTTATAAATTAAACTCATAAATCTTAAACTAAATCTCTAAACTCTAGAACTGAACGGATTGTGTAGCCTAAAGACGGCTAAACACGCGAATAATTTTCTCAAATTTAGATATTCTGGATTTCAAAAAAATGGACATTTTAGTGTTCTTTTAGAAATTTTAAAAAAAATTATTTTTTTAAAACTTACATTTTTAAATTATAATTTATACGCAATTTATTTAAAAAAATTATAATAAATAAATCATTTAAATATAAAATAATTGAATTTAATAACATTGCGAAATATTATCATTATCAAACTTAATCTAAAATAAAATCGAGAGAGTCTACACATATTATCATTAGGATGGAAATCGTCTGTCTCTTTATCATGCCCATTTTTATGCCCCTACTTTAAAATAATGTGTTTAGGGTTTAAAGTCAGAGTTAGGGAATTAGAGATAAGGTGTATTTTTAGGGGGTAGAGTTTAGGGTTTAGAATGTAAAAATTAGGATTAAGATTTAAAATTTAATTTTTAAGTAATTTTTAGTGTGGACTATAGAAAGTGCAGAAAATTTTTACCCTTTATCATTATCCCAAGATTATTGGAATTTGAATTTTCAGCAAATCAAAATTCAACGACAACCTTTTTTATACTATTATTGCGAAATATTTAAGAAAATTGCAAATTGCATGTATCGCACACGGTTATATATATATATATATTATTGTTAAATATGAAAGAATATTGCAAATTGCATGTATCGCACATGGTTTTCTATATATTATAGTACTATTATTGCGAAATATTAAAGAAATTTACAAATTGCATGTATCCCATTCCCAAATGGTTTTTTATATATTATACAATTATTGCCAATTGTTGTAGCTGACTTTTCTCTCTAGACCATAATAAATAGGGTTGTTCATTCAATTAATTCGGTCAAGACCGGATTGAATTAATCAAACATTTTTTAATCGTTAATCAAATCGAAATATGTTTGAAAATTATTAACTAAAATTTGGTTTGTTTTTTAATTAATCGAACTTTATTATAAGTTTTGGGTTTGTGTTTTTCTTTAGTTATATTTGATTATTTTTTTCATATGGGTTAAAAATTGGCTAAGTCTTTGAATCTTGACATCTTAATAGATTTAAGCTTAAAATATATATGTACTATACATAAATTATTAAATATTTAATATTTCCGGCTAACTCGATTAGTTATAGGTCATGTTTAGTAAAGAGATGTTTGAGCCAAAATTAGAGGTTTGAGCTAAAATTAGAGGTTTGACCGGTCAAATCCGCTAATTTGGATGTTTGGTAAAGAGCGGATTGAAATAGCATATTGAGGTGAAGCCTCTAATTTTGAAAAACTGCTAATATGAGATTTTTGAAATTAGAGGTTTTGACATAAGAGTTATAAAGACTCTTTTACCCTTAATAATTAATATTAATAGATACAAAATATTGATAACTATTCAAAAAATTATCGAACATAATAATGTCCTTATATGTCATTTTGCTTGTTTAAATAATCAAACAACATGACATTACCGGTGTTCGAATTTGAGTCTCAAAGGATAATAAACATCTACTTTTATCACCAGAATATAAGGGGATGAGCGGCTAAGGCTTATTTTAGGTGACTAGAGCACCATTTAAGGATCGAAAGATTGAGGAGGCACGGTAGAACAAAAGGAATAACATAGTTGAAAATTAAGACGGTCGAATAGTGAAAGATTGATTATCGATGAAGATAAATTCGATTTTTTTTGTAGATCTAAGCCAGTTGGGATATATTTAAAAAAAATTAAATTTAAAGAGAATAAATAAAGCGAATGGTGTACATTGTAAAATTTCAGCCACCGTCGACGATGACCAACAACAGTAAGTGTAGTTGAGACTCAACAAAATTCTAAGCTGGGTTAAACAGAAAGAGAGAAAAACATTGGAATAAAAGAAAGAAGAAATATAAAGTGGAATTTACATATCTTTAAAACGATGTCATTTTAAATATCAATATAACTACGCCAAAACGATCATTATAATAACATAAGTATTCGTTCATGTCAGTATATATTTTTTTATTTTTCTGCTGCCGAGTCTTGAACCCATAATCTAAAAAAAAGAAACAGTTTTAACTGAAAGTTTTAACAAGTCTGTTCTAGAAATTGTTGACATATTAAAATATTTTTGAATTTTAATAGCTCATTGTTTATATTGAAACACAACAAAATTTAAAAGATATAAATGATAAAAAGGATTCGAATCCTAAAATTTAATGATATGTGATATCATTAAATAGAAATTATCTATCATCTTTTGGTGCTCTTATTCATACCTCACACTGAAAATTTAGGTTTGAAGTTTAAGATTAAGGTTTAGCGTTAGAGATCAGAAAATTAAGGGTAAAATGTACTTTTTAGAATTTAAGGTTAAAATTTATAATTTAATTTTTAGTGTTGTGGTATAATTTTTTTTTTAAAAATTCACGTAACAATTACTGATTTCACAACGCGACAAAACACAAACCTAAGATTTAACAAATAGTTCATTAAGAAGGAATTTATTGTAACTTTCAATTATTTTATTTTATATTATGAGAATTATATTAAAATGAGTTAATGCTAATCACGATACGGTTTTGACCGATTTGCATATAGATTTTGGAGAATGGACATAGAGAAATAGTTAAATTTACTCGATTTTTTTACCGAGTTAATTCCAACTTAAATAGAGTACAAAAGTCAACGATTGAACAAGTGATTAAAGTTCTCAACTTAATACTTTCTCCTTTCCCTAGATTTTGAGTTTTACTTTCTCTTTCCTTAAGTAGAAATTGTTCAAAAAAATAGGGTAAAAAAACAATCCAAACTTACATCTACCAAAATCATGTATAATTTATGAAAAATATTGTATAAATTGTTAATTAATTTTTATTTCAGACTTAAATACATATTAAATATAATATAAACTAGACACGTTCTCTCAAATAAGTGCTTAAAGAATTTTTATTCTTAAATTGATACTTGAACTAGGAACACTCTTGATTCTTTCAAGCTAACACTTAAAGAATTTTTACTGTCAAATTGACACATGAACTTTAGTTACGTTCACTATTTTAATATTTTTATTAACGGTGTTAACTTTTGATGCTGTGACAACATGAGATTATACCACATGTTAATGATAATGTCATCATGTTAACACTTAAATAATTTTTTCTCATTCGAATCATACAAATCAAATCAGCATTCAAATTTCGAATAACTCAAATGATAACACACACACATATATATCATATTGGTCGAAAATTCCTATATATACAAGTTTTTCTTTAATAAATATGATACAAAAGTTCAGTTACTGAGATTCATGGATAAATTCATGTAGAAAAAAGAAAGAATTTGATCAAAAGGGGCACAAATGGTGGAACCAAAAGAATAGAAGAATGAAGCAGGAATATGATCTTCACCTTTGATGTTGAGCCAAAAGTCCGTTCAGAAGCGGCCGCTCTAAATCCGCACCATTCTCTACCCCCGATCTTCTCTCATGTCGCTGACCTCTGCCATAGCCATATATATACATGTACACATACGTACATATGTTTAGTCGGTAATTAAGGGTTAAAACTAAATCCAGCAATTCATGCATTCGTGTTTTGCTTGTTGTTTTTCTTTGACATAATCTTGATTAAGGTATTATGTATATAAATGTTGGCACGCATTCATGTATTCGTACTATATTCATGCTATATTTTTCGTGTTGTCATCTCAACTTAGTTCCCTTCCGGAGAAAAGAAAGCTCGTCGCGCAATCCCTGTTCTAACTTAGAATCTACACGGGTCGCTGAAATAGTGTAATGATGGCGGAAACTAAATCAATAAACAGAAGTAAAGCAGCATAGAGACCTTACACTAGTAGACTGGAGCTCCGTAGGAGTTGAATCCTCAGTTTCCTGCAATGGGAAAGATTGAAGTTAAATTGTTGCGGTCTAGATCAAGAAAAAATGTGATGCAGCTTGAAATACCTCCTCAATCAACAGATCCTTTCTAGTGATCACACCGATCACACGAGATGCACGAGGGACGACAAATATGTGTCTCAACCCCAGTTGGCGGAAAAGATTGTAGACCTATATCGCCACAAACATTGAAAACTTATAACATACGAGAAGCATTTACCATACGGAAACAAACATGATAATCTAAGATAACATAAAAAAACTCACCTTTGTTAAAGACATATCTTCGGGTACAACATACGGTGAAGGATTCAAAAATGGTGCAAGATCTATGTACATTTCTAAATCGTCTGAACTAAGGTAAATATCGTTTATTGATATTCCTTTACTCGACACAGGTTTAGCAAATTCACTGTAATTAGGCCTGTAAACAACAGGATATTTAGTCTTAAGCTTAAATGAACAAAAAGCCAGAATGACGCAATAAAATCTTCAATACAGCAAATTTCAACTCACCTAATTGCTCTGGATCCACCTGTGGAATGACAGGGTAAAGGACTATGCTGGAAATCAATCCTGGATTGAAGAAGCACCAGTAGGTGACTGAATTATAAACAAATGCAGCAGTTAGTTCTTTCGAGTGTGCATCGGCTCTACAAAATAAAGACCAAAACATAAAGATGCCAAAATAAGTCACTTTGTTGTACCTTCGAAGCATAAGTCCAATGACAAGTGGTTCTCCATTTCTCGTGTGATCAATCACCTAGGTAGGGTGAAATTAAACAGTTACAAAATTGTTGATATTGAACTAGAGAAACAAGTAATATGAAAGTTCAGCTTACAGGGAAGCCGTTATGTTTATTGCTTTGCAAAATGGAAACCACATCTGCAACCTTTACAACCCGAGGAAGTGAAAGAACCTGTGAAAGTAGAAATATAAGCTGTTTAGGACTTAGGAATCAAATCATAGAAGAGTTCTCTAATAATTTTCGCCATTATCTCAAATTAACACAATCAACAAACCTTCTGGTTCCCACAGACTTCCCGGGCAGTCACTTTCCGCATCTCGTACTTGGGTTTTGATTCCAGTAATGGAATGCCCCTCAACCGTGCTTGTTCCTCATATAAACCTTCATTGAAAACATCACCGACAGCCTTGGGGGGAAAAAGAGAGGACTTGTTAAATCGATAAAGTGCGAAATAGACAAAGCTACCATTATTCAAATAAATACCTTAGATATGAGAAGAACAAGCATGATAAGAGGTAAAAATTTCAAGTTATTTGTGATTTCAACCATAATGACACACAGAGATACTGTCATACGCATAGAACCCCCAAGAAATGAAGCAGCTCCTAGAAGTGCGTATCTGCAGATCCACCAAATTATAAAGCACTTTAGCATTGAAATTGTGAGATGATTAACAAGAAAGGTGAGAACTTGGGAATTACTAAACAAAAGGTATAAAGGTAATTAGGAAACAACATATAATTAACATTGAAATTTGAAAATAGATCATATCACGGGCAGAGAATATTGCATAACAAGATCTCTTTTAAACACACCCACACATGCACACATAACAAGTATATTTCGGATTTATTCTTCTGCTGTTTATGAATCAAACTATTAAATTTTTTTATTGTGTTCATGAATCATCATTTGCTCTCTGGAGGAGAAAAATGAGTAAAATCGTACTCCCTCTGTCCCATAAAACTTGTCTCACTTAAATTGTCTCATTGAAAAACTCAACCACTTTTATTAGAAACATTTCCTTTTCTACCCTCTTTTTAGTTTTCCAACAAAACAAACTTTAACTTTTCAAGGATGAAATTGTCATTTTAATTATTTTAAAACACATCTCTTACACAAACTTTTTCTTCCTAAAATTACGTGAAAAGTCAACAAGGGACAAGATTTGTGGGACGGAGGGAGTAATAGCTAGGAATATAGATATGATTATTCAAATTCCAGACAAGTAAAGCAAACAATTTTCTTACGTTCCCTCTTCAATGTTGAGCTTCTTGTAATGGTTAACAGTAAAAATACCAACAAGACGGCCATATGTTGATCCTATCACTATTCCAGGAACAAATTGACCAGCTGGAACGGCAGTACCAAATGTCACTACGGCTAAAGTGTAGAACATAACCTGAAATAAATCATTTGAAAATGGGGAAAATCAGACCATGAATGATTTCAGGGATAAAAAATATTGGCCACTAAGTTCGGCTGTATACTTGCAAGGAATAGTGTTTTAAAATACATTATCAGTATACTTGTAAGGAAGTCAACAAGTTTACAGAACACTACCAAAAATGTCAACAAGCTTTGGGCACTGAACTCGTGAATTGTTTTTGCACTAAACAAATTCCTGATGGCATCATCCTGTGACAGTTATAAAACCTGTTAAAATAAAAATTACAAGGCAAGTGGATTTCCAATTGCAAGGATGTTTCTCAAAAGATTAGACCTGCGTATTGAAGAAGATAGTTGCAAGATCATTGTATTCATTGTCCTTACTGCAGTAGAACTGCAGATAACATCAAATCAAATTAAGGAAAAATAACTGCAATGTAAATTAGCAATCAAACTTCAAAAAAAGAAAAAATAAAGAAAGAACAAAAGATTTCTCTGGCTCTTCAAAATAACTACTCATCTGAAAAATGATATATATATATATATATATATATATATGGGTTAGGATCAACTTACACTGTGTAAAGCTCAATTACTTTTACACAGTTTTTGGACCGTTGGATGATGGTAATTAATGGCTCAGATTATTTCCTTATCTTTTTTTTACAAGTGATAATCTTCACATTTTTTACTGTTAATCTCATCCATCCATTTCACTAATCTAATGGCTATGAATTAGTGTAAAACTCAATGAGTTTTACATCATGTAACTTGATCCTATCCCTATCTATATATATATATATATTGCATGACAATGATAGCTCTTGAGATAAATGCTCCCAGAAGAGAAAAAGTAAGGACAAAGAAAAGCAGCACAGAAGTTAGAAAATAGAAAGTTGAGATAATCTTCAACCAAAACTGACCGCAAAGTTACTTAAACTTGTGGTTCCTATATTCTAGCATTCAGTAAACACAATCAAGTTTGAATTATTCTCTTGGTAGTAATTTTAATCTGATAACTAGCAAAGAAAAACCAGAATCATTATATCCATATAGATTTAAACTGCACAGAAAAAGCATTTATCAAAGGAAAGCTGCATAATGACTAGAAAGGAAAATTTTGGCATGCCATGCACATCATGCTGATACATACAGTATGTAACTATATGAACATATCTTACATTCACATAATTCCCATCCACTCCGGGAGCCCTTGGACATTCAATTTCAGAGCCAGGATCAGAGACTGGGCATGGACTGCAGTTTCTTAGTAGTGGTAGTCCAAAAGATATAACTGACGTTAAAACAGAGATGAGGCACGCTTCATATATCTACAATGATTTTTTCAGACAACCAGTAGGGGTAAGCGGTAGTTAAAGACATTAGATATGCTTGTTAAGAGCTTAAGCAGTATCTAAAGTTAGAGGAATTCCTCACCTTAACTCGATTCCCTTTCTTGTGCAAATAATTACGCCTCCAGCGAGTTACATATATAGTAAGTTGGTTAAACAAAGCTCCTGGTCTCAGTAGAGAAATAAACAAATATTAATAAAAAGTTACTTAAAAATAAGAAACTAAGATTAAGATAATAAGAACAGATGTGAAACCCAATTCAAAAGCTCTACCTAGAAGACCTCCAATGACCCCAATAAGTGCCATTGGCAATAATTCCTCAAAAGAATAGTCCTCCTGACCACTACACAGGATGAAAGAAAAGAGAAAAAAATGTTTTGAATCAGTAAGCTTGAAGCTGAGCAAAAAGTTTGGGGGGTTAAAATACAAGAGCTTTAGGAAGATCCTACTCTGATATATCCCATATGATAAAGCCACCGGAACCAAAATGTCCACAGTTTCCACTTTTACACCACCCCATAGCAACACGCACCACAACAGCCACAATCGCAGAAGTGAAAAAGACACGCCACATTAGTTGACTCCTCCACCTTCAAAAGCAAAGTTCAGATACTATGAAGGTTAGAGTTGAATACGAATATATGCATAAGCACACAACATATATCCATATTCCATACAGATCTATATCTGCAATTACACATGAATGGCAAGAAAACTATAATTGGGTAACTGAAGACACAAATAGAAATAAAAGGAAATTAATTAGAACAGTTTAGTCCTAACATAAACATGCTTGAGCATGTATTTAAATAGTAGTTAAAGAACAGAACTTCTTTACCAAGATGTAACCTCCTCCAATGCAAATAATACACCCCCAACAGGAGCTCTAAAAGCAGCAGCAACTCCAGCTGCACAGCCACAGGTTACCTTTTCAAAACATTTCATAAATAAATAAAACTTAGAAAAATGAGAAGTATATAATCTTCACTGTTAGGAAAAATCATAGACCACAATCAAATATATAACTTCCAATTAAAGCAAAAACCATTAGGAAACACAACAAAAGAGATGGTGAAACATATACAGAAATATAATGATTTGGAAGTCGGAGTGAAATTGTATCCTAGGAGGATTCACTTTGAACAGCTATACACACACAATGAGAAAATCCATGAAGGCATTCTCATATATATCCTTTCCAGAAGCATCAGTCAATTAGTTATTCTTATACTCACCAGATCACGGCGATCCCGCTCACTCTTGAAACCTTGAAGCCACCTGGAACTCAGATGGTATTTTGTGGATCCGCCCTGAGTCAACATAGAACATTAGAAAGAAAATTTAACATACATTCCAAGTTCTTGAAGAGATGCCAGACATACAACATAAAGAATATTAAAGTTTGGAGGCAGAATAATGAGGATGCAGTTATTAAAATACACTATTATTGCATCCCAAGGTTGAAACCAACAAATGGTTGTAAGATAAACCATAAAAACAACTTGTAAGTTAATAAAGTCACTTGAATCATGAAACTTTCAGAGAGAAAAAAGAACTGAACAGAAATTATACCCTAACATTAGCATACTTCTATTGCTAAGTGCTTACTTGTCCAAGTAAAGAAGCAATACAAGCACCAGTATGGACAAGAGGACCTTCTTTTCCCAGAGCTAGACCACCTCCAACAGAACCAATACTTCCAAATATCTGCAAATTACAATGAGAAGAACGCAACTGAAATAGTTGTAGTGGGATATTAAAAGGTGTGGATGTGGGTTGATAAAACTTGAAAACCCAATCTGATTTCCTAGGATTTAAAGATCTTTTGTCTCAAGTGTTTTTATGAAAAGCACATGTCATGTGGACTATACAGTGACAACTGATATATGATTAATCTCAAGTTGCTACATCATACTGGCAAGATTATCATACCTTTCCAATCAAAGTTCTGAAAAGAAGGATACCATGAATATCAACTCCTGATAGTTAAGATTAGAATTGGATTGTCAGCCTATTCAACACTTAGGGGTAGCTCATTAATGAGTATAGGAACAAAACAGATTGAAAAGACTTAAAACTTACCATTCAAATAGCCCTTGATTTCAGGAATACCAGACCCTGCTGCTGCTGGTGCAAATTGGGTGATGATATATACAGAAGAAAAGACTAAAGCTAAGTTGATTAAGATGTAAATTAGACAACCAGCCAGATATGACTTCTGTATTATGTTAAAAATCAAGGCAAACTTCCATCCAGCAAAGTTCTCAACAGAAATATTGATAAACACAGCAGCTAATCCAGTACCTGAAATCAATCAAGAGAAAATATGTCATCCGCACTACCAAATACCATATTGTAAAAATGATATAAGAATTGTCGCATAATGCAATACAGCATACAAGTTCTTAATTTTGCAGGTCAAGTAGTATTTGCCGCTCAGAGTAAAATACTCTATTTATCATAGAATCTGAAGCAGTCAAGTTGATTCTAAAGTTTTTACTCTTTCTACGCTAGAAGTAGTTAAAAAGATCAATAAAATGAAACTAAAATAGCTGTTACTCATCCCCAACTCAAATCCATCACTAGGAAATACATCTTAAAAACGTTAAAATCAGCAGAACAACAGAAAATTTCAGTTTTTTTTCTTTTTCCCCCAATGAAGAAAGAAACAACTTACCAATGCCGATGAGCAAAGCGAAGAACCACTTAACGCTCGCGTTATATATAACGAAGAGCTGTCCTCTTTGAGCCTAAATTGAATTTCAGAACAAACATATAAAAAAAGGATTTTCAATAACTTCAAAAAGAAAATTGAGCAGTAATTTTTCTGTTTCTTATGAATTGAAAAGGTACCTGCTCTTCTCGATACGCGTAATTTTCAATAACTTCATAATCAAGGCTTTCGACGCCGTTCCTGTTGCTTGTAGTCGTACTCAAGAGTCCGACTCCGTCGAATTCACCGTCGTCTGAATGCGGAAGCCGAGACCAAGCAAACCTCGCCGTTTCCGTTCCGTTTTCGAAGTGATTCGATAACATGATTGATCGATCTCGCAAATCGATCGATCAATTGAAACTCAAAAATACCTATGCTAAACTTCCACGAGATTACTCCACAATCAAAGCTCTCAACAACAAATTCTTACGAAGTAGAAGAGAAAATCAAAAAAAGAGGATTTCACTAATGGAAATCTTGGAATTTGAACGACAGAGATTCCGATTGAGCGTCACTGTCATTCTGTTTTTTTTTTCCTTCCAATTTCTTTTCTTTACGTTTTAGTGCCGCGGGACGTCCTCTATCTACGACCCGAATTCTAAATTAGTCCTCACACTTTAAAATATTCTAATTAAATACTTAAAGTGTCAAAATCTTATCAATTACATCCTTTCGTCAACCTAAATATTAACTTAAGCATTAAATATTAGTTATTTTTGAAATGGAACATTTTTAAATCAGATGAATCAAATTATAAATGAGTATTCTTATTATATGGATAGAATAGATTTAATATACTGAAAAAATAATTATCTTAAAATTTATTCATTGCCTTTTTATGTTTAATCTATTTTAAAAAAATACGTACTTATAGTTATAATTTAATTATTTTTAAATAAATGTAGGACAAAACATCAATGACACGTGTATTTATATATTTTATTTTATTTTATTTTCAAAACGTAGGTGTAAGTATCACCTTCAAATTATATATGTATTTATAATTTGATTTATGTATTTTAAATACAGTTTATAATATATTTGAGTTGACATTTGATGTCAAACTAATAATTAGAGACTAATGAAAGAATTTGATTGATATAGAAATTGGTGTTTAATAATTCAATTAGAATATTTAAATTTAAGAACTAATTTAGACTTTGAATGTTAGTTTAAAGACGTTCGGTTAAGGATGGGTCAAGATTGGAGATGAGGGACAAATGTAAATATTTTAAAAAGTAGGAGACAAATGTATAATTAATTTATTTTTAAAAAAAAAATCTTTTAAGTAACAAAGATTAATAAAAATTAAGGTTGGGGGCATAGACTCTTCCCGGGACCTTAGTCCCTCCGTCCTTGCGTTTGATAATTACTCTTTATATTTAAGTTTATTATACAAAACGATACTTAAATTTGACAACTTTTTCTCATGGTACATGGACTTTGTTTTCTCAATAATTAACTTTTATATTACAAATTTAATTTGTTGTTGAAATATCACATCGATTTTAAGTATATATACATATATTTTTCCAAATTTAGATACCATTTTTTTCAATTTTAATTAGATATCAATTTGAGAACCAGAAGGTTCAAGTACCAATTTAAAAAATTTACAAAATTCAGGTATCAATTTTATTATTATTTCCTCTTTGGTGTAGCTTTACGACGGAAGTTGTATACTTGTATTTCCTGCTAATTGCCTTACACGTGTAAATGCTTCCTTCCACGAATTTTAAAGCCACTTATTCCACATAAAGTGGATTTTTATAGGAAAAAAAATAAAGTCAAACGTAATTTTAAACAAAAAAACTTTTCATATATTAATTTAAAAATAGATTACTCATTTAATTTTAAAAATATAAACGAAATTTCAATTAAAAATAAATTTTATATATTAATTTTAAGGGTAAACTATCTGTTTGACCACCAATCTATTGAGAAAGTTTTAAAATGACCACCAAAGAAAAAAACGCGTCATTTGACTACCCAAATTATTAAAATGGGATCAATTTGGCCACCTGCCGTTAAGAGGCTAACGGAAGGTGACGTGGCAGTTAAAAAATTAAAGGTATAATTACACATTTCGTCCTTACTATTTACACATTCTTTCAATTTAGTCATAATTTTAATCTAATAAAATAAATTAATTAGGTGGTAAATATAAATAATTAAATTCCTCCAATACGGTGTTGACACGTGTCACCACCTATTTAGAGGAGGAAAACGAAATTAAGCACAAATGCCACCCAGGGGAATCGAACCTGGGTGGTGTGGGTGGAAAGGCAGTGGTTAAGCCACTGCACCAAGCCCAACATTGTGCTTTAAAACACCCAACTTAATATATAACTCTTATTGATTTCTACATTTATAACCCAAAAGCTCAAACCCTAAACACTAATTTCACATATATAACCTTAAGCCTTAAACCCTAAATATTTCAAATTAATTTTACACTCAACATTTCAAATTAATTTTACATATATAAATCCTAAACCCAAACCCTAAACTCTAAAGCCCAATTTAAAATATTTGGTGTGAAATTAATTTGAAATATTTAGTGGTTAGGTTTTAAGGTTTATATATGTGAAATTAATTGAAATTAAGCTTGAAATTAATTTGAAATATTTAGGGTTTGGGTTTAGGGTTTATATATGTGAAATTAATTTGAAATGTTTAGTGTAAAATTAAGTTGAAATATTTAGGGTTTAAGGTTTAGGGTTTAGGGTTTATATATGTGAATTTAATTTGAAATTTTTAGTGTAAAATTAATTTGAAATATTTAGAGTTTAAGGTTTAGGGTTATATATGTGAAATTAATTTCACACCAAATATTTTAAATTGGGCTTTAGAGTTTAGGGTTTGGGTTTAGGATTTATATATGTAAAATTAATTTGAAAT
This sequence comes from Hibiscus trionum, assembly GCA_030270665.1. Taxonomy (NCBI): domain Eukaryota; kingdom Viridiplantae; phylum Streptophyta; class Magnoliopsida; order Malvales; family Malvaceae; genus Hibiscus; species Hibiscus trionum. The sequence continues at coordinate 5,653,701 of BSYR01000044.1, forward strand.
GTTGAGTGTAAAATTAATTTGAAATATTTAGGGTTTAAGGCTTAAGGTTATATATGTGAAATTAGTATTTAGGGTTTGAGCTTTTGGGTTATAAATGTAGAAACCAATAAGAGTTATATATTAAGTTGGGTGTTTTAAAGCATAATGTTGGGCTTGGTGCAGTGGCTTAACCACTGCCTCTCCACCCGCACCACCCAGGTTCAATTCCCCTGGGTGGCATTTGCGCTTAATTTCGTTTTCCTCCTCTAAATCAATAAGGTGTTGACACGTGTTACCACCTAATTAATTTATTTTATTAGATTAAAATTAGGACTAAATTGAAAGAATGTGTAAATAGTAAGGACGAAATGTGTAATTATACCTTTAATTTTTTAACTGCCACGTCACCTTCCGTTAGCCTCTTAACGGCAGGTGGCCAAATTGATCCCATTTTAATAGTTTGGGTAGTCAAATGACGCGTTTTTTTCTTTGGTGGTCATTTTAAAACTTTCCCAATAGATTAGTGGTCAAACAGATAGTTTACCCTAATTTTAATTAGATTATAAAAATTTCTATATAAAGAACAAAGTGCCATTGCAATACTTAAATAAAATTATTTACAATACGAACATAAAATTAAACTTACGTTACTTATCAGAATCTGTATAACATAAATTAACACATTGGAAAAGAAATCTACCATTTTATTTTTCAGGAAATATGAGCATCCTTTAGGCTTTCACTGTCTCTGCATTTTTATTGCATCGACTTCGGAGTTACGTCCGAGGAGAAGGATCGGACGTCGCGAGCTCCGCGTACATGTCCGAAATCGCTTTCGCGAAGTATTCCCTTGCTTGCGGTCTCTTAATCTGTCCGGAAATAAGAAAACGGATGAGATATTTCGTGTCGATTTTAGTTTGTTCTTCGCTACGAGGTTGATAGAAAATGTAGTAGTCACTTGCCTTGAAGGTCGGAGTAAGCAGACCGTTCTCCAACGTAAATGGTTCGAGTACTAATGTTACGGCTTTTGCGAATTCGAAGCCTCTCAGCTGTTCCGAAGTCGATTAATCGAAAAAAAGTATTAGGGACCGATGAAGGAAATGAAAAATTGAATGTGCAAGATTAGTTACTGAAAAAAGAGATGTATTGCCTGAGCTTCTCTTCCGACAGAATCCATATCGGCCAGGACGGCCGCCATTGCTCTCGGGTCATTGCAAAGTTGTCCTAAATCATTGTACTGCAGCATGCACCATTGGCAGACAACATTAGCAAGCGATTAAACGAGACGGTTACGACCGGAATTCGGCCTAAGACAATACGCACCTTAATGCCTTCAGACTCAGCCCATGCTTTCAGAGCATCGTGGTCCACCGAGACAATAGCTACCAATGCAGAATTCAGGCTGTCACCTACCAAGCAAAACAATCGAATTGGTCGAACAGAGGAAAGAAAGACGAGCAGCGAATTATCGAACATCGTTGTCTTGCTCTTACCATAAATAAAACACTGGGCAATAAATCTGCATTTAGCATATACATTTTCGATCTTTTCTGGAGCTATGTACTCTCCCTGAGCCAGCTTAAATATGTTCTTCTTCCTGTACCAATATATAATTTCAAGTGTGTCCGGGAACAGGCACGGACCGATTGATATTTGAATTCCGGTATTTAGTGAAACATACATGATATTTGACCTTACCTATCGATGATCTTAAGACGACCGCCGGGTAACCATAGCCCTATATCTCCGGTATGCAGCCAACCATCATCATCAAGTACCTCTCTCCTGTCCAATTTTTACATTTTAAACACATTGAGTATCGGTATAAGAACGATTCGAGAAGAGAAGGGTCGTGTCTGAGGAGCATACGTTTGCACTTCGTCTTTGTAATATCCTTGGAAAACAATTGGGCCCCTAATACAGATTTCTCCACGAGGATACGGCTTATCATCGGATGTGTAGTTCATTTCCGGGACATCTACGAGCTTGATTTCTGAAATAGGCAGACAGATTTATGAATTCTCCCGAATGAAGCCAGAACAATAGGCCCGGTACCGTTGTATTGAAGCTCATGTAGAATAATAACTCACCACAAGCCGGATTAGGAGAGCCAACATGGCCAGAAAGGTTGTCCCCCTCGTCCATACCGCTTATAACACACGAGGACTCGGTCATTCCGTAACCTTCCACAACACGACCACCGAAGCAGCTGCAGATTCATAACAGAAACATTGACAAGAGCGAATGGAGATACTTCTGGTGTCTTGATTCAACATGTTTAAAGTGAATTAACTCACATCTTCAAGAAGTCTAGGACATCAGGAGACAAGGGTGAAGCACCAGAACTCAAGAAACGAACCCGTCCTCCGAGTCTGGCTTTTATTTTGTCGAACACTAGTTTGTCCCACAGGGGCGAAGGACTCTTTCCTTAAGAAAAAATTGTACACAATCAATACACATCGATGCCGTGACGAGGTGAAAACATCGATCTAGAGATGTAACTGTTTACCATTCATTATTGCATGCTTCTTGGAACTGTAGGCAGCATTAAAAAGTCTTTCCTTTAGAGGACCGGATGACTTTACAGCATTGATAATACTGCAAAAAGGAAGAGTTCGATAAAACGATTCGATCAATATACCAGTCACAATCGACTGAACCATCAGCATAGTACCCTGCATAAATTCTGTTATACAGTCTAGGGACACTGCAAAATATCGTCGGTCGTAGTGCAACCAGGTCATCCATTAATTTCATGTTATCCTGCACAGAAAAGATCGAGAACCGGAACATAAGGCTTCATCTCAAGAACATGAGAGATTTTTCACATCTATAGCATATGCAGTACCAAAAGGTAAGGATTTTCTCATACCCCCTGGTAGAATCCAACTGCAACTCCGAAATACGGTAAAGTAACCTGATAAGCTCGTTCGTAAATGTGTGCCAAAGGAAGATATGATATGTATCTGAACACATGACAGATATTTCAGCAGGGAAGTTAAGGAAAAACAGTACATTCATTCATAAATCCTAACAAAAATGCATCATGATTTATGTTCATTTAAAACCTATTGATCTTACACGTCTGAGGGGTAAAATTTTATACCGGTGCTGCATCCAGCAGCATTCGCAATCAAGTTTCCGTGTGTCAACACAACTCCCTAGCCAAAATTTTCAAAGAATAAGTAGGTGAATGAAAGAAACTACATGTAGTTAATATGGTTATTCAAATCTGTTAAAATCCACAGGACTAATATATACCTTTGGTGTTCCGGTTGTACCGCTAGTGTAGCAAACGGTTGCGATATCATCTGGTTTTGGTGGCATGAAAGGCTGAAGGTTACTGCGGCCCTAAAGTACCCATGAAACGAGAAACAATTATACTTATGAATTGGTCCTAGCTAAAAACGACGATGCTGTGGACGGAAAGGATTTCCGATTACCAGACTTAATAACTTTGCATATGTCACCATTTGAATGCCAGTTGATTTTGGCAATGAAGGCACTTCGCACTCCGTTCCTCCAACCACCTACAGCGAAAGAAGAAAATGATTTATTTTCCTGAGAAAAATGGCAGATCAGTATATGTACACTTGTTTTTCGTAATCAAAGATTCTGTGAGAAGGTTTTGAAAGATTTGGTAAGAAAGTATACCACAACCAAACGTACGGATGGAATCTCGGATAAAAAGCTTAGCAACTGCAATTTCGAAGCGGAAAGATGAACAAATCTTGTGAAACAAATCCAAATTCCTCAAAATAATATGAACCAGAAAACAAAGAAAGGTGCCTAAGTGTAAAATTAATTATTCAATGAAGCAAAGTACAACTAAAATATAGGCTGCTCCATTCACAAATTAAACATACAGAATTCAATGTTTGAGGCACACAGAATATAGCTTTCACATCTGCATGATTCGAGATGTACTTGACAGCATCCGGACCTGCAGAGAAACGAAACTTTCTACTCAGCATCGTAATAACAGGCAAATGTCACGGGGCTAGAGTTAACTCACGGACCGTGACACAAAGATGGACAAACATTCAATTAGAAAATGGAGCAAAACCAGTGGCAAACCTAGAGTGTCGTATAAAGGAACCGATACAAGAGAATACGCAGAGCAAGCATGATCAACAATGAGCCACTCTGGTCTATTGATGAAATATATTCCAACATAAGCTCCCTGTCAAGATAAATGCAGTAGAACCACATGCTACACCATGAGGAACAATCTATTAACTAAAATCGGGTATGTTACACGATGCGCATGAGTTCACGGGACAGTAAAGTTATTTCAGATGAAAAAGTTCTGAAGCACCAGATATAGAACATATAATTATTGATGAAATCCTCACCTTTGGTATTCCATGATATATTAGGCCAGAACCTATGGCAGCCCGAGCAGTTCCAGCTTCTCCATATGTCATCCACTTGTAACTTGATGAATAAGAAACATCAAAGTTAAAATGAACTTTCGACAACCATCACTGCGAAACTCATTTCGACAATAGGAAACTTACCCTCCAACTTTACCATCGTTTCCGATTCTTGTACCGAGATATTTGTAATCTCGGAAGGTATCAACCGCATGCCTAGATAAAAAGTTAAAAAAATAAAGAAGAGTGAACTTGGTTCAATAATAAAACACAATGCATGGCAACATAACCATAGACTATCAGATTTGAACTTGGTTCAGCCAGGAAAACGATTATGCTTACACAAAATTATCATGCAATGTACCGATATCGGGATGATCGGGAAATCTAGTCACGAGCTTAAACGGAAAGCGAGCAGATCTGCGGTAAGGCACGAAAGTATTAAAAAAAAATTTTGACAACAGCTGAATAAAGAAGGGGCAAATGCAGAACAAAAGAAATACAAAGTATAATACCAGAGTTTTACCTGTATACATTCCATTTTCCAGACTGCAGTTTCTCTGGCAGCACAACACTATAACCCTGCTCTGCTCAAGAGTCAATACCAATAGAAGTCAGCTTCTAACAGACAAATCAGATAAAAGAACTAAATTCATATCATTTATTACAATGGATAAATTGTATATATATATATATATATATGTGACACAATAAATTCCAGTTTCCCACCACTTCAAATATCAGCAAACTGACCCATTGTTCATTAACCATGTTGAGGGATTCAAATAGCGGTCTGCAACCGTGATATAACGGTACGGTACCGTCTGAAACCGCTATTGCGAAAAATAACGGTCCACAATAATTGCAATTCATCCGTTATTATCGGCAACCGTGATAAAACTCAGCTACCGAAAACGCGAATAATTCCCAGATCATGCAAAAAAAAAAGTAAGAATCTTTTCCCCCCTTTACATGAAAATTTAAGAACAACCAATCAAAACCCAAAAAGCATATACTGCTACTTTTTTGTTCAGCCAGTGACCAGTTACAGCAACTAAAAAAAAATCAAAACTTTCAAAATATAAAACGGGTAAACCGAGCTTATATTTATTGTTCTTCGCTCTACCGTACTGTCCGTACGTATTCATAATACACGTACCGTTCAGGAATTCACCGGCGGTTGGATTGGCACGGAGGTCGGAATGAGAACCGGCTGCGGCGGAGGGGACAAGGTGGTCGTGAATGGCGCTAAGTCGACGTTCGGCTATGCTTGAATCCATTAGAAAGCTTAACGTGGATCCTTTCCTTTCCTTTTTTTTATCTCAAAAATCTGGTTCAGATAAAGATGCAAGGCGTTTTAGACTTTTTCAGACATGGCCTACTTGTTGAAGGTGATTGCTTTTTTTTTAAGATCCTTTTGCCTTGATATTTTTAATTTTATTGTTTTATTAAAAAATGTGAAAATGATTGGTTTACTAATAATAATGTAATAATAACTGTTTCTTGTCTGTGTTTTGTTTTGATTGTTTTGGTAACTTTAAGCCGGCAGTTATTGTCGTTTATACGAATTTATAGACAAAGTGACTATCGTAAAATTAATGTTGAATTTTAATTTGATTGATATTTTAAAAAAATATACTATATAATAATAATTATTATTTGAGTTATATTTTGATAAACAAGTTATATAAAATAAATTACACAACTCTTCATATCTAAACTATAAAATTTAAAACATAAATTACTACCCCTAACAGCTCAAATGCTAAACCATAAACTCTAAATTCTAATCATAAATCCTAAATCTTATACCTTACAACCTAAATTTCTAAACCCTAACCTAAATCTAGGACCGGTCCTGGGCTTTTGGTAGCCCAGGGAGAATCTAGAAATGGGCCTTAAATTAGAGATTTAAATTGAGGTTACGGCCGTATTACGTTTGTCGTGGTTGTTGATATTATAAATGCTATTTCGATTATTGCGAATATCGCAGTTGTGAACATTTGTAATAGCGTACGTAATTGTGGGCATAACAGTTATTGGTATCGAGATTTTAGATGGTGTCGCTAACGTCATATAACGGTCGTTGTTGCAGTTGCATACCGCTATTTAAATTCATGTCCCTAATAGTAAGTAATGAAAAATAAATAAATTTTAAGAGTAGATTTATAATAACAAGTATTAAAAAAATTAAATTTTACGAGTATGCCTATAATAACAAAATTTGGAAAAAATTGTGGTTCTAATAAAAGAATTAAAAAAAATAAATTTTAAGAGTAGAGCCCTAATAATAAATGTTGAAGAAAAACTAAGTTCTCTATTAACAAGTATTGAAAAATAGGCCCCTAATAACAAGTATTAGAAAAAAATTAGACCTTAACAACAAATATAATTCAAAAAAAAATTACAAACATATAACTTTCTCGAGCGGTGACCCCTGTGCGGGCGCTCTTGTTACCTTGGCCCTGGGCGGGCGCCCTTGTTGTCTTGGCCTAGAGCTGGGCTTGCCTAAATCCATAAAACCTAAAATTAAAATCTTAAAGTTTACATATCAAAGTATTTTCTTATTATTTTGATCTGTAAGTTTAAATGTTTAAGTACAAAAACTCGATTATTTAGTAAGTTATAATTTCATGACTCAGTTAATTAAACTATAACATTTATAGATTTTTAAATTAATGTGATAAGTAATAAATTTAGTTTTGATATTTATACATTTTATTAACTCGATTTTCATTATATTAAATAATTAGTTCTCATCGTTTATATTTTTTTCATCTTGATTTTTAAATTTTTTTTCAAAAATTGGCATTTAAAAATAACTAATAAAAATTCAAAAACTAAAAAGTACAAAAAGAAATACTACGAAAAGACTTTTATTAGTATATTTAAATGTAAGGAAATTATTAGTACACATTGTTTAAAATTTGTTTTTTTTGGTAAATTTTAAATCTAATTATAATCCTATCTACAGGGGAGGGAAGGAGGACTCTAAGGAGAGGAAAGGGAGTATTCCTAGTGGGAATATAACCCATGAACTAAAGGAATACGAAAGAACAAAGATGAGCAACTTAGTTAATCGACCAAATGTGCATGTTCAATTTAAAATTTAGTTTACACAATCATATCTAATTTGATGTTATTTGTCTTATTTAAGACTTTAAAGTTTAAAATTAAGATTTACTTACATATAGTAAAACTTAAGTTTTATGCTATGGTTGAGATTAAAACCTTTAAGTTTCGAATAATACATTTTTTTATAAAAATATCCTCATTCACCACAGTTAATTTTAACCATCTATTTTTACTCATTCAACGGTCTAAAAAATGTGTAAATAAATATTAAAGTTTATCCAACTTTTTCATCCTAGTACCTAAAATATTGTTTCTCAAAATTAATACTTTGTATACCACTTTTTTCATCTAGGTACCTAAAATATATTTTGGTCAAAATAAATACCTAAAGTCTATCATATTTTTCATCTAGGTACCTAAAGAATTGTTTAATCAATACCACATGCAATTTTTAAGAACCTAGCTGAAGAAAAAAAATTATACTTTAAGCACTTATTTTGACAAAAAATTACTTTAAGTACCTAGATAGAAAATGTGATAACTTCTGTGCTTACTTTGATAATAAAAAAAAACATTTTACATACTTAGAAAAAAACGTGGTATATTTTGATACCTATTGTTTAATTAGGCCAAATAAAAACTCAAAAAGAACTCGCCACTAAAATTTGCAAATTTGCAACTTATATCTAATTGGAAACTTTTTTCGACTCGGCATCTAGATTTAACTTTTTTTCTATAGGCCCGTAGACTTAGATTTTTAGTCTTTTGATTTATCACCCGGAAAATAAATTTTAATTAAAAATTAAGGTGTTTTTTTAACAACATTAAAGTAATTACAAGATACACACCTTACAAGCAAAATGATTTAAACCGAATTTAGGTAACTGGGTAAAAAAATAGCTTAAGTACTAATTAGGTACAACTAACCTAAGTTCATGGGATGAAGCATACATTAACCCATACCCAAAAGTGGAAAACAAAAACGAAATTTAAATAAAAATCATAAATTATACACTATTTATTTTACTTAAAAATTGAAGCTCACAGTAAAAATTGAAATTTCACTGCATACGATCATCACATAGGTACAACTACAAGAGTCAAGTGCCCACATATATCTATCTTTTAACCATTACTTCACATTCTAATCTTACCTCTTAATTCTCCATTTTAAATAAACTTTCTTCATTACATTTTCTGCACATACCTCAACCAAAGATTGAAACAAGGAATCATATATATGAACGATCAATCCGAACCCTAAGAAACCTAAGTGGACGATAAATCTGAAACGTAGATGTACACTATTATCCTTTTAGAACAGCTCCATCAACTGCTGCGAAACATCTGCAAGCATCAACCGGAGATTTGTTATATTACATTACATTATGCGCAATAGAAACAATCAAGTTAGAGTTGACAATCAGGCAAGTTCGGGTTAGTTTCATTTTTCAAGTAATTCTAACTTTTATGCATGATAGCCTCGAGTTATCTCCGATTCAGGTCACTGAAATTTTTTGGTCCATTCAGGTCCGAATGGGTTTTGGCTTTCTCAAATGGGTTTTACCTGGAGACCTTCCAATGTAAGAGATTTTGTGCATGACCACATAAAAACATTGTAGATTCTCACATACTTACAAATATAATGTGCAGGGATTACCTTGGAGAATAGCCGGAGTCGTTTGAAATTCTCGCCAGATATTGTGGTAAGAAGCAAGATCGAAATTTAGAAACTTGGCCGCAAGATAAGCAGCTCCGGCAGCAATATGATGGGGCTTAAATTGAAGCCACAACGAGCTCCTGAGCCTACAAAATGGAAATCGAACTTCAATACATTATTAGAAAATAAACAGCTGATGGGAAGTTAGAACACGGCAGCGATGATCGTTTTATTAGATGCGGAGAGTAACAAAACCAATTACAAACCAACCACGGGAGCAAGAAACGAAGAGGCAACATCTTCAAGAACTTAAAGCACACATCACCACCACAACAGCACGTCAATGACAAATAACTACTGCAAGAGTTTATCAAAACAGCGATTTGAAGCGAAAAAAGACGTCATTTTTCCTTACCAACTAATGGCACCAACACCAGGAAGAATATATTCCAAGAATCTCTGCACCATGGCTCACAGAGTATGAAAACTATAGCAATTACGTTACATCCATCTAGAGAACAAATCAGATCCAGTCCAATCCGCAGTGCTTCTAAGTCCAGTAGTATACACAAATCAAGTATGGGACAGAGTAGGGCGCAATGTAGATATCAAAAGCAAGGCTCTTTAGCCCAATCGGTCATCAACAAGCATGCGTCGCTGCTCATGGTTAACGAGCATGCATACCACAACACCAATTACACAGAACTAGGGCAGGCAAGAGATGATGCAATGAGCAATATATCTGTATTATTATCTACACCATTGTGAATAGTACATACAGATGTCCTTTGTTAGCAGCAGACCATGACTCAAGGGAAAACTCCCCCAAAAAAAGAAGACCGTAAAACAAAGGAATGTTAAAATCTGAACTGAGGAAGGCAAGACATGCCACTATATAGCCTATATTTATCACCTACACTCGTAAAATATAATAAATCTGTATTATTATATAAACCACTGTAAAATAGTATAGACAGATGCCCCTTAATCATCCTTAAAACAGAAAAAGGGATAACGAAGAAAATTGGGTTAAGAATAAATATCGTAGAAGAACTTAAAATGTGGAGACTGGGGCACCAGATATAGACATAGTAATAAATAGTTGATGATCAGGTAAAAAATACAAAACTGTGTATATGCACACGGACACATATATCATATATGTATATAACTATATATAATTTCATAGTTTTATTTTTCCTCCATAAAATTAACAGGCAGTAAAATATGGTGCCATGTGAACCAGAATGCTTAAATGGTCACAGGACCAAGGGCCAACAAGGACCATACCCTACCAATATTCCCACTCCAAGCCTATTCTAGTTCAGCCTAGTAGAGGCTACATTCATTGTAACCGACTGCTTCACAATGCCAATTGTCATGCACACGGCATTACCAAAGTGCTCTAAGCTATAAGGCCATTTACACCCATCGAATGTACACAATTGCCTCCAATAACACACTATGTAATCTAACATTTAGAGAAGTTCCCATTTAGTTTGTAGCCCCCCTTGAAAGTGGAGGCAGCTTTTATCTTTGTATTTTTCTCAACCTAGCAAGAAAGAAGAGCGCAGAAATCACACTAACAATGTACTCCAGAAACAAGAATCTTTCAAAAAGGCAAAAAAACTCTATACTTCGAGGTTTAGAACCAGGTTTAGAAAGAATGGGGGAACCCTATACAAGAATCAATGTGTTCTATTAAACTAAGACAAATAAAATGGAAGGTACAAATTCATTGTGCTCTCATTATATTTTGGAATTTGGTTGCTACATGTCATGCTACCTGAAGAACAGTGCAAGAACAGTTAATTTTTGCATCTAACCCATCCCCAGTGATCGATGTCACATGTTAGGTCACATCCCAACATGTGCATGCAGACACTAAGTTTGAATGAAACCCAGACAGAACAGGATAGACATCCATAATTAAAAATGGAAAACTTAAAAACTTTTAAATAATAAGCAACTCTTGAAAACTGGTTTTAACTTTCAATAGAATGACATTGCCATTGGCAAAATCAAATTGGAAGCCTCTCATCTAAAAGTGTTAATATTATAATTATTAAAAAAACATTCTTCTTAAAATAAAACTAAGTGATCAAAGGTTCAAAGCTCATTAATTACAAATAAGATTTTAAACTATATATATATATAGATGCATATAGATGATCTTTTACTGAACTTTCACACACTTCCTACCTACACACCTGCCAGAGTGGTCCGGAACTTTATTCAATGCCAAAAACTCCATTTTAAGGGGGGGGGGGGGAGGTAGGGTGATAATAACAAACCATGATTTCACAACTAGGAAATCATCAACGGATGAACGTTTTAGGAGGAAAGAACCCACTACTGACTCATCCAAGTCAATAATTTTTCTGCAGGTAATAATTGACACAAAGGTGGAGGCAGCCAGATTTCACAAACTCAAAGTTTGTATGGACTCCAGACGAGTGGTTTCTAATCAACTGAAACTATAAAAACAAAACAGGGTTAAAAAATTAAAATAATAAGACTTGTTTCTGTAGGTCATGTTGCTTTCATAGCCATGACCAAGTTGATGTGGGTAAAAATCGGCAATTCAACTTCAGATGTAAAAACAAAACTTTCCATGAACAGCACATCAATCCGCCAGCTAACAATATCATACAGGTGTGCATGCTAATCTTGTAATGACCCTGCAATTATATGACATGCCAAAAGAATCAATATGCCAAACCGGAATAACTTTGTAGAGTAGCTGCGGGAAAGAAGAAAATTATGGACAGAAGTACACATTTTTGGGCAATATGGAAGAAGATAACCTGCAAAACCTTCTTCAAACACCAACTCAATTTTTTGAACCAGTTCATAGGGACTGCATTGGACACACCCCACCCAAAATCCCTTTAAATTTGAAACCCCATAAAACCAGCTGGTTGAAGGGATTGGAACACCCATTACTTCAAGTGCATAAAATAGCTACTCAATCATAGCCACAAGAACACAATCCCAATATATGAGCATTATTCTTAGATTAATCCGGAATAATTCAAACGTCACAACTAAAAAACTAAACCAAATTGGTACCTGAAAAGGCAGAAGGATCATAATCATTGCACATGTAACAAGACCATTGTGTATCACATCAAGGTGAAGTTCAAATGCAGCAGTCAGTTTTACTTCTAAAACTAACTGAACTAATCCTTACAAACAAATTGCACCTGTAAAATTAACTTCAAATAAAAAAATCAGTAACATTGAAGCATTAAAGATAATCTTACCCTTCACTGACCAAGTTCAATGCCAGGTTCACCAAGACAGTTTGTGAAAGGCCTAGTTTGTTAAGAACGGATGTAAGAGGATCATATGGATGCTGCACGTTAAGTTCAAAATTTAAGGTAGTCAGAATCATCTGCTCTGCCTCAGTCACCCGTTCCCGATATTGTTCAAACCAATCCTGTTCAACAAACAACACATTTAATGTCAGCATATGAAAAATAACATGATAATCTTTTCACTTTCCCTTTTCAACAAAAGGGGCATGGTGATCTCTCTTTCTGTAAGCCAAAATATTTTCCATATTTGTGAAGCATGCTAATGCAGGATTAATTACATGCTGCCTCTAAAATGTTTTGAACTGCAGGTGCACAAATTAATGCTTAAACCCAAGAAGCTGACGAGTCTAAACTAACATTTAGCTGTTACACATGAATTTCGTCCAAATTTGCTTCACTACCACTAAGCTGCACTCTATCATGGTTGGAATATGCTTTTCAAGGATGATAGTAATCAAAAGGCAAATATATTTAGAAGCTTTTCACTTTTACCCTGCTAAAGAGCTTAACCCCTTTTTAAATTTCTTAGCAAGGAAAAAACAAAACTTCCAAAGTACTTACAACAGGGAGCAGGTAGGATAAGAATGTAATGTCCTGCTTATGGAATATTTCACAAGAAGTTCTCAACACATTGTTCAAAGGGCGAGGCGTCTCCTCAGACTTTGCAGCAAGGAAAAGAGCAGCAGTAGCAATCAACTGCAACAGAGTCAATTTGTTAGTCAACTAGCATATACCTTGCATATGCTCATGGATATTTTCATTTTACGTCAACTAGCACATACAAATCACTTATAATTTCCTTTTTAAATTTTTTAAAATAAACAGTTCCCTTGAGGTGACAAAAATGGTGAAAGACAACTTAACCTAAACCTCAATAGCTTCATAAATTAATATTTAAGAATATAAATGCGACACCAATCGGGATTGAAAATATAACAAGGTCAAGCAAGCAAGAGAATATCAAACTTACAAAATTTTTAAGAATAGCACTCAGGAATGAAAAGGGTGTCTAAAGAGCGGAACATAACTCAAGTTAAAAAGCAACAATTTTTTCTTCTTATGCTTATTAACATAATTTTGAAACATTGTTAACCTTTAACGCCTGCTGCTTTTGAAGTTTGAAAACTAAACTCGTGGTGAGAAGGATAATTTTTCACAAATAAGGGAACAATAAATTCCTTAAGCATAAGTATTTGAAACTCACAAATCTATCATGGCAAGCATGTGATCTTCGAACAAAAAACCGATGGCACAGTACCATGGCAGTGCCAATGGTGGTTTGTGGCCTGCAAAACACAATATAAGATTTGATTATGACACAAGAAAAATTGCATAAATGATTTAAGAACAAGGTAAAGGAAATAGCATCCAAGATTGATAGCTCACAACTCAAGCTGCAAACCAAGGTTCTGAAGGAAGGCACAATAAGAATAGCGCAGATGTGTTTCACGGAGTGCATCGATACCATCTCTTCTTGAAGGTGAACATCTCTCAATCTCATCCTTAGACATGAAGACATATTCATCATCCTCCAACTGTGACCTGTCCCGTTTATTGCTGACAGATGTAGAGGCTTCAGCATTTGATCTTATCGGAGGAGGAATGAAATTGTTGGATTCCAATGGAGCAGCAGGCCAATCCATGTTATATGATGGGTGGTTTCTACCACTATCTCCCCAAGTAGCATCAGAAAGCTTTCTTCTTTTCAAAGAAGGAGCACAATTTGGCTGTGCATGCTGATAACCTCTATTATGTTCCCCAAACTGCCCAAAGAACTCATGGACATGGTTAAAAATCCTGGTAGGGTCGCTACTCCAGTTCCCATTCCTGTTCCTGTAGTTATCGGAACTGTAACTATTGTAGTTATTTCTATTGAAAGGGTACCGGTAGTCATCCTGAAAAACGCCCCCTTGCATGCGACAATTCCGTGGGAAAGACATTCCTTATTTCTTTTTCGAAGTAAACCTGAAAAGGTCAGAAATTCAGCATGGATAATAATGAAATTGCTACAAAAATAATAGCTGAAATACGAAACAATTAAAAGTCACACCTCAAACAAAATTCTAGGGGGGGGGGGAAAGTAAAATTTATGACTCTTATATACTCCCTCCCCCTTAATTTTAAGCCATAAAAATAAAAGTTTGAGGCTTTAGGAACAAAACAAGATTTAAAAGCCAGCAGGTTAGAATTTCATCAATCAATTTGCCTTATCGAAGCTAATCCATTCCTCAGATGCTTGATATTACTAGATTTCCCTTCAAATGAGAGAGATTTATTAAGCTCATCAGCTCCAACCATACCTAACACTTCTAAAAAGAGCGTCCCAATATGGAAACAATTCAAAGAACAAAATTGATCCAAGTTAACCAACAATTCGAATCTATTAACCTCCTTATACATAATAAAACACAAAATCCGAATCAAACACATGCAAGAACAAAACAACACAAAAATCGAATACGATCCGAAAAAAAAAACTATTAAAATTTTGAAATATATATTAGATCGACGTTCAAAATTCAAAAAAGCAGAGCAAAGAAAAATCAACCTTCTCCGCAACGAATCCAAAGAAACGGCCGATTAATCGTCTAACGGGAACAAGATTTACGATAAAAATTAAAATAATTATTACCTGAATTGAAATAGAAAAGATCGAGATCCCAAAATGAGATGAGATAGGGTTTTGAAGAAAAGGAAGGGAATCGGTGAGAGAGGAGGAGGTCAAATATTCAAAAAGGAGGAGGAAAAAAAGAGAATTTCAAAGCAAGAATATAATTATTTTATCTTTTTATCCTTTTTTCTTGTAAGCGTATAAACATTTTTGGCCTAATTTAAGTTTAGTCCTTTTCTAATTCTGAAATTTAAAATTTAATATTTTTAGTTTAATATAATTGTAGTCGGTCCATATTGATAGCATACAGGGCAGGGCCTTTGGCCCATATTAAAATGGATAAATTATCTTTTATTCCCTTCCGAATATTAATATTTAATAAATATAATTTAAGCTATTAAATGGGAAAATTGTATTCTTGACCCGTCCTAAAAAATTATTTAATTTTATTCGTTTCAAAACATTTTTTTTCACTTTGACCTCCCTAAAATTTTATAATTTAAAATTAATCATATAAAAAGTTTATGGCTTTGTTTAATAAAGACAATTTCTAGTAACAGTAAGAAATATTAAAGAACGATAGTTTCTGATGACATTTGAAATAGGGTAAAAAAAACTCTAAGATGATGAGGTGAAAAAAGGAAATGTCATGTCAACACAAAATGATATTATTTTGTTTCTACATCAACACTAAAATAGTACAACGTTCGATTGTTAATGATTTAATGGTCCAATGACAAAAAAAATAATTCAACAAATATAGTAACAAAATTAAAATAAATTATAGTTCAATGACCAAAACGAGATGGACCCTAAAAGTTAGTGACTAATGGTGTAGTTTACTTTTAAAAAAGATTATAGTGATCCATGTCATATTTTTACCAAGTAAATCTTCACTCATATTTAGTGTAAAGACAATAACAAGAATGACCCATGATATAATTTCTCCTGAAAAGACGGCGGTTGAGGCTTCTTGCAGCACCTCAAGAACCTAATTTGCAAATACCAAAATAGCAAGCACCTTCTCAATAGTTTGGCTCCCCATCTTTAATCAACCAATCATCTTTGCACTACATTTGTTGAGTTTTCACCAAACTTGCAGCTTTGTGTAGTAGAGGACGGCCACTGATACATATGATGTTCCAAAGTAAGCTACTTTTGCAGGCAATACTGATCCGTAAACTTTGTTCAATCTGGGAAATACCTGCCCACAATGAACAAAAATTTTCTCAATCTTAGAATGTGGAAAATAAGTCCATCAATCATCAATGGAGATTGGGGAGTTAAGAGAGGTCAGTACCTGAAATATTAATATGCTAGCATGTTTTCACGCCCCACCAATGTATACCAAGGCCAACCGAGACCAAATGAAATTTTTTGGGCGTTTTAAAGCAAAGCATGGACCAATGAAGCATCTAGAACGACCTAGAGAGGCCTACAATCATCTCAAAATATTTCCACATTGATCTAGGAGGTTCCAGGAGGTCCTACACAAGTTTAGACGAATCCGAAACACCCTAGAAGGCTCGGGAAGACCTTGGAAGGATTGAGACAACTCCGAAAGTCTTTGAAATTTTCTAGAAGCTTTTGGATAGTTAGGGACATAACTAGATACATGTAGAATTATCTAGAAAACACTAGAGTTGTACATTTTCTAGGGTAGTCTAGAATTCTCCTTAGGAAGGGGGAGGCCTATAAATAGGACCATCCACCCTCATTTGCAACACACTTGGAAAATCACAAGCATCCAAGCATTGTAAGTTCTCTTCAAGCTTTAATACAAAGCTCCTTTCTATTTTCTTTCAAGTTCTTTTTGCCTTTTCTACTTTGTGGTTTCAGTAATCTCGTATCCACACAAAGAAAGCACCCTAAAGTAGCTAAGTCTCGACAATAGTTCAATCAAGACAATATTAGTCAAATAACAACTCCGGTGATGATCATGCTTCAACGGTAGAAAAGTACGTAAAGAATTCGCTTGATCAAATGCTTCAAACTTTTTCACTGTGTCATATTCGCTTATAATATGAGACAAATGGTGAGAACGCTATGAAAACATCTAGTGCTTAATGTTGTCTAGTCTACAACATATATCCCCAGCAACTGATTGAGCCAAATCGTTCATAAGATCATGCATGGCAAATCGAGATTTAACTTTACTAGATATCTGAAAAAAAGATCTTGAAATTATTGGTTTCCAAGATTTTTACTTTGAGGTTTAGCTTTTTGTTGCAAGAAACCTTCTGCACTCCATAACAAGATTATCTCTTCTTCTTTGAACTCGTAATCTTTTGGTAATATGGAGCAGTATGCAAAGCAACGTTTTAAATGAGAAGGAAGATAGTTGTAGCTTAATCGCAGTGCAGGAATTATGCCACATTGATTTTCTGGTAAGTCTCATATCTCGCTCTCACTAACTCTTTCCCATTTACTAAGACTCTTAGTTGTGCGTAAGAAGCTTCCAATGGATTTTGCTGCTAAAGGTAAGTCATTGCACCTTCTCACTATGTTTTCTCCAACCTATCTAAATTTCAGATGGCCATCGAAATTTCTTGCTCTTAATGCATGCTGAGTAAATATGAACATACAATCATCTTGTGATAGTTTATCCAAGTGAAAAGCTTTCGTTGGATCCACAATAGATGAAACCTTTTGAAGACAGCTAGTTACAATAATATCGGTCGTTGCTCCAAAGAGAGATCGTAAGATGGTCCAGTTATCTTAGCTCTCATTCCAAATATCATCTAAAACAAGCAAAAAAAAAAATCGGATAAATTCTCCTTCAACTTAACTTGAAGTAAATTCAAGTCATTCGGATCAGGTGAAGAAGGATCGTTGGACTTTAAAATTAAATTGCTTATTTCAACAACAAAGTTTTCTGAAATACATACCCAGGCCCTGTGATCAAAAAACTTCTCTACGATGGGATCATTGTAAACAAGCTGAGCAAGAGTTGTTTTCCCCATCCCTCCCATGCCAACAATGGAAAGGACACAAACTTCATCGGGGTTATTAGTTTTAAGCAAATCAAGCATTTCTCGCTTCTCAGTGTCTTTGATGAAATATGAAAGGTAGAAGAGAAAGAACTGTAACTTTAAGCTTTTGCCAGATAAGCTTTACATAACAGAAGCTTTTGTCAACTAAGCTTTTACATAACAGAATAACTGTAACTTTTAACAACCTTCAACATCTCCTAATACACTTCTTATTCTCTAACTTTTAACAACCTTTCAACAGCTTCTAACACACTTCCTATTCTCTAACTTTTATAACCAAGACATCTTCCCTGTCTTGAAATTTTGATCTCATAGAACATCACATCATACAAGATGTTCACCCTTGTCTCTTGATTTCTTAATCTTGCAAAGTTTGTGACAAATTTATAGATTGTAGACGTTGTTCTTCTATACAAAAAACTTCTAATTTTTGGCAAAGATACAAGAAAAAAACAGAGGATAGTGGTTTAGTGAGCACATCTGCTATTTGCTCAGAAGTAGGGATATAGTTGATCTGAAACGAGCCATTTGTAACCTTTTCACTAACAAAACTAAGATCAAGTTCCACATGTTTCAATTTGGCATGATGTACAGGATTGGAGGAATGTGCAATCACGCTTGTATTATCATACCACAATATTGGAGTCGAAACAAGACCGATTTTAACTCCGTTAAAAGAGATTTTACCCAGATTGCTTCACACATAGCATCTGTGAGGCTTCTGAATTCAGCTTCAGTAGATGACCTGGACACACCCCTTGTTTCTTAAAGCTCCAGGCAACGAGATTACCTCCTTAGAAAATGCAGTGACCTCCAGTGGAACGTTTATCACCAAGACTAGTTCCCCAACCAGAATCAGCATATCCAATTAATGTAGTTGGTGAAGAGTGTGAATTGAAGAACATGTCATGATCAATGGTACCTTTTAAGTATCTGAAAATCCTTTTGACAGCCTTCCAATTTTTATCAAGTGGCGATTGCATAAATTGACTGACCTTATTAACTGAGAATTGGATGTCAGGTCTTGTTGTACAAATGTGTTGAAGCGTACCAACTACTTGTCTATAAAAAGTAGCATCAGAAAAAGGATCACCATATGTAGGTGAAAGATATGGAGTTGTTACCATGGGTGTAGGAGAACTGGAGGCATCAAGCATTTGTGTCTTCTCCAAAAGATTGAAAATATGTTTCCTCTGATTTAAAATGATTCCACCTTCAGCTGGAAGAATGTTCATTCTAAGAAAATAGTTTAAGCAACCCAAATCTTTCAAGGAAAAAGCTTTATTAATATCTTGAATGACATTGTTAACTTCATCTGCATCATTGCCAATTGCCACTATGTTATCCACATAGACCATAATGTACACTTTGTTGCCTTGAACTTCCCTAAAATAGAGTGATGAATCTGCTAAAGAAGCAGTGAAACCAAGATTGTCCACCATCGAAACTGTAGAACTAATGTTTTGATATAATAATTGAAAAATGTTTTGGACTGATTTAAAAAGTATTTAAAACATTTCCAAAGTCCAAACAACTTGAAATTATGTTTAGGAAAGGGTTTTACATGTTTTTCAAAGCCAAACTTCACAAAACCGTCCATGCGTTTCGAAACGCCCTAAGGTGTTTCGAAACAGGGGATTCCAGTAGCAAAAACGTTTCGATACGAGTATCGAAATAGGCTTTCCCTGGATGAGGATTTTGCCCAGCGTTTCGAAACGGGCTTTGCCGTTTTGATACGCCTACGTGGCATCAGCCACAACGGTCATAAAACCCAACGTCTATTTCCCAACTAACATTTAAATGCAGGGCGTTTTGATACGGATCTTAGCGTTTCGATACGTGTTCCGAAACGGCCAGGGGCGTTCCGAAACGGGTGCCTTGTCAAACTGCAACGGCTCTTTCTACTTAAAGAGTGTTTCGAAATGGGTTCGAGCGTTTCGAAACGGGGAGCTATAGAACTGCATTTATGGTGGGAATTAAAGTCCTCAACGACTCCAATTCAATCCCAACGGCTAGCAACGACTATAAACTCATCAAGGAGTATAAAAGGGACCTCTAAGCATCAAGTAAAGGCCAATGCTCATATTGTCAAACATCAAATGATTAAGAATTGTCTTAGAGCTTAAATTGTCATTTATTGTATAGACAAACACTAGTGAGCCAAAATTGTCAAATTTGCTCAAGTGTTTTAGGTTTTGGGTGAGTGCTTATTTGTGCAAACAAACACCTATTAGAGGGTTTTAAGTTTGCTTCTTGTTTCTCTTTGTAAGAGAGGGTTTCAATCAAGGCTTTGAGTAGAAAACTTGATTGTGTATAAGGGTTACCTCCTAAGCCTAAAAAAGGGGACGAATCAATAGTGGATTAATTGGAAATCCTTAGTGGGGAGCTAAGGTAGTGGATGTAGACCTTGGTTAGAAGGTTGAACCACTATAAATCTTTGTGTCACATTTCTTTTTAGCTTCATAAACCCTTCCACCCAAATATCCACCTCTCCACCACTTGGTGAGCAAGAACGGTTGAACGAATTGAGCCCCACACAACTCAACAATTGGTATCAGAGCTTGGCTCAATTGAGGAGGATTCACATCCTATTGAGAAGATCCGACAAGCTCGATCACTTTTTCATCAACCGGCTCAAATGGCACAATTAATCGACAAACCGCCTTTCTTCAACGGCACCCACTATGCCCATTGGAAGACAAAGATGAAGTTCTTCAACAAATCAAGATATTACAAGCTATGTGATATAGTTGAAGATGGTCCGTTCGTGCCTCAACGAAGCAAAGCGGAATGGAGTGCCGACGATCGCAAGAAGATGAAGCTTAATTGCAAAGCCTTGCACATCTTGTTTTGTGCTTTTGGCCCAACCATCTATGAGAAGATGTCTTATTGTGAGAGTGCCAAGGAGGTATGGGACAAGCTTGAAGTCACATACGAGGGGACCGATGAAGTCAAGGAGACTAAGATTGGGCTCCTAACCTTAGAGTATGAGAACTTCAAAATGGATCCGGAAGAGAACATCGAGAAGATGTTTGATAGGTTCTCCACTATCACCAATGGTCTCAAAGGCTATAGAGAAGCCATCCCGGAGGAAAAGCTTGTTCGAAAGCTCATCTACTCACTTCCCGAGTCATGGGACTCAAAGAGGGCCGCCATCATCGAAGCCAAAAATTTGAAGACTTTGAAGCTTGATGAACTCTTGGGGTCACTTCTTACTCATCAAATCATGAAGAAGAACAAAGAGGATGAGAAGAAGAGGGAAGAAATTAGAGCTATGGGAGAGAAGAAAATCAAAGGGCTAGGCATCAATGCAAGTGCCATGGCTCTCAAGTCCTCCACTTGCCATCATGTATATTCAAGTGAAGAGGAGGATGAAGATGAAGAGATAGTTGATCTCTTCAAGAAGTGTGCCCCGTTCATGAAGAAAGCCTTGAGAGAGCTTAAACGAGAATCCAAGAAAAAGGAGAGGGTAAGCACTTCAAGCCATAAGAAGAAGGCACATGTGGCTGCTTGGAGTGATGAGGACTCCACCGACGATGAACATGCCAACCTTTGCCTTATGGCCATCGAAGAAGATCCAAGGGTAACTTCTAATTCATCTACTTCATGTTCTTATTCTTTTGATGAATTACAAGATGCCTATAATGATTTGGTTTTAGACTTTAAAAATCACATTTTGAAAAACAATAAGTTGATTTCAAAATTAAAAATGATTTGATTTCTAAAACCAAACTTGAACTTGAAGCAAAACTCGAAGAGTTTGAATTAAAATGTTTTGATTTACAAAATTTGCTTCAAAAAGTTCAAGAGGAAAAAGATTTGATTTCCAAAGAGTTTGAAAAGAAAAACAATTTTGGAAAATCAAATTTTTATGTTAGACAATCTAGTGCCCCTAGATTTGTAAAAGGAAAATGTTTTAGAAGTGTTTGGGTCCCAAAAGGACTAACCACTTCAATTAAGAAGGATGACATTGAAAAATGGATTCCTAAGGGGACTAAAATTTGTGCTACTAGCGTTTATGGATACAAAGCAATTTGGATACCAAAAAATTACTTGATTGTCTTTTGTTAGGTGTGATGTAGATGTTTAATAAGTCAAACATTGAGGGGGAGCTCCATGCACACAAGGATGAACACTTGAAGAAGGAAGGCTTCACATCCTCCCTTGAGTTCAAGTGTGGTAATTTCTAGTTGTTTTGCATTTATTTGTTTTATTTTTTATTTAATTCAACTAGATGATCATAAATGTTGGACTAACATCTTTGATGATGCTTTGAGTGAGGGGGAGCCATTTTAAAACCAAATTCTTATTTTTGTCAAATTTTTACCTCTATTGTTATTTTGAACTCAATGTTTTAAATTCTGTTTGATATAGCAAAAAGGGGGAGAAATGGTTTGAAAAATTGAATTTTCAAATGAATAAGGGGGAGCTTTATTTGATTTCATATCTTCAATCTCTTATTCACATTTTTAAAGTTAAAGGGGGAGAATCCCAAACAATTTTTCAAGTGAGTTTTATTATATCAAAAAGGGGGAGATTGTAGAACTAATGTTTTGATATAATAATTGAAAAATGTTTTAGACTGATTTAAAAAGTATTTAAAACATTTCCAAAGTCCAAACAACTTGAAATTATGTTTAGGAAATGGTTTTACATGTTTTTCAAAGCCAAACTTCACAAAACCGTCCAGGCGTTTCGAAACGCCCTAAGGTGTTTCGAAACAGGGGATTCCTGTAGCAAAAACGTTTCGATACGAGTATCGAAACATGCTTTCCCTGGATGAGGATTTTGCCCAGCGTTTCGAAACGGGCTTTGCCGTTTCGATACGCCTACGTGGCATCGACCACAATGGTCATAAACCCCAACGGCTATTTCCCAACTAACATTTAAATACAGGGTGTTTCGATACGGATCTTAGCATTTCGATACGTGTTCCGAAACGGCCAGGGGCATTCCAAAACGGGTGCCTTGTCAGACTGCAACGTCTCTTTCTACTTAAAGAGTGTTTCGAAACGGGTTCGAGCGTTTCGAAACGGGGAGCTGCAGAACTGCATTTATGGTGGGAATTAAAGTCCTCAACGGCTCCAATTCAATCCCAACGGCTAGCAACGGCTATAAACTCATCAAGGAGTATAAAAGGGACCTCCAAGCATCAAGTAAAGGCCAATGCTCATATTGTCAAACATCAAATGATCAAGAATTGTCATAGAGCTTAAATTGTCATTTATTGTATAGACAAACACTAGTGAGCCAAAATTGTCAAATTTGCTAAAGTGTTTTAGGTTTTGGGTGAGTGCTTATTTGTGCAAACAAACACCTATTAGAGGGTTTTAAGTTTGCTTCTTGTTTCTCTTTGTAAGAGAGGGTTTCAATCAAGGCTTTGGGTAGAAAGCTTGATTGTGTATAAGGGTTACCTCCTAAGCCTAGGAAAGGGGACGAATCAATAGTGGATTGATTGGAAATCCTTAGTGGGGAGCTAAGGTAGTGGATGTAGACTTTGGTTAGAAGGTTGAACCACTATAAATCTTTGTGTCACATTTCTTTTTAGCTTCCTAAACCCTTCCACCCAAATATCCACCTCTCCACCACTTGGTGAGCAAGAACGGTTGAACAAATCGAGCCCCACACAACTCAACAGAAACTTATCAAATCATGCACGTGAAGCTTGCTTAAGCCCATATAAAAATTTCTTCAAACGACATACAAGTTGTTTCCTATTAGAACCTTCTTGTTCAAAATTAGGAGGCTGAGCACGTGGTAATTCTTAGATAGATAGACATACAAGTTACTGTAAAAAAGCATTACCAACGTCTATCTGTCTAAGAATCCAACCACTACTAAGAGTAAGACTGAGCATAATTTTGACAGTAATTGGCTTTACCACTGGACTGGATGTCTCACAGTAGTCAAAACCAACTTGTTGAGAAAATCCTTTATCAACAAGCCTCGCTTTGTAACAAGCTACACTTCCATTTGAGTTCCTTTTGACCTTGAATAACCATTTGCATCCTATTTGTTGAGTTTTAAGGTGCTCGATTCCTTCAACCGATCTTGCTCACCAAGTAGTGGAGAGGTGGAATTTTGGGTGGATGTGGTGTGGAAGCTGAAAGATAAATGACACAATGATTTTAGAGTGGTTTAACCTTCTAACCAAGGTCTACATCCACGACCTTAGCTTCCCACTAAGGATTTTCAATCAATCCACTATTGATTCGTCCCCTTTTCTAGGATTAGGAGGAAACCCTTATACACCGATCAAGCTTTCTACCCAAAGCCTTGATCAAACCCTCTTTACAAAGAGAAAAGATAAGCAAACTTAAATCCCTCTAATAGGTGATTGTTTGCACAAATAAGCTCTCACCCAAAACCTAAAACACTTGAGCAAATTTGACAATTTTGGTTCACTAGTGTTTGTCTATACAAAGAAATGACAATTTAAGTACAAAGACAATTCTTGATCATTTGTTGATTGACAATTGAAGCATTAATCATATCTTGATGCTTGGAGGTCCCTTTTATACTCCTTAATGATTTTGTAGCCGTTACTAGCCGTTGGGGTCGAATTCGAGCCGTTTGAGACATAATTTCCCACCATAAATGTTGTTCTGCTGCTAACCGTATCGAAACACTCGAACTCATTTCGATATGCTCTTTAAGTGGAAAGAGCCGTTGCAACACCCGTATCGAAACGCTGATGGCCGTATCGAAACGCCCGTATCGAAACGCCTAGTACCGTATCGAAACGATCTGCATTTAAAAGTTAGTTGGGAAATAGTCGTTGGGGGTTTATGACCGTTGTGGTCGATGCCACGTAGGCGTATCGAAACGGCATAGCCCGTATCGAAACACTGGGCAAAAATCTCATCCAGAAAAGACCCGTTTCGATACCTGTATCGAAACGTTTTGACATTGGAAGACATTGTATCGAAACGCCTAAGGGTGTTTCGATACACCTGGGTGGTTTTGTTTATTTTGGCTTTGAAAACATGTAAAAACCTTTAAAGAACATCCCCTAAACATAGTTTCAAGTTATTTGGTCTTTGGAAATAGTTTTGAATTCTTTTTAAATCAGTCCAAAACATTTTTCAATTATTATATCACAACATTAGTTCTACACTATTGGCACTCGATCTTCAGGCAAAACAGCTAACTCCCATGTTCCTTTCTGTATCAAAGTATTCACCTCTTTTAAAATAGCTTCTTTCCATTTTGCAGATTGCATTGCTTAATGAACGTTGTCAAGTAACAAAATTTCAGAGTGAGGAGAAACATCTTGGGTGTAGAAAACCTTCGGTTTGAAGATCCCAGACTTTGACCTGGTAACCATCGAATGACCGACAGCATCAGGAGCTTTATCACTTGAACGCCTTTCGTTAACGCCAGAAACAACTGCATTTGAAGAAGAATCCGATGAGAATTTAGCAGGTGAGTGATTGCCAACAGCAGAAGAAACGACCCCATCTATCTGTTTTTGTAAACCATCTGCCTATTCGGTCGAAGATATAACACCATCTTCAGGTGGAACTACAACAGCAGTTGATGGGATTTCAACTCGTTCAACTGTTAGTACTACAGATTTAGACCTTTGTATAGTTGATGCAGAAGAACTCACATTAGTGCTAGTGAACTCATCATAGCCATTTAGAGACTGTTGTGAAGCAGCTTTAGAGTATAGTGGCCCAACAAATTTAGCTCTGTAAAAATTATCTTGACTAACCTGCTCCAAATCTTGAGAACCATTGGAGATATTTTTTGACATAAAAAGAAAATAATTCTCATTGAATTGTACATGTCTAGAGACATAAAGCCTGCCATCTCAACCGAGACATTTATAACAATGTTGTTTATCACAGTAACCTAAGAAAATACATGGCTTAGACCTGTAGTCAAACTTATGTTGATTATAGGGCCTGGTTAATGGAAAGTATTGGCACCCAAAGACCCCCAATAAGCTATTATCAGGTGCCCTTTTAAACAACTTTTCATGAGGAGAGTAACTATTTAGAACCCTAGAAGGCATTCTGTTAATTAAATAAACAGCAGTATAAAATGTATCAGACCAAAATTTAAATGGAACACCACTTTAAGCAAGCAAGGTAAGACCAAGCTCCACAATATGCCTATGCTTACATTCTATCTTACCATTTTGCTCAGATGTATGTGGGCAAGTATGTCGAAATTCAATGCCATGTTGTTCAAAATAACTATGTAATGGCTTAAACTCAGAACCACAATCAGATTGTATAATTTTAAGTTTTAAATCAAATTGCCTTTCCACCATCTTATAAAAATTGACTACAACCTTATAAACATCTAATTTTCTGGGAATAAAATAGATCCAAGTATACCGCGTACAAACATCTATGAAGCTGATATAATAACTCGAATTATTAAAAATAAAAAGAGCTGGTCCCCAAACATCTACTTCAACAAGTTGTAAGGGTTCATTATAAGTAGAAATGGACTTTTGAAACGACAACTTGTGACTCTCACCAAGCTTACAAACTTCACAAAACGAGATTTTATTAATAGGGGAAATATTACAAAGATTGGACAATTTTTCAAGAACATCATTAAAAGGGTGTCCAAAACCTTCTACGCCAAAACTGAGCATTATGAGAAATAGAAAAACACTCAACAGAATCTATCCTAGATAAATCTTGATGATCTAAAGAAGAAGCAAATTTAGAATGATCATCAATAGTAGAATAACATTTAGCAGCTGAAGCAGAATTAGACAACAAACAATCTTGAGAAGAAAATGCCAAGCCATCAACAAACAGGTACAACCCTTCACTTTGTAACCCTTGCAGTATCGTTTGATGCATCCTCAAATCCTTCACAAGATAATAATCAGGAAAGAACCCGACAAAAACACAAGGCTAAAGGGCCAAATTTGCCCCTGTGGTAATCCGAAATCAGCAATGTTGCCCCTAACTTTTTTTTCTCCGTAATTTTGCCCTCAAAGTCAGTCAATTGTAGCAATGTTGCCCTTTGACCGATTTTGACCGGTAAATGATGACGTGGCAGTTAACGGTGCTGACGGGGCAATTTTACCCTCGAAGTCATTCATGCAATTTTGCCCTCGAAGTCATTAATTGCAACACTTTTACCCTTGGTTTATTTAGTTTTTGAATAAAATTGGATAAATAATTTGGTTTTTCCGAGTTGAACTTTAACAAACAGAATATATGAAAAATCGATTAACAAATTGATGTAAATATCCTTTGAGTCCCTAGTAATTTTAAAAATAAGCAAAATGAGAACTCTCACAAAAAATCAAAATATTATTCAATTTTTTTTTTAAAAAAATCTATAAACTTAATAAAACTAAATACGATATTCAAAAAAAATTATTTAAAATAAGCCAACGAGAAGCGTGTTAATTGAACGGTGAACGCGAACTATTCTATTCGAACGACGTTCGATTGACACACTTACCGACGATGAGTTGTTAGGAAAAAATGTACGATGATCTCAGAAAACGACATTAGTGGTTTATTTCACGTTCACCGCTCAATTAACACGCTTCTCGTTGGTTTATTTTCAATAATTTTTTTTAAATATCGTATTTATTTTTATTAAGTTTATAGATTTAAAAAAATGAATAATATTTTGATTTTTTGTGAGAGTTCTCATTTTGCTTATTTTTAAAATTACTATGGACTTAAAGGATATTTACATCAATTTGTCAATCGATTTTTCATATATTCTGTTTGTTAAAGTTCAACTCGAAAAAACTAAATTATTTATCCAATTTTATTCAAAAACTAAATAAACCAAGGGTAAAAGTGCTGCAATTAATGACTTCGAGGGCAAAATTGCATGAATGACTTCGAGGGTAAAATTGCCCCGTCAGCACCGTTAACTGCCACATCAGCATTTAACGGTCAAAATCGGTCAAAGGGCAACATTGCTACAATTGACTGACTTTGAGGGCAAAATTACGGGAAAAAAAAAGTTAGGGGCAACATTGCTGATTTCGGATTACTACAGGGGCAAATTTGACCCTTTAGCCAAAACACAATTATCTTTTGTAAATTTGGAAACAAATAAGAGGTTCTTTTTTATTGTTAGAACATGTAATAAATCATTAAGAATTAAAGGTCTAGATGAAGTTTCAATCATGGAAGATCCAATTCTCTAAATCGGAACAGTCACTCCGTTAGCAACAGAAACCTTACCAGAACCAAGATAAGGAATAGAATTACCGATATTACCTGCAACGGGAGTGAGATGAGATGTAGCACCAGAATCCAGATACCAGGCTGCATCACCATAATTGAACTCAACCGCCACAGTTGCTACCGTAGCACAACTGGTTCATTCGGCCTAGAATTATAAGCACCTTGTTCTTCAGAAATCTCCTCTGAATACGAGCACTGATTCGCAGATACATCACCACCGCCATAAGTCTAATTGTATCGAAAATAGCAACGATTGGCAAGATGCCCAATCTTGCCACAAATTTGACATTAGGGACGAGAGCCTGGCTTTCGATCGATAAAGTTTTGTCCTCCGTGGCCTCTAAACGC
The DNA here is from genome assembly GCA_030270665.1 of Hibiscus trionum. Taxonomy (NCBI): domain Eukaryota; kingdom Viridiplantae; phylum Streptophyta; class Magnoliopsida; order Malvales; family Malvaceae; genus Hibiscus; species Hibiscus trionum. Next base: position 5,682,250 of record BSYR01000044.1, read on the forward strand.
ACCGTCGCGATTAGAATACACATGGGGCGAAAACCTAAATTTTAAGAAACCCTCTTAGAAACACCAGAATACCCAAAAGATCCTGAGGGACCAGGATTATTATTTTGAAATGGCCCTTATTGGTGATAAACCACATCATTCCCAGACGAGCCATGAACCATATGGACCAAAGACCCTTGACTCAAAAACTCGAGTTGCCTGGACTCAGTGTCTAGAAGAACCGTAGAAACACCATCAAGCTTGTACGGGACCTGACTGGAAGTAATAACAGCCACCACCGGCTCATACTCTGACGGTAACCCAGAAAGAATGGCAAAGATGTGCATTGTCTCGGTAAAAGGATTCCCACAGGCCGCAAGACTATCACAAATACTTTGAATTTGAGCAAGATACTCATGCATAGATTGATCTCTCTTTTGAATGTTCTTTAAAGAACAGTGAAGATGCATAACACGAGTTGTAAAAGTAACAGAAAAATTGTGTTGCACCTTGTTCCAGATGTCTAGAGCAATCTTGCAACTAACCAGAGACGGCAAGATCGAAGGTCCAATCGAAGATAACAACCACGGGAAAAGAGCACTATCTTGCTGTCTATAACTAACATACTCAGGATTAGAAACCCTAGCTCCTCCATCGCCTGCAACAAACTGCTATGGAACCACCAGAGAGCCGTCAATGTGATCAGTGAGAGCCAGACTTTCAACAGCAAACATGACTTGCTGTTTCCAAAGAAGGTAATTCGAATCATCAAGATTAATGGATATTGTTTTGTTGGTAAACGGTTTCACAGAATAGCTTTCTACCATAGAAACCTTTGATACCATGATGAAATATGAAATGCAGAAGAGAAAGAAAAAAAAGGAGAAATTCTATTGAATTCAAGAATGAAAGACTGAGTTTTTACATTGGGATCCTGATCTATTTATACAGGAACCTATCCCTATTCTTTAAGCTTTTGCCGGCTAAGATTTACATAACAGAAAATTTTGCCAGCTAAGCTTTTACATAACAGAATAACTGTAACTTTTAACAACCTTCAACAACTCCTAATAGTCTCTATCGACATACTCCACAGCTCCATCCATCACGGAAGTAGGTTGCAGCCTGGCCGGTTTCTTTCCCTTTGAGCTTGCAGTTTGAGACAAGATCTCACTCAACCCTTCGTGTAGACAGACGGTTGAGTGTAGCAGTGATGTCTTTCATCTTGGGGATCATGGCATTTTTAAATTGGAACGATGATGGAGTGAAATCAGTACCGGTAGCAGGTAAGAATGAGTTTCCGTACCTTACTAGTGTTGGCTTCAGCCTGAGTTTTGTGGAGCTTGAGACGTAACTCGTCATAAGCAAACTCACCCAAGATGTCATCCGCATCGTAAGCCAAGTCTTGAAGATCTTCCAACCAACTCTTTATGCCCTCGTCCCTGATCTGCTTCTCCTCTGCATGGTTCAACACAGCTTTGATATGGGGCAAAATGGATTTCTACTCCTTGAGCTGGTCGTAGACTTACTTGTGATCAGCAACAAATTTGAGTGCATCATCAATGGACTTGCTAAACAGCAACTCTAAAAGCTTAGAAAGAGCAGCCTCTCTAACGAAAGACATGGTGGGATGACGAGAAAGAAGGTTAAGAGAGGAATGAAGAAGAAGCAAAAGGGGAATTGAGGGTGGAAGGAAGAAAGCAGAGGAAATGGAGATGGATTTTGTGGAAGTGGTGAAAGTTGAAAGAACATTAAGCATCTAATAATTGAGAGACAATGTGCTGAAGTGATAGGAAAAGTGAAGGAAAATGGAGAAGTGGTCTCTCTCAGTCCTTCAAATTTCCACTTTTTATCTATCTTCAATTGTATTGTAGTTTTCCCGAAACTAAAGTGGTAAATGCATCACTTGAACTATTGAATTTTGCTAATTTGTTGCGTTTAAATTATTGAATTGTCAATTTTTTTGTATATAAATTGTTGAACCATTTTTAAAAACTTTAGTGACTAAATAATTGCCATGTGAAAACCTCTGTATTCTTGTGATTTAAGGGCAATCGGTCGGTTATATCCGACATGTTGGGATGCTGATGCTGTGGTTGCAGGGTCATGGGAGTGCTGCATGCGTTGGCTCTACAAATAGTTGCAGGATTTTGATTCCATCATTGTGGCATGGAAGACTAATTAGATGTTGATGTAAGTGTTGATTAGATGCATGGATTTTAGGAAGAGGGAAAAAGAACACAAGGATATATGTGGTTCGGGGTATTCCGTACATCCACGGGCGAAACAAGAAAATGAAACTCACTATCAAACAATGGGGATTACAAGCAACTGCTCACTGATGCATATAAAGTTCCAAAGTAAGCACTCTTTCTACAGTTTGACTCCTCATCTTTCACTAGATTTGTAGATTTTGTTGAGTTATTTGAGGCGAAGTTTTCACAAAACATCCAGCATTGCTTAGCAGAGGACGGCCACTGCCCACTGATGCATATAAAGTTCCAAAGTAAGCTACTTTTGCAGGCAACAATGAACCACAAACTTTTTACAATCTGGGAAATACCTGCCCACAATGAATAACAGTTCGATCTTAAAATGTGGAAAACAAAAGCGCATATCCTAGCATGGGTCAATCAGTACCTGCAATATCAGTATGCTACCATCTGCACTCCTTAATGAATCAGTGGCTATGCTACTTAAGCTTCAGATAGCCTGTAAAAATGATAAAAGAACATATCACAGTTACCACCAACAACATCTCTATAGTCTGACTTGCCATTTTTAATCGCCGACTCAAAGCAAAGGTTCTGAATGATCTTCAGCTATGCACATTCTGGGAAATGCCTGGCCACAATAATTACCACGTCACCATCATGTTTGTAATCTCAAAATGTCAAATACAAGACTGTATGCATCAATCATCAAAGGAGACTTAAGACGGGTTAGTGCATGGATTGGCTAAAATTTTGAGTGGAGTTAGAACTTTGATTTAGTGCAGGTCCAAGTGTGGAGAAAGTATGATCAAAGTGGAAAGAATATGTTGAATGGCAGATAGAAATAGATGATACTACAAGCAATTCGATGTTTCTCAAAGGCGAATGAGCGGAGAAGGCTAAATAAATAACATATTTGGCTCCACTTAGAGTAAGCTAAATGAGTATGACATGAGACTGCTAGTCATTAGAATTTGAGTTTAGATTGAACAAGAATGAATAGTTTCAAGCACCTGGGGTGTTTTGAAAGAGTTGCTCCAAGGAAACAACATTTTCTCACCATTTTTTCTTCCATGATTCCAAAATGGCTGTCAAATGGGGAAAAAACCATAATTACAACTATGTTCATATTAGAGAATAATTATATTAGTCTGTTTTCGGTTATGGTTTCTATTTTCTAAAGGGTTTAATACTTGGATTTAAGCTTTACAAGGAATGCAGGTAGAATTTTTCAAGTCAACTTTCAAAGATTCAATTGCAAAACAACATCATATAAAGAGGGATAGAAAGCTCACACTGAAGCTTCTGATAGCTTGAACATATCACATTTCTCATTCTCTATCTATAACAGATCAGTTGAATTGTCTTCATTGTTTTTCTTGAAACCATCTTTCAAAAACAACACTTTGTTCAACACCTGCAAAAGTCACATAAGCTATTAGTTATCATCTTGTTCCGGAGGATAATCGGATAAATCCATAAACAAAAAGGCTATGGAATTGCATTGTCTAAAATGGTTTCACACCTGCGTTTTACTTTCAATTTACTCCCCTCGGGATGAAACTTTGACCATCAATGCAAACTAATGGTATGTGGGAAATCTTGGACCATTCTCGTCCTTTAACTCTCCTGCACTCTTCTTTTAGCAAAGGACAATCGAAAATATCCAGTGTCCAAAGCGAGAGAAGCATGTCTTTTTCTGGAAGAGATGTTAGCATAGGACAACCTTCGATGTGCAAGTGTCGAATAGAGGTGAGGTGTTGAAAGCCCTTGGAGCACATGAATTCAAGATTACTGAAATTATAAATCGAAATAGAGGTGAGCGAAGGAGGCAGCATCATTCCTATCCTTTCTTCTGGAAACGACACCACATCTATGCATCCGATGCTAAGTCGTTGAAGAGAGGTGAGTCTGTAGAATCCCCATTCAACAAGTGAGCTATAAATTTTTGGTGCGCCCAAGATTGAGAGTGATTCGAGGTTGGTAGGAAAACCATCTTCCGGAAAAGATATGTCAGCCGAACAGTTATCCACGGTTAATCTCTGAAGGGAGGTGAAGTTGTTGATGCACTTTGGAAGTGATCTAAAATTCTCACAACCTGAAATTAAGAAAAATCTGAGATTTGGGGTGGGGAACCCAATTTCTTCGAAACAAACCACCAGATTTGGACATTGCTGCAATCGAATCGTATCGAGATGGCTGAGCTTGTCTATTCCTCGTGGTAAAGTTTTAATATTTTTAATATATATCAAAAAAACACCTTCGAGATCAGTGGTTTCATGGAAGTCTTCGGCTATGCATTCCAACTCTGGACACCTACAAATATCTAACAGTTTAAGCATTACGGGTAATTTGGAATCTAAAAATAAGCTCCTTAACTTTCCGCATAAGTAAATTTGGAGATGTTGAAGCCGATTGCATATATCAGCCCTGGATGATAACCGTAATAAAGACCGGCAACCATTAATCTCCAAGTGCTCAAGAAGACAAGTGTTACTGCTCATACTCTCATCAAACAAATACTGCAAATTCTCACAATTCAAAATCTTGAGTTCTTTTAGAGCAGGGGCGAAGTTACTTGTTGTAAAAGAAACCAAACCTGCACAGTTTTCTAGTTTCATTCTTGTAAGGAATGTGAAAGCATGTGACACTTGTGGTAGCATATGGAAATCATTAATTCCGAAATCTGTTGAGTTTGAAAACCTCAATATTATCCTCTCTGCTGGAATACTAAACTTTGATATGCTTGAAACAGACACACTTTGCAAAGAGAAACAGGTAACATCCTCCACCGGTGAAGACGAGCATTCATCCACCAATTCTTCACACCCTTCCACGCTTAATTCACGCAATGATGGATAACTTGAAATTGAAACTACCAATCTCCGGCACTCGTGGATTTCAAGCCTCTGCAAGAATTGAAGATGGGTTGGCAACCTTCCCAACAAGTGAGGACATTGTCTGATCGAAAGCTTACGAAATCTGGGAAACTTTGAAACTTGCTCATCACCTTCACAAGTGTCCCACTGCTCCCAGTTTGGTAGACTCTCAAATGATAAAGTCTCTAAAGATGCAAATGCAATTGATTGGTTTTCTCCAAAGAACTCGATACCAATCTTGTGCACCTCATCCATACCACCAATTGAAAGACCTTTTAACAATGACAACCTTCCGATCGGTGGTAGTGATTTGCAGTTTTTACAACCGAGTAGCTTCAAAGATGACAAGTTCCTCAAGGAAGAATCTGCTATCCATGTGCAGAATTTTGCACCACCAAAATTCTTTATTACAAGTTGCTCAAGCTTTTTCGGAGGAAGAAGAGAGTCCAACACTCGTTCTTCAACTTCTTTCTTCCTTGTAGGCTTCTCCAAGTCTCCACTCCATTGTAGTATCAAAGTATTTATCCCCGATTTCTCATTCAACCTGGCTTCCTTTGCTTCTTGACCGTTAACATTCTCTAACCCCGAAAGACAAAAATCACCTCCGAGGTTTGACAAATTCTTCAATTCTCCAATACGATGTCCATCACCTTCACCTATAACAAAATCAGATAACCTTTGAAGATTGGTCAGATTACCAATTCCTAAAGGCATCCTTTCAATTGAGTAGGCGCCTCTGATATCAAGGTAATGTAAGTTTACAAGATTTTCCATCTTCGAGGGCAATTTTTGAAGCCTGGAACACCCTTCTAATAATAAAGTTTCCAAATGGTAAAGAGTACATAAAGAATCAGGTAAAGATTCGATTAGAGTACGAGAAAGATTTAAGTAGCGTAGATGTTTTAAGTTTTCCAAAAAATCAGACAACTCAGTGATTTCATATCCACACAAGGAAAGCACCCTTAAGTATCTAAGCCTCGGCAATAATTCGACCAAGACAACATTAGTCAAATAAGAATCATACCGATGAACTTGCATTAACGGTAAAAAAGTGCGCAAAGAATTTGCCTGATCAAATGCTTCGAACATCTTCACTGTGCAAAATGCACCGGCAATATAAGATGAATGACGAGAACGATGAGAAAACATCTGTTGCTTATTATTCTCTAGTCTGCAACATATATCTCCTGCAACTAATTGAGCCAAATCGTTCATAAGGTCATGCATGACAAATCGAGATTTATCATTACTGGATATCTGAAAAAATGACCTTGACACTAGATCTTGAAAATATTGGTTTCCAAGATCTTTAATTTGATGTTTAGCCTTTTGTTGCAAGAAACCTTCTGCACTCCATAACAAGATTATCTCTTCTTCTTCGAACTCGTAATCTTTTGGTAATATGGAGCAGTATGCAAAGCAACGTTTCAAATGAGAAGAAAGATAGTTGTAGCTTAATCGCAGTGCAGGAATTATGCCACATTGATTTTCTGGTAAGTCCCATATCTCGCTCTCACTAACTCTTTCCCATTTACTAAGGCTCTTAGTTGTGCGTAAGAAGCTTCCAATGGCTTTTGCTGCTAAAGGTAAGCCATTGCACCTTCTCACAATGCTCTCTCCAACTTGTTTAAATTGGAGATGGCCATCAAAATTTCTTGCTCGTAATGCATGCTGAGTAAATACAGACAAACAATCATCCTGTGATAGTTTATCCAAGTGAAAAGCTTTGATTGGATCCACAATAGATGAAACCTTTTGAAGACGAGTAGTTACAATAACTTTGGTCATTGCTCCAAAGGGAGACCTTAAGATGGTCCAATCATCATAACTCTCGTTCCAAAGATCATCTAAAACAAGCAAGACCTTTTTTTCCGATAATTCTCCTTCAACTTGACTTGAAGTAAATTCAAGTCATTCTCATCATGTGAGGAAGGATCGATGGATTTTAACATACTGTTGGTTATGTTAACAGCATCAAAGTCCTCGGAAACACATACCCAGGCCCTGTGATCAAAACACTTCTCTAAGCTTGTATCATTGTACACAAGCTGAGCAAGAGTTGTTTTCCCCATACCTCCCATGCCAACGATGGAAAGGACACAAACTCCATCGGAGTTATTAGTTTTGAGCAAATCAATCATTTCTCGCTTCTCCTTGTCTCTACCAACATACTCCACAGCTCCATCCACCACAGAAGTCGGTTGCAGCCTGGCCGGTTTCTTTCCCACGGAGCTTGCAGATTGAGACAAGGTCTCACTCAACCCCAAACTACTTCTTCGTGTAGACAGACTGTTGAGTCTAGCAGTGATGTCTTTCATCTTGGGGATCATGGCATTTTTAAATTGGAACGATGATGGAGTGAAATCAGTACCGGTACAGCATGTAGGAAGGAGTTTCCGAACCTTACTAGTGCTGGCTTGAGCCTGAGTATTTGGGTGACTTTTTATTTTGGACACTAAAATTTTAAAACTCATGTTATGATCACTAAAGTTATCAATAAATCACAAAAGAAGATGAAAAGAAGATAATATATAATTTGAACCTTAAACTATAAATTCAGTTTAATCCTTTAACATATTTTTAAACTACAATTCTAAAAAATACAAATAATTTTTATCTTTAACTTATTTTTCAACATATTGTAAAACGACTTCCTCAATTGAAACTATTAAGAGAAAACACGAGTATCTAATAAAGATATGAAAGTTTATATGACTATCATAAATTTATACTTACCGAACATTGAGCCCCGGTCTTCCAACAAGGCTATCGGGTATGCGGCCAATCATATTTTGTTTTGCAAGAACCTAGAAGATGAAAAGAACCGAGTCACTACAAAATAATCAAAACAAATTTTCAGAGGGACTAACTACTAAGACGATAAAAATAGAGAGGTACACTTAAAAGTAATATGCTATTATCTATAGTCACAGTTGCGTTTTCGATCGCGGTTATCTGGTTGCAAAGACGATAACTCCTTCCGAACGCGCGATCAAATTGCTACATTACATTACATCAGTTATGTTTATGTCAAACGCCCTAGAGCTGGATGGCAAATTTACTATTATCCTCAAAATACAGAGCAATGCAATAAGTTGAGTTCGGGAGTGAGTAAGGCGGCCATCTCGACTCTAAGGATTTCGGTTGAGTTGTTGAAAGTGCTCTCATACAGAGATTTAAATAGAGGTATGCAGCCACAATAACGCCTGCTATATAATATTGACTGAAATCGTGATACTTATGATCATTATGTCCGCAATAGCATATGTTAGTAAAACATTTACGACCACGATACTCGCAGTGACCACAACAACATCTATTATGTCCATAACCGCGATTGAAAACTCAGCCGCAACCGCTTTAAATCTCTGCCCGTAATAACTATAATAACCATAATAACATATGTTATGTCAGCAACTACGACTAATACAATGTGATCAAAAACGCTATCACAAACACAATTTAAATCCCTATTCCTGAACACACATTCAATAAAATCATAGAAAGTGTATACAATAAACAACTCCTACTTCAAATTTCAAGAATTTAATCTCGTACTTTAAATCTAAGAAGCTAATCCAATCGGATAATACAATTAAACATTGCCGTTAAATCATTGAAGGAAGAAAAGAAACAACAATTTAGCAATTTATGGGTAACAAACTAACAAAAATCAACTGTATATGTTCACATATTTATCAACAAATGAAACTATTTATCAGTTTTATTAAAGTTAAGGAGTGAGAAATATAGTTCGAACAAATTAATAGTAAGGGTTTATACTTTATATGTATGGGTAGATAAGCAGTGTAAGGGATTATACAAATCATTTGAACTCCTATGTGTGCCTTTGAATCTTCTCAATTTCTTTACTCTCATATATGGTACACATAAGAATGTCATGCAACCTTCAAAACGAACACCATCATCGATTTTCCTTTTAGCTTTGTGTAGAGCCAGTTTAATTTTCCATCCCAATCCAGTATTTTTCTTCACAACCCACAAAGCCTAAGTACAATGTTCCAAATCTACTTAGAATATGGGCAATGCGCAAAAAGGTAATTCCTAGACTCATTCTCAGCACTGCAGAGAACACAAGTCTCCACAGTTACAAGCCCATACGCTGCAATTTGTCCATTGTTGATAATCTATTCAGAATTGCAATTCACATCCTTAGAGCATGCTTAGGAACATGAGAGCCAAACCACACAATCTTATGCCATACTACCTTTGGTTCAACCACTCGTATAGCATTCCAAATTTTCCCCACCTTAAACTGATCATTTGGGGATGCACTCAGTATATCCATTAAAGCAGATCGAAGCTTAAGCATTTACCTGAAGTACCAGCTGTACTGTGACTTACATTCAATGGTCCAAACTACCCATAAGTCTTAATCCAAGCTACCCATAAGGAACCTTCCCTGGCAAGCAAGTCCTTGAGCAAGTGAATAAGGCATGCTTTGTTCTAAGTTAGGAGGTCTCTAACACCAAGCCCCCCTTCATTTTTAGGTGTACAAATAGTTTTGTAACTAACTTTGGCACCCACAGCAGTTGTATCTTTGCCTTTCAAAAAAAACGCATGCACAACCTTTTAATTTGCTCAACAACGCCTTTTGAAAGCATCACTTGTCTGCACCAATAGTTAACTAGACTGAAGATGACACTCTTGACAAGCTGCAACCAACCAGCAAAGCTCAGCAATCTCCCAGACCAATGACCTAGCCTAGCCTTCACCTTCTCAATAAGAATGGTATAATCTTTAGCTATTAATCTTCTTGTAACTAGAGGTATGCCTAGATATTTAACTGGCAAATGTCCAAGCTTGAAACCAGTAACATCTCCCATTAGGGGTGAGCAAAATTCGACTCGACTCGAGGCGAAAATACTCGACTCGTCTTGACTCAACTCGAAATTTCATAGACTCGACTCGACTCGTAAAAATTTCAAATAAAGTTTGAGTTGTAAAATAGAAATTCAAATAACTCGAATAACTCGAAATTTTTAGTAACTAGTGAATTTATTTTTAAGTTCAAGATGAGTCCCTCAATTTTTAATGATATATACATACCGATATATAAAAATATGAAGAAATATTGCCACATATAAAAAATATAAAGAAATATATATATATATATATATATATATATCTTATATGATTAGAGAAAGCCGTTTAAATTAGAATCAAAACCTACTATAATATGATAAATAATTACAATTAAATTTTGGATAAACTACTTCATTGACCACCATACTTTTGATAAAGTTGTGATTTGACCATATTACTTTTTTTCGAAGCAATTAAACCACCAAACTATTTAAATGGTATCAATGTAACCACCAACCGTTAAAACCTAACGGATGGAGTGACGTGGCAGTTAGTAAAAATTCGTATAATTACACATTTAGTCCTCGTCACTTAAACATTCTATCAATTTAATCCTAATTTTAATTTAATAAAATAAATAAATTATTTAATTAGGTGGTGACACGTGTCACCACCTTATTGGAAGACTTTTCCATTTATATTTAATTTAATAAATTTATTTTCATCCTCTAATCAGGTGGTGACACGTGTCACCTGATTGAAGGATGAAAATAAATGGAACAAAACTGGGTATATGCTCCCAGCGTGAAACGAACTTGGGTAACCAAGGGAAGAAACCGCATGGAAAAGCCACTGGGCCAAAGTCATTTTTGTAATGCAAAATGCAAATAATTAATATAAGTCATAGTTGGTTCTTATATGCCAAGGAAAAGTAAATAAATGTGGATTAACGAGATTCGAACATGACACGCTTATAATGCATAAAAACATATAATCTAATGAAATAAATTTAATAATTAAATTAAAGTTAACAACATTTTGTATATATTTTAAAATATAGTTAGTGCACAATTTAAAATAAAAATAGTTTTAAGAGTTTTGTATTTTTAAACTAAATTTAATATATTTTTTCGCATTTATTTTTATAATTTCACGTATATAATCGTTGAACTGATTTTTTTAACTTAATTTATAATTTTAATATTTATTAAAAAATTAATTAAAATAATATATATATATATATATGAAATTATATTATAACTTTAAAATTTTAAGACTATATTAAATTTATTTAGTGAATACAAACTTACGAACATAATTGAAATGAATTGATATAATTTTAAATTATAATTTAATTATTAAATTTATTTCATTGGATTAAATGTTTTTATGCATTATAAGCGTGTCATGTTTGAATCTCGTTAATCCACATTTATTTACTTTTCCTTGGCATAAAGAACCAAGTATGACTTATATTAAATATTTGCATTTTGCATCACAAAAATGGCGTTGGCCCAGTGGCATTACCATGCGTTTTCTTTCCTTAGTTACCTAGGTTTGATTCACGCTGGGAGCGTATACCTAATTTTGTTCCCATTTATTTTCATCCTCCAATCAGGTGGTGACACCACCTAATTAAATAATTTATTTATTTTATTAAATTAAAATTATGACTAAATTGATAGAATGTTTAAGTAACGAGGACTAAATGTGTAATTATATGAATTTTTACTAATTGCCATGTCACTCCCTCCGTTAGGTTTTAACGGCTGGTGGTCACATTGATACCATTTAAATAGTTTGGTGGTTTAATTGCTTCGAAAAAAAGTAATGTGGTTAAATCGCAACTTTATCAAAAGTATGGTAGTCAATGAAATAGTTTACCCTTAAATTTTCATAGGAACTCGATTCGACTCGACTCGACTCGAATTTCTTAAACTCGACTCGAATCGAAAAAATTTCAAATAAAGTTTGAGTTGTAAAATATGACTCGTCAACTCGAATAACTCGAAATTTTTGACTCAACTCGACTCGACTCGATCGAACGCTCACCCCTATGCCCCATATGTAATTGCTGCTCAGTAGACACTCCAGCTACAAACAACTTAGACTTAGCATCATTCAATTTGAGACTAGAAAACTCATAAAATTTCTCTAAAACACATTGAATCCCCACTAAAGAGTCAATCTTTCCTTTACAGAAAATTAACAGGTCATCAGCAAAGCATAAGTAACTGACTTTCACCTTTCTGCACTTAAGATGGTATTGAAAAATTCAATTTTGAACAGCCAAGTTAAGCAAGAAGGACAAGACATTCATTATAAGCACAAAGAGATAAGAAAAAAGAGGATCTCCTTGTCTTACTCCTCTTCTGCCCTTAAAGAAACCCACTAAGCTCCCATTTAGGTTTACTGAGAATCTACTACCAAAAAAATAAGCTTCAATCCATCCCTGAACCTATGAGGCAACCCAATAACTTCTAAAATACAGTTTAAAAAATTCCAATTCACAGAGTCAAAAATATTTTGTAAGTTAACTTTTAGGGCACATCTAGGAGAGATAGTATTCCTACCACAATATTATTCACTAACTCCTGAGCAAGGAGAGTATTATCAACAATACTCCTTCCTTTTATAAAAGCTGACTGATTAGGGGTAATTAAGTAGGGCAGCACAACATTCAGCCTCTCAACAAGAATTTTTGTTATTGTTTTATAGATGACTGAAAAACAAGAAACAAGCCTATACTCTTTAGCTTTGCAAGCATTTGGAACCTTAAGAACTAATGTTATGGCAATAGCATTAAAGGCAGGCAAGAGAGTGGAAGTCATAAAGTAGTACCCGACTGCTGCAACAAAATTTTCTCCCACAGTGCTCCATGTTGTCTTAAAAAACAAAGATGTGAATCCATCAGGCTCAGGTACCTTATATTTGCCCTGAGCAAATATTGCATTTCGAATTTCTTCATCAATTACACTCCTAATCATAATCTGTTGAGCCTCATCTAGGATGACAGCTTTTAAGATTCCTCTTAGATCTTCCACTAAACATCTAGTCACAGCATCATTAACAGTTTTAATTTGCTTAGTAAAAAACTGAAGGAACTCCTCATTTATACCATCAAATGTGTCAATCTTATTTTCTTCTTCATCCAAGAGGTAATTAATGGTGTTTCTCTTCTTCTTCTCAGCAACAGTGGCATGAAAAAATTTTTGTGCCTTTGTCACCTTCAATAAGCCATCTAATTTTAGCTTTTTGCTGAGAAAACTGTGCCTCAGCATTCTCAAGGGTTAAAAAGGAAACACCTTTTCCGTCCCTGTGCATTCCTGCAAAATGAAACACCTTGCCTTCCAAAATAAATAGAGAATCGGGTATTTTATCAGTCTAAAGACTTGATTTAACTTTCACCTCTTGAACCATAAAGAATGGCGTGCTGTGTATTGAATTTTAGGTGATAGAAAGCTGTAAAGAACTTTCACTGGCCCTTGAAGTGTGTAATAAAGGTTTTTTGTGGGTTGAAGATAACGTATTTGGAAAAATATATTTTGATATCAAAGCAGATGACACTCAGAGACTGGGATTACACTCTCACTAAAATACCATAAAAATTTAAAATGAATGAAAATTTGTGGGAAATAAATAGGGAAAATGGAGTTGTTATCGGCCACTTCGATAGGCCGGATACCGTTAAAAATCAATCAGAGATTTAAAAATTTAGGTTCAGGAGTCGATTGCAAGTGGGAAAGGTTTCGCACCCCCACCACGCCCGAAAATCGGTACATAAGGGTTCATATCATACTTACAAAAAAAATTAAATTATGTTCTAATTTAATAGTTAATCCCTAAAAATGCATTAATGCATGGTCATATGATTTGAACAACCTAACCCGCAATCCACAATAGCAAAAGAGAAAACGCCCGAAAACTCGAGACAACACTCCCACAAGTAGGGGTGTTCAAAAATACCCAACTCGGTTGACCCGACCCGAACCTAAAAAAATCGGGTATTCCTTTTAAAAAAATACCCGACCCGAGATTTTTCTCGGGCAGTTGGTCAGGGTCTATGCCAATTTTTTTGGTTACCGGGTACTCGACCCGACCCGATAGTTTTAATATATTTATTTTTTTAGTTTTAAATTATATTTTTATTTTAGATTTTTTAATATTTTTACCTAAAACTAAATTTAAATCTCTAAATTATTTTTATGTTTGTTGTGTACTTTAAAGTTTTAAAATTTTTAAATATTTGTTTTATTAAATAGAAATGTATTACATTTTCATACCGAGATTCGAAAGAAAAAAAATTAACATTTCTAATGTCTTTTTTGTGATAAACTTTAATATATATATATATATATATCCAAACATTTCATCTTTAAACTAACTTAAAATTACTATTTATTGTGTTTAGATTATGTATTATGAACTTTTAAATTTTATGTGTTTTCAATGTAATATTTTAAATTTTTTAAAATTTAAAAAATTATAAACTAGATACCCATTACCTGATTATCCGAGTTTCACGAGTACCCGGATGTAGCGGGCCGGGACACAGCCTACAAAAGAGATACTCGAATGAATCGGGTACCCACAAGGACATCGGGACCTCTAGTACTAAACGATGCAAAAACAAATAAACATATGCATAGACAAATAAAATGATATATCAAAGCATATACAAGAATTTGAAGTAGCACGAACCAATTTGCCTCAGTGGTTAAGAAAACAGTTGTTGTTCTTAGAAATTACGAGTTCGAGCACTAGCAGCTGCAGCAGGCTGATTGAGCATACATTGTCAAATGGTTGAGAGTTTATTTAAAACATATACTATTTGTAATCACCTCAGCTTTATTTTTTTAAAGTAGCCAAACTGCATATAAACATGTAAAAACATAATATAATATTATAACATGTAACATATAAAGAAACATGATAAAATTGTGTATGTATATATAAAACGTCACTAAACTATATATGCAACAACATGGAACTATAATATATAAGGGCTATATAAATATAAAGACACGAATAAACTATGTAATATATCCACTAAAAGAACTAAATAATATACATACACACACACAATATATAACAATATAATAACAAAAAGGGACCAAACTGGAAAGGCAAAAAACAAAGATGCATGAAATAAAAAAAGGAAGAATAAAAGGACTTAAAGGATGATTAATCCCCAAATCTGTACTAAATATGAGCAGAAATCTAAAATGAAAACAACCCAGTTTCTTGTCTTCTAAAATGAATAATAGTATTTACCCGACAGAAGTAGGCAACTTTCTACTTCTGTATTCTTTATCCAATCTAAAGAGAATTATATTAGAGAAGGTTTCAGTTTCGTCTTTTGATTGTCGAGAATTCGCGTGTCTGGAAATGTAGTAGAACATCGGATCAAATAGAAAGAATATGTAAAAAACAAAGACTAAATTTAATAAATTTTTTCAAATTAAGACTAAATTAATTGAATGTGTAAATATAAAGAATCAAATGTGTTATTATACAAAATTTTATTACATGAACGTTTAACGTTCCGGTTACCATTTTGTTACGAAACAAAATTCAGTGACATTTTTTTTACTTTACCCAAAAAAATGATAGCACATATTTTGACCTGTAACCGGTGCTACCAGTTAGATGCTCACCTAAACCATTCTAAAGCGGAGCACATACCACAACTTCTCTTCTGATAACATTTATATTACCAGCAAAGCCACAAGAATTGTTTTTTTTTTCCAAATCGGAAATAAAAGGAAAAGAAAAAACAATGATTGTAGCGAAAATGGCGCTGTGCTCGTACCCGTACTTACGCTTACACAGTATAAATTCCCGTTTCGACCCCTCCGATGGCCACAATCACCACCGAAATCCCCTCTTCTCATCCACGATGCGTAGGCGCCTCAAAACGAGAAATTCAAATTCATTGAATATCAAGTGTTGCGCATCGACTTCCCAGTCCAAGTCCGAATCGCCGCCGCCTCCGCCGCCGACTTTTGAGGATGAAGGAGATCAGAGGAAGTTCTCCGACTTAAACATTCTGTACCGTAGGTTCTGGAAGGTGGCAGCTCCCTATTGGTACTCTGACGATAAGGTTCAAGCTAGGCTCCAGCTGGCCGGTGTTTTCGCTCTCACTCTCGCCACCACCGGCATCAGCGTCGGCTTCAATTTCCTTGGCCGCGACTTCTTCAATGCGCTTGCGAGTCTGTTTTCTTTTCCTTTGTTCAGTTTTCGTTAATTATATGTTTAGTTACAAACGTCTGATTTCGGTTTGGAATTTCAATTTGTTATGTATGGTAAAGACAAAGATCAGGAACAATTCACCAAGCAACTTGTGTACTATCTTTGTGCCTTTGCTGGGGGAATTCCGGTGAGCACTGATGTTTTGCTATGCTAGCCATCACTTTAATTATTGTTTTGCTCTGAAACTAGCAATGGCAGAATTGTGGATTAAGATATTTGCGGATATAAGACTTGTTTTTCGGTTTCAAATAGTATTGGATGCGAATAATTTATTCTTGAATATTCGTAATCAGAATCAACTCATTTTTTTATGCCTGGATCTATTATCCACTTTGCTTTTTAAATTTTTAAATTTATTTTTTAAGAGTTATTAAATGCTGACTTTAGAGAATTTAGATGCTTGATATAATTAAATTAATTCAGATTCGAGTAGTATAGATTTTTAAAGCAGATGTGGGTATTCGAATTTTACAAAATATGCAGATCTTTGAGCAGTTGCCATCCCTTTCATTTTCTCTTGCTTCTTCTTGGTCTGCTATCAGTAATATATTTTTTGGTTGTTCTTCTTAAGTTAGTTTATGTTTTTTTGCTAGATTTCAGTTTTTTGTCTTGAGAGATTATGCAAGGGAAACTCTTTCTTTAAGATGGAGATGTTGGATGACAAGCTATTTCATGCAACGGTATCTCACTGATCGGACTTTTTACAAAATTCAATCTCAGTCCATTATTGATAACCCTGACCAGCGCATAGTGGATGATCTTAGTTCCTTCACTTCCACTGCTCTTTCTTTCTCTTTGACACTCTTCAATGCTGCTGTCGATTTGATATCATTCAGCAATATCTTGTACACTATATATCCACCCTTATTTGTTGTACTTCTTCTCTATTCCATTGGTGGAACAGCTATTAGCATCTTTCTTGGCAAGGTATTGTATCCCCCTATCCCACTTGCACTACCTCTTGTTTTGTTTCGACGCTTTGACCATAATTTTGCTTTCTTTGTGTCATCTGTCATTTCAGGGATTGGTTTCTCTTAATTTCCTTCAAGAGAAGAAAGAAGCTGACTTCCGTTATGGGCTTGTTCGTGTCCGAGAAAATGCTGAATCCATTGCTTTCTATGGTGGTGAAGATAATGAACTGCAACTTCTGTTGCAGCGCTTCACAAATGCTTTTGAAAATTTAACTGTATGCATATTCTCAATATTCTCTTACTTACCCTAAAACTTGTTCCATTTCCCTATGTTTATGCATTTGACAAAATGGCTGTCTTCTTTGTGCACTGTTATCTCTTGCAATCTTGTTCCTGTCTTGGCTTGGGTTGTACTATTATGTAACCATCTTATGGCATTAGCCCTTTTGGTCCTTTCCTTGTGCAGCAATTGTTGATATCTTCCAGAAATCTCGAGTTTTTCACCAATGGCTACCGCTACCTCATTCAAGTTGTCCCTGTTGCTGTTGTTGCTCCTATGTATTTCTCTGGAAAAATTGAGTTTGGTGTCATTAATCAGTCTGTATCAGCTTTTAGTCACATCCTTGGGGACGTCTCCTTGGTCGTATATCAATTTCAAGCAATTAGTGCCTTTTCAGCTGTCATTGATAGACTCGGTATGTGTTTTCACCCTATTCAATCCTCTACATCTTTTCATAATTTTATTTGGCTCCATAGCTTTTCTTCCGAGAATACAATTGTAGAAGAAATGAGTGATTCTGCACTTCTTTGTGATAAATGGGAAGAATATAGTATATAATTTTTAGTAATGGAAATAATTCATTTCATTTGTTTGTCTGAAACTTAAATATACAGCTTTTTCAACATTTACGACACATAAAAATGCCCCATTGGAGTATAATTCAATTCTGGATAGCAGGATTTTGTCTTGCAATTACCTTCTCTTTGACTATAGATTCAGGAAAAAGGCATTTCGAAGACCAACTAACCATCATCTAGATCATTCAGTCTGTTCCTTAGTGATAATTAGTGTTGATTGACTACCTCATTCTTCATCTGTGAAAATTCTTTCTGATTGCTTGTGTTTTTCATTGTTTGTTTAAATAAGTTAATTATCTACCAATGCTAACAATTTTGACTCCAAACACATTTTCAGGTGAATTTGATGATGTTCTAGATACCAGCAGATCAAATTCTCTCTCTGATCCCAGGGAGTATATTAATCTTACATATTCTCATGTCAAAGGCTCACAAGTTTTGGATTCTAATGGATCCTTACCACCAACCATGTCTCCAAGATTGCTGGATGTAGAAAATTTGACCCTAAAAACGCCGAAAACTAGCTCTACGCTTGTTAGAGACTTATCATTTGTGGTCATTGAAAAAGATAATTTGTTGGTTAGTATCATAGTTTGCATAATCAAAATTTTTTTAGCTTATATATTTATATATGTATATACTGAATTGATAAGTAGGGGTTTAAAGATGTTTTTCTAATGTCTTATTAGGTAGTAGGACCTAGCGGTAGTGGCAAAACTTCTTTGCTTAGAGCACTGGCTGGTCTTTGGAGTACTGGAAAAGGGAAAATCACATTCTATGTGGAGAATGGGGGTGATGCTCAACCACTCGCCTCTTCAGATGTGGCTCCCATTGAAGAAAATTCTGAGAAAAATGTGAATCGGGAGTTCGGAAGACCCATAAATAGTAATTCTAGAAGTGTCTTCTTCCTTCCTCAGAGGCCATATATGGTTTTGGGCTCTCTTCGTCAGCAATTGCTTTATCCGACATGGGCTGAGGAGGCAAGTGTGTCAGATACCACCAAACCTGGAGGTATGTCCCGCTTAAATAACAAATACGCATACCATAACTGATTTAAAAAGCATTTGCAAGTTTTAGGATTGGCAAAACAATTTTTTCCAGTGTGTAATTAGTGATACGAAATTTAAAACAAAAAGAACAGGATGCATGGAAGGAAATTCATTTTCCTTGTAAGAAGTATGTACAGTATCCAATTTAATCTTCTGCAACCAAACTGTTATCTGATCTGCGAATTTCCACTAGAAATTTATTCTGAGCAACTCTTATACGAAATACATTCCTTCTTTACTTTATGCGTTCTTTGTCGAATATCTGATAGAAATCAATGTGTGAGTTTGAGGTGCATCTGTTTTCATCTAAGGAAAAATACAGAGATCATTCACTAGTTTTTACCATTAGAGCTTTATTGACCTGAAATTGCAGGTTCATTGCCTTTCTTGACACGAGCACCAGACTCCAAAAATGAGGGTGAAAAGCGTAGCGTTGGTGTTCCTACAACAGATGATTTAACCCAGGTTTTAGAAGATGTTCGCCTTGGCTATATCCTGTCTCGCTTCAAAGGTCTTGACACGGTATATGAGTGGTCCAGTGTTCTTTCCCTTGGTGA
The DNA here is from genome assembly GCA_030270665.1 of Hibiscus trionum. Classification (NCBI taxonomy): domain Eukaryota; kingdom Viridiplantae; phylum Streptophyta; class Magnoliopsida; order Malvales; family Malvaceae; genus Hibiscus; species Hibiscus trionum. Next base: position 5,701,775 of record BSYR01000044.1, read on the forward strand.
GCAACAACGCCTCGCTTTTGCACGGTTATTGCTTTCTAAACCAAAGTTGGCCTTGTTGGATGAATCCACCAGCGCTTTGGATGAGGCCAACGAGGTATGTCTCGGTTCATTAAATTTAAACCACCCAGACTGTTAAAAACCATTCTCCATCCAAGATTAAGATTTACATTAGTCATGATGTGTTTAAATTTCGCATACAGGCCCATTTGTATGAGAAGATGAAGGCAGCGGGCATTACGTATATCAGTATCGGTCATCGCCGTACGCTATACGCATATCATCATAGGGTGTTGGATATATCATCGGCAGATGCAGATAACAGACAACGCAATTGGAACATCGAATCCATTGACCGTGACAATTTACAGAAATTCTTGAAGTTATAGTTGTAGCTGCCCTAAAGTTCGGTCGAAATGCTGTAAACCGATTTCTCCCTCGGTGAAAATGCAAGAAGTACACAGGAAAAAAGAAATCTTATGGATCATATTTCAAGCGGGTAAATGTTATCACTTGATTATAGCTACAGCAAGTAAACTTTTCGACGTGAAATTCCGTTAGTTTTTTTTTTTATATATTTTCCTAATAATTATTGTGGCGTGTGAAGCTCATTAAAACGAAAAAAAAATTGTAACTTATTTTTAAAAAATAAAATCATAACATCATTGCAAATGTAACAAATTGAAAAGATCTAAAAATTACGAGTTTTTAAAGGTAAAATTTTTATTTCAAAAAAGTAAAGGTAAATTTTGGATTATTTTTCATTTTTCCTTTTTAACTAGTTTTTTTTCTATGATACATGCCACATTTTGATTGGTCTAAGTGATTTCTTTTAACTGAAATATTAGGATGGGTCTGTCATGCTCGACAAGCACTGATGAGCATCACTAACGACGAGTACCATTAATTTAATTTATAAAGATTAAAAATTTAAAAAAATTATTGTATAATTATAAATTATTTAAAAAATTAAAAGATAAATTAATTAAAATATATATCATGATACATGAGATTTTCAATAGTTTTTAAAATATGTAGTTTATTTTCAAATTCTAATACTTTTATAATGATTAATATTTTAACATATAACATGAGATTTTCAATAGTTTTTAAAATATGTAGTTTATTTTCAAATTCTAATACTTTTATAATGATTAATATTTTTAGTGTAAAAGAGAATGATGTTTATCTTAAAAGATATAAATTCAAATCGTTTTATCTATAAAGTATATATCGTAATAAAATGTTTGTTGAAGATTATTATAGAAGATTGATACGTAACGACATTAGCAACCACATATGATCAAATTTGGGTTTGTAGTCCTCACAAAACACCAAAAATCTGTCGTTATACTTACTCGAACTGTTGAAATCAGTGCAAATGTGAAAAATTAAAGAATGCAAGCAACCAATTTGACAAATAGGCACTCATTCTAAAGGCGCCACGTGTTGTCTTCTCAAACCACATCCTATCTGGAGTCCCACCCCTTTATTTCCCGATTCCAATTGCTTCCCTTAGCCCATTTCTCTACTCCACACCGACCCAGAGCATTAATTTTGGTTCTCTGTTTCCTCTGCTTTCAAAGGTAACTTCTTTTATGGTTAAACTGTACTAGTTTAGTTCTTATATAGTATGGTTGAAGTTTTTTAGTTCTCTGTTTCCTCTGCTTTCAAAGGTAACTTCTTTTATGGTTAAACTGTACTAGTTTAGTTCTTATATAGTATGGTTGAAGTTTTTTAGTGATTGAATTTGTGGGTCTGTCTTATATGTTCTTGATTTGCCTCTAAATTTACATTTGCTTTGTGAAAAAAGCTGACTGGATTACAAACCCCTCAAATGGGTTTTCTATTATTTGAAGTTTTGGGAAAGAAAGTTTGATTTTTTAGTCTGATTATGAATTTTATCTATCTACTTTATGAAAGCTGAGAAGTTAGTCTTGTACTTTAATTTGTCAGAATCTGTTCATGCTATTTCACGATAACTGAAATGTAAGTCCAATTGTTGAAACACATGAACTTAAACTGTTGATTTTTGCAGGTTTGTTGTATATAAATTGTTGAAGTGCTGATTTTTACTAATTTCGTTCATATTAATGTTAAATTGCTTATTTTCAACTCCACAATCTAATTGGACTAACTTCTAAGCTTTTGTTAAGTAGAGGGATGAAATTCACAATTAGACTACAATCTTTTTCTATTGCTTTCCGTGGTGGTTGATGATTAACTGAAGTAAACTTGTCCTGTCACTCCTGTGTGATAGTATTACATTCTTGACACACTTCTCTGTTATTCTCACCGTCTTATTGTGTGGATAGTTGACTTGAGTCTGTTTAGCTTTCGGATTGTAACAAGGTGGTTGTTTTCTTCCCTTTTTTTCGAACTAAAATTTGAGTCATACTCGGTTGCGCTTATGGGCTTACATAGTTGAGTAATTCAAGTGCTTTTGTAACCTTGAGCGTTTGTTTATGGTGAAGATGGCAGCATCATCAGCTTGCCTGCTAGGGAATGGTCTGTCTACCCACGGAACAAAATCAAAGTTGTGTAGAGACTTCTATGGAAAGCATATTGTATTTACCCCCAGCATCACATCGTTGGGTAGGAGATCAAACGGTGTCCCTGTAAAGGCATCTTTGAAACCTAAACAGCATGAAGGAAGAAGGGAATTCTTACGGTCATTACTTGGAAGTGCTGGAATTGGAGTTCCGGCCTTAATAGGAAATGGGAAAGCGTATGCTGATGAACAAGGGGTTTCTTCCTCTAGAATGTCCTACTCTAGGTTTTTGGAGTATTTGGACAAGGACAGGGTTAAAAAAGTGGATTTGTTTGAAAATGGAACGATAGCTATCGTGGAGGCCGTCTCACCCGAGTTGGGAAACCGTGTTCAACGAGTTCGTGTCCAGCTTCCAGGATTGAGCCAAGAGCTTCTTCAGAAGTTTAGGGAGAAGAACATTGACTTTGCTGCCCATAATGCACAAGAAGAATCCGGTTCACTGTTGTTTAACTTGATTGGAAATCTCGCATTCCCACTAATCTTGATTGGAGGGTTGTTCCTTCTTTCGAGGAGATCATCTGGAGGAATGGGTGGCCCGGGTGGCCCTGGCTTCCCCCTTGGCTTTGGTCAATCAAAAGCAAAGTTTCAGATGGAGCCTAGCACTGGCGTGACATTTGATGATGTTGCTGGAGTTGATGAAGCGAAGCAGGACTTCATGGAGGTTGTCGAGTTCTTGAAGAAGCCAGAGAGGTTTACTGCAGTTGGGGCTCGCATCCCTAAAGGTGTTCTTCTCATTGGCCCTCCTGGAACTGGAAAGACTCTTCTTGCCAAGGCAATTGCTGGTGAAGCTGGCGTGCCATTCTTCTCTATTTCAGGTTCCGAGTTTGTTGAAATGTTTGTTGGTGTCGGTGCCTCTCGAGTTCGTGATCTTTTCAAGAAGGCCAAGGAGAATGCCCCATGTATTGTCTTTGTGGATGAAATTGATGCTGTTGGACGACAAAGAGGAACTGGTATTGGTGGAGGGAATGATGAGAGGGAGCAAACTCTTAACCAGCTTTTGACTGAAATGGATGGTTTCGAGGGTAATACTGGTGTTATCGTAATTGCAGCAACTAACAGGGTTGACATTCTTGATTCTGCCTTGTTGAGGCCAGGACGGTTTGATAGACAGGTAACAATATATATAATTATTATTATCTGTATCATTCTTATGATCTAGAAAACAAAGTTTCAACATGATGCTTTAATGCAGGTCTCCGTTGATGTTCCGGATATCAGAGGCAGAACAGAGATACTAAAGGTTCATGGTAGCAATAAGAAGTTTGATGCTGATGTATCATTTGAAGTTATATCCATGAGAACACCTGGTTTTAGTGGAGCAGATCTTGCAAATCTGTTAAATGAAGCTGCTATATTGGCTGGCCGACGCGGCAAGACTGCTATTTCTTCTAAAGAAATTGATGATTCAATTGATAGGATTGTGGCCGGAATGGAGGGAACAGTTATGACAGATGGAAAGAGCAAAAGCTTGGTTGCATACCATGAGGTTGGCCATGCTATATGTGGGTGAGTGAAATTAGAGCATCTTAATTTACTCTTTGTAGATAATGTACCCATTAAATGGCTTTTTTGGCTCTCATTATGCATGCTTGTTCATATTATCGGTTAATAATGTCAGCTTTATATTCACATGACCTTTCTAGAAACTTATGATCGGCCGTTTCCTTCGTGTCTCAGAACTTTGACACCGGGTCATGATGCTGTTCAAAAGGTCACCTTAGTTCCCCGTGGTCAGGCACGTGGTCTTACCTGGTTCATTCCTTCAGATGACCCCACCCTGATCTCCAAGCAACAACTCTTTGCAAGAATTGTTGGTGGACTCGGTGGCAGGGCTGCAGAGGAAGTCATCTTTGGTGAGCCCGAGGTGACAACAGGTGCAGGTGGTGATTTGCAGCAGATTACCGGTTTGGCTAAACAGGTAATTGCACATTTCTTACCTTCCACTTCAAGCTCATTTCGAACGTTTGTAAAATTCATGTGTAGTTCCATGCCGCTTGATGGGTTTTTATTAGGAATCGTGCACGATGAGTTCATTATATGCATAAATTTGCTTAGCATAGTGCATTCTTATTTCTTCAAATACAATGCTCAATCACCACCGAGTGGGCGGCCTAGTTGTTGGTGCTTGTGTTAAGCTTATAGGCCGAGTCCCTTATGTCTGATTACCTGCATATCTCCGGTTTATCCCTATTCCCTGAATTCCCTAGGAACGGTTTGATTCAGTTAACGACACTGTGAATCTATCTCTTTGCAGATGGTGGTGACATTCGGAATGTCTGAAATTGGTCCATGGTCCCTTATGGACTCATCAGCCCAGAGTGCAGATGTCTTTATGAGAATGATGGCAAGAAACTCAATGTCAGAAAAACTTGCTGAAGATATTGACGCCGCAGTGAAGAAATTATCAGACAACGCTTACGAGATTGCATTGAGTCACATAAGGAACAACCGTGAAGCCATTGACAAGATCGTCGAAGTCCTCCTCGAGAAGGAAACAATGAGCGGGGACGAATTCAGGGCAATCCTTTCGGAATTCGTTGAAATCCCAGCTGAAAATCAGGTCCCTCCTGCAGTACCCTCTCCAGTCTCAATTTAAACAGAGTCTTGACAAGTTGTACACGAAGTTCGCCTCGCTCGCTCTGTATGCCACACACACAATCGTTTAAATTGTACACTATAATCTTTCATTATATGTAGGTAATTAGAAGATGTAAACTGATTTGAGTTTATGAATGAGAAAGTGGAATAGTTCTTGAGAACCTCTCTAAATTGCCTTGAATTATGTTATCCTTATTAGCCTCTTTTCCTAAAAGAAAAACAAGAACTTAAGTTTATAGTGCAATAATAAAGAACTTCTGTTAAAATAAAGTTCTGATTGAGGTATGAGTTTTGATCCTAAACATTTCCTTCCCCATCCCTTATAATATATATATATATATATATATATATATATATATATATATATATATATATATATATATATATATATAAATGATAATAATTATGCCTTACAACATAACAATTATTGAGCTTCCATCCACCTTTGTTTATTAACCCTAGCAATGAACTCTTCAACTCTTTTATTAAGTTCCTCAGCAGGCAATTCAACCACTTGTTCATCTTCAACAATCTCCCTTCCAATAATTTCTTCTGCAATTTCAAGTGTTTCTTCTTCAACAATCTCCCTTTCGTGAATTTCTTCTGCAATTTCGAGTGTTTCTTCTTCAACAATCTCCTTCTCGTTCTCTTCTGCAATGTTTTCACATGTTGGTGTTGCTTCCTCCATAGATTCGGACTCGCATGTAATCACTTCCTTCACTTCAAGCAACCCTTCTTCTTCTTTACATTCCATCCTTTTAGCTTCATTCGACACCGACACCGAGACTTTCCTAACCCGGCCCCGACTCCGTTTGATATATTCGCCGTAGACATCACAAGCCCCGGAAGGTTTCTTCGAACCGACAACCCCGGATTCACCAACAAGGAAGATGACAATAACATTAACAACTACAAACAAGAACTTAGGGTTGGAAAATGAAGACCAAATACACGGGAGAGAGACTAAAAGAAACTGCTCCATTGATGAACATAGAGAAGGAATATCAGAGAAAAACAAACTGCAAGTGAATGATATTCCAGCAAGCAAATGAAGGGAGTTATGAATAGAAAACTGGGTTTTCATTTGCTTCTTCATTGCCATTTTTAGGGTTTTAAAAGAAGGGAATTGTATTAGAAAAAACTCAACATATGACTGAACATTTCAACAAGGTGACAACATTAGGTTAATATATAGTGGAGGGAAATAAAGATAGAAGGATATTTTGGTGATATTCAAGAGATTCTCTACTTCCTTTTTAATTGCTTTTTTTTGTGCATGAGAAGGTTGCTTTTTGGAAAAGGTAGGGCAAGAAGTTGATGGTTTTGAATCTTAACAATTTCTTAATTAATGACCAATTGTCACGGTTGTTCACCCTGCCTACCCTGCTCACGGGTGCTCGGCGTGAAATCAGGCAGTCAAAGAGTTGCTCCGATACCACTTGTCACAGGTCCATTACCCTCTTCCTAAAAGACATGTCTGATAGGATGTGCAGCGCCACCGTTTATATATCCCAAGACCTCCCTTTTCTTTTCTGATGAGGGATTAATGACCCCGCCTTTTCTCAGACGTGACAATATGTATGTATTATGTGTATTAGAATAAATTTTCGTGTCATCTTTCGATTTATGATCGACCTTCAATTAATAGAATAGTTTATCAGATTCATATTATTAGAATTATGCATATTTTAGAGATTTTTTATTATTTAACTTACAATAATTTTAATTCGTTATTAAATTATATCATGTTTTTCATTAATTAATTAAACATCAGTGATTAGATCGTTAGACTGAAAAAAAAGAGTTAACACAAGAAAAAGGCATTGATGCATTTTCATGGAAGGCAAGGTAAAGCAATTGTTGATTTGCATGCTTTAGATTCCTATACTTTTTCTCCTATAATTGAAGCCAAAAGTAGCACGTGTGTTAAATGAATAAAATAATATATATTGCATGATTAATTGTGTTACGGTTGTTCTCAATTGTCATCAAGCTTTTTGATTAGTTAAAAAGTTAAATGCATTTGATATATAATTATTCAATATACATTTTATGGAGTATTTAATTACACATTTTTTAAGATTATATAAGTTTTTGTTTATGGTTTAAGATTTAGTGATTTAATTTGTAGGGTGTAGGGTTTATGTTTTAGGGTTATGTATTAAATTTTAGTTTTTAAATAGTAAATATACATGTTTGTGTAATTTTTTAGGATTTATATTTAATACACGGTGGAAACAAAAAGTTTTCTAGCTTTAGGGTTAGAATTTAAGGTTTGGGTTTAAGTTTAGGCGTTGTGGTTAGAATTTAAAGTTTAAGATTAAAATTTAAGGTTTAGAGATTAAGGTTTAGAGGTTAAGGTAATATGGTTAAGGATTATATTTTAACCCATTTACCCTAAATTCTAACAACCAACAATTATAAATTATTAAACCTAAATTTTTAATCTCTAAATCTTAAAATCTAACCTTAAACCATAAAATTAAGTCGCTTTGTAGAAATTTTTATTTTCACAACCTATTTGTATCAAAAAATTACTCTCCCTCTATTCATTTTAGCTCTACGTTTGGTTTGATCGTAAATTTTTCTTTGCGTTTCAACGCACGAGTTAGTAATAAATTATTTTCACTAGTTAACTTTTAACCACTCACACGACTTAATTGGTCCTATATTTTTTTATATAATATAATACGAATAATTATTTAATACACAAGCAATGAAAATAAAAAATTTCTACAAGTGTGTTAGTTTCGTGGTTTATGACTAGATTTTAGGGTTTAACGGTTAGAGGTTTAGGTTTAATGGTTTAGAATTGATGGGTTGTAGTTAGAATTCAAGGATTGTGGTTATCATTTAGGGTTTATAAGTTAAAACTTAAATCCTTAACTACATTACACTAAACTCTAAACCCTAATATCTAAACCCTAAATTCTAACCATAAACTCTCAATTCTAGTAACAACACTTAAATTCTAAACCGCTAAATCTAAACTCCTAAAATCTAACACTAAACCCTAACATTAAGGCGCTCGTGACAACTTTTTATTTTCACCTACTGTGTTTTGAATATAAATCCATATAATATACACAAATATCTCCTTTGCAAACACAAGACGTCGTCACAAACTTACTTTGATTTCTGATTTTGGTGGTGTTTAGAGTAGGTTCAATGAATTGGTGACATTATATTATTAAATTATTTTAGGCACTTTATTGAAAGAAAGTAATGAAGTACACTCTCTTAACGTATTCATGCCTTTTAGAAGGTCATCAAGGAAGTTTCAAAGAAGGCTTTCTACCATTGTGCCGTGAAGCTAAAGAGAATACAAAACATCTTTTGTATGTTTTAGATGTCAAATTTTAAGTCATAACCAAAATGGATTGATCGGTCAAATCTGATTAACTTAGAATCGATAATATATATTGATCCGATCGGTAATATATAATCGAAAGGAATGAGAATCACTACAAATAAAAAAAAAAACTGAAAAAGCTATTGTATGGACTGATTTTGAGGTATGTTGGGTTTTTTTTTGGCCTAAATTTTAGAAATTTTGTTTATTTATTTGTTAAGTTTTATAATAATTTAGAGTTTATTCATTTGGTGTGGAATATGTTGCTTTAGGGAAGGCGGTATTGGTTCAGAAAATGCTGCATGCAGATTGCAGTGCATGGCTTTAGAATCTGTGATTTTTTCACTTGTTTTTGTTTTCCTGTGACAATTGATTGGTTGGAATTCCTTCCTTAGCTACTAAGAGAATGCATGTGGCCGGCAAAGGAACTGTCCAAATGGACCCAATTCTATGTAGGCTTTGGCAAAGGAGGAATTCAAACATGATTTAAGTATGTTCCAGCGGGATGAAGCTCTAGGACCCTTAAGCAAGGTCAGAGATTTGAATCCTAACGTTATGAATGAAAAAAATTAGGTTAAAAAGATCGTTTCATAATGAGTTTTTGTAAAACTTAATCCAGGTTAGTCAACTAATGAGTCAGATCGGTGCTTATACCAAAAAAAGGGTTTGAATTAAGGGTTATATTTGATATATTATTAGTGTAAGCTTTCTTTACACAAGCATGTCTATTTGAAGTTTAAAATTTAAAGTTTAAATTTTTAATTTTAAAATTCTACGTCTTAAATCCTAATCTATAAACACTGAACACTAAATTATAATCTTAAACCCTGAAACTAAAATATCTAAACTCTAAAACATAATTCTTTGTATAAACTAAAGTTTAAACTGAGAGTGTATCAAATAATTTTCTTTAAATTAATTGTTTGTAAATATATACAAATTGGAAATTTGAGCTTAATATTTCAAGTCACGCCAAAATTAAATAATTGTAGGGTTACTCCTCACATTTTCTCTGCAGCGGTTATAAGAAGTTTACAAGTTCTTCATCTTCTTTATTGATCTTCTTCTTCACCGGCAACGGCCTTTGGCCGTTTTGCTGGTTTTGTATATAAATAACCTTCATCTTTGGTGATGAATGTTTTATTTTTATGTTTTTCTTGTTTTTTCTTGCTCTGCCAGTTTTATATCAAATCTGCTTTCATGGTAGTTCTTTTCTCTGCTTTTATGGCAGTTTCTTCGTCTGCTTTTATGGTAATTTTAGTCTGTTTTTTGACAATATAGCGTTCGAGTGACAAATTTCAACGAAGGAGGTCGATCTATAAATGCTTATGATTCCATGTTGTGGTTGTGCCGATATGCCAAGAACAAGTAGCGAAAGAATTTGTTGTCTTCATAGAGCACTCTGGTTAAAGCTATAGTTTCCTAGATTTCTTTCAAAAGTTGCTTCAAGTCCTTCTGAAAGTGATAGGTTTGTTCTTTAATGTCTTTCATACCCTTAGGTTTTATTGTATTTATCTTTATACATTGAATTTTCAATGTTTGAGTGTGATCCTTTGTAATCCTATCACTTTTAATATAATCCAGTTTGTTTCAAAAAAATAATTGTAGGGTTAATTGAACCATACATTCCAAATTATAACACTCATCTAAATCGGTTTTTAAACTTTTAAAATGTTTTGATTTTATCTTTAAACTATGATTCTTATTTTAAATTGATCCTCAAACTTTAGAACATTTCAATTTCATCTCCGAACTATGACCCTCATTATAATTTGGTCCCATAAAAAATTATAATTTAAGAATATAAAAGGGATTAATTTTATCCAAAATCATTAAATACCAATTATTAAAAGTGATAGAATAAATTAGGTAAACCTTAAATTCAGAAAACTAAAGAAAATGTTAGGGTCTGCTTCGTTTTAGAATATATTTCTTATTTTTATTTCTTTTTTCGTTTTTAATTTTAAAAAAATAAAAAAAATAGTTAATAAAGTTGAAAATTTATTTTAAAAAAATGAAAATAGTGATTGTGTTTTATATCTAACTTTTCAGAATAGAAATGAATAAATAATTAAAATATAATTATTAGAAAAGTATTATTATAATAATAAATATATGATTAAATAAATTTAAAATGTCATTAAAAAGAGTCGAGCTCGGGTTAAATAAAGTTAAAATAAAAAAAATTATTTTTATATTTTCTATTTTTTTTAAATATTTTGAATGAAAATTGTGAAAATTTTTATTATGTTTTCAAAATTTTACTTACTTTTTTATTTTCTAAAAATTATTTTCTAATCATATAACAAATCACATTTATTTCTAAATTTTTCCATTTTCTAAAAAATATAATAAAATCAACTTTTATGGACCCTTAGTTTATAAATTATAAAACAACAGTCAAAGCCCATGGGGAAAATACTTATCAGGCCGAAAGCAATGAAATTTGGACTCGGCCCATTAAATAATCCAGCCTACCAATGTTATTAACATGTTAAAATAATTAGTCTAATTATGAATTTTATCCTTCCACTTTACAAAAATTAATATATTAATGCCAGCAATTTATATATAATAAATGAATAAAGTACATGAATGATCAGCAAACTATGTTGAAATGACATTTTTACCATTGAATTTTTAAAGGTTATAGAATCGTTATTAAATTTTTGATTCGATTACAAAATGGTGTTTACTAATGATAATTTTTGGAAAGTTTAAGGCTTATTTGTTAACAATATTATAAATTTGAATGACCATTCTGTAACACTTAAAATTTTTAATGACAAACTTATAATCAAATTAAAAGTTTATTGATCATTTTGTAATTTTTAAAAGTTTTCGTTCAACATAGTTTTAGTAACAGTTGGTATTTTACTCACAATAATCTAACAAAAACCAATAGTTCAATGGATTAATATCCTATACACTGGCGGTGGAAACTAAAAGTTTTCACAAACGCCTTAGTTTTAAGGTATAGGGAGTTAGTTTAGGGCATATGGTTTAGGGGTTTAGGTGTAGGGATTTAGAATTTAGGGATAGTTGTTTCAATTTAATGTTTAGAGTTATAATTTAGGGTTTATAGGTTAAAACCTAAATCCTCACCATATTACCATAAAAACTAAACCCTAACCTATAAACCTTAAATTGAAACAACTATCCCTAAATTCTAACCCCTAAACACTATACCCTAAACTAACTCTCTATAGCTTAAAACTAAGTCACTTGTGGAAACTTTCAGTTTCCACCGCCTGTATATAGGATATTAATCCATAGTTCAATTTCATTTATATACTAAGAAATGGGCTGATTTTTCAGTTCTAGAAAAAAATATACGAGATCAAATTTTGATAAATTAAAAATAAAGAAAATAACTTCAAAATTAGACCTAATATATTGGTTTATTTAGAATAAACAATTTGTAATTAACCCAAGGACCACCAAAAATAGAAGAAAACAATACCTATTTGTCTTCTCTTTTCACATATATGAGAATCCGTAGGCAAAACAATACCTAATATATCTCAAAGTGTTTTTATTACCTCTTGGTGTTTCCGAAGTTGGCTAAGCTTTTAACATAAACTCTCATTATTTTTCAGTTTAATTTTATTTTTCGTTACTGAAAAACAAAAATAGAACAAATTCAGGGGTTTAGGGTTATACAAAAAAAGAGAGAAGTTTTTGAAGGGATGGCAGCCTTTTCTTCAATGCATTGCTCTCCTTCATATTCATTTTCATATTCTTCAATAAATGGATGCAAAAAACAAAGCTTTATTCTCTCTGCTTCTCCGAGATTTTCTGTTCCTGATAAAGCTAAGGTCTTTTTTCAATCCCCAGGAAATTCCCATCAAAATGGTGTCCTCATGCAAGATGGTTAGTTTATTTATTTATATTAAATTCTAATATCTGGGTTCTTTAGTTTTGATGGATTTTCAATTTGTTAGTGTTTCTTCCCCTTGTTTTGAATGATGCAAAATTCTGGGAAATCTGTGTTTTTTTTGTTTGGGATTGAGGAAAAGCCTTTACTTTACTATCAATTAGCTTGAATCCATATATATATATATATATGTTTGGGATTGAGGAAAAGCCTTGACTTTACTATCAATTAGCTTGAATCCATATACATACATATATATATGTATGTATTTCTTTGTTTGGAACTGAGGAAAAGCCTTAACTTGTCTATCAATTAGCTTAACCCCTAATATATTGCTTATTTGGTTGTTTTTCTTACATTTGCAAAATCATTAACTTCCCTTTTAAGCTTAAATCACACACACATATTTTGGTTGGCACCAAGAGCTCTCTCTAATCATACTAGGCTCCGACTTAGACTTGAGCTAACTAGGAGTGTCTTCTTAAGACGCAAGAAGCGGAAATGTGTGTCGTTCATTTTCGCTGTTTATGCATCTCAATTGGACATTTAGATTAATGTTATATGTTGCAAGCATAACCATAAGAAATATAAGAATATTGATATTGTTGCTATGCATAGGTGCAGTGACAACAAAAGTGTCACCGGTGGGAAAAGAAGCCAATATCGAGAAATTGGAAAGAGACTTGATGTCAGTTACATCTTCAAAGGAATGGGATGAAAAAGCTGGTTTTGATATCAATGAAAACGAGTCGACTGTCAGTATCACGGTGGTTGGAGCTTCTGGGGATCTTGCAAAAAAGAAAATATTCCCTGCGCTTTTTGCACTTTATTATGAAGGCTGTCTTCCTAAGGTTCAGATCCCCCACGCCCGCCAAAGTGTCACTTCAGTATCGTCTTCAGACAGAATTGCATGAAACTTTAATCGGACAAATGATGTAACTTAATTTATGCTTGAAAAAATGTGGGTTAATTTTGTTGCAGCACTTTACCATCTATGGTTATGCACGGAGTAAGATGACTGATGCAGAACTAAGGAATATGGTGAGCAAGACCCTTACTTGTAGGATTGATAAAAGGTGAGCTATTTTCTATCTTTCTTTGTAACTTGAAGTTCTTAGGCATCCGAATGCGGATTTGATTGTGTCTTTTAATTGGTTATTAAACTTGTAAATGGGTGTGATATGTAAATCCAGGGAGAACTGCGGCGAAAAGATGGACGAATTTCTTAAAAGATGTTTCTACCACTCTGGTCAGTATGATTCTGAGGAAAATTTTGCACAGCTGAACAAGAAGCTCAAGGAGCATGAGGTAATGCGTTTTTGATCTGGTTAACTGGAATTGTGAGTGAATGCTGACTTGCTGTTTATGATCTTTGTACAATGGAATGTATTCGTGGGGTATTGAGGGTCTCGAGTTTCACCCGTTTTGAGTTATGCATTGTGAACACTGCACAGTAGTCACACGATTCTCCGTTTTTACAGATGTGTAGAATTTGTGCCAAAGTAGTTCAACACTTTCTCAAGTTTAAGTTTATTTTGTTAATGGGATAGCTTGAAATGTTCTCGCATTTGTTTAATTAAATAACCACGGTACTTGTACATATGCAGTATCCATAGTCGAGTAGTCTTTCTCAGAATTGATGACCGGAGAATTGTTATATAATGCTTATATAGCAATGTATTCTAGGTATGGACTTACAATTGTATTTTACGTGCAAGTGTTCTTCAATATCTAGTACCATAGGGGATTCTGCACGTACTCTATCATTCGATTTTGTTTTGGTGAATAGAATTATTTTAACTGTTTGTTTTGTAATGTGAAGATTAAGCTGTGCTCGATGTCATGAAACTGTTTCAGGGCGGGAGGCTTTCTAATCGCCTCTTTTATTTATCTATCCCTCCAAATATTTTTATCAACGCCGTAAAATGTGCAAGCACGTCAGCTTCATCTGGTAATGGTTGGACCAGGGTCATTGTCGAGAAACCGTTCGGTCGAGATTCAGAATCTTCTGCTGCACTCACAAAAGCGCTAAAACAGTACCTGAGTGAGGATCAAATATTCAGGTAGAATTTTCCTGCCTTTATTTGTGATTGTTATGCAGAGAATTTGAACTGCAATCTGATCCGATTGATTTCCTTTCTACAGGATAGACCACTATCTAGGAAAGGAGCTTGTGGAAAATCTGTCTGTTCTTCGATTCTCCAATCTTATTTTCGAACCATTGTGGTCAAGGCAATATATTAGAAATGTACAACTAATATTTTCTGAAGATTTTGGGACTGAAGGTCGTGGAGGGTAATCTTCCATCTTTTCATGGTTTTTACTATTTAGCTAAACCGATGTAAGGCTTGACTTGTTTGCTTCCGGTTTTGGTTTTCTAGGTATTTTGACCATTATGGAATAATTAGAGACATAATGCAGAATCATCTACTTCAAATACTTGCTCTGTTTGCTATGGAAACCCCCGTTAGTTTAGATGCGGAGGATATTAGAAATGAAAAGGTAACCTTATGCAGACTATCTAAAGACGTAATAGTATGAATGTGTCTGCCGTAATGCATGTATTTGACTAACCTGCTTGCTGGGTGCCAGGTTAAGGTGTTGAGGTCAATGAGGCCATTGCGACTCGAAGATGTAGTTATAGGCCAGTACAAGAGCCACAGTAAAGGAGGAGTTACTTATCCGGCCTACACAGATGACAATACCGTGCCGAAAGATAGCTTGACCCCGACATTTGCGGCAGCTGCCTTGTTCATAGATAATGCAAGATGGGATGGGGTTCCTTTTCTTATGAAAGCTGGAAAAGCGTTGCACAATAAGAGGTAAATAGAATCGGTAGAGGAAATCTCGACTTGCATAGGTTTTAACTGGTATGTAGCAACAGATTATTTGATACATGCTTGTTGCTAAGATTTTTTCTCGTCCAGGGCAGAGATAAGGGTACAGTTCAGGCACGTGCCTGGCAATTTATATAACCGGAAATTCGGAACCGATCTTGATCAAACTACAAATGAGCTTGTCATTCGAGTTCAGCCAGACGAAGCTATTTATTTGAAAATCAATAACAAAGTCCCTGGACTCGGGATGAGATTGGACCGCAGTAACCTAAACCTTCACTATGCTGCCAGGTAAACGAACTGTTTACCTGTTTAGTTGGTTATACTGACTTATGTACGTAGTTGCTATTTACTGTTTAACGATGTTGAAATTCCAAACTGCACTTATTGGATGTTTTGGGTGTAGATACTCGAAAGAGATCCCGGATGCGTACGAGAGGCTTCTGCTCGACGCGATCGAAGGCGAGAGGAGGCTATTTATCCGAAGCGATGAGCTCGATGCAGCCTGGTCACTCTTCACTCCCGTCTTGGCGGAGCTCGAAGAGAAAAAGATTATACCAGAATACTACCCTTATGGAAGCCGTGGTCCTGTAGGAGCGCATTATCTTGCAGCCAGATACAATGTCCGGTGGGGTGATCTTGGTGTAGAACAGTCAGTCTAAGACCACATTTTGACATCGCCGTCACATATTTGATAGAGCATGCAAGGAGATAAATCTCACACCTTTGATCAAAAAAGAAGAAGAAGAAGCTTCAGATAATCAGACACTTTGTTCAACACCTGCAAAAGTCACATAAGCTATTATCATATTGTTCAAGAGGATAATCAGACATATGTATAAATAAAAAGGGTATGAGATTGGTCGATGTCTAAAATTGTTTCACACCTGTGGTTTGAGTGTGGAGAAATCAAAACCAAATTTTGCAGCTTTACTTTCAATCTACTTCCCTCGGGATTAAATTTTTTCTATCTATTTCAACGTGAGGTATGTGGGAAATCTTGGACCATTCTCGTCCTTTAATTCTCGTGCACTCTTCTTTTAGCAACGGACAATTTCTAATATCTAGCTTCCCAAGCGAGAGAAGTGCGTCCTTTTCCGGAAGAGATATGAGCTTAGGACAATCTTCGATAAACAATCTCTCAAGAGAGGTGAGGTGTTGAAAGGCCTTGGAGCACATGAATTCCAGATTCTTGAAATTACGAATCGAGATGGAGGTGAGAGAAGGAGGCAGCGTCGTTCCTATGCTTTCTTCAGGAAAGGACACCACATTTGAGCATGCTTCACCGCCGATATTGAGTCGTTGAAGAGAGGTGAGTCTATGGAATCCCCATTCAACAAGTGAGCTATACATTTTGGGTGCGCCTGAGATTTCAAGCAATGTGAGGCTGGTGGGAAAACCCTCTTCTGGAAAGGATATATCAGCCGAACACTCCCAAACCACCAACTTCTTAAGGGAGGTGAAGTTGTTGATGCAGTTTGGAAGAGCTACAAAGTTCTCACATTTCCCAATTGAGAAAACTTCGAGCTTTGTGGTGGCTAACACAATTTCTTCGAAACAAACCAACATATTTGAACAACCCCATAGAGTGATCTCCTGGAGGTGGCTAAGCTTGTCTAATCCTCGTGGTAAAGATTTAAGATTTCGAACACCCCGGATCTTAATAATTTCGAGATCAGTGATTTCATGGACGTCTTGAGCTATGCATTCCAACACCCTACACTCCCAAATATCTAGCTGTTTAAGCATCAAGGGTAACTTGGCGTTAAGAAATAAGGTGTTCAGCTTTGGACACCCCCAAATTTGAAGATGTTGAAGTCGATTACATGTATCACCCCTTGATGATAACCATATGAGAGACTGGCATCTCATAATCTCCAAGTTCTGAACAAGACAAGTGTTACTACTCATACTCTCGTCGAACAAATATTGCAATTTATTACACTCAGAAATCACCAGTTCTTTTAGAGCAGGGGGGAAGTTAATCTCGGCAAAACAAACCAAACCTTCACACTTTACTAGTACCATTCTTGTAAGGAACCTGAAAGCATGCAACGCTTTTGGTAGTATGTTGAAATCAGAAGTTCTAAAATCTTTAGAGTTTGAAAACCTCAACATTCTTCTCTCTGCAGCAATACTAAACTTTGAAATGTTTGAAAGACACACAGTCTGCAAAGAGGCAACCTCCTCCACAGGTGAAGATGAGCATTCATCCACCAATTCTTCACACCCGTGGACGCTTAATTCACGCAGCGATGGATAACTAGAAATTGATACCACCAATCTCGAGCAATCTTCGATTTCAAGTTTCTGCAAGGATTGAAGACGAGTTGGCAACCTTCCCAACAGTTGAGGACATGCTCTGATGGAAAGCTTATCAAGGTTGGGAAACTTGGAAACTTGCTCATCACGTTCACAAGCATCCCACTCCTCCCACTTTGGTAGGCTCTCAAAAGACAAAGTCTCTAAAGATGCAAATGGGTTTGATTGATTTTCTCCAAAGAACTCAATACCAATCTTGTGCACCTCATCCAAACCACCAATTGAAAGACCTTTTAACGACCGCAACCTTCCGATCGGTGGTAGTGATTTGCAGTTTTTACAATTGCGTAGCTCCAAAGACGATAAATTCTTGAAGGAAGAATCTGCTATCCAAGTGGGGAATTTTGCACCACCAAAATTCTTAATGACGAGTTGCTCTAGATTTTTCGGAGGCCGAAGAGAGTCCAACACTCGTTCCTCGACTTCATTCTTCCTTGTAGTTTTCTCAAAGTCTCTACTCCATTGTAGTACTAATGCATTGATCCCCGGTTTCTCATTCAACCTGGCTTCCCTTGCATCTTGGCCATCGACATTCTCTAACCCCGAAAGACAAATATCACTTTTGAGATTCGACAAATTCTTCAATTCTCTTATACGATGTCCATCGCCTTCACCTATAACAAAATCAGATAACCTTTGAAGATTGGTCAGATTACCAATCCCTAAAGGCATTCTTTTTATCGAGTCTGCACCTCTGATATCAAGATAATGCAAATTAACAAGATTTTCAATCTTCGAAGGTAACTTTTGAAGCAAGGAACACTCTTCCAATAGTAAAGTTTCCAAATGATAAAGAGTACATAAAGAATCAGGTAAACATTTGATTTGAGTGTGAGAAAGATTTAGGTAGCGAAGATGTTTTAAATTTTCAAAAATCTCAGGCAACTCGGTGATTTCGTATCCACACAAAGAAAGCACCCTTAAATAACTAAGTCTCGGCAATAACTCAACCAAGACAACATTAGTCAAATAACCCCACCAATGATCTTGATTTAATCGTAGAAAAGTACGCAAAGAAGTGGCTTGATCAAATGCTTCAAACTTCTTCAATGTACCATAAGGGTGGGCAGTATATGATGAATGACGAGAACGATGTGAAAACATCTGTTGCTTATTGTCCTCCAGTCTGCAGCATATATCTCCTGCAACTGATTGAGCCAAATCGTTCATAAGGTCATGCATGACAAATCGAGATTTATCTTTACTAGATATCTGAAAAAATGACCTTGACACTAGCTCTTGAAAATATTGGCTTCCAAGATCTTTGATTTGGTGTTTAGCTTTTTGTTGCAAGAAACCTTCTGCACTCCACAACAAGACTATCTCTTCTTCTTTGAATTCGTAATCTTTTGGAAATATGGAGCAGTATGCAAAGCAACGTTTCAAATGAGAAGGAAGATGATGATAGCTTAACCGCAATGCTGGAATTATGTTGCATTGATCTTCTGGTAAGTCCCATATCTCGCTCTCATATATTCTTTCCCAATCATCAAGATTCTTACTTGTGCGTAAGAAGCTTCCAATGGCTTTTGCTGCTAAAGGTAAGCCGTTGCACCTTCTCACTATGTTCTCTCCAACTTGTTTAAATTGGAGATGCTCATCGAAATTTCTTGCCCTTAACGCATGCTGAGTAAATATGGACGAACAATCATCCTGTGATAGTTTATCCAATTGAAAAGCTTTCAGTGGATCCACAATAGATGAAACATTTTGGAGACGAGTAGTTACAATAATTTTAGCCATTGCTCCGAAGGGAGACCGTAAGATGGTCCAATTATCATAACTCTCATTCCAAATGTCATCTAAAACAAGCAAGACCCTTTTGCCAGATAACTTCTCCTTCAACTTGACTTGCAGTAAATTCAAGTCATTCACATCAGGTGAGGAAGGATCGATGGACTGCAAAATAGTCTTGGTTATTTTAACAGCATCAAAGTCGTCGGAAACACATACCCAGGCTCTGTGATCAAAAGACTCCTCTATGCTGGCATCATTGTAAACAAGTTGAGCAAGAGTTGTTTTCCCCATCCCTCCCATTCCAACAATGGAAAGGATGCAAACTCCATCGGAATTATTAGTTTTGAGCAAATCAAGCATTTTTTGCTTCTCATTGTCTCTGCCAACATACTCCACAGCTCCATCCACCACGGAAGTAGGTTGCAGCCTGGCCGATTTCTTTCCCTTTGAGCTTGCAGCTTGAGACAAGGTCTCACTCAACCCCAAACTACTTCTTCGTGTAGACAGACTGTTGAGTCTAGCAGTGATCTCTTTCATCTTGGGAATCATGGCATTTTTAAATAGAAATGATGATGGGGTGAAATCACTACCGGTACAACATATAGGAAGGAGTTTCCGAGCCTTACTAGTGCTGGCTTGAGCCTGAGTTTTGTGGAGCTTGAGACGTAACTCTTCATAAGTAAACTCGTCCAAGATGTCATCCGCATCGTAGGCCAAGTCTTGGAGATCTTCCAACCAACTCTTCACGCCCTCGTCCTTGATCTGCTTCTCCTCTGCATGGTTCAGCACTGCTTTGATATCGGGCAATACGGATTTCCACTCCTTGAGCTGGTCGTAGACTTGTTTGTGATCAGCAACAAAGTTGAGAGCAGCATCGACGGACTTGCCAAGCAACAGATCCAAAAGCTTAGAAAGAGCAGCATCTCCAATGAAAGCCATGGTGGGATTAGGAGAAACAAGGTTAAGACTTAAGAGAGAAATGATGAAGAAGCAAAACGGTAGAACTGGAGATGGATTCTGCAGTAGTGGTTGAGGTCAATGAGGCAAATTAAATTAGTCCAAGTCATTGAAAATTCCAATTATTTTGTCTGCCGACAATCTTTGTCACCATGTTCTATACATTGGAGTATAAACCAGTGGCATGTGCCATACACTTTGGCCTTTACTTTAATGGCAGCTAGTGGACATATATCTGATTAAAGAACAATAGATCATTTCCCACAGCATTAACGCCGAATCAATTTAATATTGCAATTATGTGTCTTGATTGATTGACAACAATATAGTATAAACCAGTCTAGCTTTTGAGATTGGAAAGTGGAAACCATAATCACAAATTTTATCTTATTAGCATATCTGAATTTGTAACTTCTTAATTCAATTTACATAAATCAAACGTTCAACTTGCATGCGATGTTGATTGTCATTATGTTGTTAATTGATTTAGAAGAATATACAAGAATCCAAAATTCTAAACGCTCATTTTTTTCCCATATTTTCTTAGGTCATGTGTTCTAAACCCACTAAGAGCACTCATTCTTTCATCTTAAAATCTCTCCTTCCTCTCCTCTTTAAGTAAGACTGGAATTAGAGTTAAAATTTATTAAAAAAATATTAGCTTGGATAATGCCATATGATAGATTTTTGGATATAAATCATCTGCCCCTTATCATGCTCCCTTTTAAGCTCACACTTTAAAATAGTGGGTTTAAAGTTTAGGGTTTAAGGTTAGGAGTTGTAGTTAGTGTTTAGGGAATTAGGGGTATAGTATATTTTTTATGGTATATTTAATTTTTAATGTGGGGCATAGAAGGGGTATGATTAGGGGTAGAAGATTTTTACCTTAAATTTTTACCCAAAACAGTAGAAAAGACTAACATTATACACCAACATCGGATCATTTAATACATGCTTGTTACAGATGGAAATCGTCTGCCTCCTAACCATGCCTCTTTTGGTGTCTCCACTTCAAAATAGTTTAGGGTTTAGGATTTAGAGTTATGGTTTAAGGAAGTAGGGGTAGGTTGTATTTTTTAGGGCGTAGAGTTTAAGACGTAGAAATTGGGTTAAGATTTAAAATTTAAAATTTAAGTGCTTTTTTAGTGTGGGGTATATAATTTCTTTTTTAGTTTCCACGGGCGAAGTTAGTTTAAGGTATAAGGTTTAGAGGTTTAAGTGTAGGGGGATAAAATTTATGGATAGTTATTTTAATTTAAGGTTTAGGGTTATAAGTAACAAAAATGACATCATCCAGTACAAACTGTTCAATACAAGAAGGAATATCAAACGAAAAATAAAAAGGACAATCTAAAGAAAGAGCCCAATGTGCGAGATGGTGCGCAACGCTGTTCACAAACAAAACTCTCAGGTGCATGTTTTGCTTCAATAACAGAAACGCCTCACATAAATAAGAAGCAGCAACAGAACGATCGAGCTCAGCAGCAAGTAACTTGTTCACGACAGCTCTCGAGTCTCCTTCAATGATCACCTATGGCCATCCATTATCCGCTGCCATCTCTATACCAGCAGCAAAAGCACAAGCTTCAGCCGATTCAGCACGATGAGCTCCCAGTAGTTTATAGGCCCATCCATCTATCATGACACCATGCTTATTCCTTGCAATGACTCCAATAGATGCTTGACCCGAGCCAGCTAGAAAAGCTCCATCAACATTGATCTTCACAGTATCTCCAGTAGGTTTTGACCATCTGTTTGAGCATTCACAGAGATCAAAAACTTCCACAGCCAAAGGACAATCTCTAAAAGCATGTAGAGCAGTTTCCAAATCACCATTACACCATATTTGTTGAGTTTTCACCAAACTTTCAGCATTGTTCAATCTGGGAAATACCTGCCCGAAATGAATAACATTTTTCTCGACCTTAAAATATGGAAAACAAAAGTGCATATCCTAGCATCTGTCAATCATCAATCGAGATTTAAGAGAGGACGGTACCTGGAATAACAATATGCTAGCATGTGCAGCCCTTTTATAAACATTCATCTTGTTCACATCCTAAAGAAGGGACACTGCAACTTCATATAAAGAGTGATAGAAATGCTCTCACTGAAGCTTCGGATAGCGTGAACATATCACAATTACCATTCTCTGTCTGAAGCAGATGAGTTGAAAATGTTGAGAGCAGCAGCTCCAAAAGCTTAGAAAGAGCAGCCTCTCCAATGAAAGCCATGGTGGAATTAGGAGAAACAAGGTTTAGAGAGAAATGAAGAAGCAAAAGGGGAAGTCAGGGTAAAAGGAAGAAAGCAGAGGAAATGGAGATGGAGATGGAGATGGAGCCCAAGTGGATGTTGGAGGATAGCATTGATAGGAAAAGTCCAAGTGGAGAAGTGGTCCCCTCCCAGTTCTTCAAATTTTTATCAAAATTTATATAAACCTAAATAATTATACAACACTTTATACTTTTTTAATTTATATTCCATCAAGCCTAAGGAGGCCAAATAAAAATTCTCCATCTTAATCAAGCAATTGAGTTCAATTATTCAAAGGTTTTCAAAATCCATCAAACATTCTCAGCCAAGTGAAACAAAATAACTTCAAATGAAGCTCAGTCATTTTCAAAATGTTTTCAGTAGACACTCTTGATTCCTTGTGTTCATACATGAAATAAAGAAAATAAAACCCTTTCTCTAGAAACTCAAAATTCATTTAAACTAGAGCCTTTATATCGGGTGAACTAATCCGAAGATGAGGGGAAAGGCGACGGATGAACAGCTAGAATCAGGCTTCAGACATTGGAAGCTCACCGCAATCACTGATCACCACCTTTTTTCTAGGACGGTCTCCTCTATCAGTCTCTTGAGATTCAATCAGCTTAACAATGTCCATGCCTTCCAAAACCTGCCCGAATACGACATGCCTTTGATCGAGCCATGGTGTCTGCAATTTTCCAATAGTATGAATACATGCATTAAGAGCAGCTATGCGTAATTGTAATCAAACCATGAGGCTAAAAGAAGCATTGGAAATACATCTTGGTTATTGCTAATTGGATATGATAGATTATCGACGTAAAGCCAACATGCAAATATGTGCATGCTCACACACAATAGCTAGTTATATTACTCGAGATGGTTTAGGATTGAGCAGTACAGAAACAATAAGTTCTTTTGTATAATGTAATATTTGCAATGAGGTTTAACGACAGGGAATTCAATTTCCACACACGATAACAAACATGATGTTGTTCCATTAGCAATGATCTATTTGATTTTATGCCGGCCACCATAATGTCCGGTCTTTCAGAAATTTTTGTCAACTAATGCATCACCATCAACCATTACAAGTAATGCCAGAGTGTAAAACTATGATAACAACATTAAACCCGAAACTAAACCTTGTGTGCTACCATAGCAACGATCTTTAACTGAACAGAATCAACATACCTTGACAGTGCAAATGAAAAATTGGCTGCCATTGGTGTTTGGACCAGCATTTGCCATACTAACAATTCCAGGTCCAGTATGGGTTACTGCAGGACATTTTATGTATCAGAAAATATGCAGGAAGTGTTCATTAAAGGCAGTTTAAATGACAATTGACAACCATAAGACAGAAATATGGAAACTGTCAACTAGTTCCTGATAAACTTAAGTTTGATTAACAGCATACAGGATGGCTCGAGATTGCTGTTTAAATCTTCAATGAAAGGGAAAGAGAATAAAAGAGTTAGATTATCCCAAAAAACGAATCCTCCAGACCTCCACTGCCACAATCTTGCAAAAACATGGATGTGCTGATTTCATTTCTATATTGATACAAAAATAACAATCAACTTACACTTGAAGTTTTCATCTTTGAAGGTACGTCCATATATGCTTTTGCCTCCAGTTCCCTGAAAAATTAAATAAATAAATGATAAATGAGAAGTCATTGCTTTATTGAGCATTAGAAAGCGGATAAATGCCTACATTTTGGATCTACTCCGAAGGTCAAATAATATGCCCCATTGCAAAAGACAATGGCAGGCAAGCTGAAGGGGCATTTTTTGGAAGATGACAATAATACTTTTTAAAGAATCATCCGAGGAAATCACCAATATTCAATATAAAATAAAGATGAAAACAAACTAACAGAAAGCATATTCCACGTGACAGACTTGAGGAATGGCTAAAAAAAAGCTAAATCATAGAAAGTCATGCATCTAAGTGTCGAAGACAACATTATAGACAGAGCCCTAAGTTCACCATTGTGGATTTGGAATGGCCATTAAGGTGAATAAGTCTCCAAATATATTTAAGATACTAAGAGCACCACAGATATCCCAATAGACAACTGGAGTTGTAGCTTCTTCGCAACATCAGAAAAGAGAGTAAGGGTGGCATACTTTATCTACATGAAACATGGAGATTATGCTTGCCAGACAAAGTAACAAGTCAAACAAATTTCATTTTTGCTAACAACTTTCAGTATGATCGTAAAGGCCAGATTTTAGAAGCATTAATCTTTCTGAATTTATTGCAGCATTATTGGCTCGGATGCCATTAAGACTATGAATATGATTTGCAAGCTTTTATATTAAACTAAAAGGGCAAAGGCAAGCTCAATTACGCTACAAAGCATAAAAAGGTAAGCGAGTATGAATATTGAATACCCACATTTCCTTTATCAAAATCCCCTCCTTGAATCATGAAATCTTTGATGACACGATGGAAAGCAGAACCTTTATAACCAAAGCCCTTCTCGCCTACAAGAACAGACGATAATCGGAAATTAAAACACTGCTGCCAATTCAAAAACTTCGTTAACACCAAAATTACGTCAATTAGAAGGGGGGAAAAACAATTTACAAAACCTGTGCAAAGAGCACGGAAATTCTCAGCAGTCTGGGGCACATCGTCACCGTACAATCCAATCACAATTTTTCCAACTAGTTTACCCACAGGGTTTCCAATACTTATATCGAAATACACCTTGTTTGTTATTTTTGATTGTACAGGTGCCACCTACAATCTCGTACCAAAGATCAATACTTTATTACCATCATTTCAAAATTTACAATTCGTAAGGGAATACTAGTAAATAATAAGGGAAACCCAAAACTTCTAACCTCAGCACTGGCCCGAACATGGAAGGGAACACGAGGATTAGTCTGGGATGAACTAAGAGATGGAAGACGAAATGACCCAGAGAAGAAGCCCGATGAAGATGAAGACGAAACCGAGAGCTTTCGAGGAAGCTTAAGGGAATTGCACGTTGGGCATGGTGTTTGATTCTTTGATAGGGATTTTGGACCTGAAAGCAAACCCACATTTGACTGCAGAGGAAGAAAAATTGTTAACAAGATAATAGAAAAAGGGGGAAACAATTAAGATATAATAAGAAAGACAATTAGGGGAATTACCAGGGTGACGAAAGAAGCCGCCATGGGAAATATCTGGAGCTGAGTGTTGAGTTTAACTGATGATAAGAGTGGTTTTTTAAAGAGAACAGGGGATAGTATAGTAACGAAAATGAAGGGTTGAAATTATGGAGAATTTATCCTCTGCTGCCTCATTTTTGTTTTATTTGACGAATGAGTCATTTTCGATTTCAATTTTGTTGGGTGTTTTTGGCTTTTTTTATATTTTTTGGTTTAATTTTGTATGTTATTTTTATAATATATTTTGTATGTTATTTTTAGGATAGACAATTTTGGATTTGAATTTTTTTAGAAAAATAAATTATTCTTCCATACGTGAAGTGAAAAAAGAGTGTATTTATCCGATCATTCTTTAATAACTTTTATTTGATTTTTATTTAGTTTTTGTTAGATGAGGTTAAATGGATGGTTGAGATTATATTTTTAAAATTTTTGTTGGGTAAACTACAACGGATGTCACTTAATTATGGATAAAGTTACATTTGGGACACTCATTTATTAAAAGTTACACTTGGGTCACTCAATTATGGGTAATGTTATATTTGGGTCACCTAATTATTAAAGATTACATTTAGGTCACTCAATTATGGGTGAAGTTATATTTGGGTCACCCAATTATTAAAGGTTACATTTAAGTCACTCAATTATGGGTGAAGTTACATTTAGGTCACTCAGTTATGGGTAAAGTTACATTTAGGTCACTCAATTATGGGTAAGGTTACATTTAGGTCACCCTTCATATTAAAAAAAAACATATCAATTTAATCATTTTTTCTTCCAAATCACTTGTATACCCTCGTTTAACACTAGAATACTTCATTTGAAACCATTAATTAATCTAATACACAAATTGATAACTATTTTTAAATATGAAGGGCGACCCAAATGTAACCTTACTCATAATTGAGTGACCAAAGTGTAACTTTTAATAATTAGGTGACCTAAATGTAACCTTACCTATAATTGAGTGACTTCTGTTGTAGTTTACCCAAAAATTTCAGTCATTCATTTACTCTCATCCGACTATATGAAAATGGTAAAACTTAAAAAATTTAAGTAGTTGTGTTAATAAATCCGACCTCATATAAAAATATGAAGAAAGAAAACAAAAATGTTATTTGTGATAATATTAATTTTACTTTGAAATTAAAAATTAGAATAATTTACCAATAATATTAAGTATCTCACGAATAGAAATCATTTGCTCCTTTTATGTCTCAACACAAAAATATTAAATTTAAGGTATAGGTTTAAAGCTCAAAAAAATTGAGGTATAGTGTATTTTTAAGGTTTAGAGTTTAAAATTTACATAAAATTCAATTTTTTAATATTAATGCACAAAAAAAAACACAACAAAGGGCAGAGGATTTTTGTCCGTAACACCTACTTAGATAACCATTTTATAGAGTATAGATGCAATTCTTTGAACATAATCACCTAATTGTCTAAACAATGAGCCGGTTCATTATCAATTCTCAAACATAATGATACTACCAATAGGCGAAGTTCTAAGGTGAGGCGCCTTAAAATGAGGTTAAAAATAAAGCGCAACTGAAATTTTTACAAAAATTATAAAAAAATTCACTATCGATTTTTTTCCGGTATATAGCGAATTTCTTACAAAAAGTACCAAAATTCTTTTACACTTTTTTGTAAGAAATTCGGTATATACCGAAAAGTCGATACCAAAGTACTTACAATTTTTGTAAGAATTTTAGTTGCACCTTTTTTAGCCTCATTTTAAGGCGCCTCAGGTTAAAAAAAACCCTACCAATATAGGAGGCTAAAATCAAAAGCAGAACTTAATTTATAAATATTACACCACAGAGTTTAGACCCCCATCACCTCCCCGTGGAACAAGTTTTATTTATAATTATTCATGTTTATTTTATTTTACAAAGATGGAGGATCTTTCATGTTAAAGATAGAACTGAACAACATTACCATTCCAACGCTGAGTGCGGGGCTTTCTCTTGCTAATCCAACAATCACACGACGTTCATTCTGCTTGGTATTTTGATGCCTGCTCTTTTCAAAAGTTTGCTTGAAGCTTCTTTGGCTAATGATATAACTTCCTCCTGAAATACACTCACCGTTCGCATTTCCCATATGCATTAGGAGCTTACAATTTAATCAAACCTCAACACGCCCTGAAGATCATATCATTCATTTCCTACCAGAAAAAAAAAGTATTCTACAGGTCCCTGAGCTATAACCTGGACTGCATTTTGGTTCTAATACTCTTAAAATGAGCGAAAATATCCCTATATGTTACAAAAAGAGTAAAATGGTCGTTTTTGTAACAATTTTTTAAGATTTTATGAGATAAGATTAATGAAATGATCTAACATTAATTTAAAGTCGATCCATTGTAACTTGAAAAACAAGAATATGTGCATTTAACTTGATCTGATTTCATACCCTATTCACTTATGCAACAGTTCAAGTTTTTTAAGTACATGGATCTTTTTGCTCATTTTGAAAGTATAAGGACTAAAATCTGTGCTATATAGTACAGGACCTGTACAGTATCTTTATCCTACGTAGCATATGCATAATAAATCAGATGTGCGGGAATGAACTTAGATGCAGGAGCATAGGATCTATGCTGTATGTATATAGATAAATACCTCATCCACATTTAAGATCTTCTTCCCTTTCATAATCCACCGACCGTTGCACATTACGGAGACGATATTCTCAGTTCGCATGCAATATACAAGGTTGGAAATACTGCAAATATTTAAGACAAAATTTCATCATCAACAAGATATCAGTTTTCAGAGGCTTGTATGCAAATGGAGAAGTAAAACCAAGAATCTAATAAAATAAATCATAGAGCACAAGTAAATTATTTTTCATCTTATAGCAATGTGAAAGCTTGAGATTTTCCCTCTCTCACCAGTCATGAATAGGAACCATAGACCATGAGAAAGGATTGACAACAACCATGTCAGCCTACCAAATAAGTAAGACAAAGAGCAATCAGTCTGAATGTTAATCCATATTTTAGTCCTATATTTTAATTATTTGTCCATTTTAAATCAATCATGTATTCGTTTTTACCTTTTTCCCAATCTCAAGTGACCCTATCTCGTTGTCCCAGAGTACTGATTTTGCACCATTAATGGTCGCCATTTTGAGAACTGTTTCAGCAGGGAGGGCTGTGGGATCAGTTGTTCCCTTTGCATACACTTCCCGTCCTTTGTTAATCAGAGAAGCTAGGTACATCTCATCAACTGAAAGGAAGAGGTTCAAACTGTTAAGAGAAGTTGTAATCAACAAGCTTGTTGCCCGTCACATTTGTAAGATGAGAGTATAATCATTTTATGTTGTAGGACAATAAGATTCTAAGAAGTAGACCATACATGCTACCGTCGTCTCCTTATGCTTACAGTTCAGCAAATGTTGCAAGAAATAATGTCTCTCATTCACATGCAGTAAATTTTCAGTACAGAAAAAGCTCACAAACCTACTAAGCACAATGGTATTTTCAAATATGCAGAAAATGCACAAAGAATCCATGTTTCAGAGGTGAAACTTACCAATGCTCATTCTATTATTAGATGGTGCCCCATCTGTGCCCAAGGAGACAGTGACGCCAGCATTGAGCATCTCCCTTATACGTGCAAATCCAAGCATTCGCATAGCAGAAGCAGGACAGTGAGATACTTTGACCCCAGCTCTTGAAAGCAAATCAATCTGAAGAAAAACATGACCAATATAATACGACAACAAACAAGAATGAGACACAGATGGAGAAGCTATACGGAATACCGGATGTACTTATCAATTACAAAGTAAACATTATCTTTATTCAACTTCCATTCAGCACATTATGTGGTAAAATGATAGGAAATCATGCATAGCAATTGAAGTGTAATTTGTAGTTCAATCAAGTGTAACTCATAAGTATTGCAGCAGCAGCACAGCTCACCTCGGCGTCATTTACCCACACTGTATGAGCTGCCAATAAGTTTTCTTGCAAGAAGTCTATCTTATCCAAGAATGTAACTGTCCCATGATCAACTTTCCGAGTTTCCATCACAAGTTGGTTCTCAAAGGGTATCTCTGCAACATGCTAAACAGAGGAAGATCAGCCGAAACTACCTTAAAAACAAACTCCTCCCCTCCATAATCCGTGTTTAGCCTCTTCTTTGCAAAGCAAAAACAAAGATAGAATAGAAGTTAAGTACCATATGGATGCCAGTTTTTAATTCTCTGGCTGCATTTCTGGTTTCAAGCAGTAAACCATCAGTTGAGTTCATAACTTGCCTAATTCCAAGCCATATCCTTATGCGGCCATCTGCTGTATTATTGTGCTTCTCGTAAAGCTTCTTTTGGGACTGCCAAATTGAGAGCTTGGTCATTCAAAGCATTTGAACTTTAAAAGCAACATTAAAATATTAATAATTTCAAATGGAACAGTTACCAAATTAAGCCTAACCTGAAGACATTCATCTGTTGTTCGGATCCCCCAAGAAGCCGGCAAACCCTCACCAGAATCCATGATTGATTCTGTTAAACAGGCTCGCAATCCCAGCAACTCAACAGCTCTTGCCATCCCATTCACGTGCTGCCCTCCTGCTTCAGCAAAGCATGTGACCTGTTTCAAAAATTATCACCAAAAATTTCAGGAATGTATGTTGAAATTTGACCTCTAATTTGATGTAATTTACTCCTCTACTACGTTGAAAGTGAGCAGGATACTAGAGAAACTCAAGGAATAGCTTTCAGGATTCATTACTTCATAATATTGTTAGCAACTCCAAAATGCTGACACTAATAACTACTTTGGTTGAAATGATGCCATTGAAAAATTAGCATAATTACTATGACTGCAGCAACTGATGTTCTTATCAACTTGAAGCTTAGATGAACATACAAAATAAAGCAGAGGTATTAAATATCAAATTTCAGTAAAATAAAGGATTAAAACATAATTAGACCAAAAACTAATCCAAAGCTTACACCGGAGCGAATAAGCTCGATTCCGCAGAGTAAAGTCGAGATGTAAGAGTCTTCTTCAGTCATGTTGGACTCGTACGGCCAAATCCGATGGTGCAACCACGTCATTAGATCAACATCGTCGGCGATTCCTCTACCGAGCTGCTGCGAGGTGTGCACGTGTGTGTTGACAAATCCTACATCACCGACGCCCAAAAGAACCGATCAATTTTTCTTCTCGATTTTCTTATAAACGAAAGCTGAAACGGTAAAGAAGGGAGTACCGGGAAGCAAGATTTGACCGCGGAGGTCGACGATGTGATGAGCCAGAGCGGAGAATTGCCGAAGAATCTCGGAAGATTGACCGATGGCTTTGATTTTGTCTTGATCGATGAAAACGGCTCCGTTTTGAAAGACTCGGCTGTCGGAGTCCATTGTGACGATCACAGCATTGTGGAGTATCATGGTCGCCGGTTCCGAAGCCGAGCCGCCGCCGGTTTTACTTTCCATCGGTCGTCTTCTTCTTGCTTTGGACTAGCAAAAGGTGAGCTTCTAGTCAGAGTGTTGACTTTTTGGTAGTTTACTGAGATGACTGATAAGTAGCGTCTGCTATTTAAAGCCCGCCCTTTTGTTTTTTAGTTATTAGATTACCTAACTACTCATGGAATAATGCATTGTAAAATGATGGACGAGAAATTAATGGAATTTTTAGGTAATTAGTCAAAAAGTAATTTAAAAGTTTAATATTTATGTACTATAATGAAATTTCAACTTTGATTTTTTCCCGATTAATTAGATTCTTTTAAATAATATATATGTGATTATAAAGTAGTATATGAATATATATTTTTAATTTTTTGATAATGTATACACACCTTATAAACAGAGTGAATTGAACTAGTATCTCATAAGATGAATATCATAAGTTTTTCAATGGGTACAATGATTGGTTCCGATTAATTAGATTCTTTTATTTTTGTTTCATCCAACGATTTAATCCTTTGTCGTTAATTATTTAAAAAAAAGATGACACAAATTAATTAGAGGTTTTCACTTGTTAAATATATATATATATATATATATATATATATATATATATTAATGTTTGAGTTGATATATCATATGTTTTAATTATATTATAAATATACTTTTATAATTTATATTAGAATTAATAAAATATTATAAGTACTATTTATTCTTTTTCATTAATTTTTTAGTTTTGTAACTTTAATTAGAGTCATTTGACCCATACCCAATGAGTTATTTTAAAGAAAATTCCGGGTTCATGTTGAGTTCGGGTCTGATTTTTTAGGATAAAATTGTGTCAGGTCGGGTTTGGGTTTAAGGTGAAAAATACTCGACCCGAAATAGTAGTTTAATTTTATTCTGAATATTTAGGTATAATTGCTACAATGTCACTCTCTTTATATATATTTCAATTATCTCCCTATTTTGTTTAATAAAAATGAAATAATTATTATAATGCTCCATATTTATTTGTATTTTTCAATTAGTTCTCTATTTTATCGAATAATAAAGAAAAATGATAATTTTTTATTTATGTTGGGTTCGAATTTTTACTCTAGAATTCGGGTTCGGGTGGAACACCATAAAAT
This sequence comes from Hibiscus trionum, assembly GCA_030270665.1. NCBI lineage: Eukaryota > Viridiplantae > Streptophyta > Magnoliopsida > Malvales > Malvaceae > Hibiscus > Hibiscus trionum. The sequence continues at coordinate 5,733,989 of BSYR01000044.1, forward strand.
GTCGGGTTGAGTCGGGTTTAGATGAAGGTGTTAGATTTTTGGGTCGGACCCATGGACATCCCTAACTTCAATTATAAATAGTATTTAAGAAACTAATATGTTCTAATCTATGTTAGAAATATGTTATTATATTATTTTATAATTTATGTTATGACTAATATATTTTCATAAAATAAATGAAAGTAAATTTAATCACAGTTTAAGTTAAATATTATTTTTGTTAACATCATAACAACTTTCTAGCTCGGTGTAGCGATTAGATGTTGGATCCATAACTAAAGTCCTAAAAGTTTAGTGACTCCAATGTAACTTTTTAAAGTTTAGTTACTAAAATGCAAGTGTCCTAAAAAATTAGTGACATTTTTTTAGGATACCGTTAGAAATATTATTTTTAGGCTTTTTTATGAATTTAATCCCTCTACTTTACAAAATTGAGAAGTTAACCTTACAAAAGTAAAAAAAAAAAAAAGAGGAAGAGAATAGTTAAAATAAATAACAATGTTAAATCTTACCGATAAATTGTTGAGCTAGAAATCAACCGGTCAACAATTTATATGTAACATATTAGTAAAATTCAACCATTTAAGTTCATATGTTTATCAGTAACTGTGTTAGTTTTTTTTTTCTCATAAAGTTCAACGAATGCAATAAATCAGTTAAAACGTAGTTATTTAAGGTCATGTGTTTACTAACAATTGAATTAACTTTTTAATTTTCCTAAATCACAAGGCCTAATTTTGGGATATTCAATTTTTGTAATGTAGATACATAGAATTCATAATTAAAACTATTATACAATTTCTAAATTATATCCGTAAACCTAATTAAATATCCTATTATAGTGGAGTAAAAATCTACTGCCCCCTAACCATGACTCCTTATATGCCTCCTACTAAAAAAACACCTAAAAATTAAGTTCTAAGCACTAACCCTAATTTTCATATCCTGAACCCTAAAAATACATCCTACACCTAATTCCCTACACCCTAACCCTAAGCTCCAACCCTAAATTTTAAACCTATTATTTTAAAGTAGAGACATCAATGGGGGCATAATTAAAGGGTAGACGATTTTCATCTATTACAGTAGATACTCCGATAAAAGAAAGTAGCATTTATTGTTGCTGGAGTTTGTTTTCTAATGTAATTAGACATCTCTTTTAACAGAAGAAACTTGGTCCTGTTGGAGATACGTCACATGTTTCCACCAGGGTTATGTATGTGCACATATGGTCATTGTGCTCCTGAGTATGCCTGACCAGTCCACTGACGGTAAAATCTGGGGTTTACAGGGAATTTAAATAACGTTCCGCAACCGTTATCACGACCGTTATATAAAAGTTTTGGTATTGTCCAAACGTTATATCTACAATAACATTTTTTTTTTGTGAAACATTCACGACTGCAATAGCACCGTAATAAACGTAACGCAGCCACAACTGTAATTTAAATCCATGGTGTTTACAGCTTCGGGGTTGTGTTCTTAGAGCTAATTACCGGAAGGGAAGCTATGGACACTGGACAGCACTCGGCTCGATGGAGAACAGAATCTTGTGAAATGGGTAATGCATTTAAAATGTTTCCGTAATTTGGTTGCCCAAGTATTTCCAAAACCTATTTAATAATTTCAGGTATGTTTGTTTCTTTCATGGTGGATGTATGTACAGCCACGTCCCTTATTCAATAGCCGCCGCAAGTTTTCAAAATTGGCAGATCTGCCATTGCAGGGACGGTGTCCAATCCAATGCGAGTAGGGATGGCACGGGTTGAGTCGAGTTTTTGGCCCACTTGAACTCGAAAATAATAATCTTAAAATTGAACCTGACCCGACTGGACCTCATTCTTTAAAAAACTTGACCCCGACCCGACCCAAAAATAAATACCTTAAACTCGACCCTGACCCGACCCAAAAATAAATACCCTAAACCTGACCCCGACCCGACCTGACTTATAGAAAAAAAATTAATTTTAAGGAGCTAATTGTAAAAAAATAATTTTAAGAGACTTAATTATAAAAACAATAAATTTAAGGATTAAATTGTAAATAAAAATTAATTTTAAGGACCTAATTATAAAAAATTTATATAAAGAGGGATATTATTACAAATATCCTAAAAAAATTAGAGGAAAATTATATTATTAGTCCCGAATCGGGTCGAATTTTTTCACCCTAAATCCGAACTCAACCCAAATCTGATTTTTTCACAAAAATACCCGACCTGATCGGGCCGAAACCCGTTGGGCTCAGGTGAAATGTCCATCCCTAAATGCGAGAGGTCTCTGCTGAGCTCTAGCTGTGGCCTGTGGCATAATCCATGTGCACTCAAGAGCAGGCTGCCATCGGGGATGTGGTCAAGTTGCGGGGCGAGAATTGCCGAGAGAAAAGGCGACAAAACGACGGTTCGAACGGCGAGCATGTCCCGACCTCTTCCATCGTTGTTTCTCCAGCTTTCAAACCATTTCCAACGCCAACCTTTCTTCTGCATGCTCCATCGAAAAAGCTTGACAATTGGCAATTCTTTCTTCCTTCCCTCGAACCAGAGACACGAGTGGTGCTCCATTGAACCGTAGAAGATCATGATAAAAAGCATGATGCGGAGTGTACATTATATTATCAACTAAAAGTTCGAAAAATATGACTATTTGGAAACTTAGAGACGAATAATCAAATTATGACTTCATATTTTACTCTACGAGATTTTTATAACGATATCTCATAAGTTAAAAACGGTGTTTTTTTTAACACTAAAGAGACAACCAATTGACGTTTCATAAAAAATTGATACGGTAAAGAACAGTATGGGTCAGTTTTGATCCCTTGTTCTTTGTAATCTCCAAGGTCCCTTTCTGTACGGCACTTTTCTGTTTGTCTGTTAATGTAATAATTATTATTATTACGTCAACAACCAACCTTATGTCTTGTTGTGAAAAATGAATGAATTTGAGTGATTCCATAAATGAACCTTCCTCAAAGCTCCAGCGATGAGGCCAATAATGTTATGAAAATTGGCTAAACTACTAAAAGAGCCCTCGAACTAGTTTACTTCTCTTAAATAAGTCCCTATATTGAGTGTAATCAAAGTATAAGGCTTACTTAAATAAAATAATAAAGTTCAAGGGCATGTTTATTATATTAACCATAGTCCAAAAAATTGGCTAAACTACTAAAAGAGCCCTCGAACTAGTTTACTTCTCTTAAATAAGTCCTTATACTTTTGTTGTACTCAAATAAATTGACAAAATTCAAGGGCTTATTTAGTATATTATCCAAAAACAAACAAACAAACATTTCCCTGCAATTCCAATCAACTTTGCAGTTCAATCATCAACAAATTATCAAACACACAAAAAAAACACTTGTCATCTGAGCAAAAAAACTAGAGAAAAACATTCATTCTGCTATTCAAAAACAATGTGACATACAAGATAATAATTTAAACAAGGGGGCCCCAAACTGAGATATACCCACAAATACATAATGGGGGTCCAAACTAAGATATAACCCCACAAAATACATAATCATGGGAATGGAGGGGGGCCAAAGTGAAATAAACCCATAAATACATACTCTCATACAAGATGATTGTTTTTAATCAGACAGGAGATTCATCCAAGTGGAGCTCACTGGAGAGTTCCAAGCTTTTGTGGTGGTCACCAAGCTCAGCTGTCCGGTCGTTTTCTTTGTCTCCTTCTTTTGTATTATTGCCGGTGTCGTTATCGATGTCTATAGGGTGAACCTCAGAGGAGCCTAATTTGCTGAGGCCAGCAATGGAGTTGTTTGTTTCTTCTGGGACCTTCTTCTCCTCTACAACCTTGTCGGAGTTTCTATAAATGGCATATAACAGCATTTGGAGCATCCCAAGGATGAAGCCTAGCACATTCGGGACCTGAAATATTGACAAAAGTATGAGAATTTAGTGGCTCAAATTGAATAAAACAAAATAAATGTGTCCCACATTGAAAAAATCAAATGTCCCGAAATTATCGTTCAGATTTCAAGTGGTTCCTACACTTCAAATCGTTTTTATTGAGTTCTCAAAGCATCAATATATCAAATAGGTCCTCCTGCTAGCCAAAGTAAAAAGACTAGATTGAATTACTAATTCTCAAGAAGGGCCAAAACCACAATTACACCATTTTCAAAGGTAAAATACAAGTACACTTAAGTTCTAAATTTACTACACGTCATATTTGAGCAAGCATTCAACGTGCATAGTCAAACTAACCACCAATTTAACAAAAAGACCTAATTGGTTTGACATCGATATGTTGAGGACTAAATTAGAAACTTTGAATTTTGGATCAATATAGAATTTTGATCATAGTTAAGGACGTCGTACGCAATTAACCCGGGAAAAAAAAGAAAAGCAGCTTCTTACCGCTACGCAAAGGTCCTTGATAAAGACTCCATAGGAAAACCACATAATTGCACTCAACGTGAGGAAAAACGATAGGTTGAAAGGCATGAACTCAACACTCCTTGTCCGAATAACCCTTGCCTGAAGAAAAGGGTAATCAAAGTAATTAATAAGCCGAAAGAAAATCAAAATCAAAGGGACCAAAAAATAATTAAAAAAAAGAGGTCATTTCAAAGACATTAATTAAGCACTCACCATAATGCTCAAAGGTGCAGCAAAGACACATACAGATATGGCAACGTTAATCCAACCAAGAACTTGAATTCTAATCGAGCTCTTCACCAAGAAGTGTGTAACAACAAGTATTAATGAGAATAGCCCCATGTTCATAGATGCAAAAAGCTTCATAGCAGACATCTGCAAAATTTCGAAACCGGAATAAGTTAACACATCAGATCCGAACCGTCTATTCACTAAATATATATGTGTCATCCATGTGCTCTAAACACACCCCACAACGTTAGGTTTGAGGACTCGAGTTTGAGACCAATTTAGAATCTGGGTCATGGTTTGAGGACCTTTGATGCAATTAACCCGTGCATATATATGTATGGGGAAATTACGAATTTGATCCTCGTAAAAACGAAAACCCTTCTTACCCTGGTCTTTTTGGGTGCATAAGCTAAGAACATGGAGATGTAGAGAGTCTCCACAACACATCCAAAGGAGTTGATGGTGATGAGGAGGAAAGCAGTCTTTTTTATCAAAGCATAATACAACCACATCATGCAGCTGAACAATGCTACTTGGTATGGTAATGATTGGAAACTCTCTGTTGATTTCTTCTTGTAAATCCTATAGAAAGTTGGCCTGAAATTTATTACAAAAAAAGGATTATTTTCAATTATATAATTAATAGAATAAACAATTAAAACTAAAATAATAAATAAAAAAGAATTGATGCTTACACTGGTGCCAGAAATACCAGGAATGAGATGATATTACCTGTCATCAATTGAAAAAACAAGTGAATTCATTGGTTAGTTACTGTGATAGATAAAAGAAAGTAAAACTTATTTTTATTTATTATTTTTTTTACTGTGGAGCTTGAAAAAGAAATAAAAATGCTTTCATGCAGATATACAAAACGTTCCCGTTTTCAGTATACTGGATCATCAGTAAGGTGACTACAGTAGAATTTTGACAGCTGAAGTGATATTATATATATATATATATAGACCAGAAAACAGAAGAAGTGAAGAACAAGGAGAAGGTGAAAGTGTAATTAAATAGGAGACAAAGGTTTGACAGCATGATCAAACCTAGAAATAGAAGACGAAACCGAAGGTGTTTATACACAAACACGATGATTGTTGATTGTTGATGTCCCGACTCTCATAGAGTCGGGACATCAACAATATATGTGCGACGGAAAGTGAATGAGAACAGAAGGGTGCAACCAGCGTTCTGCAAGTAATAATACTCACCCAAGACGCCAAATGCGACAGCAAAGACATGGTGGTCGACCATTATTATGGCTATCTCTTTACAAGGAAACAAAAATGGGAAATTACTAAGCTTTGAGCTTTGTTTTCTCGGACACTCGATTTGGATGTTGAGATCGAGGGAGGAGGGGTTATATATATAGGGGAGTGTCGGGGGATGGATATTTGGGGGTATGTGTAAAGTAAGAGTGTGCGTATTAAACTCTTCATGCTTTGCATGACACGTGGACATACAAATTAGCATGGAAAATCATTTCCCCTTATACCATATTGTTCTTAGCTCCACGTGTCTCTTTTCTAGAGGCTCTACCCTTCCAACGTAATGGCCTATCCTACTAGGTTTAATTGAAATGCATTATAAGTATAGAGATTTTTACATTTCTAATGTAAATGTTGGGAATTGAACATATACAAAAAAAAAGATTATATGAGCACCTTTAATCATTTGGTCAGTTAATGAATCTCTTACTTAATATGATTTTAACTTAAATTGATCGGATTCAAAATTAATATAATCTGAGATTCATTAGTTGGTCGAGTAGCTAAAGATGTTCATATCATCTAATTTTGTAGGGACTCGAATCCTAATATTTACCTTAAATATGTAATATTTCTCTATTAAAAAAGAATATAATCCTTTTGATTGATAAGTCTAATGCAAAGATTTGAACTTCACTCTAAACTTTCTAATTTTAAAGCTATAGTTTTTATGTGCCCTTAGAAGATGAGGGAAAAACTTAGCTTATAGATATTTAATTGTATAAGCGTAAAATTATAAAGGAATGATATCAATGGTGGTATTTTTTATGTTTGTTTTATGGTCCATATCTATCCTTTAAAAGTAGTTTATAGATATTTACTTTGAATATTTTAATATATTTACTTCTTCCAATATGAATAATAAAACAAATATAAAAAATACAGTTATTGGAATATTTAAATTAAACCAATAATCAGTTCGTCTAGCAGGATGAGACGCTAGATCTCTTAAACAAGGTTAGTGGTACAAACCATGATGTTATGAATGAAAAAACTAGGTTGGGAGGGTCGTTCCCACAATGAATCTCATCAAAAACCGATCTAAATTAGTCAGTTAATGGATCGAATACCAGTAGTCATACCAATAAAATAATATTTGACTTAAGAATATTATAGAATTTGAATTAATTAGGAATTGAATGGTAGTAATTTGGAGCACATTTAATTCGTTCATATCCTCAGAATACTGTGAACTTCCCTCCTATTACTACTCGAACAATCTTCTTCTATGTTCCAGTTAAGCTTCAAAATTTAAGAAGTATCTTCATTAAATGTAGTAAGAAGTGACATACTTGTTAATTGGAATTTATTAGATTATTTATTTTTTGTGTTTTTTTTATGATTTATGTTTAAGATTTATGATTATCTCTTTTAATAATATTATTTAATAAAAAAATACTAATATTGTTTGACCTTACCACTTGACCAAACTTACTTACAATTGTTAGTTAATTATTTTTATAATAAAACACTTAAAATATGCACAAATCCCTAAAATTAAAAATTAGTTATATTACACCAACGGGAGTTGATTTAAGTGGTAAGCGGTTTGGTATCGCTTAAGTAAGGTCTTGGATTCGAGGCGTTGTGTATGCAAAAGATCCCCGCTAGGAGACTCACCCACCAAAGCTAGGTGTGCGACGCATGTCGGTCTAGATTAGTCAGGTCGAAACCTTAAAAACCGAAAGGGAAAAAAAATAGTTATATTACATATAACTGTAAATTATTAAAATGAACTCTAAATTATTATAAAAATATCAACCTAATTAAAATTCAATTAACATATTAATTTACTAAAATGAACTATTTCTATTAATTGAATTAGTAATAGTCAATCCAATAAACATCAATGTAGACTAGCATATAATTTCCTTTCGGTCTTTCTAGGGAAACTTAGGCATAATCCCAGGGATTCCATATTTAAAAAATACAATGAAAATTAATGTTGAAAAGTAAAGATATAGATTGAGAGATCCCATCTACAAATTATTTTTTTTTAAAAAGAAAATAGTATGCTTATGATATTCTTAGATATAGATATATATATTTTTTTGAATAAAAGCCTTCCAGAATATTTTATTTAACTAGAAATAAAAGGGACAAAACGCAAGGAAATGAAACGTTTTAACCAGGTGAAAGGTCACCTGGTTATGACAAAAGGAAACGAAAACTCTAGAAGGCACATAAACTCTCTGAAAAACCAGACGAACTGGGGAAACACGGTCACGCACGGCAGAGAGAAAAAGGGGTCTGAGAGCATAGATCTGAAGCATGCACAATATTTCTCAGACAGAGAAACGAAGCAGGATCACATAAACGGCGGCCGATCATCTTGCACCGCCTGCGATAGTCCATCGGGAACTTCCTCCACCCAAAACCTATCCCCTACGTTGAAGCGGACATCCTCGGCGATAAGATGTGCCACTCGATTCGACGATCGCAAGGTATGATGGAAACTAATTTCCTCAAACCCAGAACTCCTCGCTTTAATTTCATGAATAATGGCGCTAATCTCTGAATAATCTTCTGTCGGAGAGCTTAATTTACGGATGACTGAGAGGGAGTCGCCTTCGACAATCACTCGCCGGAAGCCTAGATCGTTAAGGAGGAGGATTGCATGCAGTGCCGCCACTGCCTCCGCCTGAAAAGCCGTGGAGACATGGTAAGCCACTCTTCTTCCAGCTCCCATAACCTCCCCATTCGAATTTCTGATAACCACACCTGACCACATTAGATTTCCAGAGTTGGGGAAGTGTGGATCGAAGTTAGCCTTAACCAAACCCTCAGCCGGTGGGCACCACGGAGGGGCTGGGGAATGCGAAACGGCCGACACCTGTGGTAAGAAACGTTCCAACTCCAAACAATGTGCTTTAATAAATGTGGCTGTAATGTTGAATGGCTGAGAAAATCCTTCATGTACTTTTTTTTCCTTGCATACCATATCGCCCATAGGGATATTAGAACTTCAGGCAGACGCAAATTAGGAATAGAAACGAATATCCAGGATAGCCACTCTTTGAACGATAAGTTTCCTATATTCGATGGCCATATAACTCCTAGTGTAGTCCAAACACCAGAAGCCTGCTGACAATCTCGAAGAGCATGTTCAATGGTTTCGGGGGCCGAATTACAAACGGGGCAGAAGGGATTAGAGGCAAGTCGACGATTGTATAAAATATGCTTAGTAGGAACAAAACCACTAATAAAACGCCAGATCTGAATACGTATCTTCGAAGGACACTTAATCATCCATAACTTTCTAAAAAGCGATACCTCTAACGGTGGAGCATCAAGCTCACCCAGTAGCAAACGATAACCACTCTGTACTGAATATAGGCCCGTTTTCTCACCCGACCACACCAAACAATCAGACTGAATGTAGCCCGATATAGGGATAGAAAGGATCTGTTGGGCTTCAAGCTGAGTAAACGTATTAGTAATAAGATCCTCATTCCATGATAAAGTACCCGGAGAAAGGAGATCCGACACCCAGTGTAGCCCATCCACTTGAGGAGATTCAAGACGACGAGGAGGAGAACACGGAAGCTAACAATCGTTCCAGATTGAGATGGATCTGCCATTACCCACTTTCCAACGAACCCCTTGCTCAATTAAACCCCACTCCAAACGTTTCTCCAGACAAGCGATGGGTGAGACCCCAGCCTAGACTGCATAAAATTAGACCCCGGGTAATATTTGGCCTTGAAAATTCGTCCCACAAGAGATGTTGGATTCGATAGAAGCCTCCAGGCCTGCTTAGCTAACAAGGCCACGTTAAACTTGGCCATATCCCGAAAGCCCAAACCCCCAACTTCCTTCGGGCTACAAAGTGCACCCCAATTACACCAATGCATCCCTTTCTTATTAACAGATCTTTGCCACCAAAATCTAGCCATAGCATTTTCAAGATTACGACAAAGACCCTTAGGAAGAAGAAACACCCTCATAGCATAAACTGGTATCGCCTGTAGGACCGATTTAATGAAGACTTCTTTCCCACCCTGCGAAAGGGGAAAAACACACCAACTTGAAATTCGAGCTTTTACCCTATCGAACAAATTAGCAAAGGCCTGGCGTTTATTCCGGCCCACCAAAGAAGGTAAGCCCAAATATTTCTCAATAGATGTCGAATGCCCAATCGATAAAATAGACTGTATATCCCCTCAGGTTGCATCCGAGACATTCGAAGAGAAGAACAAACCCGACTTGTCGAAGTTTATAATCTGCCCAGAACAATTACTATACTCTTCAAGGAGACTTTTAAGATAAACAGCACCCGAAACTGATGCCTCACTAAAAATGAGACTATCATCCGCAAACAACAAGTGGGTTACTGTAGGGGCATAACTATTCAGCCGAAAACCTTGAACACGTCCCAGCAAATTTCCTTGCTTAAGGAGAGATGAAAGTCCTTCCGTACAAATTAAAAACAGAAATGGGCTAAGGGGATCACCTTGCCGGAGGCCCCTGGTGGGCTGAAAACATTCACCCACTGATCCATTAAGGACCACTGAATAAGAGACCGAGGACACGCATGCAATAACTCGATTGACCCAATCCGGAGCAAAGCCCAACTTCAGCATCACCTAGGCCACAAAATCCCACTCAACACGGTCATAAGCCTTCGACATATCCAACTTCAACGCAAAATCACCTTTACAGCCCAAACGTTTTTTCTGAAAGCAATGTAAGATCTCGTATGCCACCATAACATTATCAGATATAAGCCGGCCAGGGACAAATGCGCTTTGGGCCTCATCAATGCACTCCGACAGAAGGCCCTGAAGACGGTTAGCTAGGACCTTAGTTATAATCTTGTATAGCACATTGCACAAACTAATAGGGCAGAAGTGACTCATCTGGGTAGGATTAGCAACCTTCGGGATAAGAACAATACGTGTGCCATTAATTTCCTCCATGGGTAAATCACCAGATAAAACACTAATACAGTAAGAAGTAACTTCCTCCCCCAAAATATGCCAAAACCGCTAGTAAAACACCGCACCGAGCCCATCTTCGCCAGCAGCCTTTAAAGGGCCCATAGATCGAATCGCCTGGTATATCTCTTCCCCCGTATAAGGTCTTAAAAGAAAATTATTTGATTCCGATGAGATTTTTGGACAAATACCTTGCAAAATGTTCGAACAGTCTGCTACACCTATTGTAAACAGCTCCAAGAAATAGTCACGAGCAATAGTCTCAAGGGATTCTTGAGATGAACAATGGGCTCCTTGATTATCAACAAGAGATGAGATACGATTAATCTTCTTACGTTGAGAAGCGTGACGGTGAAAAAATGAGGTGTTTCTATCACCATTGCGAAGCCAATTAGCACGGGCCCGTTGCTCCCAATACAGCTCGGATTTATCTATTTCTAAGTTTAGAGCCAATTTGACTTCTAACATTTCCTCCAGTGTGTCATTTGAAGGGTAAGCAGCCGCTAAAGTTTCAAGCCTTTTAGCCAAATCTTGCTTCGAAAATTTTCTGCTAGCTTGTAGTTTCCGAAACCAAATGTTCAAACCCTGACTCACATTACGCAACCGTTCCGGCACAGAGCCCGAAGATAGAGCCCAAAGATTACCGACCTCAAACTCACAAGACTCCTCCAACAGCCATGCGGCCTCAAAACGAAAATGCCACTGAGCACGAGAGCTTCCCTGCTCCAATGTTGACAAAAGCAATGGACAGTGGTCCGAGAAAGAATGTGTCAAATGAGAGAGCGTGAAGTCAGGGAACAAAGACCACCATTCTGGGTTCGCCACACCCCTATCTAGTCTCTCACGAATATTTGTACTAGCAAACTGTCCTTTCTCCCAAGTATACCAACGACCCTTATATCCAATATCAGATAAAGAGCAGTCTTCTAAGGCATCCCGAAAGTCGTCCATCTGTCTTTGGCTTCGAATGCGCCCTCCAGATTTCTCAAAGGAGAAAAGAAGCTCATTAAAATCTCCGATAACTAGCCATGGAACAGTCGGCATATCATTCAGCTGTCGCAGCAAATTTCACGATGCCTGTCTATTTTGCTCCTCCGGAGCTCCATAGAAGCCTGTGCATCGCCACCATTGACCAGAACCATCGTCAAAAACCATAAAATCAATATGTCTGACTGAAAACGAGCGAAGAGATACTTGACAACCATCACGCCAACCCAAACATAACCCTCCACTTCTACCGCGGGAGCCCACTTCAATGCCATTAGGGAACCCGCACCTTTTCCTAACCTTTATCATTTCGTCAGTCTGTAGCTTTGTTTCCACCAAGAAAACTACAGAGGGGTTAACGTCCCGCAAAAAGTCGTGGAGACGCCCTACAGTTCGAGGCTTCCCCAAGCCTCGAACATTCCAACTTAAGAGCCTCATTGTACCCGGCGGGCCTGACTATCCAGGCCGGCCGATAAATTACCTTCATTTGAGTGGGAGGCCCCCACCGGAGCATGGGTTAAATTTTCTGGGGCGTTTCTTGGGCGCTTAAGCCCATCAGACGCATGGACCGGAACATCCTCATCAGCATGGGTCATGTCTGTGTCAAAAGGAGGGCCGCCAAATGAGGTTGGAATTAAAGGGCCCAGCCCAAACGGTCTCGACCCAACTCCTCTTGAATGCAGGTAACCAGGCATAACCAATGATCTTTTTTGGGATAAAGAAGAAATCCCCCGAATGTCGCCTTGATTAGAAGAAGGAGCTACATTTTCGGGACCCTTATCTTTTCGCAATTCATTGCACGAATTCCGCCCAGATAGACGAGACACTCCTCCATCCTCATCACGAAGCCACATGCTCGCCGGAATACTACGACCACGCGTCGGCGCCCGTAAGGAGACATCCCACAAAAAGGGGGCTTCCTGCTGCGGCTGAAGTACCCGTAATGGGCAAAAATTCTCACCGTGGCCTAACTTGCCACATCTAAAACAGAACAACCGAAGCTTCTCATACTGAAACGTAACAAAGACCATTTTTCCGGACGGTAGTAAAACCTTTTTACGGCGCTTAAGGGACCGCAATAAAGGAATACGAACCCGAATCCGCATACTCCCCTTTAACCCCAATAGAATTACCGCAGAATCATATTCAAGAAAAGAGCCAATGAAGTCCCCAAATTGCCTTGCCGCAGCCTCAGATATAAAACCGCTTGGGACATCATTTATCAGAACCCAAAAATCCACTATCTTTAACTCCACAGCCATCGGATCTTCCCTATCACATAATCTATGAAGAACCAGAAGATGGAGATTAAAATACCAAGGGCCTTCTTGATCAATCTTATCAGCATCAATCATATTGAACAGACGAAAGAGATAACGTCCCTCCCCCAGATCCGTAATCGCGATACCCCTAATCGGATGCCAGACATTAGCCAACGTAGCCTTCATTGACTGGAAGTGGATTTGACTAGAAGTAAGAAACGAGCCAACAAAGCAAAACTCGAAAGAGATCGAATCCCCCGCTTGTCCTGGGGCAATAACCAATTCCTGTTCCTCCTCCTCCTCTTCAAGAGACAATTCTGCCAAAACATCATCCACAGACGCCATGTATAACCAAACAGAACACACAAGACAACGAAAGAAAAAGAAAAGAAGGCACTGGGCAAAAACCAGAAGAGGGCAAAAGAACTAAAAAAAGACTGGGCATAAGCCAGAGGAAAGACTGGGCATAAGCCAGAGTAAAATTGCTTGTATTCTTTTAATCAATATTACTAAAACATGATATAGATATTTATATCTAAGAAGTTCATTTCTTAGATATAAATATAGATTGAGAGATCCTATCTACAAAATAATTTTCATGAGTAAGTACATTTGACAGGTTGGTCAAACTATTTATATTTGTTTTTTTTTGTATTTATTTAGATCATGTGTTTTAGACCCACTATGAATATTCTCCTTCCTTCCCTTAAAGTCCTCCTTCTCCTCCCTTCTAGATAAGATTAAATTTAAGATTTGTAAAAAAAAAAAAAATCATTTCATATCATTCATGACTACAAACAAAATGTTAAAAATATTTTTTAAATATTTTGATTTCGAAAAGAGATAATATTTTAATCAAAAGTTTAATAATATTTTAATTATACAAGCGAATTAGTATTAGATTTGAACTTATGTCTTTTCCTTGGAAGTGTAATGTGTGTTACTAATGCACACTTGTTGATTAACTTTATTAATTTGTAGTATTAAAACTCTACAACCAATGTATTAAATATTTTTCTCTGATTAAATATTTATTTCTTTGTAAATTTAAATTTTCAAAAACATAAAATAAATTAAGCGTAATTATTCCATGCATAAGTTCCACGGGCACTTTAGTTATAGGGGTTAGGGTTTTTGTCTAGGATATATTGTTTAGGGGTTTTAGTGGATGAGTTGAATTTTGGGGGTGTGGTTAGAAGTTATAGTTTAGGGTTAAAATTTAGGGTTTTAGGATAAAACCTAAATCCCTAAACATACAATCATAACCTCTAAACCATAAATTCTAGCCCCAAAACATGAATTCTAATCATAAACTCTAAATTCTAAACTCCTACACTTAAACCCCTAAACCATATACCCTAAATTGAGTCCATAAACCCTAAAACTAAGATACTTATAGAAATTTTTTATTTTCACCATCAGAGCATGAAATATTTTCCCATAAATTAATATAAGAAAACTACGATGGTTTTCTGTCATGTTTTTACATGTAATCATTCAAGCAATGCTACGTCTACGTAAGCTCGAAATTCTTGCTCAAAAGTAAATTTTTATACGAATTCGAAAAAAAAAACATACCAAATTAAAATTTCTTTTTAATCATCAAGTATGATTTTATACCAAATTAAAACTTAAATTCAAATTTATAAAGTTTGATTAAAAAAACCTATAAGCTAAGTCCAAAATTGAAATAATTAAATTAAAAAAATATTTGAATTCGAAACGATCTGAATTTAAAACCATCCAAACTTGAAATCACATTTTGTGTCTTAACCAATTTTGAAATCCCTTTAGATATGCATGAATAAAAAGTTATCAACATGCAAGCTAGTGATGGGTTAAATGATAAAGTTTTTGTAATTAGAGTGGGATTGTGGTACCAAGGATCAACTTTGAGTCCTTTCAACTTTGTCGTAGCAATGGATGAGATAAAAAGCTTTCAAGATGAAATATCAACCTACACGCTAATGATTGATAACTCTTACTAAACATAATAGGAAAAATAGAAAAAATTGTTCGGAATCAAACTCAACATTTAATGTCAATCATAATTTGTCAATAAGGTTAGTCCAAGTGGTAAGCAGTTTGATATGGCTTAAGCAGATTTTGAGTTTGAGACGTTGTGTATGCAAAAAATCGTCGATGAGAGACTCACCCACCAAAACCAGGTGTGCGTCACGGGTCAATCTAAAAATCAGAGGGCATCCGAAAAAATATCAATCATAATTTAATTTTTACAAATATTTTTCATTTATGTACCATAAACTTAATTAACACGAATAATAAAGTTAATGATGAAGTTTGGCAACTCATGTTAGGGTGAGTAAAACTCAACTTGAAAATGTTGATTTTTTTTACTCGATTTGAAAAAAATTCAAATAAAGTTTGAGTTATAAAATTAGACTCGAATAACTCAAAGTTTTTTTATATTTACTAAATATGTTTTCATGTTCCAGTAGAGTCTCTCAATTATAAATTAAAATCAATTAGTAACATAACATTAAATCTTAATAATTAGTGAACTCAATATATATATATATATATATATTGTATATTACTATAGAAAGTCGTTTAAATTGTAACCAATTATTAACAATATCATAACATTATAAATGTTTACAATTAAAATTAAACAGAAATTCAAACAACTCGGCTGAAGACCCAAATAAAATTGAGTTATAAAATGTCAACAACCTCTAGAGCAAATGGTTAAAACTTTCAGTTAACACCCTCTTCTCTCTTAAGTTGTGGGTTTAAAACCGATTTTTTAACTCGAAAATTTTACTGAGACGATGAAATATTCATCCCAACTCTTATGTTGAATAAATTGAGAGGAAATCTATAACTATTGGTTTAACTTTGACCATATAGGATATGAGTAGTTTTAGGATGAGACATTTTTAAAGTGCGACTAAAATGAGACGGTCTTACACAAATTATTATTCATTCTTAAATTATGTAGAGGACTGTATTTTACGCAGTTAGTAAGAATTTTGATTCTACTTAAATTGTTGTTCAGTCGTACATAAATTCTTACCAAAATAATAAAAAAAACGTAAAAAACGCATTTTAACTGCGACTAAAATTCCTTACCTTAGCATCTTCCTATAGGATATATCATATGTTTGACAACAAGGACATGGGGGTGGAGGTCATAAAATGGATATGATGCTATTTTAGAGGTTTTCGATTTTCAAGGTTTTGATTATATTTGGAGTTAATTTGTTTTTTTAACTATTTTTTATTCATAAGATTTTAAACTAAAAGTCTACTTAAAAACATTAAATTTTTTTATCATCATCCCACGTAAGTAACATAATTGAAAGAGGAAGATTCATGCATGTGATTGGACATTATTTTTTCCCCTATTGTGTCTTGGTTAATTTAAAATTAATATTTATTGTTTGATGTGAAAATGAAACAAGATAAAAAAAATAAAAATAAAAAAGATGTTATCCTTCTTTTCCGGCCATTATGTGGCTGGGATTTGTTTGGGAATGACAAGTGGACGTCGGAGAGCTTGCCAGACAGATACTCTATTATGCAAATGGATATCAACTCCTTTTGCTTCTTTGGGTTTGTGCCACTATACACAAATCTTTTAAACCCTAAATTATTTTGGTGCAATATCTGGTATAATTATGCACTAGGTCCTTCTACTTTTATACATTTAAATGTTATTCCTATATCGAATTCCTAATAATTTTACTCACTCTACTTGTTTGACTTAAAAATCAAAATTGGATTGACAAACTTATAATCCAATGTGGTAGTAGTAGTTTGGTGCAATGGTTCATACATTTTAAACTTTTAAAGTAAAGCAATTTCTTAGAATTAAAAGTAGAACTAAATTTCAAAGGCTAGAAGAATATAAGGATCTCTTTCAAAAAAAAAAAGAAGAATATAAGGATCAAACTACAATTAAACCTAAAATTTTGCATATGAATTATAATATATATTTATATGGAGGAAATGATTTGGGGTTTTCCCACTCCAATAATGTAATTTGATTGCTAGCTATCTCTAACTTTCCAGATGTCATACCCCATGGCCCTCTCTTTGAAGTTTATGCTATTTGAAACTGACAAAATGAGGATTTTGTTTTATATTAATATTTTATTTTCCTCCTTTAATTGAAAGGCCTATTTGCATGACATTATTCTTTTTGGACTGAAAATAAATAACTTTTTATGAGCTGACAAACTTTTTCTGGTGCTTCATCTCACCTTTAAATCTTTAAGCCTCCATTTGATTTGGATTTTTGCTATTATCATCATATGTTGTAGATGCAATTTATATATCATGATACTTTTCGAAATTTGAAATGTCAGTTTTACATAAATAATAGTTGTAAATTTAGTTTATGTTTTCGATCTAATAATGTTAAGGTCGAATAATTTGCTCATATCGTTTCTATATTGTTTGGGTCGGGACTAAAATTTTAAAAGTAAAAAATATTATACTTGAAAATGACTAAATTGAAATACAAAAACTTGATTTACAACTTGTACATAGGGGTGAGCGTTTGATCGAGTCGAGTCGAGTCAAAAATTTCGAGTTAACGCGTCATATTTTACAACTCAAAATTTATTTGAGTTTTTTACGATTCGAGTCGAATTTTCGAGTTCCTATAAAAATTTAATTGTAATTATTTATCATGTTATAATATGGTTTGATTCTAATTTAAACTACGTTCTCTAATCATATAAGATATGCACATATATATTTTTCATATTTTTTCACATGTGACAATATTTCTTCATATGTTTATATATCGGTATGTATATATCATAAAAAATTGAGGGACTCCTCTCGAACTTAAAAATAAATCCACTAATTACTAAAAATTTTGAGTTATTCGAATTTCCATTTTACAACTCAAACTTTATTTGAAATTTTTTCGAGTAGTTCGAGTTTATGAAATTTCGAGTCGAGTCAAAACGAGTCGAGTATTTTCGCCTCGAGTCGAGTTATTTAATTTTTTTCGAATCGAGTCGAGTTTTGCTCACCCCTACTTGTACATAATACTTGAATTAAAAGAAAAGAATTTGACCCATTTGTATATAAAAAGGGAACTATCGTCATCATTTCCCTAATGATCACTTATTTTATGGATAAAAATAGATTTGCTTTCTCACTTGAGTAATTAATCATTGATCAATACGGTTTGGCTCTCCATTAATCATTGATCAAAAATTAAAATATGTTCTCAATTTTTTACTTTTGCCCAAATATGATTCTAACATCTCATTTATATCTAAATAATCCCTAACACAAATAAACTTTTCATGTAGGGACTTAGCTGATCAAAAAGCATAAAAAATTATCATAAACTATTAGTTGATTTAGTGAAATGAGATGCTAAGTTTTTTAAATAATATTGTGGATTAAAATTCTAATATTATAAATGAAATAAATTGAGTTGAAAAGACCGCCCCTATAATATACCTCTACAGTAGTAGCCAATTTAGATTAGTTGGATAGCGGTAGCTACACCAAAATAACATAAAAGTTATTTAAATTTTAAAACCTATATGAATTTATAACCCATGCGTTTTTCTTTTCTTAATTTATTTAGACTAAATGTTAAATATGCAAATATATTTGGTATAAATATATCCAATTATATATATGGGTTAGGATTCACTTACACAGAATGTATAACACATAATTTTACATGTTTTTTGGATTGTTGGATGTGGGAAATGGATGACCGAGATAAACTCCTTATTTTTTTCCAAGTGATAATATTCAGATAAACCATTGTTAATCTCATCCATCCATTTCACGCAACCAACGATTCAGAAAACGTGTAAAAGTTAAAAACTCATATATATAGGAATGGGCACGGGTCGGGTTTTTGGCCCACCCGGACTCGACCCGAAAATAAACACCATAAACCCGCACTCGCACCCGACCCGATAATATTCTTTAAAAAATCTGACCCGACCCGACCCGAAAATAAATATACTAAATCCGACCCGACCCGACCTATATAAAATAAATTAATTTTAGGGACTTAATTGTAAAAAATAATTTTAAAGGACTTACTTGTAAAAAAATATAATTTAAAGGACTAAATTATAAATAAAAATTCAATTTTAAGGACTTAATTATTATATATATAGAGGATTATTATTATAAATATCCCTAAAAAATTTAGGGAAAAATTACACTATTAGTCTCGAGTCGGGTCGGATCGAATATTTTCCACCCTAAACCCGAACCGAGTCCACCTTAACAAAAATCCGATCTAATCCGACCCGAACCACATTTTTTCATTAAAAAATCCGACCCGATCGGGCCGGGCCGAATCGAAACTCGTAGAGTCCGGGTAAATGCCCATCCCTATGAGTACATGAGAATATTTTGTGGGGTTGAAATTGCTTCATTTCATAAGCAAACGAGGGAAGATATCAAACATAATTCTCATTTTTTCTCTTTCATATTTATTGATCATAACTATTGTTATTTAGATTGATATCAGCTGAGGCACACACAAAAAAGGCAAATGAACATTCATTTTCATTTATTTATCATTTTGGACCCACCCCCATAATTGAACTAAGGATCTATGTATGTGTGTACAATGAAGGGGGGGGAAATGGCAAAAGGTGATAGATATTAATATTTAATAGTTTGAACGAATCAGTGTTGAAAATCTTTTTGGCCACCTTCATCTTTAAAATTTGTGGCTGCCTTCTTCGATTCACTAACGTAAAGCCAGTTCAGCTCATCATTATTGGCATTGCAGATAATGACATGCACCCTCATATTATTGACGTACCTGGTAGGGTAAACCAGATTTAGGCCACCCATTCAGCCTCATCCAAGCTGCACCCTAGATTTGTCTGTGGGGTTAGGTTATTCGTCTAAGTTCGAAGTTCGACGTAATATTCGAGATTAATATGTGAATAAAAAAAGTATCAAGTCTGAAAAATGAGTCCAGATAAACTCTGTCGTTTGGTCTATTAGCTATGGATGTTCACTATACGAAAATAACATGCTTGTGGTGTGTAAGTTGTGGATGTTCAGTATATGTTTAACTAATCAATAATGATTAAAATCGGATTAAAATGGATAAGTACACCTTTAACGAGTTTGTCCCCATTTTGGTGGCTTTTTATCTTCTTTTATCAAACTTTTAATGAATTCCTAGTATATGTTTAACTAATCAATAATGATTGATAACATTTATTATTGATAATGGTTTGTACAAAAAAGTAATAATTCTTTAATAAATTTCAATCATAAATGAGTGACTCATCTAATATAAAATAGATGATTGTTTTTTAATTGGGTTTTTATGTAGTTACAACAAAATTATTAATGTTTATTTATTTTTCAATAAAAATTATTAAAATAAAATTAATTACATTCTTAAAAAGTTGATGTTTAATGTAATTAATATTTGTTCGGGAGTCGCAATGGGGTCGTTGGCCTTGCATAGTTGAATCGGATTCTTTGGTGGCCTTATCATGGATCCTTAATGTTGCGAGTCGGCCTTGGAAGTATTATTTCTTATTTAGGTGAATCGATGCTGCACGGGTAAGGGTGACCTGCACGTTCCAGCATGTTCACCGCAAGGCGAATGGCATTGCCGACAAATTGGCGAAAGGGGGCGTGGACCGTCAGGGTTAGTTGTGCGAGGGGCTGTAGCATGGTAGCCGTGGTTGGGGTTCGTGTGCGGGCAGTGCTGGGATTTGGTGCGGCTTGGAAGTTTGGGGATGGGGTTGCCTTAGTTGGTGATGTCCGAGGGGGTGTGTGTGAGTTGTATGGTTAGGAGTTCGTTTCTTTTGTCCTTCTCGGGTACTCTTTTTCTCCAACTAGGTGTAGGGAGGTTTTTAATGAGGCCCGAGTTTGGATGTTGTGTATGATTTTCCTCTTAATAAAATCATACGATTGAGCAAAAAAAATGTAATTAATATTTACTTAAAAGGATTTAGAGTTTATGATTTAAGATTTATGTGGTTATAGGGGTTAGATTTTAGTACTGAGGGTTTATGATTTTTATAGTTTAGGTTTCAGGGTTTAAGGTTTATGTTTTAGTGGTTTTAGGGTATATGGCTTATGTTTATGGTTTATGGTTTAAGATTTATGTTTATGAGGTGTGGTTTAGTGTTTATGAGGTGGGATTTGGGTTTAGGGTTTAGGCGGTATTCAAATGTCATAAATTTTAAGTTTTTTTAGGATACTTACTGGAATAATATTTTTTGACGAGTATTAATTATATTTACAATTAATTCTATCTTAATAGAATCCATTAAAAAAGGAAATAAGCATTAATTATAGGAATCTAGTAGGTTTTAAACATAACCCTCGGCTGTATATAGCAAAACCCTCTTTAATTACATTCAACAATAAAAAAAAAGAATATTGTTATTCTTAAGACACCTGAGTTCGAACAGCTTCTTTGCAAGATGTGTGCACGTTATTAAAAGACTAAGAAAAGTGAACAAATTCTACTATGAAATCATACAAGATAAAAGAAAAACAAATACTATAATACACTAGTTTAAAACAATTTATTCAATAAATTAGTTAAGTAAAACTAAACACATAAATCACCTGCAAAAAATGCATTATTATAGTATCTCTTCCCACTAAATCAACTAATTATTAATACATAATCTATTTTAAAAAACAAACAAACATAATCCAGTTGTTTTATAGTGATTTTTTTGGCTGATATATGTATTTGGTATCCCACTTAAATGCGTGTCCGACCCAAACTACACATAAATTAGAGAGTTGTACAAATTACCACAAACATGAAGGACCCAAAATTATTCTATGCTTGAAATTAATATATTATATACTACATAATAATTTATATATCAACTTCATACTTGAAACACGTGTAGTTTATAATTCATGATTGATATATAAAGAACAAAACACTCACATGACATTAGGTTACACTCGTTCTTGTTTCATGGAGAGAAACTCGAGAGTTATCTTTTTCTATAATACACATATTTATATCGTGTTTTTTAATATTGTAATTGCATTTTAATATACGTATTTATATATATAATAAATAAAGAGAAAATAATTTATACACTTACAGTAAAATAATAGCATAGAAATAATATTTGTAAAACAACATGCATGTAACCTTAATTGTACATGAAAATAAATTACAAATCGAATTTTATATGTACGATAGTATAAAATCAAAATTTTCTTATTCCATTATATATTAAATAATGTATTCTTGTATATGATTATTACTTGTTGACTAAAGTTGATGAATCATGCAAATGAGCAAGAACAAAGATAACATCATATCCATCTATTTGTACTATTTTTTTATTTTATTTTTTGTATAATCATGGTATTTAATTTATTTGTTAATCCGGATCGAGAACTGTAGAGGTTTATTGTAGGGTAATCTTCTCAACCCAATTTGCTTCATTCACAACGTCAGAATTCAAACTTTTGACCTTTCGTAAAGGAGTTAGTGTCTCATATCACAAGACAACCTAGTTGTTAGTGCCAAATCTTCTTTTTACTATTGAAAAATAACAACATAGTAAAAATTTGCATGTTTTTTAATTAAATTTAAATAAAAGTATTAGTTTTACCACTAAAATATTATTCGGGCTAGCTCAAATTTAAAATCTCATTGTTCCATTCCAATCCAAATTATGTTGACTTTCTTGATAAATTATCATCTGAACCGGAATTAAAGTCGAAGTTTATTTTTTTAATTTATAGTCATATTTATAAATGATAGATCTTAGTTGATTGATTTTTTTTTATTTATTTTGATTTTTGACACTCTTTGGAGTTTGGATAAGCCTAATATTGTATGTTAGACCCAAATATGATTTTGGGTATTAGACTTGGGCTTTATGTCCATTTTTACCCGTGCCCATTTATTTTGTTTTGTCTCCGGAAGGACCTACTAATTGATATAATTCAGATAACTTGAGGAGATAATTAAAATGTTTTAAATTTTAAATTTAGACCGTAATTGGGGAATGTCTTCCCGAATTAGTCCATTTTTATTAGACATGGCAAACTTGACCCGAAACTCAAGATTCGAACCGATTTACCCGACCCGAGATCCGATATAGACCCAAACATGATGGTCTAAACTTGACCCGAATCCGAACCACAACTGAACCGAACCAAAACTGACCCGAATTTAGTTAAACCTAAAATCAACCCGAATCAAAATTTACCGAAAACGAAAATAACTGAAACCGAAAATCAACCGAACCAAAAGCAACCTGAAACGAAAATCAACCTGAACAGAAAATAACCCGAATTTAATTTCTCAAATATGTATGTTTTATTCTCATTTTGTGTTATATTACTAATTAACAACTACCTTTAGTAATAGTTTAATATCATTTTTTCCCCTTTAGAAGATCATATTCATATATTGACTCAAATTAAGAGCAGACCGCTCTGATATTGACCCGACCCGAAAAACAATCGACCCGACCCGGAAAGAGAACCGATCCGATATAGACCGACCCGAAAAGTCAATCGATCCGATATAGACCCGACCCGAAACGTCAACCGATCCGATATTGACCCGACCTGAAAATCAACCGATCCGATATTAATCTGACCCGAAATAACATAGACATGAACTAAATCTGAATCAAACCCGATCTGAAACGAACCTAATTCGAAAGCACCCAAACCGAAAATCAACCCGACCCAAAGTGACCCTACCCGAACTCGATCCGAACGACCCGTTTTCCACCTCTAATTTTTATTAATTAATTTTCTCAATGAATTGGTGTCACACTGTCACTAGATCAGCTTAATTGAGCTTCCTCCCTAGCCTACCGGTATCTGTTCTTTCTATTTTTGGCCATCTCCTTGCCGATTAATTTCCTTCTAAACCTCAAACTCTAATTTTCATTAACATTATTTCAAAGGAAAAACAAAGGTATCTTCTTCTTTGATATTCCATCGATTAGCGTTAGTTTCCCAGTTTGCAGCATCTTTCTTTATGTATGAATTAGATTTCTCGATTTGTTTTGTCGGTTTATATATAAATATAATTTAATTTAATGTTGTATGATAATTTCTTATTGATTCAAGTCTCCGATTTACTTTAGTTAGCATAAAAAAACCACATAATTAGTTAGTTATATAAGAATTCTACACTGATCATTGTTGTAATTTGTACTGTCACATTTGTTTTCTTCTGCTTCTATGATTGTTATGTGAAACTGGGTTTTCTTTGAAATTACTGAAATCATTAACAAATATGTTGGTTTTTTGTGATCATAGAAACGTAATTTGAAGAAGGAAAGATGTTGGGAATAGTAAGGCAAATGGTGATTTTCTGGAAACTCTGCTGATATCTCATATATGAATATGATAGGCTTTTATTGTTGTTTTTTGGTTCTAATGTTATGGCATTTGGTTATTCAGATGTTGGAGCAGTCGTTGAAGACGATCCGGCCTGCGGTATCGGTGTTGAGAAGTTTCTCATCTGCTGCAAAACAGGTAGTTTTTGTCACTTGATTTGATGAACAATATTTAGAAGAAAGACCCACATCTCAGATTGCAAAATGTACACATACAATTAGAAATATGGTTATGCTTGTATGTATTTGTTTATGCATAAAGTTAGCATTTTCTTGCAGTTAATTTTCTGTAATGACAATTATATGTAGATGAATGTGAGAGAGGCATTAAACTCTGCTCTCGATGAGGAGATGTCAGCTGATTCGAAAGTCTTTTTGATGGGTGAAGAGGTAAGAAAATGATAACACGGATCTTTTCTTTGTATTATTCTAACCATATTTTTAGCTAATCTTGATTGCTTTTATTCCCATTCTTATGTTTTTAAAATTATAAACTGCAGGTTGGAGAATATCAGGGTGCATACAAGGTTTAACATTTAATGTGCTATAATGAAATTCTTAGCATTTTTAAAACTCTCTGAAGATTGGCTTTTGTTTCCATCTTTTTTAGATAACCAAGGGGCTTCTGGACAAGTATGGACCCGATAGGGTTCTCGATACTCCGATTACTGAGGTTATTTTTGTGCTGCCTTGCATAATCTCTATCTCTTTTATTCTATTTTTGTGAATTTCTTTGATATAATGATTAGTTTCAAATCCTTCTTAAATGTGCATGTGTTGATGCCTTTCAGTTTCTTGTTACATTCTTTTTCTCATCATATCTTGTTTCGTAGGCTGGTTTTGCTGGGATTGCGGTTGGTGCGGCTTACTATGGTCTGAAGCCTATTGTCGAGTTTATGACAATTAACTTCTCCATGCAGGTCCGAGAGTTCTGTCTTGAATCTCTGCTTATGTACACTTTTACTAGTATTCTGTGCTACCATATGCATGTTGTGAAAAAGAAGAAAGGAGATCATACATTATAAGATACTAGAATTGGGATGATCAAAAGAGAAAATGATTTGGTTGTGATTTATGTATGCTAGAATCTTTCGAATCTTCCGGCATTGTTCGTATGCTAGAATTTCACAAATTTAAAGCTAAATCTTACTTGCTCTTTTGAATGGTGGTAAATAAACGAGTTTGGTTTCTCTTAAATGTGTTTTTATCTGATGTTTTTGTCTGATTCATTGTTTTTACTGCAGGCAATTGACCACATTATTAACTCTGCTGCAAAGTCAAACTACATGTCTGCTGGCCAGATATCTGTACCCATAGTTTTCAGAGGTCCCAATGGTGCTGCAGCTGGTGTTGGTGCCCAACACTCTCAGGTTTATTTGGTTTATTTACATTCATCTGCTTTCTCGTGTTTCCCGGAGCTTGCCGAGGTTAAAAATCAAGTTACATTGTACTAGGTGTTGTAATTATGTTTTACTTGTTTCCATGTTTTAGAAATCTAGCTTGTTTTCAATAGAGTAAGAAGCTTGTTTGATTGTTTTGTACATTGGTTACTTTTCAGTGTTATGCTGCATGGTATGCTTCTTGTCCAGGGTTGAAAGTGCTGACACCATACAATTCCGAAGATGCTCGTGGACTACTCAAAGCTGCTATTAGAGATCCCGACCCCGTTGTTTTCCTTGAGAATGAGTTGTTGTAAGTGGACTAGTAAACAATGACACTTTATGTATCGAGCCGACGAGCCCTACTCCACTGGTACCCTGTCATTTAGAGTTTTTATGCCTGATGCTATTTCGGTATACTCGTTCTGCTTCAGATATGGTGAATCATTCCCGGTTTCCGATGAAGTTCTGGACTCCAGCTTTTGCCTTCCAATCGGTAAAGCTAAGGTAAACGCTATAGCTGTTACCATTACTATTTTCATGCTTCTGCTTCCGTCGATTGCTGCATTTTAACACAGTTTTTAACCACTACTTTAACAGATAGAGAGAAAAGGAAAGCATGTGACTATTGCTGCTTATTCAAAAATGGTGGGCTATTCTCTTAAGGTATGTCTTGTATGCAATGCAATATCTGTTTGGATATGCAAATGCCGAGTTATCATTCGAGACACATTATTAATACGAGTCCACGAGATTCTACTCGAGGCATGACAGATAAAGGCGTAATCTAAAGTAGAACTTATGTAACATAAGATTGATTTCGTAACAAATGGCCATGGAAAGTGCCAATTATGTTGAACCAATGCATATTTGTATTCGTTGCTGTTGTTCTGCAGGGCTGCAGGCTCCTATGTTTTAGTTATGCTATCTTTTTAATCTGTCGAGTCAGTATACCAAATAATTATCCTATATAGTACTGATATTTCGGCTCGTGGGGTGATCATTTAAGAGATTGTTTGTTGTTCAGGCAGCTGAGATTCTCGAAAAGGATGGAATCGACGCCGAGGTAAAAATTATAACTCAAAGTAGTGCATGCAAGCCCTTACAAGGCTCAATTTGATTTGAATATTCTGCCGAGAAGTGCAGTGTCCAATCTTTGTTAAATACAGGTCATAAATCTGCGTTCGATTAGGCCACTAGATCGATCCACGATTAATGATTCGGTCAGGAAAACCAACAGATTGGTCACAGTTGAAGAAGCGTTTCCACAGCACGGTGTTGGTGCTGAAATATGGTTCGAGTTCTTCTCTTAAAATCTTTTAAATTTCTGCTTAACACACACACACACACATTCTGCGTCCTTGTATATATTTACGCGGTATACTTCGGTTCACAGTGCGTGTGTTGTGGAGGAGAGTTTTGCATATCTCGATGCACCAGTGGAGAGAATCGCCGGAGCTGATGTTCCTACGCCGTATGCGGCAAATCTCGAGAGAATGGCAATGCCACAGGTGGTTCCGTTTCTCCCTGTTCTTACTACAGGGACCATTATGATATATACACACACAACACAAATACACATAGGCTATATATAGATTTTATTCATTTATATATGAATTTTGCAGGTTGAAGATATTGTTCGCGCTGCAAAGAGAGCATGCCACAGATTTTAAATTTGCTACTCAAGTACCAAATTAGAAAAAAAGTGTAAAATTCAGGTACCACACGGACGGTATAAAGAAAAAATCCGATACCGTATTAGAAAAATGTTAAATTCAGGAACTAAACTGGATAAAAAATACAGTGACAAATTCGGGTATCGAATCGTATATTAGGTCTAAGTATATATTTCCAAACTGATCCAATGAATCTTTTTCTTTTCCAGGAATGAAGCTCGAACACTGGTGGCCGGTGGGGAGGAGCTGCATCATTTTAATAACTGGGAGGAGATTGTTTGAAATTTGGAGACATTATGTTCCTAAATTACTTAATAAATGTAATTGTTAAATTTTTTGTATAATCATCGGTATCTTTGTATTTTTTTATTTTATTTGGACCGAATGTCGAATATATGAAGTCAAACTCCATTGACATATAGATATTACACCAAAAAAGATACAATTTTCTTCTAAAATGACATCTTTAGTGCTATAACTCAACTTTTTCCACATATAAAGAGATAATATAAGTGGAATTTTGGTTATAGAACTTAAAATAGTTTCATTTGCATCCCCCTGTATCATATCTCACAAATCCCATCAGCTCAGGTCCTTCAAGTCTTGAGTTATTCCTAAAACTGCACCATAATTATGATAATCAAACATTAATCCCCCATTTATGCAAAATAACAATCTGATTAGCAAGATTGTAAGTCACTCATTTACCTTTCCTCCGTAAACTTGGAGAAGGAGCCCGTGGTCGGGATCGTGCCGCACAAGCCGTTGTTCGACACGTCACTGTTGCACACCACACAACCATATTAAACAACAACAACAATAATAACAATCGAAATCTGTTTCAGACAGAGCTTTTATATGTCACTCACAAGATCTTTAGGTTTTGGAGTTTTGTAAGTTGTCTCGGAATCCTTCCGGTCAGTCGATTACTGTTCAGTCTCCTGCAAGGAATGGACAGTACATTAATACAAACATTAACTACGACTATATCGTTCCAATTTTATCGGATGTTCCCGAAGCGACAACAACTATAAAAAAAAGGTAAAATTAAGAGAAAATCTTAGCTAATTACATACATGAACTTGAGATTTGAAAGCTTGGAAAGGGAAGCAGGGATCGAGTCTGTAAGGTTATTATGGTAAAGATCCAAACTCACTAAGCTTTTCAATTCTCCAATTTCCTCTGGTATTGAACCCACCAAGTTGTTCATGTACAGCTCTCTGCATATATACATCATTAAAATAAAGGTCAAATTCTGTACAAGGTCCATGTACTATGTGCTCTTGGTGAATTTAGTCCCTCTATCATAACTTGATTCATTCTAGTCTCTTCACTTTTCAAAAAATAAGTCATGTTAAATTATTTGACAGGATTAACGAAAAAAAATGATTTCAGGACGGAAAATACACATTTTGAAAAGGCAAAGGAACTAGAAGGAATCAAATTATAGTAGATGGACTAAATCTGCTATAAATAAATTATACAGGGACCTTTTTTAGAATTTGACCTAATATAAAATTACTGAAGATATATCATTTGCTTACAGATATTGAAGGCGCTCAAGCTTTCCCAAGTCGGGCACTAAACGCCCCCGCAGCTGCGCATTTCCAAGATCTCTGCAAATATTTAACATGAAGTAATTATCAGTATACTATATATATATGAGATAGGATCTGTTTACACGTTTTTTTGTACAGTTGTATGAGTGAAACGAATGGATGATATTAATAAATATGTGAAGATTATCACTTGAAAAAAAATAAGGAGTTAATCTGAGTCATCCATTCCCCGTCTAACGATCCAAAAAACGTGTAAAACTTAAAGAATTTTATATTGTGTAAGTTTATTCTATCTCTCTCAATATATATATACTGGTACTTTCATATTGCTCGGATGTCCCTCTAAAGATGAAAAATTAACCTCGAACTATATTCGTATTTGACACTCACACTCGAGTTCGAGTAACATATATCGTTTAACTTACAGACGAGTAACTCGATTATCGGCATCGCAGGTGACATGGAACCAAGTACAAGGATCGACCAGCGTGGGATCCCAGCTCTGCAGCACGTTTTTGGGGTCTCGAACAGCTCTCCTCAAAGCATACAAAGCATCACCTTCGACATTTGCATGTGTGGTTTCCAATGTGTTTAGCAGAGTTACTGTAAGAACAACTTGAAGCAGTAGAGCTAGACTGGCCATCGCCATTATCACTGGTTTCAAGAACACTCTAATGGGGATGTGCTATATATATATGTGTGTATATATATATGTATGTATGTATATAGATCTGGGTTATTGTGAAAAGGCAAAGAGGAGCTTGGAATCAAAAGGATTTGCAGAGATGGAAGAATTTATAGAGCCAATGGAAGGATTGTAGGTTAAAACAGTAGAGAAACTTTAAATGAGAGAAGTGTGGGGCTGTTTCACGTGGGAAGAGAGAGCATCTTCTCTAGTGCAATGCACACTCCTCGATTGACGTTTCAGAATTTTTACTGCTTCTTTATTATTATATTATTTACAGGTTGTGGTGCATGTTGTTGTTCGACTCGAATAGAAATCGTTTGTGACTTTATCGTGCCATCTTTTATGTCCTCACTTAAAAATAGCGAGTTCAGGTTTAAAATTAAGAGTTATTATTAGGGTTTATTGAATTGAGGGTAATGTGTATTTTTTAAGGTTTAAGGTTTAGGTCGTGATTAGGGTTAGAGTTTAAAATTTAATTTTTAAGTAATTTTAGTGAATAAGTATTCTATACACAGGCGGTGGAAACTGAAAGTTTCCACAAGCGCCTTAGTTTTAGGGTATAGGGAGTTAGTTTAGGGTATAGGTTTAGGGGTTTAGGTGTAGGGGGTTAGAATTTAGGGATAGAACTGTTTCAATTTAAGGTTTAGGGTTAGAATTTAGGGTTATAGGTTAAAACCTAAATCCTCACCATATTACCCTAATAACTAAACTCTAACCTATAAACTCTAAATTATAACCATGAACCTTAAATTGAAACAACTATCCCTAAATTCTAAACTCTTACACCTAAACCCCTGAACCCTATACCCTAAAACTAAGGCGCTTGTGGAAACTTTCAATTTCCACCGCCTGTGTATAGGATATTAATCTATTTTTAGTGTGAGGCATAGAAGGGGCATAATTAGGGGCAATGGATTTTTACCCGTTAGACTGAGTTGAGTGTTCGCTCGAGTCTAGTAAAAGAATTTTGAGTTAGTTGAGTTAATGAGTTATATTTTATAATTTAAATTTTATTCAAAACTTTTCGAGTCAAGTCGAGTTATTTGAGTTTTTGTTCAAACTTAAACTAATTGGTTCCAATTTGCGTCTTTTTATAACAATATATGACATATATATTTCTTATTTTTTTCATATGCGATATATATATATATATATACTTAAGGGACTCGACTCAAACTTGAAAACCAATAAATTAATTATTAAAAAAATTTTGAGTTGTTCAGTTACATTTTTATAATTTAAACTTTATTTTACATTTTTCTTCAAATCGAGTCGAAAAATTCAATTTTTTTGAATCAAATTTTGTTATTTTTAAAGGGCTTAAGTTTAAATTCCATGACCTTGTAGAGAGTCTAATTATGAATTTGTCCATTTACTTCATGAAAATTGAGATATTGATCCTTCTATTTTACTTTAAATGGATTATTGAATAAAATTGGATTCAATATTTTATATACATTAGATTGCATGCATGAAGGTAATGGAGGAGGGGAAAAGACAAAAGAGCAGAGCCAAATCTTTTGAACTCTGTCGGAGCCAAAAACCAGACTGGTTGGAATAATGGAGAAACCCTTACCCTGTGCTCTGACATTTCTCTCTTTTTTTTCTTTTCCTTTTTTGCCTTTTTCTATACGTTCTTCTTCCAACACCATAAAATAATAAAAGTATATATTCATCAAATTATGGGGTTATGGTTTGAATATTCCCCTTTGGGAATTTATTGGGGAAAATAACCCCCAAAGATTGATATTGGGAAAAATACCCCCCTTTCATGCCATGTAGGATGAATTCGCGTCCTGCAAAGAGCGAATTCAAGATTCGCGTTTTGCAGGGAGCGAATTCAACATAATAAAGTGAATTCGCGTTCTACAGAACGCGAATTCTATTTCCCAACCGTTCGTATTTACTCCAAATCGCGATAATTTGGGGATAATATCGTGGAATTCGCGTCCTGCAAAACGCGAATCTTGAATTCGCTTTCTACAGGACGCGAATTCATCCTACATGGCATGAAAGGGGGGTATTTTTCCCAATATCAATCTTTGGGGGTTATTTTCCCCAATAAATTCCCAAAGGGGAATATTCAAACAAAAAAACCTCAAATTATAGTGTTTTTTATGTTAAAGGTGCAAGAATATATGGACAGTTTTAAACAGCATTTGCCAAAAGAGAATAATGCTACCAACTTTTATAATCTCTATTACTTTAATTCTTTAATCAATGAAATATTAAATAATGCTACTAACAAAAATATTTCCATTGACTATCTCCAATAAAGTATGTTATCTTTGTTGCATGCGGATGGAAATCGTCTTCCCTTTTTATGCCTCCACTTTAAAATAGTGTGTTTTAGATTTAAAGTTTAGGGTTTAAATTTAAGAGTTGTGGTTAGGGTTTAGGGAATTAGGGGTATGATATATTTTTAAGATGTAGGGTTTAGGGTTTAGGATGTGGAAATTAGGGTTAGAGTTTAGAATTAAATTTTTAAGTGATTTTTAGTGTAAGAGCATAGGAGGCATGATTAGGGGGCAAAAATTTTTTACCCGTTGCATGCATGTTGTGTTTCTTGAATTATTTATGCAAAATATTCTCTGGTTTAAAGTTAAGAAAACTTTAATTAATATATATTATTTTTAAAATAATATAATTAAGTAATTATAATGGCTCCATTATTTAGTATTTTAGTCCTTAATTAGATTCGGTATTGAGAGGCAGATATAGCTGTTTAAAAAGTAGCAAATTCCTTAATAAGTCAACCAAAAACAATGGAGGGAATAGGCAGAAAAAATGTGTCAATTAAAGAGATTCACAAGTAACTTGTGAAATATTATATTTTTTCCATTATAGAATTAATTATATATCATATATAAATTTCAATGTAGAATTGACATGCACAAAGAACAGCAATAATGCAATTGTGACATTGAAATTGAAATCTCAGTATGTTTTGAATGCTGTGTCAGAATGGTTGGTAAAATTAGAACATTGTACCAAATATCATTATCAACTTCCAATTTCTTGTTTCGGTCCAATTCTTTTAATGTCTTTTTGTCGGTGCCCAAGATTAAACTTTCCTACTATGTATTTTTTTTATAAGATATGTATATAATTTCTTGACTGACTAATTTGAATCGTGTACTACAGAGATTTATTGTAAGGAGATTTTTCTAACTCAATTTACTTTATGTACAACGTTGATGTTCAAATTTTTTACCTTACTTGAGGGATATAGTGTTTCATCTCACTAAATCAACTGGTTGTTGATACCTCAAACTAGAGGTGGCAAACGGGTCAATCGGTTCGGGTTCGGGTCATTTAAATTTCGATTATTTTGGGTCTGATGTCATTCGGTTCAATTTGGTTCTATTGTGCTTCAGGTCATTTTGGGTCGATTGGTTTTCGGTTCGATTCGGTTCGGTTCAATTTCGGGTCAACGGGAGATTTGTCTGTTTTAATCAAGTTTTTAGGTTGATAAGTTTTTTACACCCTTTATATGGCTTTATAAAGCCAATATATTTGACTTTTTGGTGAGTTGTGCGGTTGTTCATATCTCATCTTTATTTATTTCTATTAATATCTTTTATTTATTCCGGGTTGTCTTCGGTTCGGGTCCATTCAGTTCGGGTCTATTCGATTCGAGTTAATTCGGTTCGAGTCTATCGGTTCGGGTTCATTTCGGTTCAGTTTCGAGTTTCGGGTCAAATTTTGAGTCATCATATTCAATTCGGTTCGGGTCAAGTTTGCCAGGTCTACCTCAAACTATATATTAACTTAGTTATATACATATAGATATATATGATTAGGGTCAACATGGGTTAATTCAGTTGGTTTAGCACCTTGAATCAAGATTTGTGTCTCACTACTATTAGGTCTATAAAAGAATATATATATGGTTAGGACAAAGTAATAAAAATTGTGTTGGGAGTTAAATAAAATCATACAATTTCAGATTAAATTAAATTTTTTAATAGTTTAAAGGTGATTATAACGCCGTCCCTGCTCATACATATGTATTCTTAACCCTTTAACAATGGACACTTAAACTAAGTTGAATGGTATGCTTTCATTTCCCCCCAAATATTACAAGTTATTATTTGATACAAATTTAATTGATGTTTATACATATAATATTAATAAATGTTAATAATTAATATAATAATAATAATGGATAAAAATAATGAATAATGGACAAAAGATAATTTGTAGCATGTGAATGGAAACTCGTCTTTTAATGTTTTGATGATGATGAAATGGCTTTGGACTTTAGGGGTCCATTTCTTATAATGTTTTGACTTCACCTTTCACTTGGATTGCACTTTGCATGTGCTTCTCGTTTGTGATGTTGGGCTTTGTTTACAGCTTCTTCTTTATGACTTTGTAGGGGTTGAAGTCTAAAATTTTATATAATTATTTATTTAATTTTGATTTAATGTAATTATATATTATCATGCATAACTATTTTGTTTATGTTGATTACCTTGATTAAGGAAAAGAATTAGGAGAACCCAACAAGTAGTCTAATAAAAAAAAGGATGATGTTCTTTCTAAGAGATTTAGGTATAATCAGACTTATCTGCAAGGTGCGTGTGCATTATTAAAGAAAAATATATATAAATACAGATATTTGTGGAAGTCTTACTTTGACTTAACTTTCAACTTTCATTAACAAGATGCATGTTTAAGAGAGTTTATATTAGTTCACGTTAATCTTTTCTACGCATCAGATCATTTAAGATACAACTAAAAAATTTAAGTCATTTGAGTTTCATTTTATAACTCAAACTCGAATTAAATAAATTCAAATTTTTTCATATCAAATTAAATCTGAATTTATTTACCCTTAAATATAAAGATTTATATCCAATACACTGGCGGTGGAAACTTTTAGTTTGCACAAGCGTCTTAGTTTTAGGGTTTAGAGACTTAGTTTAGGGTGTAGGGGTTTAGAATTTAGGGGCAATGGTTAGAATTTAGGGGTTATGATTAGGATTTAGGGTTTAAAGGTTAAGGTTTAGGTTTTAGTGTAATATGTTGAGGGTTTAGGTTTTAATGTATAAACCCTAAATTCTAACCCTAAACCCTAAATTCTATTCACAATCCTTAAATTCTAAACTACTAAACTTAAACTCCTAAACCCTATACCCTAAATTAAGTCCCTAAACCTTAAAATTAAGGCGCTAGTAGAAACTTTTAGTTTTCACCGCAAGTGTATCAAATAATTATCCTAAATATAAATAAAAAATAATGTGAAATATGAAAAATCCAAATAAGGTGGGACACACATAAAAAACACCTTTTTAAATTCTTGGGTTAAATGAAAGGGTTAGATTAGATATGATGACAACTTTCTTCTTAAAAGAAGTGACTTCACTAAGCCAACATTAAAGCACCTTATATTTGGATTGCATCTTCTTTTCTTGCTTTAATCATAAATTTGGAAAAAAGTTGGACCAATCTGCAAAAAGCTTTGTCCTTCATCTTTCTTCTCCTACAAAGAGAATGAAAAGGCTTTCCACACGGACCATATTGATTGTATAATCACTACCACACCATCATTTCCTTTTTCTTTTGACACTTTTGGCGGTCAAATTTTGACCATTTATCTTTATTCATACTTATTGGTCTAATTTGGTTATAGTCCCTCTATTGTGTTGAAATTTGAGATTTAATTTTTCTATTTCTTCTAATCTTTTATGTTTGTGTTACTGTCTATATTCGGTGTTTGTGGTTGTCCCTTCTAAGATCGTCTCCAAAGCACAAGTTGGACATGTCAATTACTTCTATTAAAGTGGTAGCTTAACATTTTTTTTTTGAATATGCTGGTGTAATGCAAGGGTAGCATATGTTCAACTTTCTTAGTCTTTTTAAAGACGACACACACAGCATGTATTATTGGTGCTCGAACCCGTGTCCAAAGGGATGATGAACATCTACCTTTGCCACCAAGACACAAGGGGATGAGCGACATTTTAATTGTTATTCAGTTGCATAATTATGGTCATGTAAAATTTCAATTAATTATGTTGTACCAATAATAAATTTACATGTCATCATTTAAATGACATATTGGTTGAAGAAGGACGTGGAACGTCACTATTTTTTTTTCTTTTTTACCTGAGATTAATATCTTTTTCTCTCAGACGTGATAAAAGGAACTAAAAAAGGCAGAGATCGTATAAAATTTATTGTTATAAAGGTTAAATGATTATAGAAGTATAAATCATATATAAATTTATACATTATCAACCCAACAAACATAAATTGAAATTAGATTGTAACACCCGGGTTTGGGGGCCGGGAGAAAATAATATTTAAATAATGGTTCGGTTTCGGTTTTATAATTAAAATAATAATTTATTATTTTGGGCTTCATATATATTCGAAACAAACAAATATGTTGGATTTAAATTATTTTGGGAATCAAATCCATGGATTTTGGAATAGATAAGAGTGGCCATCTCATTAATGGCGTTTTGGTAAATATGTGAACTTTCCAATTTAAAACCCCTCTTTTGTTTCAGAAGACAACTTTTATCTCTTCTTCATCTTCTTCATTTCTTCTTCCACGTTAAAAAAAATGTCCTTCTATCCAAATCTTTATTTCATCATCTCCTTGGCCTTCGTTGGTGATTTTTGAAAGGTAATTACATTTTCGACTTGCTCTCATATTCCTCTCTTTAAAAGTACAACTAGATTTCATTTTGGTTTAAGTTTTAGAATTTAGGTTTTTGAAAGATTTGAATAAAAATGATATCTTTGTTGTTTTTAACTAAAGGTTTTGATGTAATAAGGTTAGATATGATGTTTGTGAACCAAATGGTTCAACATATGTAAATTTTAAGGTGTTTTATGCTAATCCCCGAATTTGGGTTTTGGTGGGGTTTTAGGAGGGTTTTTAGTTGAGTTTTGGGTGTGGTATGTGTTGGAAATTGAGGGTTGATGTTAGGGTAATAGTTGGGGGCTGTTTTGGAAGCATTTGAGGGTGCTAAAAAGGTTGAAAACATGGATTTTGGAAGGGGTATGTGGGCTGCCCGAAATTGCAAAGTGTGGGGTTTGGTCATGGCTTGCAACGTTGTAAATTGAATTTGAATTGTGTTCCGGGTTGGTCTTTTGATGTTGGGCTGATTTGGAATTGTTTGAAATGTGTTTGAGGTTGTTTAGAAGCAGGAATTTGTGTTGGAGAAGCCTCGGGAAGAAATCCGGAAATTTGGGGGAGGTTGCTTGCTTGGCTTGGAGCTTGGAAGCTTAGGTGAGTGGTTAAATATTTTTTTTAAATGGTTTTCAAGTGTTGGTTCAAGCATGTGAACTAGGTTGGGATTGGTAGACCCACCTAGAGTTGGGATTAGGGTGGTAGCCTAATCCCAAACTTTAGTTAGAGACCTTGGTTGATCTTTAAAGTGTTGAATTATGCCTCATGTTTAATCATGCTTATGGTGGTTATGCTTATGTTGTTATACATGTATGTGGAGGCATGGTTTAATGCATTGTTACATGCATGTTGATGATAAATGTGATAGAGATATACATATGTATGAAATATGATGTGATGTTTGTGTTATTGAGATGCATGTAGTGTTGACATGTGTAATGATGTTATGAGGTGAATGTATGATCCGAGGATCATGGTGAGTACATGCTAGGCATGGAAATGTGGTTTGTGCATGACGGTGAGTCATGGTGAGTACGTACTAAGCACGAAAGTTGTTATGGATTGATATTGTGATAGATTAATGAAATGTGTAGTATTGGCACTAGTATACTTGGGTACAAATGATCGATCATTAGGATGTTTAGTGTGCACACGTGAGTCAAAATGCGCGCGTGGTCTTGATGATGGTAGTCATCGAGATGGAGTACGGGTTCGCCCGGAAATCTTCTTTTATATATATTAGTCGGTGATGAGTGGAATCCCATCGACGGGCGTGAGGATGAGTGGAATCCCCTCCGCGTGAAATGAGGCGTGAGGATGAGTGGAATCCCCTCCGCGTGAACGGTGATGAGTGGAATCCCACTGTCAGGTAATGGTTGTGTTGTTGGATGTGAGTTCCAACGGTTATCCGCGTATTCGAGTCATAGCTAGGTGCCAATACGGATTGTAGTTTATGTTGCCAATATGTGGTTAATTGTGAGCCAATGTGATTTGGGATGTGTTGCTAACATGGTTTAATATATGTGATTTCATATGTTGTGGATTCAAACATGTTGAGCATGACATGATATTGAATATATGTTCATGCATCATCTATATTTATGGCTCGCATGGATCAGAGGTAAGATCATGCATTTTATCTTGGTTGTAGCTCGTGCTTGGACCCTACATTGTCGAAGGTTTGTTTTACGAGCTTACCCTCACTAAGCTTTTATGCTTACGCTTCTTTTTGTTCGACAATGCAGATCAATAGCTTGTGGGTGGCAAAGGCAAGGAAAGGTCTCCAAGTGATGCTTTTGGTTAGCTCAAGTATGAACTTTAATTTGTAGATTGTAATAGTCAAGCAATGAGATAGGTGTTGTTGATGTGAATGTTTGTTGTATGTTGATGTTAGTTTGGCCTTTGGATGCTTCGTTTGGATTGTAAACCTTGATTATGTTGTGTGCCTCGAATGCTTATGTATATGTTGGTCTTGTGCCTTTTGTGGATGTGCTTATGAATGTTTGCCTAAGCATGCTATCTTTAATGCCTAGAATGATCTTGTGAATGGAGGTCTTATCATGCCAAATGCTAGTATGATGAATGCCCTATGGATGCTTAAGATTGTTTTGATAGCATGTAAACTTATTTGATGATGTATGGTGCCTATTGGTTTTTAAAGTCATCAAGCATGACTTGTATGAAAGGCTACTAATGTGTAATTTGCCATGTACGTATGATTGTTTATATTTATGCCTTGAGTGTGTTTGAGTATGCTTGACATAAGTTGTATGCCTCTAGACTTTGTTTGGTTGTGTTGTGTGGCTTTAGGAGTCCTATGAGACCTTTAGACTTGTTAAAATTCGCCCAAGTCTGATTTTCAAAGGTTGCAGGCAGCCGCGTTTCGAAACGGGCTGGATCGTTTCGGAACGGGTAGGCTTCAGGGACCCCGTATCGGAACGCGTTTCGATACGGTTTGGCCTCTGGAAACCCCTATTCCGATACGCGTTTCGGAACGTTTTGGCTACTGGAATTCTGAGAAATTGACGAGATGAAGGCGTTTCGAAACGGGTCTGAGGGTTTCGAAACGGTCAAAATCTCGTTGACCACGAGAAGTTGACCGTTGAGGGCGTTTCGGAACGGTTGACCACCGTTTCGATACGGCCCCTTATAAGGGCTCTGGGGCAGTTGACTTGGTCAAGGCGTTTCGATACGCCTCAAGGGTGTTTCGAAACGGCCTGTTTAAAGGATTACAACTAGACTGTTTAAATGTTGTTTTGGGTTCAAATGTTTATCTCATGTATTTTATTCCGCTGTTTGATCACATAGGACTTAAATGAGCCTTTAGAAAAGATTAAATTAAAGAAAAAAAATAGGGTTGTTAACCGAAGGGGAACCTTAACGGGTTTCACTTCGGTTTTCCCCGTGTGGCCCACTCGGACCGGTCATCCGGCCAGACCGGGACGAGGGAGTTACATAGATCGACATGATTTGCAAGACAATAAAAAAAAAAACCAAAGTGAAGTCAAATAGGACAAAGAGCATGGGGTCAAAAGGGATGGATCCTTTGATAGTGGAAATTCGAAATGTAAATTGACCAACATCGACATGTTAGAGGCAACAAGGTTCCCCACACAGCTTTAGTTTCCCTCCTTGTTCAAATTAAACCTATGTTTTAAAAGCTTCCCCCAAAGTGGCTTTTCTCTGCCTAGTTGCCGGTGGACCATCAAGATATATACCACAATTTTACTTATTGTCACGATCCGATCCAGATTATCCGGTCATATCGATAGTATATGATTCATAAATTTTCTTTTAAATACTCACGGTTTTTTAGAATATAATTTACAGAAATTATATCAATATATAAATACCTAAAAGATTTGATTTTGAATTATACATAATCTGACATGTCAATTTGGATCGTGACAAACAACACCGCCAAAAGAAATCAAATAATAAACAAAAATATAAAGAAGTAAGACAAAGAAGATGCTGTCGAGTAACATAACACTATAGCTAGCATGCACTAAATCTCTTTGCTTTTCTCAAGATCCCCAAATAATATTTAACAAAGCTTTTAAAAAATTAATCCCAAATCATGAGAACATATCCTCTAATTCAGCTTTATCTCTATTCCATTTATTTAAAGGTTAAAAAAACTAGATTGAATTTTCCATATTTAAGAGAGGCTAAAACTACAATTGGACTAGTTAACCAAGGGAGGCGAATGCCCCCTATAGGCTATATGGCCCTGGCTATGCCATTGCACATGATTAGGGGTGATAATGAGCATGACCGGCTCGCAAGTTATTTAGATTCGACTCAGTCAAAACTCGATCAAAGCTCGGCTCGCAAGTTATTCAGATTCGGCTCGGTCAAAACTCGATCAAAGCTCGGCTCGAGTGAGCTTAACTCGAGTTTGTGCTCGACTAGAGACCTTAACAAGCCGAGCCGACCCAAACTCGGCTCAGAAAGCTCGTGAACAGGCTCGAAATAATTATACATGTATATATACACACTTGTATTTTTCAGTGTTGTTAACTTGTTATCATGATTAAATACTTTAAATCTCGTTCTCTTGGACTTATATAATTTAGAAAATATAGTATGGTTACTTGTGAACTTAAAAAATAAATATTATCTTTTTCCAAATAGGTTTTCACATGTTATTTTTAAAAACTTCAAAAAAAGTAATTTGAGGAAAGCAACAAGCCGAGCTCGAGCCTAAAATTTTGAGCTCGGCGAGCTTCGAGCCATAACTGAGCCCAGTAATACCATTTCCGAGCACATGATAGTTTCTTAACTCTCTTTGTGAAATTAATTTTTTTTGTTTGGCAAATCCTAATTCTAATCTTAATCCTACCTAGAGGGGAGGGGAATGGGGGCTCTAGGAGAATAAATGGGGCGCACCTAGTGGATCTAGGACCTATGACCTAAGGAATATAAGGGAACAAAGATAAGCAGCTTGACCAACCGACCAAATACATTTGCTCATGAAATTAAAAATAATTAAAATATAATATGACACGGATAATACATAAACACGATATAAATACACAAACATCTCAAAATTTATATAATATGATTATCAAATGTATCGAATCATATAACTTAAACACCAACATTATCATGGACTCAAATCGGTAGGTGCCATATCTTCCGTTTGTGTACTTGAAACTTTACGAGGCTCTGGGATCTTGGATTATTGTTGTTACTGCAAATTATACAACAAACAAAGGAGAATACATTAGATACTGTTAGAAGATGTGATCCGAATTTTATTTTGTCCTGGTCTAAAAAGTTAGCAAAACGTTCGACTCGATTAAAAATAAAATTCAAAAATAAGTGAGAATATGTAAGATTTTATGATATTATCTCGATCCTCCCCGACATAAATTTCCGACTTTAACCTTACCGGTTAGGTTTCCTCGGTGAACGGTTCCGGCAAACATATTGTCCGATACATTCCTGATACACAGTAAAATACTTGTGTTACCCATCACTCTTTGTATTTAAAATGAAAATAAAGATAGAAACAGATAATTAGTAAAAGATGTGCAAAGTGCAAACTCACATAAACCTCAAATTGCCTCTTTGAACAAGTTGAAACAAATTTGATGGAATTATGCCACTGAAGCTATTGTCATTCAAGTTCCTGTGATCAATATAGAGCGAGTTTATGAGAAGAAAATCATCCGTTGATGAGACTCGTCACGTAATAATCGATATCGTCATCATATATAAATTTGTATCATTCTCTTTGGACCAAATGATATCATTTTTTCATCTCATATGGGTACGAGGTCCAATACTCACAAAATTTCGAGGATAGATTATGTTTTTGAAGTTAGACAATTTGATTTATTTCAATGTTAGATTATAGTCACATTCTCGACATTCGTTTCCTCCATTTAGAGAGGTTTTTAATGAAGCTCGCAATTTAGGGTTGAGATTAGTATGTTTCAATTAATAAAATCATATTTTGCCGAGAAAAAAATGTATAAACTTACAAGAATGACAAAGAAATCAGGTTTCCAAGAGATGCAGGAATAGGGCCGGAAAGTTGATTATGCTGCAAATTCAAGCTCACCAGGCTCGTTAAGTTACCGATCTCGGTTGGAATGGCGCCGCTGAGATTATTACCGAATGCCTCCCTGCCACCGGCCGGAACATTTGGTTAAAATACTTAAAAGGCCCTTCAACTGTTTCACTTCTACTAAATGAGTACACGAACTTCTAGTGTACCTAAATAAACCCCTAACTTTTAATTTTTACTTGAACGAACTTTTTTCCCAAACGAAATGTTGATTTGCATCAAGTATTTTTCGACTTATGAATTAAAGTTTAGGTGCTTATTTGGATACAACATAAAGACTAAGGGTTTGCTTTGATGAAACAAAAATATATTGGTTTTGTCTTGATGGGACAACGGTGGATCTAAAAATTCAAGAATGAGGTTCAAAATATATATTTTTTTAAATGGGTTTGCAAATTTCTATTTTTTTCTACGCAGTAAACTAAACTAATTTAAAGAAAAACACAGGACTAAACTTACTTTCCAAATAGTGGGTATACAATTGCTCTCTATGCAGGGACGAAGCTAGGATTTGAAGTTAGGGGGGCAAAACATAAATTTTGAAAGGTGGGGGGGCAAATTTACAATTATCCCAATTTTTTCAGAAAAATATATAGAATCAAAGGGTAAAAAAAAATTTCCCTACCTGGGGGGGCCACAGCCCCTCCCATTGGAGCTATGGCTCCGTCCCTGTCTCTATAAGAGGCACATGCATACTTTAGTAATGGGAGGGGCTTGTGCGGTTGTGCCCCTCCCAAATTTGTTTAATTATAATTTTAATTTTGCTAGTTTAAATATTTGTAAAATTAAATTCTATCCCTTTTAAATTTTAGA
This sequence comes from Hibiscus trionum, assembly GCA_030270665.1. Classification (NCBI taxonomy): domain Eukaryota; kingdom Viridiplantae; phylum Streptophyta; class Magnoliopsida; order Malvales; family Malvaceae; genus Hibiscus; species Hibiscus trionum. Next base: position 5,776,757 of record BSYR01000044.1, read on the forward strand.
TTAAATATATGTTGTGTCTTTATTAGTTTTGAAGTTAAGTAACTCCATCTCTCTAAAAAAAATTGTTTAATGATAATTTTAATCACTACTAATATAAATACTTGTAAAATTAAACTTTGGCCTTCTCATTATTTAATCCTAACTTGTATACTTTTAGAATGACAAATCCTTAGTAATGGGAGGGCGCAAATTTTTTTAATGACAATTTCAACCCCCAATAGTTTAAATACTTGTAAATTAAATTTTGTTCTTCCTTGGATTAAATATCATTAGGTCTTTATTAATTTTGAAGTTAGGTAATTTTGTCCCTTTTACTGTCTAATCTTAATTCTATCTTTGAATAGACCGAATATAAACCCCATTTGTGAACTAAAACTCCATATTTTATACCTTTCAGATATAACTTTATTCCACAAATTATATATAAAAAGGCAAAGAAAATAGTAGACTTACAAATATTGGAGATTTGCAAGCTGTCCAAGCTCAGGAACAAGAGGTCCTGATAAATTGGCATTACCAAGGTCCCTTCAACAATCAAAACCCCATGTTAATACATCCATCCATCCATCCATCCATCCATCCATCCATCCATCCATCCATACATACATACATACATACATACATACATACATACATACATACAGACATACATCCCATGCATACAATCATACATACATAAAATCATACATACATACATACATACATACCATGCATACAATCATACATACATAAAATCAGACATACATCCCATGCATACATACACACATACATACATAAAATCAGACATACATCCCATGCATACAATCATACATACATAAAATCAGACATACATACATACATACATACATACATACATAAAATCAGACATACATCCCATGCATACAATCATACATACATAAAATCAGACATACATCCCATGCATGCATGCATACATACATACATACATAAAATCAGACATACATCCCATACATACATACATACATACATACATACATACACTTACAGTCTAATGACAGAGTTTTGAGAGTTGCAGGTAACATGAAACCAGGTGCAAGGGTTAACAAGTGTGGGATCCCAGCTCTGAAGAACGTTGTTTGGATCCACCAGTTGGCTTCTCCAGGCATTAAGAGCATCTCCTGTAATGATTATTACATGTATTAAGACAAACATAATCAGCATTAGTTGTGTGTCTGTGTGTGTATTTATACCTTCAGAATTGCAGTCGACTACAACACCTATAACTGCAACAAGGAGGAGACAAACCAGAGTCTGAGAATCCATAATAACACTTAACAGATTGTGATTTGTTGAAGGAGGAGATTAGCTTGACTCTGACAACAATCTTGTCAAGTCTAGGTAATATATAGACACCGGGGAAGGAGACAGTCAAGAAATTATGGCATTTTTAAATTAAAAACTCTTTTTTATTTATTATTTGGAAAAAAGACCCGTTAACTTATATTTGAAAAATTGACTCTTAAATCTGCCACGTATGAAGAACTCGCTTTCTGAGAATAACGAGACACGAATTCCTTTTCTGCAGCAAGCGAGTTTTTCATACGTGACGACGCTTTCCAGAATAATGAACTTAACATGAACTCGTTTTTTTAAATATAAATAAATGGGAGTCATTTTTTTCAAATAATAAATAAAAAAGAATTTTTAATTTAAAAATCCCAGAAAATACATTCATTGATTGACTTGTTCTAATTCTAATTTTTTTTAGTGTTGATCATTCCAAGGATTTGAATTCGTTGTTTCTATCGTGTTTATGGGTATTTTTTTCCATGGTAGATATTCAACGTATTTGACCATATTGACTCACAAGGATAGAGTCAGGACTCGGGATCTAACATCGAGAATAATCAAATTATTGAACTTAAAAAATACAAGTGCTTATTAAGTATTTAAAATACAAACGAAAGATATAATAGTTTTAAACGATTCATCTTATAGGTGAAAGAATTGTGGACTAACCAACAACTAGTTGGTCTAGTAGAATAACATGTTAGATATTCTTAAGTTAGCTCAAATGTTCGAGTCTTGACATTGTAAATAAAATAATTAGATCGAGAAAATCGCCCCTGTAATTATTTATGGTTAATTATTTATGTAGTTGATAGTTCCAAGACACCTTGTGTGACCTGTGAATTGGTGTAGAGATCCCTAATTCCTATCATTCCAATAGGAACCAACATATGTGAGTACAAATGGAATGGAAATTCTCCTCCCCTTTTCGGTACTTTTACTTATATCTCTACATTTAAAATTAAGTTTAGGGTTTAAAATTTAGGGTTTATGGTTAAGGTAAGGTGTATTTTTTATAGTATAAGGTGTAAGGTTTAAGATTTAAAATTTAAAGTTAAGATTTCGAAATTAACTTTTTAGTGTTAGGACATATACAAAAGCACCGAAAAAAGGCAGAAATTTTTTATCCTACGAATGACTAATGCGGTCTTTGTAAAACAAAATAAGTGGTTTCACTAGGTAACAACTCCGAGCGAGATGTTGACCAAGCCAAAGGTGAGATCTGCAAGGTATATGTATATATAATACAATATGAATTTATATTAAATACACTAAGAGTGAAAATTAAAAAATTCTATAATTATCTTAGTTTCAGAATTTATAGGTTTATGTCTAAGGATTTAGAATTTAGGGATTGTGGTTAAAATTTAAGGTTTAGAGTTTAAAGTTTAGTTTTTTAGGTAATATGACGAGGGAATCCTAAATTTTAACTTCAAACTCTAAATCCTAATATAACCACTAAATTCTAAATTTTTAAACTAAGTTCTTAAACCCTAAAACTAAAACGCTTGTGAAAATTTTTAATTTTCACTTCCGATATACAAAATAATTACTCTAATAATATTTGAGTTGTGTGTATTTTTATTATCTAGTATTACGGTCAAGTTCCTCTCTATTTTTTATGCATTTAATACAAATATAGTTGTCGTTTAAAAGTATGATGTACATAGTTCAAAAGTGGGTGTTTGGTGATGACTAATGTATTGAAAAGTAATAAAATAATAATAATTAATTGAATTTCAATCTAATGTAAGACTCAAATTAACTGTTTTTTTTTTATATATAATTGAAAGTTTCTTGTGGAGGAAATCAAATTAGTTATAATAACACAATAATAACGCGACTAAATCTCAGTCAAACGACCAAATTTAAATACACAATTAAAAATAAGAGCTTGAATCCAAGTAAATAGACATACTCTTAATTTTCTTTTGATAAAAATAGGAACTTCATTAAACAAAGAACATGTACAAACGGAAGGAACCCAATGGTCCATAAACGTAGGAAACAAGCAGCTGAAAGCTAAAATCCAACGAAGAGCCATGTAAAGCCTTACATCAAATTAAAAAAGCTTAATTAAAAACCAAACAGCCAACGACCGTGGCACAAACAGCAGCAACAAACAACGGACAATAGCAGACCACGCGAAAATCCAACCAAGCCAGAGCGAAAAATAAACTGAATCACTCAGATAGACACTTCCATTGATCAAACTGTGGATTGTGTTTCCTAAAGCGATAACACCAGAACGATACTGGAGAAAGCGATAAAATCATAAACTCTTTCCAGGAAGAAAGACAGTAGTCGTGCCTAAGAGCTCTATCCAGAGACAAGCTTCCAACGCGAATTCGTTAGCCCTTGTCAAGGCATCACCTACTGTATCCCAAATATGAGGAGATTATGAGTTCACTGAGCCTCCTCCCAATCCTGGTTCATCGAAACCGTTGTTACCAAACAGAACAAAGAAGGAAATCTGATAAAACTTAGGCCACTGATCAACCGATGACGACAAGAAAATTGTGATTCGATAAGTCAATGAGAAAAATCGGAGCTTAAAAAACTAAACGGGATCGCCCGGATCCCATCTAAACCTGATAGCATTCGCTTTCCTAAAATCACCAGAACTCCAAGAACCAACTTCTTCCCCAGATTCATAAAACACGGCATGGTACAACTTAAAATAGAAAGCTTTGGGCCAAATCCCACAAAATCCGAAAAAGTTATGCTGGAAAAGGAAAAGACCATAACTTGGAAAAGACAAAACATGTGTGTCAGGTCTTGTCAAGATGGTAAAAGACCATCTTGTCCTTGTCATCTTCTTCTCTTCCCTGTAGACGTCGTGAAACTTCGTCAGTGGACCGCTGAACCGATTTCCGGCGAGCTCTGTAGCGAGACGCAGCCCAAACTGTAAAACCACCCATCCATGAGCTTCCGTGAGAGGTGCCTCCAAGACTGGACAAAAGCTTAATCATGCAGAGAAACAACACACTACCAGAAAAACGTTGAGGAGAAAATCACTGCTGAAATCATAGAAAGTTTGAAGAAAAAACTCGGGATGTCAAGCTTGAGAGACCGTTCAGCTCAGAAAATCTCGGTGATAAAACCAACTCTTAACACCCCAGTAATCAGGGACGGACCCAGGACTTTATGTTAGGGGTCTCGGGATGTCAAGCTTGAGAGACCGTTCAGCTCAGAAAATCTCGGTGATAAAACCAACTCTTAACACCCCAGTAATCAGGGACGGACCCAGGACTTTATGTTAGGGGGCGAACCTATAAATTTCTAGGGGGCGAACTTATAGAAGTTTAGGGGGGCGAAAATAGATTTTTAATAGAAAATACATAGAAAAATTCTAAATTTTTTCTAAATCATATATGATTTTCAAAATTTTAGGGGGTGGTTGCACCCACCAGCACCCCCCTCGGTCCATCCCTGCCAGTAATGGTTCAGCCCAGAAATTAAAACGATGGACTTCTCGAGCTCGCTGGGAACATCAGGACCTGCCGCAACGGCTCTGTAAAAGTGCCAAACTTCCCGCTCCGACGCCGGCAAAGATGATTCAGGAACAATGGTACAAGGTGCAATAGCAAAACTAACTGGTCGAATCTTTGGTGGACTGACAGTCGCCTTCGGTGCAAAATCGAAAACAAAGCCCTCTGAAAATCGAGAACGCATACCGGTGTTGAGGAACCGATTCAAAGCCCTCTAGACATACTCTACATTGTGGCGAAGATGACTTGGGCAATATGATAACTTTTTCAACATATAATATTGAAAAGTTTTTTTAATAGATATAATATTGAAAAGTTGACAGGCAATTTCGGTGGACAATTTGAATCAGTTTATTTCTGTGTATGTCGAAAGTATTTCGTTATGGATGTAAATCTTCTATTTTTTTTGGTGCCCTTACACATATCCCTACGTTCAAAATTAACTTTAGGGTTTAGGGTTTAGAGTTTTAAGTTAGGGGTTGTGGTTAGAGTTTAGAAAATTTAGTGTAAAGTGTATTTTTAGGGTATAAGGTGTAGGGTTTAGGATTTAGAATTTAGAGTTAGGGCTTAAAATTTAATTTTGTAGTGTTTTTTAGTGTTGGGACATATGTAGGGGCACCGAAAAAGGGCAGACGACTTTTATCCATTTCTTTATAACCACCAGTATTTAATTCATTGATTAATTTCGACTCAAAATTGTAAAAGTTTATTATGGAAACAACTCTTCTAATGACACTTATCAAACCCTAAACCTTAAAAAATCCCCACTAAACCAATATTTATTAGTTTGAAAGTAATATTTTAATGAAGTTTGAACCACTAATATATATTACAAGTAATATTTATTCTGAATACACTTTTAATTTTTTGACAATACATACTCAATCACCCTGCTACAGCTATTAGTGCTCAAACCCGTGATCTTATGAACAACCACTAAAGCAAGTTGTTTCATGCAATTTACTTCAAAATTCTATAAATCAAAATACTGCATAGTGCATATAACCATAGTTTTCTTTTCAAAACCGATCCTAACTGAAATGGACAGAAGTATGTTATATATGGGAGGGGCTGTTGCCCCGGCAGGGGAAAGTTATGTTTTTCTTTTTTTACCTTTTAACTCTTTAATTTTTTCTTTTTAAAAAAATTAGAATAATTATAAATCCCCCCCCCCCCCCCCAAATTCATGTGTTGCTCCTCACTCCTAAATTCTGGGTCCGTCCATGTCTCCACCCACCTCTGCTCACAATTCAAAACTCCATTGGCAGTGTTAGAAGAAAATAGTATAAAACTTGAGTTGGATGGAACTAGCAAAAGCAAAAAAATAAAAACACTGGATGATATAGAAAATGCTAAACTACACGTTTAGATCTGTAAAAAAAGAAATATTTACAGAGCAATCCAAGCAAAATCACTCACTCACTACAGCTTTTAATCATCCCGAGCTTCAGTCGCCTTCACAAATCGTCCTTTCACTCTCTTCCTAGTATCCGCTCTTGCCTTCCTCGATTCATATCGAATGTGTTTATCATACCTATTGGAAGAAGCATGGATCAAATAGATTGTAATAAACAACACGATGACGCTTCATTAAAAACCTTAAAGATAAAAGATTTGATTCTACCAAATGTCTCCAAACCAAACTATAGTGCAATTAACTTATAGTTCACTATTAATTGTAATGTGTATAGATTTATACCTTCTTGTTTTCTTCTTCTCCTTGTAACGTTGCATGGCATTGCCTCTGTTTTGAGCCAGCAACTCGCGGTCAGCCTTGTTAATTGCTGTTGTTAGCATTGCTTGGTCAACCGATCTCACTAGGAAAGGCTGTTCGGTGAAGTTAACATCATTGGAACTGCTAGAGCCTTTGTGTTTACCAAAAGCTGAACCTGATGATGGCTTTGGTATTGGTAGATTGTTGCTCTCAGAAGTGGCCGGTCCACTTGCCCCCGGATTATTTGAGCCATTCTGCATTTTCAAGCTCCAAAATCAACACTCGGAAGGGTCTTTAATGTAAGCAAAACAAAGTTACCCATACTGCATCTATGGGAGGAGGAGATTGCTGAGTTGTGCAACAATGTCCAATCAAATTTCTAAGTTTAACTGGTTCAAACAAAAATAACATAGAGCAAATAAACTACTAAATAACCGATCACAAAGAAACAGTACGGTGAATAAAGGTAATTGGAAGGGTCTATGCTGACTTGCATATCTCAAACTCAAAGTTCACCAAAAAGTATATTATCGCCTGTTGAGTTGTGTGATAATAACAAGTTTGGTGCCATATTTTGTCAGTTTTAGACATTGATAAAGAGGGGGGGGGGGGGGGGGGGGACACCGGAAAATGAATATAAAGAACATCTACTTTCATCAAGTGAGTTATATCAGATAATCGAAAAGAGAGGATCTTGAAGAACTACGTGAGGGGCCATTGAACGGCTGGAAAAGACCCCAGCCCTCTTATGGAAAGTAGAAATGGAAGCAGATCGACACAATTCGGTTTTGAAATAGTCAAGACCAAATGTGACTACTGAAAACATGAGGAGCAAAGGCATATTAGATCTTTTGTCTTTTATCTAGGACTCCACCCAATCCATAGTTGAACCAAGCTGAACCCGAACATAAAACAAACTCTCATAAACTATTTTCTCTACTCACAAGAATCAAACCAAACAAGCATATAGATAAGTGGTGGGGGTTTTATGCATTCTAAACTACAAATGGGGAGGATGACCATGTCCATAGAGAACATCAATACTCTAAGGGGTGTTTTATGTTTCTCAGCCACATGTTAAATTCGTGCAAACTTCAATAATGGATCTAGATATTAAGTACAAAATTATGAACAAGAAATTACCAGATAAGATGAATCATAAAAACAGTGCATATAGTGGAAATGAGCAAGGAACATACATTATCGAGTGAAGTCAAATCGTGTCCTGAAGAAGGGTAGCCGAGCAAATTTGCATTAGTCAAAGATGTCTCATTCATGCATTGGTTGAAATTATTAATCAAGAAACCCGTATCGCTTCCGCCATACCCAACTTCATCCTCCAATCGGGATTGGCTGCACTCTTCTTGACCCCTCAACCGCCCTAGCTTAAAATCCCAAATCTGTAATCAATTCTAACCAACTTATTGTTACTGTTTCAAATTTCTAAAGATAGCAACATAGTTTTTTTTTTCATGAAATATAATTGTGAATTCCGTCTACCTTATTTTATCAAAATTTGGTAATAATTTAAGAAAATTGAGAACTTAATTCAATTGGATAACATGATTAAATCATAATTCATATGCAAATAAGTAGCAAAAGCCCATAAATTAGCGAAATTCAGCTGTTTAAGTTCATGTATTTCCCAGTAGATTCTGATAAATTAAAGTAGATGGACTGATCTCTCAGTTTTAATTTTGTAGGAGGGATGGATTTATAATTAGACCTAAAAGAAATTACCTGAGGAGTTCGACCGGTCGGATTACTAGTCAACACCACATTTTCGCCGTTAACAATGTGTTCGCTCTCTTGCGTTTGCATCATTAGCGAAGAAGAGAATGGAGTCTGCGTTGGCGTTTGCTGCCGTGGCAACGGCTGTATAACCTCTTGTTGAGTCAAAAAGCCAACGTTCGGTTCGACGTTCGACGCTAGATTCTCCTCACCTCTACCACCGTCACCTTCGGCAACACCGCCTCCCCCGCCGCCGTCCATAAAATTTCTTTTCATCAGCTCCACAAGCTGCTTATAGATAACCTGTTTGCACTTCCCGCTCCCGCGACTCTCCTTCTTCAACGTCTCCCCGTAGCACCCAAAACCCTCGTACGGCACCATCATTTCCTGCAAACCAGTCTCGTACAACCACGATTCCACCGCCGGCGTAATCAAATCCTGGTTACACACGTTCCACCCCCGATCCGGCGCCTTTTTCTCTTCCAGATCGAATCCCCACGCCGAAGCCAGCTCCAGAGCCGACGGACAACCAGAGAACCCTTCCACGAGGGTGCGATCGTGTGCCGCCGACACAGAGCAACTACCATGCGCGTCCCAATCACACTCTTGACAGAGCACCAAATTATCTGTCCCGCACCGAACCGAAACCGGTTCATTCCCGCAATTATCGCAGATCTGAGAACGGACATGCTTCCGAGAGAGCAGGTTCGCCGAGTGAACATGCTGATCGCAAAACAAACAGAGCTTGGCTGAGTCAGCTCGGCAGTAGAGAACCGCCGTTTGCTCATTGCAGAAATCACAGGGCACAGCTCCCTTACCTTCTGGAATAACCATAGATTTTGTTAATAGTAATAATTAAAAATTCAAAAGAGAGGGATAAACAAAATAAAACCCTAGCCTCGATGTAGAAGATGAAGATGAGCAGACAGCAGAGCAGAGGTAAATTATTTTAAATAAATAAATGAGATTTTTTCCAGCTTTTTTATTAATATAATTAAACAGATTATTACTATTTTGGTAGGGTAGCTCGCTGTGTAAATGAGCACATGAGAAGTATGGAGGAAGGAAGTTTGTTTGCAGTTTTGACCGTCATAATTAAATAATTATGGTTTAAAGCAATTTGTAGTCCTTAAATTTAATGTTTTTTTTTCTGATTTAGTCCTTTTTTATTTCTCTTTTGAGTCTTTTGATGATGTGTGTCACATGTAAAGAATAAAGATAAACAAAACTTGACCCAAAAATAGGTTTCTCAACGTGAAAAAAAATTCAACTTTAACTTGATTCAAATTATAATTTTATAAATTTAATTCTGAAAATTTCAAATAAAATTTGAGTTATAAAATATAACTCGAATAAATTAAAACTTATGGTAATCGATAGATCAGCTTTTAAGTTCTAATTGAGTCCATTAACTCTGCTTGATATATGAAAATAAATATGAAAAAATATATGTGTATATTGTATATGATTTTAGAAGGTCATTTAAATTGGAACCAATCAGTATCATAACATAATAGTTTAAATATTTACAATTAAATTTGAATAAAAACTCGAACAACTCGACTCGATTTTAAAAAATTTCAAACAAAGTTTGAGTTATAAAATAAGAATCGTCAACTCGACTAATCTTTTTGACTCGACTTGATCGAATACTAACTCATAATCATATTTAGGGTGAGCGAAACCCGACTCGACTCAAGGCGGAAAAACTCGACTCGTTTTGACTCGACTCTAAAAAAATTTCAAATAAAGTTTGAGTTGTAAAATGGAAATTCGAATAACTCAAAATTTTAGTAATTGGGGTATTGATTTCTAGTTCGAGCCGAGTCCCTCAATATTTCTTGATATATATACCGATATAAAAATATGAAGAAATATATGGCACATAATATGGAAAATATGAAGAAATATATATATATATATATATATATATATATATATATATATATATCTTACATGATTAAAGAAAGTTGTTTAAATTAGAATCAAACTGTACTATAACATAATAAATAATTACAATTAATTAGCATTGAAACTCGAAAAATCGGCTCGTATCGAAAAATTTCAAATAAAATTTGAGTTGTAAAATATGACGCGTCAATTCGTATAACTTAAATTTTTTTGACTCGACTCGATCGAACACTTACCCCTGATCATTTACATATTAAGAACACCACATCATCAAACGACTAAAAATGGGCAAAAAATAAAGTTTAGAAATTAGTGTAGATATGCACAGTCATTTAGTCTCTTTCAAACAAAATTGGTATAATGACATTTTAAGTTTTTTTAATGAAAAAAAATAGCATCATGTGACTCATTAAAAACCTTCATAAACCTAGTTAAAGAAAAAAATACACATAATAATAAATAAATAGTCAAATTACAAAAAAACCTGAAAAATCGAAAACAACTAATAATAAAATCAAGCTCACAACAAAACACTAACCCAACCCCTCCATATTATTCCGAGCAAACAGTGTCATGTCCTCGTGTAACTGAGTGAGCACCTCTAGTGGCGGATCCAAAAAAATCACACTGACAAATTTACACTAAACACAAATTTGGCCATAGTATCCGCAACTCGATTACCCTCACGCTTCATATGTTGCAAGCACACAAGCCAATCACAACTCCATAACTCATATATATGGGTGATAATGAGCTTGACCGGCTCGCGAGCTACTCGGGCTCGGCTCGGTCAAAGCTCGGCTTGATTGAGCTCGACTCGGGCTCGGGCTCGGCTCGAAACCTTAACAAGCCGAGCCGAGCTTACCCAGGCTCGGCTCGAAAAGCTCGTGAACAGGCTCGGAATTTATATATGCACTAAAATAAATTACGTGTATGTATTTTCTTTCATTAGTTGATTGTTGTTTGATTTTGTATTTTCTTTAATTATGTGTTTGCATTATAAGAATATTTATTGATTATTTGGGTTAATCTAATTTTTGGAATTTTTCCCCTTTCCGGTCAATGAATTTCGTTATAGTGTTGGTTATGAAAAGGATTTTTAACGAATATTTTATATAAAAAAACTATAGCAAAATTTTTCATTTCGAGCCGAGCCGAGCCTGACGAGCTTCGAGCCCGAGCCGAGCCCAATAGAATTGTTTTCGAGCCGAGCTCGAGCCTAAAATTCCGAGCTCGGCGAGCCTCGAGCCCGAGCCGAGTCCAAATACACTGTTTCCGAGCCGAGCCGAGCCGAGCCGAGCCTGGCCAGGCTCGGGCTCGGCTCGGCTCGGCTCGTTATCACCCCTACTCATATATATGCAGCACTAATGAGCACGCCCCACATCGATCTGAACCTTGTTGTAACAGCCGAACCATATCGTTGCTATCAACCTCCAACGTAATTCGCCGATATCCAAGATTTCAGGCGTGACTAAGGCCATTGAAGACCTCCCACAACTTCGATTCAAGCACCGAGCATACACCGATAAATTTCGCAAACCCCGATAAAACCACGAGCTTATATGATCTCGCAGCACTCCGCCGCAGGAAGCACGAGCATGTAGAAACTAAAAAGTATTTATCTCAAAAAAACAATTACAAAAGAAAAAAGAATTTGATGCAAAAACTCAAAATATCGTTACCATTATCATTTATTAGGCGCCTCCATCATTCTAATTATTTAAAATAATATATTGTAAGAGTGTATTTTAAAATTAAGGCTTAAATATATATTTGGTACTTGAATTATACATTTTTTCAAGTTGGTACTTAAAGAATTTTTACTTTCAAGTTGGTACCTAAACTAGACACCTCCCAAATTGGTACCTAAAGAATTTTTGCTCTCAAGTCGGTATTCGAACTTTAATTTCATTCACTATTTTGATACTTTTATTAATAGTTTTAGTCCCAAAACTTATACATCAATTAAAAATAATTTAATAAATCTAACTTTTTATTAATACTTTAATTTCATTCACTATTTCGATACTATTAATACTTTTATTAATAGTTTTATTAATTTGATCCTAATTAAAAACGATTTAATAAATTTAACTTTTTATATTTAAAAATTATATCAATTTATTCATTTTTTATGATAGTGTCAAACCAAGCGAATCTATCAGATCAAAGTAACAATTGGATAGCAACATTTTACGATAAAAAACAACAATGTACTATTAAACTTCTATTATATCAGGAAATTAATATAACATTTTTGGGAGAAGGAAATAAATTATGAGAATAAAAAAAGAGAAAATTGATATAATTTTTAAATGTAGAGGGTTAAATTTATTGATTTGTTTCGAATTAGGACCAAATTGATAGAATGTATAAGTTTTGGAACCAATTTGGAATGAGGTGTCTAGTTCAAATACCAAATTGGAAGTAGAAATTCTTTAAATGCCGACATGAAAGAAAGTGCCTAGTTCGGGTATCAATTTGAAAAAAAAATAGGTACCAACTTGAGAAAGTACATCTAGTTTAAGTACCAAATATATATTTAAGCCTAAAATTAAAATATACTTTTTATTCAACATATTTATTAATTAATATTTTTATATCATCTTATTTATATCATCTTTTAAATTAAATAATAATAATTTTTTATATCATCTTTTTACTAAGTCAATCATCACTCATATTTATTATAAATCAAATTAAATAATAATAATTTTTACTATGTGAATCTTTACTTAATAAAAAAATAAGATAAAAAAATTATTAAAATTAATATTTTTTATTGATTTGACCATAAATGACATACCGAGACGATCCTATAATATTATTTCTCCTATTTAATAATAGAGAAATGATTAAATAAAATTATCGTAATTCAATTTGTTAATCCTATCATGAGAATATAAATTAAAATTATTGTTTTCAAATATCGATGAATTTAAGAGTAAAATTAAAGATTTAGTACCTTACATTTCTTCGTTTAAACCGACTTAATTAATTAATATATGGTTGAAATTATTTTGTTCATTAGTCTGATTTTTATAATATTATAAATAAATATACTGTAAAATAGACACCATATGAGCTGTATGAATAAATTAATATAATTAATGAATTTTATAAATAAATAAATTCACTCTCCACTCCAAAAATATTGGTACAAAAATAAAGGGTAAACAACAATGGAGGTCACTCAATTATAAGTAAGATTACATTTGAGTCACTCAATTATCAAAAGTTATATTTGGGTCACTTAATTATGGATAAGGTTACATTTGGGTCACCCAATTATTAAAGGTTACATTTAGATCACTCAATTATGGGTAAAGTTACATTTGAGCCACCCTTCATATTAAAAAAAGTATATCAATTTGTGTATTATATTAATTAATGGTTTCAAATGAAGTACTCTAATGTTAACGAGGATATACACGTGATTTGGAAGAAAAATGACTAAATTGATGTACTTTTTTAAATATGAAGGGTGACCCAAACGTAACTTTACTCATAATTGAGTGACCCAAATGTAACCTTTAATAATTGGATGACCCAAATGTAACCTTACCCAAAATTAAATGACTCAAGTATAACTTTTAAGTGACCCAAATATAACTTTACTCATAATTAAGTGATCTCCGTTGTAGTTTACCTAAAAATAAATATATATATATATATATATATATATATATATATATATATATATATATAAGTGGACGGCGTAGATAAATGAGCTGAGGCAATACCCAAAAGGAAAAGTGAATTGCGGCTCCCAAGACCTCAACTCTACAATGATAGACACGTCGTCATCCATGACGTTTCTTTATTTATCCCGTTGGCCCACTTATAAAAAGGCTATGAATACAAGGTCAAATTATTTTATTAGTCCATAGATTATGTCTAGTTTCTGAATCTACTCCTTGTGCTCTAATTTAATCATGTTAGGCATGTATTTTTAACAATTTAGAATTTTTAGCCTTTATCCAAATAGTAACGATCAAATTTATAGAATCAAATCCTCGTTAGCCTATGCACTCTTCATAAGTTGCAAATTTAGGTTTCCCTCTAATCTTATCATTTAATATCATAGTAATTTTACTATATTGTTCATGTACCGTTTTGATCAATATTGAAATTTTAAAATTCAAAAAGTATAAGAATTGAAACTAATCAAGTTAGAGTGTAGAGATTGAATACAAAGTTTATGCTTAATGCTTAAACCCTAAACCATAATGCTATTTTTCACAATATCTTAATGTCTTTATGTAAGATTTAGGGGTGCTTAACGAGTTGAGCTGCTCAAACTCCACTCGATCAAAACTCGGTAAACGCTCAATTCAAGTTGACTCAACTCGAACTTGACTCGAGGCCTTAACGAGTTGAGTCGAGCAAAGTCTAACTTGACTCGATAAGTTCGCAAGCAGCTTGTTAATTTTTTAAAATATTTTTTAGTAATTACTTTAGTTTGATGTACTTATGGATTGTTACTTTAGTTTTAATATGATAGTTTTGTGAATTTTTGGATTGTTATTTTAGTTTTAAAATGCTAGTTTGGTGTATTTGTGGATTGTTAGTTTGGATTTATACGTTTAAAGTGTTGTATACACTCTTTTGATATTATTTTTTTGTTAAATTTGTTAATTTATGTTAGTATTAAGTCACATATTATTATTAAATTTTACTTTTAGTTAAAAAAATAAGGTAAATTTTTTAGTGAGCTCCACGAACAACGAGTCAAGCTTAACGAGCAATGAGTCAAGTTGAGCAACAATTTTTTTTGACGAGCACGAGTCGAGCACTGTCCAACTCGCGATCGAATTCCTTACCGATTAACCTAACAAATGTTGGTATCATAGACAGACGCAAAAATTTTCGTGTCAAAGGTGCAAACATTTAAGAAGTTTTATTAAGGATTTAAAGGTGTAAAATTATAAAATTTTAGAATGTGTGTTTAATAAAAATATAAATAAAATATCTAAACTATATGAAAATTTAATAATTTCAAAAAGTACGACAGTATTCCAACACTCTCTCAATACATCCCTAATCGGTATACATAATGTTAATAAAGATGTTGTAACAATCTCAAATGGGGCTAGTAAAATTTTAAGAATTTTTGGGAGATTTAATCTTTTATTTCTCAAAATAATAAGTTTTGGGACTTAATTGAATGAATTCAGGTTTGGGAAACTTGATTTATAAGGAATTGATGACCAATTTGAAAACAGAATAAAGTTTGAAGACAAAAGTGTGAACTCCCCAAAAATTAAATGGCTAAGAGTGTAATTTGACTTTTTTTCTTTGAAGGATAATATATCTGCCAAGTTAACGTGTTGGCAGAGAGAAAAAAAAGAAAAAAATGAAGGTGAGAAAGAAAGAAATAGATAGAGATTCAATCTCAGATCTACCGAGATCCGACCGTCCATTTTTGACACCTCCACCACCATTGCGTTCATCTTGTCGAGCTGAGTTCATCGGTACCAACGACATCATCATCGGAGTCACCGTTGGAGGGGGTGTTTGTTTATCGTCGGAAAACTTAAAAGGTATTCAAGGTTCCTTGTATTCGGGATGTTGAGGACGTTGCATTCGGGTTCGGGAATGATCGAATGGAGTACCATGGTTGACCGATATAGCAAGGATTAAAGGTAATACACTACTACCTCTTGTATGCTTTATGAGCATGTTGGTATGTGTTAATGCATGCATAAAAATGATGATAAGTACTGTTAAATCTGCTCAAGTTAAATCGAATGTAGAAACGGGTATGATAAATTAAATAAGACCGAAATGCTCGAATGAGGCAGCTAATCTCCAATTCTGAGCGATAGTGTGAAATGTTTAAATGTGATAGATACCTGGACAGGAAATTACGAAACACCCATAATTGTTAAAAGACCCAAAATGCCTTCGTTGACCAAAGTAATCAAAATAGCCCCGAATGTATCGGATATCGTGAAAAAAATTATAATGTAGAAATCTCTGAATGCCTGGTTGGATTAGACCTGGCAAACTTGACCCGAGAACCGAAACTCGAACCGAATTACCCGAACCTGGACCCGAACCGAAACCGAAAATCAACCCGAAATTGACTCGAAATCTGATACGAAATTTGATCCGAAACCCGAAATAAACCGAACCGAAACTGAACTGAATTTAGTTGAACCGAATAGACCCGAACCGAATAGACCTGAAATGACCCGAAACACAATAGACCCGAACTAAAACCGAACCGAAACCGAACTAAAACCGAAACCGAATCTGAACCTAAAATATCAGACCCGAAATAACCGAAACCGAAATGACCCGAACCGAACCCGAACCGATTGACCGCTTTCCACCTCTAGGTGGATACCCGATGAGCAAATAGAATTTCTGAGCTACCGTTTGCGTCTTGTTGGTATACATTACCAAAATGCCCGTGTATGATAAAATGATCATAATGCCCCTGGTAGGCTTAAATGACTAAATCACATATGATATGCCTAAACTCTCAGCGATCTTGATGTATCATCTCCTGACTATCTGGTTTGAACCGTTAGTACAAACCCCTCTTTTAATAGGGGCCTTGTTCCAAAGATCCGTACAACTATCAAAAGTTAATATGATATCTTCCGTAAATGTCAAGTATCTCCAAGGAAATAAACTATTCCACCTAGTGTGTTCCATGTGTCTACACAACTGTTTTTGCATACGGAGTTACATGTTATAATACCGATTATGTGCACATGATAGAATACTTGGACTCACATGAACATGACATGTTTATAATTAAACATGACCGTACTATATTTCTGATATATGTATATGCACATGATATGACCAACATGCTATATGGATGATATATTACTAAAAATACAGCTATTGATTAACCAATCCGTTGCATTAATTGTTACTGGGGTACTTGGGATAGAATATGAAGTGACCGTAGGTTCAGCTCTGATCCAGCTGGTAATTCCTTTACCGTTACAGGTTCCTATGCTTCGGCTAGGGTAATTCCTCACCGTTACCGTTACAGGTTCCTATGCTTCGGCTAGGGTAATTCCTCACCGTTACCGTTACAGGTTCCTATGCTTCGGCTAGGGTAATACCTACCATACCGTACCGTACCGTTCCTAAGATGAGGGTTGATAAAAGATTAAACCGTACCGTATTGTTACTTGAACTTTATGTTTTTGAACTGAAAATGTATATTATACTGTTGTTGTACATGTTTTACCTACACCGTTTGGAACACACTAGGAACCGAACTCTCTAATTCCACCTCCGTACATTAATAGCCTATAATTACTGTCTAATTCTTGATGATTGAATAAAGAACAAGTACCGTTATCCTCAAGTATAACGTTACCTGAAATATCGAAAAAGAAATGAAGACCGTTACTGTGTAAAGCATCATGAAAATGTTATGCCTACCATATATCTGCATGAGCTTATAGCATCTCTTGGTAGTTTTGTATTACTGGGCTTTTCCAAGCTCACGTTGTTTTTACCATCGCAGGTTAAAGGTTTATATCATGGTATAACGTTTGACATCAGTGTTCGGAGTTCTCTCGGCGTTGCTTTTGGAGTACGGTACCGACATAGTTAGTGGGCATGCATATCATTAATGTTTAAATGCTTTCATGAAAGAGTATTTTCAACTAAAGTTACCGTTATAATCTAATATGTATTTCTTTCAGAGAAAATGTTTTATGTGTATTTTTACCGTGGGTTGCTTATGTGACCCTAATGTGGCTTCCTAGGATCTGTCATAACGTATAGGCGGGTCTAGGGGGTTACATTTAGTGGTATCAGAGCTCATAGTTGCGTCATTCTGGGTAGATCGGCCGATCGTCTGTCATAGGATGTCTGGTCTGTGCATGCCCCTAGATCTTAACCGTACTCCATCAAGCCGAGACTCCGATGTCGAATCATTTCCTGTGATAAGTGCAATTAACTGTTCTGTCCAAAATAGCTTGATTTGTACTGGAAAGGAATATTGGTAATGTTTGTCTACAAATTGGATTAAATTGATGGATTTGAATCTGGATAGAGAACCTGAGATGGTTTATGCATGTGAAATAGAAGATCTGAAACAGATTAAGAATAAATGTTTGATCGAACGAGGAAACCGATATAAGATTACAAGTAAAGTAGCTCGGTGATAATAAGTGTGATTGAGAATATTCTGACAAAAATTTAATAAAAGTATTACGAATTTAAAAGAAAAGTGTCTGTGAGATCGGTGGAAGTATAGATTATGTGGTGGCTCTGTTATGCACGAAGGAAACAATTATCGGAGTATTCTAATGAATGTAAGAGATATTCGTTTAAAACCTTTGTTATACTTGTCCGGTATGAAGAAAGACATTTTGGGGAAAAGTGACGCAATGTACCGTTATGTGTATCATACTTATGGAATTTTATTGTTTACATCTTGATTATGGAGGACTCTCTTTGAGGCCTTGAGTATTGGTATGGATTTCAGATATAGTTCTACATTCGTAAATCGATGATCAATTTAGTAAAGTAAGTTGGGTTTTTAGAGGGAATGCTTTCGGGTTGTATGATTAACTTTTGTGGTACCGGAAGAAATTTCATATCATTGACTGAGACCGTTTACAATAAAAGTTATGAGACAAATGTTGTTCTGCATTATATGAAGTTCGTTATAGATTTAAATGTTATATTCTGATTAATTGGTCCAAAATGTATGATGGGATGATTATGGCTCCAAAGTCAATTTGAGTAACTGAAGACACTGCCAGATTGATCCGTAATTGTCGATGAGTCTCAAGAAATAAGGATAGTCTGATGAATAAGTTTCAGTACACAAATGGATGAAATAGCAATGTCTACATTTCTCCGTCTCAGGTAAATTTCGAGGACGAAATTTCTTTTAAGGGGGAGAGAATTGTAACAATCTCAAATGGGGCTAGTAAAATTTTAAGAATTTTTGGGAGATTTAATCTTTTATTTCTCAAAATAATAAGTTTTGGGACTTAATTGAATGAATTCAGGTTTGGGAAACTTGATTTATAAGGAATTGATGACCAATTTGAAAACAGAATAAAGTTTGAAGACAAAAGTGTGAACTCCCCAAAAATTAAATGGCTAAGAGTGTAATTTGACTTTTTTTCTTTGAAGGATAATATATCTGCCAAGTTAACGTGTTGGCAGAGAGAAAAAAAAGAAAAAAATGAAGGTGAGAAAGAAAGAAATAGATAGAGATTCAATCTCAGATCTACCGAGATCCGACCGTCCATTTTTGACACCTCCACCACCATTGCGTTCATCTTGTCGAGCTGAGTTCATCGGTACCAACGACATCATCATCGGAGTCACCGTTGGAGGGGGTGTTTGTTTATCGTCGGAAAACTTAAAAGGTATTCAAGGTTCCTTGTATTCGGGATGTTGAGGACGTTGCATTCGGGTTCGGGAATGATCGAATGGAGTACCATGGTTGACCGATATAGCAAGGATTAAAGGTAATACACTACTACCTCTTGTATGCTTTATGAGCATGTTGGTATGTGTTAATGCATGCATAAAAATGATGATAAGTACTGTTAAATCTGCTCAAGTTAAATCGAATGTAGAAACGGGTATGATAAATTAAATAAGACCGAAATGCTCGAATGAGGCAGCTAATCTCCAATTCTGAGCGATAGTGTGAAATGTTTAAATGTGATAGATACCTGGACAGGAAATTACGAAACACCCATAATTGTTAAAAGACCCAAAATGCCTTCGTTGACCAAAGTAATCAAAATAGCCCCGAATGTATCGGATATCGTGAAAAAAATTATAATGTAGAAATCTCTGAATGCCTGGTTGGATTAGACCTGGCAAACTTGACCCGAGAACCGAAACTCGAACCGAATTACCCGAACCTGGACCCGAACCGAAACCGAAAATCAACCCGAAATTGACTCGAAATCTGATACGAAATTTGATCCGAAACCCGAAATAAACCGAACCGAAACTGAACTGAATTTAGTTGAACCGAATAGACCCGAACCGAATAGACCTGAAATGACCCGAAACACAATAGACCCGAACTAAAACCGAACCGAAACCGAACTAAAACCGAAACCGAATCTGAACCTAAAATATCAGACCCGAAATAACCGAAACCGAAATGACCCGAACCGAACCCGAACCGATTGACCGCTTTCCACCTCTAGGTGGATACCCGATGAGCAAATAGAATTTCTGAGCTACCGTTTGCGTCTTGTTGGTATACATTACCAAAATGCCCGTGTATGATAAAATGATCATAATGCCCCTGGTAGGCTTAAATGACTAAATCACATATGATATGCCTAAACTCTCAGCGATCTTGATGTATCATCTCCTGACTATCTGGTTTGAACCGTTAGTACAAACCCCTCTTTTAATAGGGGCCTTGTTCCAAAGATCCGTACAACTATCAAAAGTTAATATGATATCTTCCGTAAATGTCAAGTATCTCCAAGGAAATAAACTATTCCACCTAGTGTGTTCCATGTGTCTACACAACTGTTTTTGCATACGGAGTTACATGTTATAATACCGATTATGTGCACATGATAGAATACTTGGACTCACATGAACATGACATGTTTATAATTAAACATGACCGTACTATATTTCTGATATATGTATATGCACATGATATGACCAACATGCTATATGGATGATATATTACTAAAAATACAGCTATTGATTAACCAATCCGTTGCATTAATTGTTACTGGGGTACTTGGGATAGAATATGAAGTGACCGTAGGTTCAGCTCTGATCCAGCTGGTAATTCCTTTACCGTTACAGGTTCCTATGCTTCGGCTAGGGTAATTCCTCACCGTTACCGTTACAGGTTCCTATGCTTCGGCTAGGGTAATTCCTCACCGTTACCGTTACAGGTTCCTATGCTTCGGCTAGGGTAATACCTACCATACCGTACCGTACCGTTCCTAAGATGAGGGTTGATAAAAGATTAAACCGTACCGTATTGTTACTTGAACTTTATGTTTTTGAACTGAAAATGTATATTATACTGTTGTTGTACATGTTTTACCTACACCGTTTGGAACACACTAGGAACCGAACTCTCTAATTCCACCTCCGTACATTAATAGCCTATAATTACTGTCTAATTCTTGATGATTGAATAAAGAACAAGTACCGTTATCCTCAAGTATAACGTTACCTGAAATATCGAAAAAGAAATGAAGACCGTTACTGTGTAAAGCATCATGAAAATGTTATGCCTACCATATATCTGCATGAGCTTATAGCATCTCTTGGTAGTTTTGTATTACTGGGCTTTTCCAAGCTCACGTTGTTTTTACCATCGCAGGTTAAAGGTTTATATCATGGTATAACGTTTGACATCAGTGTTCGGAGTTCTCTCGGCGTTGCTTTTGGAGTACGGTACCGACATAGTTAGTGGGCATGCATATCATTAATGTTTAAATGCTTTCATGAAAGAGTATTTTCAACTAAAGTTACCGTTATAATCTAATATGTATTTCTTTCAGAGAAAATGTTTTATGTGTATTTTTACCGTGGGTTGCTTATGTGACCCTAATGTGGCTTCCTAGGATCTGTCATAACGTATAGGCGGGTCTAGGGGGTTACAGATGTAAAGATAAAAAAGGCGAAAATGACCTTCGAATCTGTTTTCCAAACTCGTTAGGTTGGATTTGTTATACAATGAAGCTAAAGAGATCTCACAATCTCTTTCTCCATGATGGCAAAAAAATATTAAGGATAAACTATACCATTGACCATCATACTTTGGTTAATGTATTAAAATGATCATCTTAAAAAAATCGACTCAATTGACCACCCAAATTATTGAAATTGGATCAATGTGACCACCAACCGTTAATGGGCTAAAGGAAGGTGACGTGGTAGTTAAAAAATTAAAGGTATAATTACACATTTGGTCTTTACTATTTACGCATTTTTTTCAATTTAGTCTTAATTTTAAATTAATAAAATAAATTAATTAGGTGGTGACACGTGTCAACACCTTATTGGAGGAATTTAATTATTTATATTTGATATAATAAATTATTTTCCTCCTCCAATCAGGTGGTGAAACGTGTCATCACCTAATTAATTTATTTTATTAGTTTAAAATTAGGACTAAATTGAAAAAATGTGTAAATAGTAAAGACCAAATGTGTAATTATACCTTTAATTTTTTAACTACCACGTCACCTTCCGTTAGCCCATTAACGGTTGGTGGTCACATTGATCCAATTTCAATAGTTTGGGTGGTCAATTGAGTCAATTTTTTTAAGGTGGTCATTTTAATACATTAACCAAAGTATGATGGTCAATGGTATAGTTTACCCAAATATTAATTGGAGTGTAATAGTCAACTTAAATTCAAGGATAAAATGGTCTTTTTATTTTACTTTAAAAAGGGATAATACATCATTTTGTCCTTTGGCTTTGACATGATTTTGGCTTTATCTTTTTCTACGTTAGGTCCCTTTCCCACCGTACTAAAAGCTAGTAGAATTTGTTCATAAACAATTGTTAGGTATTTTTAATTAATATTTAAATAAATGGTTACAACAACAAACTGTTTTAGTCGAATCAGACACTAAATCACTTAAACAATGTCAAAAGTTTTGAGTCTTTGAGTTTCGAATGAAAATTAGATTAGGAGGGTTGTCCTCATAATATACCCTTACAATACTCGGTTCAGATTAATCAGTCAATAAGTTAGATGCTGATAGATCATGATCTTATCTGGAGTGAAGTGTATGAAGGAGAGATCTCAAAGTGATTTGAGTTTTGTAGTATTATTAGGTTAGCTTTTGCAATTCTTCACGTTTTTAATGAGAAGTAGCTATCTAATCAATGCATGAATTAATAATTGAAGAAAAGGAAAAATAAATTCTTACTTCAATTTATTATTGATAAGTTTATTATGAAAATAATGAACAAAAATCATGTTATAAGAATTGGAGTAGTGGTAGAATCAATTAAATCGATTTTCAGTTAAATTATTGGTTCAATAACAACTAAATAATATAATTGTTTAAGATAATTCAGTTGATTTTTTACTTAAATTTTTGTCTCGAATTCTATTTTTTAAAACAAATTCATTATTATAATATTGGAGTTGATGTCTGGTCAACTCATAACATCAACTCCATAGAATAATGAAATTTTTAATGGACGGGTCCTTATTTTCTCTTATTAATACATTGTATTTATAATATCTGTTAAACGTATCTGATTAATATAATACTAATATTTTAAAAAGTTAAAAACATTTTAAAAATAGCAGGGCGAAACTTAAAAAAGGGCAGGCAAGGGTTTACCTCCTAAAATGGTTAAATTATAAGTTTAATCCCTTTAAAATTTGAGATTTGAGAATAAAATGGTAAGAATTACATTTTGTCTCCCTTAAATGATAAGATTTGAGTTTGATCATTTTAAATTTTATAAAATTATAAATTGAAATTATGATAAAATTATACTTTTAGCCCATTCAAACATTATAATTCTTTTGTCCCCAAAAATTATGGTTTCGCCCTTGAAAGTTAGGAACCGATTTAAAATCGAAGTCATAGTTCAGAGATGTTTGGTGTAATTAAGTCATAGTAAGGACTTTAACCAAAATAAATTAAATCATTTGTACCATATATCACGACAAAGGCAATCAACCAAACCAGACAACAGAAGAACATAAATGAAAACGTGCATTGAAAATGACAAGCCTGTTTTCACTTCGAGAATAAATCTCATGTAAGAACCATGGGAGAAACTACAAGATTTTGGGCTTCGTTCAACCCATACTGAGAGTTAATCCATTGAAAGTTAGGTCGATTAATAATGTTAGAGGTAGCGAGTTCGAATATATTTCAACATAATTACTTTTGATTTAAAGATTTAAAAGATATCCGCTTACATTGGCGTAAAATTAAATGAGTTTTTTCTTACACTTTCATGAGATTTTATTAGAGGTGGCAAACTGACCTGAGACCCGAGACCCGAATTGATTTTATTTGATCTAAGACCTGATATCGACACGAACAGGACGATCCTGAATTCGAAACAAATCGAATCGAATTGAAACCGACCCAATTTTTAGTTGAACAGATATGGACCCGATTCGATTTTTCAACCGAACAAAACGGATCAAAACCGATTTTCAACCGAACCGAATAGACTCGAATCGGTTTTATCCGAACTGAAAGTAACCCGAACTGAAGAAAATATATTAAAAGAAATAATGAAAGATTTGATGTGAATCGTCGCACAACTCACAAAAAGTCAAATATAATAGCTTTATAAAGCCATATATGAGTTTAAAAAACTGATCCGGCTTAAAAACCCGACTGAAACATATTGATCTCCCATTGAACTGATGTTGACCCGCCCGAATTCAATCGACCCAAAAATCAACCGAACCGATGTGACCCGATCCAGACTGATACCCGACTAAAAAATCAATCGAACCGATGTGACCCGATCCGAACTAATACCCGATCAGGACTAATACTTGACATGAACTGAACCGAAATTAAAATAACCCGAACCGAACCTGATCCGAATTACCTGTTTACCACCTCTAGAATTTATACTATCGGTATTTTGACAATCCAATCATTGAATTTAACAATATACTCATACCCAACGCTCACATCCAAATATAAGCGAAGGGTGCAATCTTTTAGATTAGTTGTTGAACTTGACTTGAAAAGATTATGTTTTCGATTGTTTACCAAAGAGACAATTGACTTAAGATATTATAGGATTTATTCAAGATTAGTATCGAAATTACATATTAATTTTATTAATATATAATTTATATGCAAGCTTTAATTTAATTTATATTTTTTAATCCACTTTTCACATACAACTAATTTAAGAAACATCATACTTTTATAATTAACTTTAAAAGAAAACATATAATGGGATATCTTTCAAACATGGCATCATATCATCATAATTCATGACTTTTCCATGAACATATTCTTAAATGATTTCATATGTAAATCCATTGCACCGTCAAGACTTGAGTAAATTCAAGTTTGGGTTAGAAGTATGGATGTGCACGGGTCGGGTTTTTGGCCCACTCGGACCAAACTCAAAAATAAACACCCTAAATTTGTACCTGACTCGACATCATTCTTTAAAAAATTTAACCCGACTCGAAAATAAATATACTAAATCTGACCCCGACCTGACTTATATAAAATAAATTAATTTTAAGGACTTAATTGTAAAAAATATAATTTAAAGGACTAAATTATAAATAAAAATTCAATTTTAAGGACTTAATTATATATATATATATATATATATATAAAGAGGGGTATTATTATAAATATCTCTAAAAAATTTAGTGGAAAATTACACTATTAGTCCCTGAGTCGGGTCAGGTCGGATATTTTCCACCCTAAACCCGAACCAAACCCGAGTTTATCCTTAACAAAAACTCAACCCGACCTGAACCCAATTTTTTCATTAAAAAATCTAACCCGATCGGGCCGGATCGGAACCCGTAGGGTCCAGATAAAATGGCCATCCCTAATTACAAGTTGGATTCCCTTTGGATTTTAGGTTTTAGGCAAATTACTTAAGTATTTTCAAACTTGAATTCTTCCGAATTCAGATAATTTTAAATACTTATTAGATTCTAATAATTTTAAAATTAGACATTTTGATACCTTCTAATATTTAATCTTAGTTCCGTCTCTACGTGTAGAGATGATTCATCGAGTGAACCTAAAAATGCCACGGAGATGGGAGACTTATTCTCGACACCTTTCCCATTAAAATATAATGAACAAAACAGAAGATGGGAGCCAATTACCAGCTTTGTTCCATCTTTGATGAAGAAGATTGGTATAAGGATTTGACCTTAAATCCTTAAAACAATGAAACCTCCTCCAAATCACACTAGTCAAAGGGAATAATAAACACAATCTTCAAATGTAGCAGCAAAATGACACGTGTCCCTTTTACAACAGATAACACTGGACTATTGCTCAAGAATTGACTTTAAACATGGCTGAGTTGTCGATGGAGATATGGCCTTGCCATGGTGAATGGGGTCCGAATCAAAACCAGTCCAACTTGAGCAGAAACCGAATGTTTGCTTTAAAGATTCTGTACTCAAAACAAAAGTCAAAACAGTATTATCCACTCCAACCGAGGTCGATTTCGATATTCATTGTAATCGACACGATAACATTCGTTACATTCACAACCGGCAGTCTGGACCGGTCATGCAAGATGCCGAATATGTTCCAAGACAGGAACCGAGCTTGCTGAATTGATTGGATCATTGGTTATAAATTAGAGGCCACCAAAGCCAAAGCATTGCAAGTGAGGCATTCCATTGGAGAAAGGGAATGAATTTCACTAGGTGTCGGGAGAGTTATTCTCTCGTTTTAGGGTTCGACTCGGCTCGACTCTGAAATAGTCGAGACCCAATGTGACTATTGATGAGGAAGAGAGGTCCTACATGAAGACTAGAGTGTTGTATTGTAGCCAAGGATGACTTGCCTGTGGGCTAGGCCGAGCATGAAATCGGATCGTTGTTGCTTGATCGGCACACTACAGGCAGTCTCCTTGGCTATCAGAACTCGCTCTTTTCGTTCATGCCGGACTTTCTCTTCTTACGCATCTAGATCGGGGGTTCGCCGAGATAGGGTACCAAAAGATAGACGGGGAAAGGTAAATTAATTATCTATCCACATTTATGTATGTATTTATATACACTTCTCTTATAACAAATGTGTTATGGTATTCATACATGTAGGGCCAATAAAATATAGAACAACTCAAATTACAAATGAACTGAAAAATATACTCCACCGTTCATCGACATTTCGACACAAATTTTTATTGGTAATTAATTTAAAATTACGTATGTTCATGTTTATTTGTTTAAACAAATATATACAAACAAGTTTAACCAAATGAACTTTTTATTTTAAAAACATATACGAATAATACACAAACGATTTACAATTAATTCGTTGAACTCTGCTCATTTACGGCCTTAGATATTAGATTTACCTGAAGAAGGTGAGTCCGAAATTGCCGCAATAAGGGTAGTTAAAACTTAAAAGGGGCAGGGGTATCACGATACATGGTTTGGTGAATCGGAATATCCCCGGGATCACCGTATATGACGTCCGGCCGGTATGGATTCACCCCCACGAATTACGGAACTCCGATAACCGGCTCATCGTGTTTGTTAAACATTTTTTTGATCGGACAAATGAAAAAAAATATTCTGAGAAACAACACAAGGGGAAATCTGGGAAAATTATAATGGTAGTAACAAACTGAGAAAAAGTTAATCTTTAAACGGTATTTAGATTTGTGTTTTGTTGGGTTAGGGGGAATTCAAATACTTGGAATTTGAAAGGGTAACGGAATTCCGATTCCTGTGTTTTCTAGAAGAAGATTTGAGCTTTACGTACGCAACTACGGCAATTGGCGCCAATTTCCTGAGACAAATAATCTTAGATTAATTCAAATAGTTTTGAAATTTTATAAAATATGAATATTTTAATTTCAAATGTGATAATTAATCAAATTGAACTATAAAGTAAACATATGTATCGATTTGGATTTTTTTTGAGATCATGTACAGTCGTTAATCGTTATTGTATACGTTCAAAATTACCTTTACTCAGCGGCGGATCCTTTAATGGACTATAGGGGCCATCCTTTTTTGAGAAATTCAAATTCTGCCCCTAAAATTTTAAAAATTTTCTATTTTGCCCTCTCAAAATTTTTAAAAATTCATATTAAATTTTAAATTTTTTGAATATTTTTAATTAAATTTCCTCTCAAAACTTTTAAAAGTTCTTATTAAATCTCTCAAAATTATTAAATTTTTTAGTTAAACCCTCAAAATTTTTAAAAATTTTCGTTGAAGCCTCTAAATTTTTTAAAAAATTAAGTTGTCCTCCCGGAACTCTTACCTCAAATTCCGCCACTGCCATTAGTCTCTTTCAATGGTCAATGAAAGTATAAAATGTTGTATACATAGATCTTAACCTTGTATGTATATATAGAGAAAGAATATAAAATGCTTTCCAAATCGATTAACGAGTACATCGTAGATTATTGGCTAGTGTACAAAGGTTGGACGACCATACGTCCAATGTAACTAATAAAGCGAGGATGGAGAATAGAAATTTTCTGTCTTTTTTTAGTGTTTTTATTTATGTTTTTACGTTAAGGTTTAAGGTTAAGATTTAGTGTTATGATTTATGATTAAGAAATAGAGTTTAGGGCGTATGTTTTGTTTTAAGGTTTAGAGTTTAAGATTTATAATTTAGGGTTAGGACGAAAATTTTTGTTCGAGAATGGACCCGTCCAAAATTCCATGGTCCATCTCGTGAAGTTGTAAGCTAGAATTGCAGTCTGTAGGGGTAAAACAAAACTCTGTCGTTTTTGTTATTTTCCCCTACGGACATTCGTGTTGTCGACACCTTGGTTTGATTCACATGTTCGTCCTTTTCTATCTGTCTATTTCTACCTCTTTTCCCTTTCCAAAACATTCCTTCAAAGTTTCACTTCTGCTCTTTTCACCTTACATTTTTGTCCATTTTAACTTGTCTCTATGATTGAGATCATCATTCAACTTCTGTGTTTTACTGGATTAAGTTTAAAGTCGAGTTGGGTTAGATCTTGTGCTGAAAATAAATTCTCGTAATGTTATTTTTCATTTATAATATTTGTACTCAAAATCTTGTTTAAGAAACATTTCTTTTAACTCGATCCAATAAAAAGTGTCGCATTGTATCTATACTAATTGTTTAAACCTTATTTATTTTTACATGACGTTCATGACAAGTAAGGCGGTTCTGGACAGATGTAATGAGAGTGATCACACAGAATTTCTAAAAAAAAAATTTAAAATGAATTAAGTTAAATCTTTATAAGAAAAAAAAAGCAAAAGATTAGTTCTAAATTAGTAAAAAAAACATGAGAAAAGTGAATTGTGGTAGGTAACAAACGGGAATGCATAGTAGATGATCATGTAGTCTTTCACCTTCTTTCTAATGGATATTTATAGATAAGTGGGTATCCTTCATTGGACTGTTTCTTAAGAGCAAATGGTAGAGTGACAAAGCTATGTACGTTAGGGGTGTTTAAAAATATTCGATCCGGTTGACCCGACCTGACAACTCGAACCTAAAAGTGTCAGGTAATCTTATAAAAAAATTACACGACCAAGTAATTTTTTCGGGACAAGGGCCGGAAGTTTTCCCTTACCAAGTACCTGGCCTGACCCGATAATTTTTAATATATATTTTTTTATATTTTAAATTATATTTTTACTTTAAGTTTCTTAATATTTTTACTCTAAAACTAAATTTAAATCCTTAAATTTTTTCTATGTTTGTATTATATACTTTTTAAAAATATTTTTGTGTTTAATATGTGATTATTTTAAATTTTAGAATTAAAAAAAATATAAATCGGGTACCCGAATTTCATAGGTACCTGAGTAGCGAGTACCCGAATATAACAGGCCGGGACACGGGCCGGTAAAGTAGGTACCCGGATGAACCGGATACCCGACAATAAACACCCCTAATGTACAGGTCAAGGAAATTATTATTTTCTCAATTCTTTGTATAATAACATTTTAAGTCATTTCTAGTTTAAATATTAACCAACCGAGATTTTTACTCTTTTTAATTTTTAAATAAAATAATAATAAACTTTTACCCATCATAATGTTTGATTTTAATATTGTCCGTGGATGGACCTATTCTATAAGACCGGATATAAAAGAGTTGACATGAGATGACTAATTGAAGAAGATCCAATTTAAGGAAGTACTAGTAGTTTCTTTTTAAAATGTGACGAATAGATGAACATTTGATGGGGTTTTTTTTTTTTTTTTTGTGGGAGCCCTTTTTCATATATCTTTTTAGTTTTAATTATTTTTTATTTTTTACGCGTGCTATGTCATGTTAGGATATAAGAGATTTTCGTTTGATGATTATCATGTCCGTCGATACTTTACTTAATGATAATCATCAAACGAAAATTTTCATGTCCTAACATGAATGCCGTCTCTTTAATTATTTTATAATGTTTAATTTTAATTTCGTCTTTGAACGTTATTAAATAGAAAGTATCTATCTATAAATATAACAACTATAATAATCCTTTTTTAAATGGAACTATAATATTCAATTATTAATATATATTTTAAAAGATAATTAAAGATCCAAATCCAAATATTATACAAAGTATGAAAACAAAAACAAATACTATTAATAGAGGGCCACATAGGGCGTTATATATGTTAAACCAATACTCCCACGTCAATTTATCAAAACAAACAAACCTCACTTCCTTCGTTTTCCCCTTCAAAATATCCCTCCTTTCCGAATCTCTCTCTCTTTCTTGTTGTTTTCTCGATTTGTTTATTTTCTGGGGATTTCTCGTTTGGTTGGGAAAATATAATGAAAGAACCAAACACGGCGGCGATCACAGCATCTTTGGAAAGGTCTTTACGGAACTGTTCTCTGAACCATGAAAATGGCGTTGAAGACGACGGCAACGTTGATATCAAGGTCTCAAACGGTGCCGTTTTCAACAACTCCGGTATCTCCCTCCCTTACTTCTGGGAACAACAATGCCTTGATCTAAAGGTAAATTCCTTCTTCTTCTTCTTTTGAACAATAACCCTAAAAATTTAAGAACGGCTTTAACAGTTTAAAGTGAAACCCAGAAAAAATCTACTAATCATTTTGGATCAAAAGAATCAATTTAAATCTCTTTTTGTTTTCCGAGATTGATTGTAATTTGGGGGAGTTTAACATGGCAGGCAGAGGACGTTTACTACAAAAACTACAGGGACGGAGTGGAATCGACGGAGGATCCAAGAAGGGCAGCGGTGGCAGCCGAGTACGGCGGAGATTTCTCCTCCGACGACGACGACGGGGATAGCTGGTATGACAGTGAAGACTACTCGTCATCGGGATCATCTCCTTCAGAAGATAACAACAACAACCACCGTGCGGTACTCGAGGAAGAAAACGGCAACGTATTGGTGGTGGCCGGTTGCAAGAGCTGCTACATGTATTTCATGGTCCCCAAGAAAGCTGAAGCTTGTCCCAAATGCAATGGTCATCTTCTCCGCTTCGATCGATCTCTAATCAGTTCACCATGAACCAGATTTGTGGATTTTTTTAGGGTTTTCAAAGATTTTTAAAGTTTTTTTTTTATAAGTTTTGAATAATGGGATATTAGTGTTGGTGTTTAGCGTCTGTTGGTAAAACAAAAAGGAATATTAAAAGGATTTTAAGGTTTCATTGTGTGGTTAACTATCCATATGTGTTCAATAGTTTGAATTTGATATACTGCTATCTTTATACAACTGATGATCTGTTTATATAAATTCTTAACCCTTTGACAATACACACTTTGTAGATAAAATGATTGGACCCGAGTCTCGTAATATGAATAACATCTACTTTTCAACCGAGACCACTTGTTGGTTCCAATGAATCAAACTTCTTTTAAATACATGGCATAAACTAACTCAATGTTATTGTAAAGATATAATAACAAATCAATATGTCGTTAAAATTGAAACATGACCTAATATATAATAACTCGATCGACACAATCACTTCAGTACTAAACAACTGACAGACCAATAAAACCTTCTTCACTGCTAGACGCCTAACAGCCAATGAAACCTTAACGTTGTCTACTAGTAACCAGTCATTTCACTAAGGAAATTTTTAAATATAAAAGGGGTAAATTTATTTAATTATCTTGAATTATGATTAAATTAATATAATGTATAAATTTAGGACTAAAATTATCATTATACTAAGCTATTTATTTTAAATTTTAACGGCAGAGTGACATGTTTATCACAAAGCTTTAATTGATTGACTAAGTTATCACTTGAAGTAAAAAAAAAAGATATGTTTGTTACTAAACCAATTAAGTAACATGTTGTGTATTTTATTATTTTTTTAGTTATGTATACATAAATTATGGTGTCAATTTAATTTTATAGATACCAATTGGTATCTATATTTTAAAAAAAATACTTTTATTTTTGAATATTTTTGGGAAAGAAGGTAGAGTGACAATTGCTTTTAAGTCCATTGTTCTTTGCCTATAGTCTATGGATGCTTTTACTTGTATTTTTATGTTTAATTATTCTCACCTAATTTAGAAGAAATCTTGGCCATTCACAAGTGAAAACATGTATTTTGAAATGTTAAGACATGAATTGTAAGTTTAATTTAATAATTTCATAATAAATTTCAAGATACAATGATTGGTAGCTATATAACATAATTTGTTTCCTTGTGCAAAATAAAATTAATGGAATTTATACTTCATTAATTCCTTGCATCATTTTCATTAATTATTACCATTAATTCAATTTACGTTTCTAAACAAATAATAATTCTTGTTAACTTCATTTAAAGTCAAACATCATGAGCCTAACAGTTTCTCTTGAAGCAATCATTTTTCCAACATATTCTACAAGGAAAGAAAATTAATTCCTTTTATTATTTTATTCACGATGTTTGCCAATAAGAAAATAAAGTGAAATGTTATGGAGATGAGTCTATAAGTCTATATATACATTAATACATTATATATAGGTGTATTATATATACTAAAGAATATGAACCCCAATAGTTAGATCCATTCCACAATTCAAATCATGAGTTCCAATTGCAGGAATAATTTACTAGTGATATGATAATGTACGGTAGTGATTTGTTCTCGAGAAAAAAAATTAAAATCCATCACAAATTTAAAAAATATTAAAGTAGCTTTTAAACAACAAACAACCAGTTGGTTTAGCTGGACGAGACACTAGCTAAATAATGTTAAAGATTCGGATATTAACGTTGCGAATAGAATAAATTATGTTGAGAAAATCATCTCATAATGTATTTCTCCAGTACTTAATCCGAATTAATCAGTCAATATACCGAATATCTACGATCGTACCAAAAGTAACTTTTAAATGATTGGTTATTAATTATTATTTTGGTAATCATTAGGTCATTTTCAACTTAGAAATTGTATAAATTGGCCTCTCTTAGAAGATGAACAATTTAATTCACATCAATCTTGAAAATAAATGATTAATCATGATGTTCACGATTTTTGTCGATTTTACACAATTTTTTTTTGGATAAAATGTGTTTTATTATTCATGTAGCAGCAAGATGTTGCAGAAGAACATTTACAATCGGTTTGAAGGAATCCTCAAATCCCCCAATTTATTATCAATTGTACAGTAACACTACATGTTCTATCTATACTTTTTCTGTGTATATGAGAGCAAACAATATCAATAATGCATCTAACAATATCGTCTATAAAACGATCAACTTCCCTAAACTGCCTATGATTTTACACAATTTTAATTTATATAAGGGTCAAAAGTTATATTTTTTTTGGTTAAAATGATTCAAGTTGAATTATTAATTTATATAATGGTCAAAGTGAAAATTTCTCATTCAATGAAGGAGGCTAAGCCCCGGACCTACCCCTCGTTTCACCATTACATGAATCAAATTGTAAATGTGTACTTAAATTAAAACATCTTGAAGTTAAAGGAATGAATTCAAAATCCGGAGATAGTTCAGGGACAATGGGTGGAATTAAACCATAACAAATGTCCAAATTTGAAATTCGTATCAGTTGCATGCATTAATATCAAACGGTAGGGTTGTGCTTGTGCCATATGTTTCCAGCGACTGTCTCGGCCTTCCTACTCCAAGTAATGAACACATTAACGACGAGCACAAATGAGTTGTGGTTCGGTTTCTTTGTAAGTACCGAGTACACGAAGTAATAGAGTAAAGGCGACTTTTGGTTATCTGGGTGGGCAGCCAGTGTTGTCAACTAGAATGAACCGAAGAGTAGGTGTCACGCCCCTGGACTTTGTAACCGAGACATGCGGCCCTAGGTGCTCGGGAGATGGTGCGGAGCCTAGGTTAGCCTGACGGATCTAAGCTAGAATGCTTAGATTGGTGCGGAAACGGGATGTTGACGGCAAGAAAGGGAACACGAGATAGTTGGGCGAAGGCCCTAAAGTTTTATTGATTGAATGGAAATAAAGGCTGAAATCTAACAAAGCTTAAGGAAGTTTGAAAACTAAGACAAAAAGCAAATAATGAGGCAGGGGTAAGCCTCCTTAAATAGCCCCTCTAATCCTAATCCTACCCGAATTGGGATAGCTAGTATACTTCTCCTTCAAGGAGAAGTTATCCTAGTCCTAAACGGATTCTAAGTCCCTAAAACCCTAAGGGAGGCCTTGTGTGCGCGGAAGGCAGGCCCAAGCTCGTGTGCGGACCGTGCTTGGGCCCGTGGGGTGCGGCTGGGCGGCCTTGTCCGGTTCCTCCGCGCGTGTTGCTGTCGCACCCTAGGGTGCGGTGTGGTCGGTTGGATCGGGCCCGTGGTGCGCAGCGGGATCGGCCCGCACGGTGCTTGTGCGTGGGCTGCTGTCGGGCCCCTCGTTCTGCTCGGTTCTTGGGCGTGCGCTGCTTCTGGCCCCCTGGTGTGCGGTGAGATTGGGCCGTAGGGCGCGGTCCGTGACATTCTCCCCCACTGGTTCTGGCGACGCCCTCGTCGCTCGGCTAAGGTGATATCGATTTATTTGGTCCTTGAATTGCCATAGATCCAAGGCTGGTTCCCAACTCCCTTCACTGTCGGGAAGCCCTTTCCAAAGGACAAAGTACTCGTGTCTCGGTGGATGGCCCACTCGTCGAATGGATCTTTCCGCTTGGATGTCCCGAACCTCATTGTCGTAGGAGACTTTTACTCCAACGGGTGCTCGATGTGATTGGGCTCGATCCGGGTTTGATTCGTCTTGATGGAAGGGTTTGAGTAAACTTACATGGAACACCGGATGGGCTCGGATCGTCGCTGGTAACTCTAGTCGATAGGCCATAGTGCCTATTCGCTTGACAACTTTGAATGGCCCTTCATACCTTCGCACAAGTCCCTTGTGTATAGTGGGATTGCGCAAAATCCCGGTTAACTTGGCAAGGACTAAATCCCCTTCTTGGAAGTTTACGTCTCGACGCTTTGTATCCGCCCACTTCTTGGTTCGTTTTCCCGCCTTGTGTAAACAAGCTCGGGCTAGTTCATGATGTTCATGCCACTCCGTGGTGAACTTGTGTGCTGCTGGATTTGGCCCGTCGTATTTGGTTGCAACCGTGTGAGGTGTGAGCGGTTGTTGTCCCGTCACAATTTCGAATGGGCTTTGGTTGGTTGCTTCGCTTCGTTGAAGATTGTAGGAGAATTGGGCCACGTCTAGTAATTTCGGCCAGTTACGCTGGTTGATGCTCACGTAGTGTCTGAGATAGATTTCCAACAAGGCGTTCACCCGTTCGGTTTGTCCATCGGTTTGGGGGTGGACACTTGTTGAGAAGTTCAAACTTGACCCCATGAGTTTGAACAGTTCCGACCAGAATCTTCCTGTGAACCGTGTGTCTCGGTCACTAATAATTGTCTTGGGCAATCCCCAATACTTTACCACGTATTTGAAGAAGAGGCGGGCTGCTTCTTCGGCTGGGCATACTTTCGATGCTGGGATAAATGTGCCGTACTTGGAAAACCTGTCCACAACTACCATGATGCTGGACAGGCCGTCGGTGTTGGGCAAGCCTACTATGAAGTCCATGGATATGCTTTCCCATGGTCTCTCGGGAATGGGCAGCGGTTGTAGCAATCCTGCGGGTCTTTTCATCTCGATCTTGTCTTGTTGGCATACAAGGCAAGTCTTCACATAAGTCCCCACATCCTCGCTCATGTGTGGCCAATAGTATTGTTCACTAATCAAGGCCAAGGTTCGATCCATCCCTGGGTGTCCAGCCCACTTTGAATCGTGGCATTCCTTTATGATTTCTTTACGTAGCTCGCCGAATTGAGGAATGTAGAGGCGGTGACCTCGGGCATAAAGTAAATCTTCCTCGAGCCAGAATCTCCGGGTTTTGCCTTCTTTTGCATAGTTGATGAGCATCTTGGCGGTTGGGTCATGGAGCAGCCCTTCCTTGATGCGATCTAGTAATTGTCCGTTTGGCGAGCTTACAAACTCGATGGCATACCTTCGACTTAGGGCATCAGCAACTAAGTTGATTTTTCCCGGTTTGTATTCCAAGGTAAAATCGAATTCAGCAAGAAACTCTTGCCAACGAGCTTGCTTTGAGGACAGCTTTTTCTGGGTTTGGAAGTAGCTGTTAGCGACGTTGTCTGTATAAACAACGAACCGAGACCCAAGTATGTAGTGTCGCCAAGTGCGTAAGAAGTGTACTACTGCGGTCATCTCCTTCTCATGAACCGAGTATCTCTTCTCGGTGTCATTTAGCTTTCGGCTTTCATACGCGACTGGATGTCCTTCTTGCATAAGGACCCCTCCGATGGCTACGTCTGATGTATCGGTGTGAACCTCGAAGGGTTTGTTGTGATCTGGTAACGCCAGCACTGGTTCACTTGCCATGGCTCGTTTCAAGTTCTCAAAGGCTCGCTTGCAGTCTTGGTTTCAATCCCATGCCTTGTCCTTTTTCAGCAAATCGGTCAAGGGTGTGGCGATTTTAGAATAGTCTTTGACGAACTTCCGATAATAATTGGCTAGCCCCAAAAAGGACCTTAACTCCGTTACTTTGGTTGGCGGTTCCCAGTCCACGATGGCTTGAATTTTGGATACATCCATTCGGATTTTTCCTCCTCCGACAATGTGGCCGAGGAATGGAACTTCTTCTTGGGCAAACGAGCACTTTTCTTCCTTGACATATAGCTCGTTTTGCCGTAGGACTTCGAACACCTTCCGCAAGTGTTCAACATGCTCCTCGGTGGTCTTGCTATAGATCACGATATCATCAAGGTAAACTACAACGAATCGATCAAGAAAGGGTTGTAGTACCTTATTCATAAGTGTGCAGAACGTGGCGGGAGCGTTTGTGAGGCCGAAAGGCATCACTAGGAATTCATATGAACCGTAGCGTGTCACACAAGCTGTCTTTGGTTCGTCTCCTTCGGCGATCCTTACTTGATAATATCCGGACCGCAAGTCTAGCTTGGTGAACCACCTCGCACCACCAAGTTGGTCGAACAAATCGGCTATTAAGGGAATCGGGTATTTGTTCTTGACGGTGAGCTTGTTCAATGCCCGATAGTCGATGCACATTCGTAGGCTCCCGTCTTGTTTCCTTTGAAAGAGTACTGGCGTACCGTAGGGTGCTTTAGAGGGTCGGATGTATCCTGAATCGAGGAGTTCCTTTAGTTGGCGACGTAGCTCCTCGAGCTCAGGTGGAGCCATCCGGTAAGGGGCTCGGGCTGGTGGCTTTGCACTCGGAACAAGTTCGATTTTGTGGTCCACTTCCCGCTTTGGGGGGAGAGTTTTGGGCAGCTCTGGGGGCATAACATTCCTAAACTCTTCTAGCACTGTTTTGACCTCGTCGGGGACCCTCTGGGCTAGGGGCGGCTCCTTGTGCACCAACGATGCTAAGTATGCGGGTTCTTCCTTGCGCATCCCCTTATTGAATTGTATGGCTGACACTACTTTGGCATTAACTCCCGTTTGTCGATTCATCAGGACCATACAGGGGTGTGCCGAGTCTAGTATGCACAAGCAGTTTGCAAAAGGAACGGGGAAGGCCTTAATCCGATCAAGAAAACTAATGCCCATTACTAAATCGAAGTCGTCAAGGGGAATTACCTTGATTGCTTCTTTTCCGGTCCATTTACCTATGGCCAGCTTGATTCCTTTTGCTACCCCGGCAATTGGAGTCTCCTTGGAATTTACGGTTTTAATGAATCCTCCTGCCTTTTCAACGGTAAGGCCAAGTCTCTTGGCAGTTTGTTCTGACATAAACAAGTCGGAGGCGCCGGTGTCTACTAACGCGCTCAGTTTTCGGCCTGCCACGGTGATGTCCACGAACATCAGCCCTTTTTTCTTGGAGCCCTTCTTAATTTCCATGGAACTGATGATGGAATTCAATTTGGGGGCCTCCTTCTCATCCTCGACATCCTCGGAATCTTCCTCTTGGATGGCTGCCGCTTTTTCGAGCTGGGGACAGTCTCTTTTCATGTGATTACCCCCACAATTGTAGCAACTAAAGTTGGTGTTCTTTTCCCAGGGCTTTCGGAATTTGAAGTCTCCATTTGCTGCCTTCCTATTTCCGTCCTTGGTAAGCACATCTTTACCCTTCCCGCCGTTGCTCTTGTGCTTCGGTTTTTGTTTCGGAGTGTCTGACTTCCGATATTCAAATTCTGCAAGGGAGTCGGCTAACTCTAATGCTTTGGCAAGTTCTTGTACTCCTGCTCGGTGTAGTTCCATCTTTGCCCAACGTTGTAGTCCGTTTTTGAAGGCAAAGAGGGCATCGGCTTCACTCATACCTCGGATTTGAAGCCTAAGTTCAGTGAACTTGTTGACATATTCCCGGATCCCGCCGTCATGCTTTAGCTGGTAAAGCTTCTCGCGAGCTTCCTCTTGAGCATTCTTTGGATAGAAGTGCTCCTTGAATTGAAACTGGAATTCCTTCCACGTTTTGATGGGAATCGTCCCATCCCTCGATTGAGAACAACTATGTCGCCATCATAGTAGTGCGGCATCAACCAAGTGGACAGAAGCGGTGTTTACCTTTGTGTTCTCATCATCGATGCCCGTGAGTCGGAAGTATTGCTCCAACCCCCATATGAAGTTGTCCACTTCTTGGGCGTCCCTTGCCCCTTTGAACTCCTTCGGTTTTGGCACATCGATCTTGGGTTTGACATCCATTGTCTTGCCCACCATGCCGGACAATACGGCATTCTTGTAGAGGGTCAGCTCGGCATTGAGCTTTTCGATCTCCCCCAACAATTCCCCCCTCATTGCCTCCATTGCAACTTGGAGGGAGACGTCCTGTTGGTTCAGCTTCTCATATGAAGAGTCGAGGAGACTTTGAACCCCTTCTTTGAGTTCGCCTTTGAGGGGAACGAACTTTTTTTCTAGCTCTTCCAAGCGATCATTAACAGAGTCGAGCGATTCCACCGTCCCTTTCGCGTTGATCTCGAGACGTTCTATTTTATCCTCGAGCGATGTAAAACGATCCTTCGAAGCAGCTCTTTTCTTATCGTGGCCTTTGTCCGCAGCTTTGTCGGGAACCTTCTCGGGAACCTTGTCGGTGGTCTGGGCCTCTACGCCCTTTGGTGCTGAACTGATCTCGTCTTTCTTGGCCATTACGAGTAATTACCTTTGCTTTTGATACCACTTGTCACGCCCCTGGACTTTGTAACCGAGACGTGCGGCCCTAGGTGCTCGGGAGATGGTGCGGAGCCTAGGTTAGCCTGACGGATCTAAGCTAGAATGCTTAGATTGGTGCGGAAACGGGATGTTAACGGCAAGAAAGGGAACACGAGATAGTTGGGCGAAGGCCCTAAAGTTTTATTGATTGAATGGAAATAAAGGCTGAAATCTAACAAAGCTTAAGGAAGTTTGAAAACTAAGACAAAAAGCAAATAATGAGGCAGGGGTAAGCCTCCTTAAATAGCCCCTCTAATCCTAATCCTACCCGAATTGGGATAGCTAGTATACTTCTCCTTCAAGGAGAAGTTATCCTAGTCCTAAACGGATTCTAAGTCCCTAAAACCCTAAGGGAGGCCTTGTGTGCGCGGAAGGCAGGCCCAAGCTCGTGTGCGGACCGTGCTTGGGCCCGTGGGGTGCGGCTGGGCGGCCTTGTCCGGTTCCTCCGCGCGCGTTGCTGTCGCACCCTAGGGTGCGGTGTGATCGGTTGGATCGGGCCCGTGGTGCGCAGCGGGATCGGCCCGCACGGTGCTTGTGTGTGGGCTGCTGTCGGGCCCCTCGTTCTGCTCGATTCTTGGGCGTGCGCTGCTTCTGGCCCCCTGGTGTGCGGTGAGATTGGGCCGTAGGGCGCGGTCCGTGACAGTAGGGGAGAGAACAGTCGTATTCTCTGAAAATTTCAAATTCCTATATCACTTATGTTTTTTTTTTTGTATTTCAAACTCCTATACCCTTAAAATTATGTAATTTCGTACCTTTTAAAATTTTAATATTATTTTATAATAGTTCACATTCTCTGACATAAAATTCTACGTCCGTTCCCGATTTCCGTAGCCCCGCTATTATGAGCTTAGTATCTTCTTCCTCCGTTGAAGATGACTGTAGTTCGGGTTCAAGTTCATTTGCAAAAGGTTGATAGTTTTATTATTTTCTGTTAATAGTTGCTTTAAGGCAGGCATGGACCTATAGGGGGAGGCTGGAGGGGCGGTAACCCTTTAAAATTTTAAAATTCTTATATGATTTAAAAAAATAATTTTTTTTACGCATTTCTTATTGAAAATCTATTTTCATTCCCTAAAATTTTATAAGTTTGCCTCCCTAGAATTTTATAAATTCGCCCCCTTTAACATAAAATTATGCGTCGGTCGATACTTTAAGAGACCGTGAGAGTGTTAGTTGCGTTTGTAAATATAACCGGATCTGTAGTTTTATGTTTGGTTTCTTTGATCGGTTGTCAGTATCATGAGAAAACCACCAGAAGTTTCCAGTTTGATGGATGGTTTCTTGTACTAAATAGGGAAGTATTGTATGACCCTAAACCCTATTATTTATGAATTATGATGTCGTTTTCTGATGAATCTAATATCAACTAAATGAGTAAGGCTTTGTTGACTTGTCAGCGTGATAAATTTTGTTTAAAGAAATGATTTTGACATGACTCAAAGCTACAAAATACATCAATATTTTGTTTCCATTGTGTGGGAAAATTGTAAAAAATGGTTGCTTAAATAGCGGTTAAAAAATAGTTGTATATAATTTTTTACAAAAATTGTATAGTGTAAGAATTTATGTATAATGTACACAAGTACTTATTAATTTTGTAAGGATTTATGTATGTACACAAAAATGGTAAGAATTTGTGCATGTACACAAATCCTTACTATTTTTGTAAAAATTTCGGTACATGTACACAAATTCTTACAATTTTTTGTAAGAATTTGCATACGCGTATTTTTTAGCCGTTTTTTAAGCTGCCGTTCTCTAAAACTTCTCGTTGTGTGTGTTTTCTCACTAATCTAAAATTAACCTTTTGCTTCTCTCGCAAACATTCAACTTCACATTGTTTGTCCAGAACCACAACTAAATATGATTAAATTTAAATTTTTAGAGAAAAATGAGTCGGGAGGATTGTTCTCATACTTAACCTCTGCAAAATTCGATCCAGATTAATAGGCTAATGAGTTGAATTTTGATGGTTAAACAATAAAATGAATACATTTAATTTAATCATAAAATATTACAGAATTATTTTTTTTTACTCAAATCTAAAATGGTTGCAACAAAAAGTGATTTAACATATAAGGATCCAAATCAACCGAAATTACCATTATCTAGATTGATCCAACCCATAGCAACTCGTTGAGCCCAATTAACAAGTCTATTGGTCTTTTCTTATGGGACACATAAGTAAAGTGAACCGAATTTTTACGAGCGACTTGGCAAAACCAAAATCCCAAATAGAACTTAACAACCAATTGCTATCATCCCATGTTGATCAAACACCTGCCATAAGCCTTTTCAATGTAATTCTCGGACAGATTCGCCTCAAAAAGGTCTATCCCCATCATCGATCAATCTTCATTCAAAATCTGACTGCTGCCGCCATGGGTAGTTCTGCGGTACGGCAGCCTAATATAAGGCTAATATACGGCGTTACCGGAAACATCATTAAGAAATACCGGAAACATGATAAGATATACCGGAAACATGATAAGATATACCGGAAACATGAATTTCGAAAGTATGGATACTTTCGAAATCAACATATCTAAAAATATGGATACTTTCGAAAGTATGGATACTTTCGAAATCAACATATCCAAAAGTATCGATACTTTCGAAATCCATGTTTCCGGTATATCTTATCATGTTTCCGGTATATCTTATCATGTTTCCGGTATTTCTTTATGATGTTTCCGGTAACGCCGTATATTAGCCTTATATTAGACTGCCGCATGCTAGAAAACTCCTGCCGCCACCTTCTAGTTTTTTTTAGATGAATGTGCTCTTTGTATTCCAACCCAAAATAAAAACTTTACAAAGATCCTATGCGGCTAGCCCCCATTCAATACAGAGAGGTCTATACAACTGTTTCTGTACATCCTGTAATTTATCATATAATTTCCGCTTTACACTATTCTTAATCTGATGTATAACCTCAATTTGGGGACTAAATTTTTTTCAAAAATGCCTAAAGTTCTTTCCATCCAAACCATATATATACAGCCATTCCAAGCAAGTTTAAAAATCAAAGCATGCAAAGACTTCCCTTTGAAATGAGACGACGCAACGACCATCATTCGCTACTCTAAACCGAGATAGCCTTTCCTTTGTAGGTAACTTATCCAAAACTGCCATCCAGGCGATCGTGGCACCTTCTAGTTCTTTGCTTGCCTTTTTTCTCTGAAAAATAACAGCATACGAAGGCTGATTTTGGCAACAATATATATGTGAATTGTCATTAGTGATATGAAAATTTAACGATTTAATAATTTTTTTGATAAAATTAGAAGAAATTACTCAAACAAGACTAAATTTAACTCTAATATAGAACATGAGTCAAATTGATTAAAAAATTAAACATTAAAAAAACAAATTTACTATTATATCAAAATAAAATAAAAATATAGAGGACCAACAAGTGATGGGTGCGTTGGTAAGGCATATTGCACTGTCAAAGAGAGAACACTAGTTCAAACCTTAGAGATGACATTGTTGGGAGTAGAGGTGATAATGAGCCTCACCAGCTCGCGAGCTACTCGGGCTCGGGTTCGGCTCGAGACCTTAACAAGTCGAGCCGACCCGATCCAAGCGCGACTCGAAAAGCTCGTAAACATGTTCGAAATAATTAATATATATCATCTATATATGCTACATATGCACTAAAAGTAATCTGTTTAGCAAAACAAAAGCAATAAAGTAAATTAAAGAAAATCCACTAAAAGCAAATTAACTAAAATAAATTGGGCATTTTCCTTTGTTGGTTGTTGTTTGATTTTATATTTTCTTTGATTATTATCTTATATTGTAAGAATATTTCTTGGTTGTTTGGATTAATCTAATTTTTGGGCACCTTTTTTTCTTTCTCGACATTGAATTTCATTTCAGTGTTGATTATGAAAAAGGCTTTTGACGAGGCCTCATCTTAAAAAAAAAACTATAACAAAATTGTTCTTTTCAAGCCGAATCGAGCCAAGCCTGACGAGCTTCGTGCTCGAGCCTAATAATATTTTTTTCGATCCGAGCTCGAGCCTAATAATATTATTTTCGAGCCTAGCTCGAGCCTAAAATTTCGTACTCAACGAACCTCGAGGCCGAGCCAGAGCCCGAGCCGAGTCCAATAATACTATTTCTGAGCTGAGCCTGAACCTAGTTATCAGACAACCGCACACTTTGAACAGTAGGACGGTTTTGCATATCACAACAACAACAACAAAAACATAGAAAACATAAAGGGGGAAAAAGATCACGTAACAAGGATCCGACTTTTTAGAACACGTGCTAATTCCGGTACGCCAACC
Organism: Hibiscus trionum; assembly: GCA_030270665.1. Lineage (NCBI taxonomy): Eukaryota > Viridiplantae > Streptophyta > Magnoliopsida > Malvales > Malvaceae > Hibiscus > Hibiscus trionum. The sequence goes on from BSYR01000044.1 coordinate 5,820,464, forward strand.
GAATTTAGATTATCACGGGTGGACCTATCCATGCACCAAACAGGTCAAATTAAAAAACAAAAGCCAATTATACTTGCGAAAATGGAAAAGTTAAATGGCTGGTTTTTGTCGATTCATTTAATTTGTGTACTATCTCCTTTTGAAAACTTTGGTCCCTCGTTTAACTTCTGTTTGATTACACTATTAACCATTGATATAGAAGCAATAAAAAGGGAGAAAAAAAAAGAAATATTTTTCTCTCTGCATTTAATTTTTTAATCAATTTAACTCTTAAAACTGTAAATATAAATAAATGAAAAAGTGTATTATTCAATTAATGATAGTTGATTTTTCTATTGTAATATTAAGGATCAAATTGATAAAACGTGAACATAAAGAATTAAAATGTTATTTTTATCATTTTTTAGTTATCATATCAACAATTAACAATAAAGTTAAACAAAAGTTAGAGAAAGACCAATACAAATCCAAATCAAAGTAGTACTTATAATTCAATTTCGTAAAAATAAAAAGATTATTATCTTATACACTCGCAGACGACAGTAGAAGTAAACTATTTCATAAAGGAGATTATTTTAAGGTTTAAGATGTTAGTATAAAGATTAGGGATTTAGGTTATATGGTTTAGAATTTAAAGTCTATGGTTAAATTTAGGATTTAGAGATTGTAATTTAGATTTTTATGATTTTTAAGGTTAAAGATAAAGATTTTAAAATTTAAAGTTAAAATATCCAAATAAGCATGTTTGTGTAAAAAACTTGCACTAACAATTTATCAAACAATAACCCAAAAATAAAATACATAACTAAATTTTAAATTTTGAAATAGAACAGAAACCCCTAAAATATTTAAACCTATTTCATACAAATTGGATTAACTTTTCAATATTTATAAAATAAAAAATAAATTTATTAAAAATAACAAAGACCATAAGTAAATTAATAAATAAAGAAGGTATATTGTTTCCATACAAAAGGTCAGCATACATAATACAAAATAAAAGTCCACACCCACATATATAAACTAAAAAAATAATGCCTTCAAATCCCTAATAGACATAAGCATTTACTACCCAAATGTAAGTATCGTTGAGGATCAAACCCGAAATTAATTTTAATTCATGATATCATAAAAAATATATATTATCTGACTAAAATCAACCAAAAAAAACCTATCTTCTTGTCGGCTGCTTTTTCTAGCATCTTCAATGTATAGAGCTTGGGAAAATGTAGGCCCTTTTCAATTTTTTTTTCTGGAAAACGCGTTTGGTTATAGGTATAACGACTACCAAGCATAAGGTGATGCGCAAGTCAACCTAAAAACACAAATGAAAAAACCACGTGTTAGATGTTTGACAAATTTGGGAGGAAAATATATAAATTTTATTAAATTTTCAGTAATCTCGTAAATTCTTAAATTAAAGATAAATGTATTTGAATATGTTTGAATTATAAAATTTAAAAAGTATCAATTAAAAACATATAAAGTGTTCTACTGATATAATAAGATTTATTTTCTTTCAATGATCCGAATTTGAGTAGAACATTAATTTAAATGTGTGTTAGTCGAACCCGTAGAATGGTTTCAGTAGTAAAGGATGATGTATTTTATCTAGGTGATCTGTGTTCGAGTATCATATGTGCACGATGTATGTATGTTATTAAAGATTAAAAAAAATAAACAGATACTACCTTATAATCACACGGACATATTTAAAAAAAATGTGTGTTAGCCTTTGGTTTAGTCACGGTCAATTTGCCTCCTCTATTCAAAAGCGTGTGCTTTTTCTTTATATTCAAAATTTTACTGCTTTCGGTGCGTTGTGTTGTGTATTATGGACATTGAAACGTCGAAGTGTAATTAAATGAGTTTTCTTTTGCCTTTTCCATGTGCTTAAATGAAAGCAAGCAAAGTTGTATTTTACAAGGCTTATTACTTTATCTAGGTTGAAATCCATTATGTTTTCAAAGAGGCAGATTTTAAGAATATAAAGGATTTGAAATCAACAAGTGGTTCAAGTGAAAAAACGGATGATATTTATTTAAAAGACCCGGGTTCAATCACAAAGGCTGCAAGGTATGTACTTTGTCAATGGGTTAAGAATAGTTATGAACAGATGCTATCTTGTAATAGATGTTGTTAATCAGTTAATTTTATTTTAAAATTTTTTAATATATATGATGTTAATTTTATCAGCTAATTTGATTTGATTTAATAATTTAACAAAAAAAAAGGTTATAATTATTCTGTAATTGTAATTACATTAATTAATCTCTCTGATAAATATGATTTTGCTAACTTTCACTAGTCCTTTTACTTTACTCAAAGCCAGAATCTTACAAAAATTCCTTTCCTTTTCAAATCACAACCCTATGTATAGATTTTTCACATAAAATCATCCAAAAACTGTGATTAATCTACTTGTGAATTACTAAAGCTTATTGGCTGAAGGATATTCTTTTTTATGCAGTTAAATGTTTCCAAAATTTCTATAGTTTTCTAGATAATTCCGTTCAGTTGTTCCTATTTTTGTTTGTTTATATGTACCGACTTAAACAAACAAATATATATATATATATATATATATATATATATATATATATATATATATATATATATATATATGAGATAGGATCCAGTTATACAATGTAAAACTCTTTAAGTTTTACACGTTTTTTGGATCGTTAGATATGTGAAACGGATGTATGAGATTAACAGTAAATATGTGAAGATTATCACTTGAAAAGAAAAGAGTAAGAAGTTAATCTCAGCCATCCATTTCCACCATCCAACAATCCAAAAAACATGTAAAACTTAAAAAGTTTTATACTGTGTAAGTTGATCCTAACGATCTAAAAAACGTGTAAAACTATATATATATATATATATAATTTGAGATTCAGCAGAATAATTTTAAAATTTAATAAAATATTATCTTACCTCTCTTTGCGCTTTTCCAAAAATCTCTGCAGCGACTTTCTTCGAGCAATTGGTAAATCTGCATAAAAATATCCACAAATAGATTAAGTTTTTTGTATACGAATTTGGTAGTTTCAACATGAACATATACATATAGATTACTGAAATGAAGGCTGGAAATGGAAGGAGAAAGTAGAAAACAGAAACTGACCTCCATTACGAGTTTCGAGAAGGTTTTGTTGTTCGCTTGAAGGATTAGAAATTTTCGAAGAATCTGTCGATTCAATATTTTTTGAGCTTCCTTCAACCGCGAGTTTGAAAATACTCTCCGCCTAATCAAAATTCAATCAAACACAACTTTTAATGCATTGATTTTCAAAAACAAATCTATGGATATTAGATTTAGATAAATGATTAAAACGAACCTTGTCTCGAGGTACGTTGAACACGGAAACCGTTCCGTTGTAGAAAATCGTCAACGGAGCTGTGTCAGGACCGTCCTCAGAAGAACTAGACCTGAAAATTGAATAAAACGTTATCGTTTTTCACGCGGATTATTTTAATCGAAGTTCATTAGCGACGAGATTACAGAAAAATCGATTTACATGAAAGCGGGATTCAGAATAGGTAAAGAAGAAACCGGACTACTCCGATCTTCTTTAGGACTCGAAGGCACCGAAAAGGACTTTCTCCAGTCAACCGGACTCCGGTTCGTCGAACCGGACGAAATCACAGACTTAATCAGCTCAGGATTCATCTTCGAAATGGCTCCTTGAATGCCTGTTAACAATAACACAATCGTTTTCCACTTTAAACACATTCATTCACTACAAATCACTGAAAATTTTGAGGAAAAAAGAACTTACCTCGGAAGCTCCGACGGCGATCGAGGAATTTCTGGAACTGAGTTTTGCCGGAGTTAGCTTTCTCCATTCCGAAGAAATCAAGCTCAACGGTAGCTCTCGACATTTTCGTTTAGATTTTTCTCGAGAAAACTATTTTCTTTTCTTTTCTGGTTTCAGTTTGATTTGAAGAAGGTGAGAGGAAGTTGAAGAGTATATATAAATGGAGGCGAGGGAAAATGAAAATCGCATTACAATTTACACGAGATGCATGAGAAAGTAATAAAGGAGGATTCGCTGTATTTATTTAATAATTTTTGAATATTTGGTGGGTAAAGCGTATAAAAGACGTACACGTCTTCCACGTGGAGTTTGTGTTACCAACAAATGAAGCAGGTCCAACTCTATGACCTTAATAGTGTATTTTAGTGTTGAGTAAACTACAATGGAGGTCACTTAATTATGGGTAAGGTTATATTTGAGTCACTCAATTATTAAAAGTTACATTTGGGTCACTTAATTATGGGTAAAGTTATATTTGGGTCACCCAATTATTAAAGGTTACATTTAGATCACTCAATTATGAGTAAGATTACATTTGAGTCACCCTTCATATTTAAAAAAAAGTATATCAATTTTTGTATTAGATTAATTAATAATTTCAAATGAAGTATTCTAATGTTAATGAGGGTATATTCGTGATTTGGAAGAAAAAATGACTAAATTGATGTATTTTTTTAAATATGAATGGTGGCCCAAACATAACTTTACCCATAATTGACTGACTCAAATGTAACATTACCCATAATTGAATGACCCAAATGTAACTTTTAATAATTGGGTGACCCAAATATAACCTTACCCGTAATTAAGTGATCTTCGTAGTAGTTTACCCTTTAGTGTTTCATTTCCTTCTCCTTTGGGGTTAATTATGTTTTACATTTCTAAACTTCAAAAACATTTTAATATAGTCTTTAAAGTATCATTATTTATCAATTTGATCCTTTTATCAATCTATCCATCAATTTGGGTGTTAAATGCTATATCCGATCCAACGTGAAGAGTATTTAAATCATACAAATTGGATTTTAAACATGTTTGCATCTATTGCATGTACAAACAGTGGGGTTCTTAACAAGCGCAATAGAAGCGACCGCACATAGTCCTTGAGAGAAGGGGTCCAGAAATAGAGAACTTAAATTAAATATTTAAAAAATTATAAATATATATATAATTATGTGTATGTATATAACAATTATCTAAAACATAAAACATGCAAAGAATAATGACATCTTTTAAGTGAAAATGTTTGATTTTTAGATGTTTATAAGTCAATTTTTTGTTACTCAAGAGGATAATCTAATAATATTTTTCTATAAATTTAAATTTTTTGAAGAAAAAACTTATATTTTTTATTGATTATAAATTAAGAGTATCATTTTAATAAATTGCACATGGACCTCAAAATTTTTGAACCCCGGTGTACAAATTTCTGTCTATGCTGACGAATTGATATAATGGATACATACTAATACTTTTAAGGACTTAATTATAAATTTTTAAAGTTTTGGGATGATAAGTTCAATTAAAACTTTCTCTTTTTGAATTTATATAAGTCACTATTCTCTTTTTGTGAAAAAGAAAATGTTGCATATAAAATATAAAGATTTTCCAATAAGACGTGATTTTTTTTTAAATATTCTAATAATTAGTTGGCCTTGACTTAGACTAGTGTAATGGGTGGGAGAAGGGGGAGCAAAAGATACTTATTTTGTAGCAAATTTGACGGTTAATAATTCAAAGTAGGACTTGAAAAAAAATGCAGTATCGTATTGGACTGTTTTGATTTTTCTTTATTTTTGACAAATTCTCCTATTTGGAAATTTGACAAATTCTACTTAAAAACTCCAACACATGTTACATGTGAAATCAATTTAGTACTTCAGATCGATGGTTTTGCTTTTTCTTTCTAATTCTTTTAGTTTAGGCATTATAATCTTTTTTTTTAATTAATAATTTCGTCTTTCATTGTCAATTACATCAACTTAGTCCTTGAACACGTGAATTACGTCAATTGTATCATTGATCGTTGTTGACTAACAAAGCCACTAAATTTCGCGCATGTAGTCGTTATTTACTTTTACATCAATTGTTTGGTAGTTATTATCGTCAGTTGTCTTGTCATGTCAATTATGGCGAATCAATTTTGATGATGTAGTAATATGAAACGAGATTTTCAAAGTTAATTATTCGTCAATTGTATTGTCACATCATTAAAACCGACATCATCTTATTGGATTATATTAATTTATTAAAAAATAACATGCGGACATATTAATTCAAGCACTACAATATAGTGTTTGATATGGTCAAGGGCGACTCATTATAATAGCTCTGTTAGTTAATGACAATCAAAGGGTAAAACTAATGTAATATAGAAAATTCGAAATTTAAATTAATAAAAATAAAAAGAGTGACAAAATTATTGATTTAAAATTGTCGTACGATAAAATTACGAAACGAGAAAGATTGTATAAAATAGCTGTCACATTTACATACATATTTTAATATATATTACAAAATAATAATATTTGGTGAAAAATAATAAACTATTATTGCACATCACATGTGCAGTCCCTTAACTTCCCTCAGTTGTATAATACAATAATTTCTTTAAATTTTTAATAGTTTTAAAATAATTATAAGATAGTATTTATTTATATATTTTTTAAATTTTTGATAATACATATTTTGCAGAGATTGTTGTTTGAACTCGAATCTAACTCAAAATTTTATAATTTTATCTCAACCGTTTATGTAAAAGGTGTAATTTCACCTTTATACATGTAGTATTTGTATTTTAATATGATCATTTTTCGGCGTTTAATTTTTTCAGCTTAATGATTTGGTACACCGTTTCTAGACAAAATGCCAAGTCAGTGGAGAGCTAGCTATTGTTAAATGTTATATAAACTTTTTTCTTTAAAGAGTATAATTATAGTAATAAGCGTTTTAGAGTTATAATTTTAATTAATATAATTTGAATAATTATAATCACGTTCAATCATTTTAGTATATCATCAGATTTATATTCAAATCTTATCGGAATAAAATTTAATCATAACATCTCAAAGTTATCATAATATCAATCTTATCATTAAATCATTACCTTATCGGTATAAGTTTTGATGATTTTTTAATACTTTTAATGTAATTATAAGGCAATATATATATATATATTATTTTGAAAAGATACATATATTGTAGATAAAATTGTTAAAATTTTATTCTCTTAAAAAAAACATCATACTCTTTTATTAAGATTGACCACTCGTTGGGTTCGGGTTTTGATATAATTAATCAGGAAATTTTTACAGCGTTCGACGAGCACCAATAAGCACTATTGATTTAATTTATAAAGATTTAAAATCTAAAAGACTCAACGTATAATTATAAATTATTTAAAAGTCAAAAGGTAATTTAGTTAAAATATTTTTTTAAATCTAGATCAAAATACTTATTTACCCCTAAATTATAAAACCTTAATTTTTATTCATTTAAAATTAAAGTCTCTGCCGCCGCCGCCATCATCATCGTTGTTGCCTCCTGTTAGGTTGTCGTTGTCTCTTGTCGTCACCATTGTGGATCTAAACATTTGAATAATCGAAAAAAGTTTACTGGAATTCAAATGAGTAGTATTTAAACTCATCGGAATTAAACTCATTTGAATAGTCTCATTTACAAGTAAAACCGCTTTGGTACACACAGTGCAACCGATTAGGAAAAATCAATTGAAAATAGCCGATAACGATTGGAGTGCAATAATATTTATTTTAAACTTGAATAGCGCTGGTAGTGGCAGGGCAGGGCAGGGCGGCTACGGCAGCGGCGACTTAAATTTCAAATGAACAAGAATTACAATTTTATAATTTAAGAGTAGATAGATATTTTGATCTATGTTTAAAATAAAAATAAAAACAAAATAATATATTTTAATTAATCATTCGTACTATTTTATATTTATATTGTTTTATAATTATTTGAACAGAAATCCTTGATAATGGCGTGAACGCAATAAAAGGAAACTCCCAAGAATAAGGTGTGTGGATTTATTGAAAGTTGGAGAAGCCTCTTTAAGATTTTTTATTGATGCAAACGGAATCACGTGGCGGAATGTTTCTGATGACGGTGGAAATAGTCATGCCCTAATAATTGACCCATCTCTCTGTACTTAAATATCATGATAAAGTCTTTAAATTTGATATTTTTTAAATTTGATCCCTGATTTTTTAGTCCACATTCATTTACAAACTTAACAAATTTTTTTTTTAAAAAAAATTATATAAGAGGACATAAGTGAAAACATATTTTTTGAGATGATGTTCATCTTAGGAGGCACGGGTTCAAATCATTTTGTCTACACGGTGTGTGTCTATTGTCAAATAATTAAAAATATGTATGAACAAGTATTATCTTGTAAGAGTATTTTAAAAAAGTATTTAGTCTTTAAATTTGAACATTTTTTAACTTGTTTTTTTTTAATTTTCTTTATCCATATTAGTCCCTGAGCGCGATAACTTTTTTCATGGAAAAAATCCAAATTCAAGGACTAATTAAGGATTAAATTGAAAAAATTATTAAATTCAAGGACTAGTGTTGATTCGTCCTTAAATGTATTAATTAAAGCATAATTGAGGGGGTTGCATTTAAACAACGTGAGTGCAAGAGATGTGGGACCGGAGCCGAGTTGGCATGATCGAGTAACTCATTCGCCTAATCTACAAATATCCGCTCCGGGTTTCGTGATCTGCCCTTGCCCCATACCTCACGCAACAAACGGTACATAATTCCCATATGTTCGTCCAAATTCAAAGATTCGTATAATATATATATATGGATTATTCTATACACTGGCGGTAGAAATTAAAAGTTTTTACAAGCGCCTTAGTTTTAGGGTATAGAGAGTTAGTTTAGGGTATATGGTTTAGGGGTTTAGGTGTAAGGGGTTAGAATTTAGAGATAGTTGTTTCAATTTAAGGTTCATGGTTATAATTTAGGGTTTAGTTTTTAGGGTAATATGGTGAGGATTTAGGTTGTAACCTATAAGCCCTAAATTATAACCATAAACCTTAAATTGAAACAACTATCCCTAAATTCTAACCCCCTACACCTAACCCCCTAAACCATATACCCTAAACTAACTCACTATACCCTAAAACTATGGCGCTTGTAGAAACTTTCAGTTTCCACCACATGTGTATAGAATATTTATTCTATATATATTAGGTTTGAATCATGGATTTAAATAAAAATAAACTTGTATAAAATTATAAGGTAATTCTTTTATGCACCGATAGTGAAAGCAAAAAGGTTGTAGAAGTATTTTAGTTTTAGGGTTTAAGAATTTAGTTTAAGGTTTATAGGTTTAGATTTAAGGATTGATAATTTAGGAATTGTAGTTAGAAGTTAGACTTTATTGGTTAAAACCTAAATCTCTAAGACTCTAACATATTATCCTAAACTCATAAACCTCAAACTTTTAAACTCTAAATTAAATCTATAAACTCTAAACTATAACTCTTGTAAAATCTTTTGTTTTCTATTGCCGGTGCACATGAACGGAACTATTCGAGTGAATTTTTTTTGGTATAATAGAGTTTTAAGTCTTTTTTACTTTAAATATCAATCAAAATAAGTCATTTGTCCCTCTCAATTTCTAGATTTAAAGGGTTAATAGACTCTTATTGTTTGATTCTAGCTTCGTCCCTGCCGATGCATGAAATATTTTCGTAAAATTATAAATCAAAATTAATAAGAAAGTTTAATTTTTATTTTTTATATTAAAAAAAAACTATCAGACACCGGAGATTTTTGTGTCAATCATGTTTTATAGGCCTAGTTTTTCAAAAACCATTTCGTTACAATCCAACTCCATCATAGACCAATCAAACCATTTGGCTTCAAACGATGTGTTATGGACCTAATTTTTCCTATAGGATAACAAAATAATGCAGATGTGCCCCACAGTTATCACATCAATTAATCAATATCCGAGTTAAAAATCTGACGGTTCATACCAACCCATTAAATATTTATTTATTTCAATTTAATAGATATTCACATATTAGGATTAACGATAATTTATTTATGTCAATGTTCCACAATTTATCACATCAAATAATCACTCAGATGGTTTCTGTGAAAAAATATTAGTACCCTGAATGATTGAATTCAATTTATCTACACGGTGTGTACGTTACCTTGAGCGTGTTGAAAAGAAAGCACGTGTCCATTATACAATCTATCTTCTTCTTCAGACATGTATATAACTATATATATCATTAGAGAAAATATTAGAAAAAGATAACACAAGAAAGCATTTCAACAAAACAAATGTATAAACACAGAATTGCCCTAAAATCTAATCCTCAACTCAACAGCTTCACCAGGAAAGGAACAGAACTAATAAAGCATACACGCTCACTCTCTAAAATCCCCCCTTCAAACCAAACACTGCTCAACAAGAAGAACCGGCCCTTTCGATTCATATAATTACACAAAGAACGAATACATTTTTCAAATTCCACACTTCGGGTTCGATTCGTACTTCCATTTGGTTTTCCGTTACCTGTTTCCGTCTGATAATAAAGCAAGTACCTCACCGTCACGGAAACCAGATTCTACTGCAAGCTCAAGAGGGGGTTTCCCTTCCTTATTTAGTGCATGTGGATCCGCTCCCCTACATAAAACCACATAAATCTTTGTAATGTTTCCGAATACGGAAGTTATGTAGATCAGTTACCTACCATAAGGAATACAACATATACAGTATATAACTACAAGCCATATTAAAACACCATGTAAACGGCCATGAAAACAGTGCAGATACAACCCCTATGTAGCAAAGATGTAAAGATCACCTGGTAAGTAGTAATTTAGCAAATGCTGCTTTGCGTCGGAGAATACATCGGTGAAGTGGCGTTTGACCTCGTGAATCAGTTGCATTTATATTTGCTCCATATTGTAATAGAAGTTCAAGCATGCCAATGTCTGCAGCTTCACAGGCAAGGTGAAGTAGGGTGCAACCGTCTAAATCGTCAGTAACTTGGCCCTCACTGGTTCCCACCAAGTTGAAAGAGCTAACAGAAAATCTATCAGATGAATCCGCTCTCATGTAACTGGAGTCGTTATCGGCATTCTCATGTTCTTGCAATAGCATGGCTTTGGCAAGGGTTAGTGAAGACCCGAGAGATTGTTCATACACTGCATTTATATCTGCTTCACAATTAACAATACAACGGTAGACAGCCTTCTTGTCATTGGCACGAACGCCCTCCCAAATCTGTTGGGCCACGGAATTAGGATGTTGCTTGTCTTTAGGTTTGCGAACAAAAAGCTTTTCCGCATACTGAGATCAAGAGAAAACAGAAAATTTCTTCAATTGTATACACTAGTCAAATAATTGTTGTCCTTGTGAGCCATAATTAAATCAAATCAAATTATCCAGCCTTCAAGGAAAATGTACAGTCAAAAAGATCATCTTATGCAACTATCTAAAATAATAAAAATGTAAAGATTTGAATACAAGGAAAAATGCTTAACCTTTGCATGGATGAACTTCTCCTTTGCAGATATAGAATCAGTATGACATGGCTTGCCCGTAAGAAGCAACTGCAGTTTATCAGACTTGTAAAAGCTTCATCACCGGAATAATGAACGTCAGTGACAAGCGGCAAGAAAAACACATTTGGTTCTATACTACTGAAAATGACTTATTTAATAATAATAATAATAATAAATCTTTACCCTGCGAGGGAAAGATCGACGTGGAGAGCACTTCTTGACTGCAAAAATTCCTCCCAAACTGAGTTAGCAAAGGTATTTCCCAGAGATTGAAACAAACCTATAACAGAGGGCTCCCATACTTTGACATCAAGAGTAAGCGACCTAACCTGAAATACGAACCATTGATCATTTAAAAAAATAAGAGAATCAAGAGAAAGAACAATTGATCAATAAAATACTTTAGTTCTAGTGATGCAGGATTGTCACCAAGGGATGCAAAAAAAGGTCGAATGTAGTTTATTGAATTTACCTTTGATATGTGAACACCAAGATTACGGTGAACACCAGAACATTCAATACAAACAAGAACACCGAGATTCAAAGATGCCCAATCGGGGTCAGGGGCACCACAATCTGCACATTTATCATTCCCGCACACTCTTCGCAGTACATCAATTGGCTTTTCATTTTTTATACAGGACCTTGGATGTTGTGAAGCTTTTGATTGGTGTTCATTATGTGCACCAACAAGGTTTCTCTCAGAGGTATACTCTTCAACAGCAGTATGATCAAAATCAGAACTTTCAAATGAACTCTCACTGGTGGATCGATGATGACCACTTCCCATGGGACTAGCAGAAAAACACTGAAACATTATTGGAATATAGTTGTCAATATAACAAAATGGAAATCAACAAGCAAAACTCATGCTACATTTTTAATAATTACCCTCTCAGGAGCCTGAGAATTAAGTAATGAAGCAATAACTCCAGTTATCTTTTCAATCCAATCCATCTGATCAAGCGCACTCTCTGCCTGTACTGACAAGCACAAATAAACATTATTGAGGATCAATTTGCCAAGTAATAATCCTCATTCCTACACAGGCACCACATTTTGTGCCCAATGATTTGTCAATAGGTTGATCCCAGAAACAACATACATACATCTATACATATATACACACTAACCCTTACACACAAGTCATACCTGCAAAGTGTAATTCTTTGTTGGAGAAATTATCCTAAAACAAAATCTCAAATCTGACTGGTCAGCATCAACTTTAATAGTTGATGTAAGCAGGTTCACTGTGTGACGGGCAACAGACTTTTCATCATGTGCGCCACCATGATGATGAGAAGAAAGCCAACGACCCAATAATCCAGATCCAAGCTCAGAGCTATTTCTCTGACCAGAAAGCTGACTGCCAGACGCCTATCAATAGACGAAGAGCAAATATATGAGCAGAAAAGAGAATTGATCATAAAATAAACTTCAAGCACCCTAATTCTCAATATTTTTCCCACAGGGTAGAACAGGAAGAATCTTACAGATGCTTTACTACACTGCTTGCGGTAGTAATACAGCATCCCTCGGCTATCAAGGACAAAAAATCTTCTTTTCCAGTCTCCTCTTAAGTTTGATGAACGTTTTGAGAGATAACCTTGGCGAATAGTTTGAACCTGGTGAAGTATTTTTCATATTTAGATGCAGATTGACAGTTGCTCAAATGCAAAAGCATTAGTAAGACTAATACAATCTCACAAACAAAGCTCAGAGACAACTTAAAAGCTTCTTTAAACCTTTCCCTTTGCAGCAGATTGCATAACTGCCTCTATCATTTTATGTGAACTTCTACCAATCGCTTGTATACCATCTCCATTGGGAGAAGAACCATTAGAAGACCACCTACTATCTCTGGCAACCTGCCGTTTGTACTCCTGCATTCTTTCATTTAAAGCTGCCTGCTCATAGTTTGATCTTTCCCTTGATTGTCGTGCATAAGTCAAGACCTGCAGGACTTGGATTTCAACAATTAGCCCAGAATAAATAGAATATTGAAATTAAAATGTAGGTATCATCAAGAAGAACGAGATACAATTTTTCTTTCTGCTTTGGTTTTCTTCAAATGCCATACCAAATATAAACCAGACATCTTATAACATGCTATGACTAATCTATCAAATAAACAATACATATTTGGTATATGATATTATTTTTCTCTCTTCTGAGGAAATGAATTGGATGAAGAAAAGAAAGCTAAGTCAGAGAAGATGTAGAGATATTTGTCAAAGTCCAGAGGTAATTTATATGATAGTTGGTAACAAACCTGATTAATATATGGCTCCATTTGATGCAATAATTCGTATCCCTACAAATGAACAAAATTTTTAATAAGAAATGCACTAATTGATAGAAACATGAGGAAGAATTGAGAAGGCCTGCCATGTGATCACCTGTTTGAAGTAACGACGATGCGCATCCATAGTCACACTGACTGCTTCTAGAAACTCAAATCTCTTTTTCGCTTCAACATTTGAAAGAGCAGTCACCTGTATTTATAAACCTCGTTATTCCCATTTCATATGTTGAACATTCTGAAATATCAGCAACATCAATTTAGAAAATGATCGGCAAGGAATTAACTCACTAGATTGAAACGGGCTTGCTCAAATGTCGACCTCGCATTATGAAGTTCCTAGAATAACTCCAACCATATCAGAGCATGTAGGGGTTTTCCATCAATATGATAGATACATAGGTAAGAATTTCAGATACATGAAATTAGAAACTATCAAGCCATTTTGCCAGATACCTCTTCCAAAATATGGGCAATATCACTCTTTGTACTTTTCCTCAGTGAAAGAAACTTTTCTCGAGCCTGCAAGATTAATTGAACTGGTCTAATAAAACTTTGAATAAGATGTTAGACCAATTTAAGAAATATAACATCATATCCAAGGAGCATTAGTATCATGCCAACAAACAGTACTAGAAAAATAAATGTAGCTTCTAAAGCACCTGGTCATAAGTGAGACAAGCCTTGTCAAAGCGCTTACGTGCTTCCTGCACTAAGATAAGATTTTTAAAACCAAAAGTTAAAAAGAATAATAAAATAAGAGTTAATGGGGCTGCCCAGTGGCCAGCTTTAAGATACTTCCGTATCCTCCCAACTTTATAGGGCTACTTAGAATTCATAGGCAAGAAGAACTAGGGATTACCTTGACCTCAAGTAAATCAATATCAACAAACTGCAGTAATCTGTCATTTAGCTCTGTTTCAACCTGAGAAAGAAAAGAAAGAGTTTCATAATTTTCAATATCAACAAACTATATACAATGTTCAAAAAAAAAAAAAGATCTAAAAATGACATGAGATCGGTTCTCAACGTTGTTCATTGCAATTTTTAGGTAGTCAATAAGAAAATAACAAATTAAAAAAGAAACATTTATGACTGAAATTTCTAAAAAAATATGAAAGAGTTCCATATTTCAATACCAACAAACAATATACAATGTAAAAAAAGATCTAAAACTGACATGAGATCAGTTCTCAAAAGTTGTTCATTGCAATTTTTTGGTAGACAATAAGAAAAATAACAAATTTAAAAAGAAACATTATGACTGAAATTTCACACACACACACACACACACAGAGAGAGTTCCATAATTTTCAATATCAACAAACTCTATACAATGTCCAAAAAAATATCTAAAAATGAAACGAGATCAGTTCTCAAAAGTTTTTCATTGCAATTTTAGGTAGCCAATAAGAAAATAACAAATTAAAAAAAGAAACATTTATGACTGAAATTTCTAAAAGATTAATCAGTCTTTCAGTTGCTATTCTTGCAGCAGCAGTTGGAGAGTGTCAGATCCAAAATCAGTTATTTTCAGGTCCTCGTTCTCATAAATTTGATATTCATGATCAGAAGATACTTCAGAAATTTACCTGGGATCGAAGAATTTCCTTGTATGTCCCAATTTCTCTCAATGCTATGGTAAACTTGGTCATGACAGGCCCTAAAGAAGCAGAGAAAAAGGGTTCAATTACTGCTATAGTGCCATAAGAATCGGAATCACACCGAAGAACAAAGTGACAGAGTAATGACACCAAAGCAATTATTACAACAGGAAGAACCGCCAAAGCAACAATGGTGAAGCCACTACCACTAAAGACTGCCCAAACAGTTCAAGGTGCATATGCATCAACCATAATTTGAGAAATTCCAATAAACAGCGTTCACACAAAGATTGAGTAAATACATACCTCCAAAAGCCACACTAATATTGTCATTATGCCCTCCGCCAAACATTTCAAGGGCACTTGCAAAAGCAATGTCCCCGTCATATCCCTCCCCAAGTCCTTCACTGAAATCAGAAGGGAAAAAATGCAAATGAATATTTCACAAACTCATGGCTCCAATAACAAGCGGTAGCAACCCCACTCCACTTCCTTCCCTCACCAAAGGAAGAAACCAAAGGGAAAAAATAAAAAAGAATAAAAAGTCTTCCAGTTGAGAGTTAGAATTATGTAACTAGTTTTACAGTAATGGAAAGGATATTCATGAGCATCAGCATCCAAGTAAACGGTAGTGTGGACTTAACACAGATTTCCATCTATTATTTGAGGGTCAAGTACCAAAAATGTGAGTTTTGGTTATAATACGAGGCTGCATTCAGTTTTTTGTATCAGATGCTTGGCCCATATGTAAGACGAATGATGAAAAACACATGACAAGCTGAAATTTCGGGGGGAAATAGGTTATGACAATTTACACAATTGACACTCTTTATGTTAAAGAGGCAAAAATAAACAAACATCAAGCAACGAATACTTTGCCCATTAGTGAAAGACATATTGGACTATTTCTTTATTCAGTTAGGAAATTTAAGATTGGCCATGTCCCATTCTATTGCATATCAGTTTATATGGCAAAAAGAGATCTTACTTACTGAAAACAATTATATTCATAGATAAATTTTATGATCTAAACATACGTGTATTTTCGACATCCTTTATAAAACCTTAAGCTTCTCTCCCGTAACAACTCTGCACTTTCCTCCATGGATTGTATCTGTCCCACCAAATAAATAAATAAATAAATTACCAATACATGATCCTTAAATAACTAAAAAGATATATTCTCTTATAAGGCACTAACATTAGTGCCCATCAGAGCAATAGTAGTTAACAATGTGTAGAAAATACAATAAACATGACAAGGAATCAAATAATTTACCTTGAAACTTAAAACCAAAATAAGAGGGAAAGCAACAACCAATATTGAATTGGAAGCAAAGAAACAACATGAATATCTTAACATTGAAGAAGCTAGCAAAACTATGATCTTCATAGGCATAAGAACTTCTCAAAATCCATGAGAAACTACAGTGTATCCTCACTGCAACAATGTGAATATTAAAAGTAAAAAAATGCCTTAAACAATGTCTTAAAGCAAAATTAGATACTCCACACTCCATCCCACAACAATCAGCAATTTACCAAGACGAATTCGGTTGTAGGATTGACACTTGACAAAGATATATTCACGAGATGAAAAAGTTCACCAGGAAAAAAAAACAAGGTTTCAAAGTACTATTCTCTTCTTCCAACCCCATTTCATTCTTATCTCTTCCTATTCATAAACAGAACATAATTCACTCAAAATTAAAAGGCATACGAGGTCATCTGATCATCAAAAACCTACAATACCAAATAACACAACTCATCACGAATCGCAGAAAGACGAAGGATCACACTAAATCTACTGATCATTCTTTAGAAAGCCGCCAATTACAGAACTATCAATTTTCGCATATATTCCCATCTCTTTCCAAAAAGTAAACCTCCCGGAATCTACAACTTTTCATTATACAAACACTACAGCTGATTTCTAGCTAAAATTTTCTAAACTTAGCAGCCAAATATGCTTGATTACTTAGCTTAGAAATCGTAAGACAAAATTAGGATTTATTTAGGGGTTCCCCGCTATACTTTTTTTTTTCTTTTTTCAAGAGAACTGAAGTTTACAAAAACAGCAATAAAAAATACGATACACGAAATAATTCAGCTAAATACGTGAAGCATTTTATAGAGAAATTAAGTAATATTAAATCAACAACCTCGAACACGAAGTACGAAGTAACACGAAGCTAGAGAAAGAGAGAGATAACCTGCTTGCGGAACATGGGAGAGTCATCGAGCTTAGCGAAATGCATTTTGGAAGCGACGATTCTTTTTTCTCTTTACGATGAATCTTAGTAACCATTACACTGATTTTCGATCCTTCATAGAACAAAATTAACCCCTGAGATCTCGGTTTTAGCTCGATTTGAACCTCCCAAAAGGGGGAAAAAGAGCGAACGCAGTGACTTGAGAACTTGATTAGCTTTCAAAAGCAAGAGAATTCAGCTCTATCAACTCGATTTTCATGGATTTTAATGGCGTTTAAGTTAAAGAAAGAAAGTTTTGTTTTTATATATATTTTGAATAAAGTTTGTTTACAGTGGAGATTTGTTCACTTTACTCTTTGTTTTTGCCAGCAAGAAAAAACAAACCCAGAAACAAAACAGAAAAAGGCAAGTAAATGGAAGCGAGTTCTTAAGTCGGGTCGGGTATTTGACCTGATCTTATGGCCCATTTTTTGGTTCAAATATGGCCCATTTTTCATTCAAATATTGATAAATATGGAGTATATATTATGAGAAAAATTTTAAATTTTAATACATATTCAACCAATTCATGGTATCTAAAATGATGTAACAACGTCATGTATTAATAAAGCATATTACACTCTAAAAAAATATAAATTCGTTTAAATTTAAATGATGATATTGTTGGAAAGAGCAGCTTCGCACCCCAAACATAAACCATAAAATGGACATGCATATTACTTAAAAAAATTGTGACAACAGTGCCTACAAAGATAACCTTTTCTATTTCATTACTTTAATTTTATTTCATTTTGGTGTCAAAGTTAAAAAAAAATTGTTTTAATTAAAAAAAAACATATGAATGTGTCGTTTTTTTATATAAATAGAAAATGAAGGTATTATTCAGGATCCCAGACAAAAATAATAGTTTAATTAACGAAGTAAGATAAAAAAAAATAGATACCAAAAGAAAGAGCAGAAATATAATTTATTTTTTTCAATCCAAATTGTTTCGTTCACAACATTAAGTTTTGATTTTTTAGGTAATATACATGTCCGTTTTACGGTCTATGCTCGATGTGTGAAACTGCCCCTCCCAATAATGTTATCTCCAAAGTTCGAACTCGCGTCCTCTTAAGTGCCTTACCAATGCACCCAACACTTGTTGGTTCAAAATTCGAATTTTAGCTTTGCTTAAAATATAATTATATTATAAAAGTTCGACACAAATGAATAGAATTTAAAAAAAAAAAACCTTTTTATCTTGTCAAAAGAAAAATACTTTTATCGTAAAGAATTTAAGTGTGAAAATTTACATAAAATGAAACAAAATATATGGCTCAAACACATGTATGAATGTTGAGCGTAGGGGGTGTAAAAAACCCGAGTCGAACCCAATAAATATTGAGCTCGGTTTGATTCGTTAAGAATTCGAGCCGAGCTCGGTTCGATCCCAATAGTACTGAGTTTGACTCAACTTGTTAAGAATTTGAGTACGAATTGAGTATTGACTGAGTCGAACTCGAGTAACTCGCGATCTGTCTCGTCTCATTTACAGCCATAATAATAATAATAATAATAATAATATTGTTGAGTGAATTTATTCAACAACGACAAACAACAATAATAATCATATCCAACAATATACATACATTTTAGTTCACTTTAAGTTTAAAATTTTAGTATATTATATTTTCGAGTAGCTTGTTGCTTTCTTAAGTCAGATATCAAGTAGCTCAACTCAGCTCGTTAAAAGCTCTAGCCGAGTTCGAACTCCAGTCAAACTTAATTAAATTAAATTTTAAT
The DNA here is from genome assembly GCA_030270665.1 of Hibiscus trionum. Taxonomy (NCBI): domain Eukaryota; kingdom Viridiplantae; phylum Streptophyta; class Magnoliopsida; order Malvales; family Malvaceae; genus Hibiscus; species Hibiscus trionum. Next base: position 5,839,752 of record BSYR01000044.1, read on the forward strand.
CAAATCAAACTCAAATAATTTGCGATCTGTCTCGTCTCATTTATTACATGTACGAGTGCGAAGAAAATGAGTAGATGATTGTTGGAATGAGAAACAAAAAGAAAGAAGAGTGATCCGACAAAAGGACAGGGCCAACCATATCTGCAGGAACTAAAGCAAAGACACTCTCTTACTTTTTCATCACCCTTGGCTTTAAACTAATCCAATTCCCAAACACGCCCCCACCTTATGTTATGTGGGACGTTTGCCTTTCTTTTTTTCACATTTGTACTTCTCAATTCGAATTCTAACTCGAAAAAATTAAATTTAATTTTATATTTCTTAAATCGAATTTGAATTATCGAAAAAAACCTTTAAAAAAAATAAGGCAAGTAAACTAAATACTAAGAACATATTCACAATTCTTCATTTTTTTAGTAACGCTCGTCTTCATGATATGAATCACCATAAATCATTAAAAAGTCTAACTTCATATCAATACATAAAAATGACATTTTTAATTGCTTTTGTATAAATGTTAAATATCATAATATTTTGAAATTTTAGATGTAATTATATTACTAGATGTAAAAGTAAATTTATTGACATAAATTATATAAGAGGTTATAAGTCATTTAAAACTAGTATTTAATTTCATATATATTAATTAACTGATTGGTAAGAATACTTATATTATCTTATCTTGTATGAGTTCTAGTTTCGGCATTTGCATTAAAAATTTAATTATGTCTCTATTTAATAAAAATAAATAAAGAATTATGAGATGGGTTATATACCAAGTGCGAGAATGGGGCCAATGGGCTTAACTTTCAACAAACGAGTCCTTGTGTTGGGCTTCAGGGTGAGCAAACGCCCTATTAATCAAAACTATATATATATGTATATTCAAATCTAAATTAATTTAAATGAGAACTAAAGCATGAAAGTAATGACAAATAATTCTATACAAATATTATATGCAATTTGGTCCAAAATATTAAAAAAAAAGGGAGGAAAATCATATAATCTGAAAGTAGAAATGTTGTATAAATCTACAAAATTCTATACCTTATTTATTGGTGTGTGGTACTACTGGCAGAAACTAAATATGAATATGTAATGGGAAAAATGCATATATCCTAAGACAAATAAAATGAATCAACGATTTGATCCATAAATCCAACCTTTTCAGCTACCATCTATTCGAACCTGCATCGACGTACTCGGTTTATGTACAAACATATTACCCGATTACCTCCTGGTTATAACTTATCTGCGATCCTCCCTAGAGCGTCTGCAAGCTTATTAAGAACGGCGACTAAGTTATCACCGTGGTCTTTCCTTTGCTCCCTATCCTGTTGGAAGTTGATGTTCTGAGCTTCGAGTTGAGCAACCAGCATTTTACCATTCTTTTCCAAGACGTCAATCAAGTGGTACTGTGGACTGCTGCTCGTTTCCTCGTCTCCATCGGTCACCATCCGTTTCCTCTTTCTCGCGTCTTGAGAGGCAGAACCGAGCTCAGGGTTCGAGGTTGGATGTTTCTCCTTTGTTGTACCTGCATGTTCAAGTCTTGATTATTTGAACACGGCATGCATTGGCAGCATTGCCATACAGGAACAAGCTAATTCTACTGTCCGTTCCCCTTCAATTACAAAGACATTTAAAACCGAAAATCAGACCAGTTGAATCGAGACATCACGTATAATGAGTTTTAGTCTGAACCTAGTTGGTTGCTTCATGAAACAACTCAGGCATGTTTGAGACTCGGTCGAGTCTCGAACATGGCAATCATTTACCTACTAATCAAGCCTGAATTAAATAAAAAAGGAACTCAACAGAAAACCATCAAAGTGATTACTTGCCATAAGTCAAAGGATTCATTCATTTACAAGAATCAGTTAAATGCGACAAAACATGTTAGAAAACAAACATCAGAATACCAGAATAGAACAATAATACATGTTAAAAACAAAGACAAAGCATTAAAACAAAAGTTGTTGTCCAGACTTTTTTTTTGGAATAATTTGTGTACGACACTTGAATACGAAGATACGACCTTTGAGACTCTATTTACATGGAAAATCTTAGAAAATTTTATCACTACCTATACTGGATATATCCGTATCGAACGCTCAAACCAGATCCGAATAACGTAGCAGTAGAGCACATGAACCGGGGTAGGAAAAATCAAATATTACCTTGACTCTTATTCCCTGGAGTAGCTGTATGTTGCTGTGGCTGGTACTGCTGTTCTGTGAGCATAAAAGGTTATCAAAACAAAACAACTATAAGCATTTAATGGATCAATGATAACCCTTTTCCTCATTTTTTGTGAAGGATCCAAAGAAAAGGAAAATGCACAAACCCCATAACCCTATTTTCTCCTAAGATTCCGATACCCGATAATCACGTTGAGTCGACTGTTCTCGAATCAAACTGAGTTGTACTCAAACAGACACAAAACTCCTTATTATCGGATCGAATGAAAGTCACAGAACTGTTTCGATTTCGACTGAACGACGAGCGGAGTGATAAAACATTTGAACTAAATTTTTAGTTGGCATTTATCTCGGATCGATTCGATTCATGAACAACCCTATGTCCCTATCCTTTCTCTTAAAAAAATTTAAAGATTCCTGTATATAGAAAAGGCTAAAAAGAGTTGCCAACAGTGCTCAAACACCTCCATTAAAGCTAAACCTTTTCTAGTAAAGAAAACCCATTAGAACTTAGAATTCCAATCAAATTATCATATAATATAAGAAACAAAAGCAAACAGAATTAACCAATGATTCAAATGTTAATTACTAATTAACAATTGCTAGTGATCAATACTAGTAATAGTATGGAGTATGAGAATTTGATTACCTGAAATAGGAATAGGAGCTGGAACAGCTTTTCCGGGGTCGGAGGCAACCGCAGGCTCCACCTTTTCCGGGCTCCCACCACCGTCATCCTGCTCAAAGTCCGAAAACAGTCCATCCTCAGCTGCAGCGCTCCGTCCGCTATCGAAAACTGTTTCGGCATCCTCCGCCACGTCCTGCGCCGCGGGAGTAGGAGTCAAAGACAAAGCCAAAGCCGGAGACATGACCGAGGAAGGGATTTCGGCGACGGTGGCGGCTCCGTCGAGGATATCGTAAACTTCCTTATCGAAGAACCCCGGCAACTTCCGTTCCCTCCTCAAATCGTTCCTCATGACCCAAAACGACTCGCTCTCTTCCCTTGTGTTTGTTTCCCATTCCTTGATCTTCTTGAAATCCCCCGCCAAATTACTCCACCTCTTCCGGCACTGGACCGGCCCCCGGTTCACCCCGTGCCGCTTGCAGTACGAGGAAACCGAAGCCCACTTCGGCTCCACTTGACCCGACCCGAAAGCCAGACCGGCAGCCCGTCCACGCCTGACCCGATTCTCCGCCACTCTCTTCCCCTGTATCAGCACCAGAATCTCCTGCCTCGTCCATCGAGGCAGCCTCGGTGTCTTGCTGACGTCATCGCCGCAATCAACTGACATCGGACGGAGTTCAACGCCGTTAGCGGCGTTGACGGCGTCTCCCTGGCCGTCAACGGAGTCCGTAGTCGCAGCCAAGCTTAACTGCTCCGAGGCCATAAAAATCAAAAGGAAGAATTGATAATTTTTTTCTTTTTAAAAAATTAAAAAAAAAAAAACCGCACGTGACAGTGAGAGTTAATAGTAACGGAGTTTTATTTAGAGAAAAGTCCGTTACGCCGTTTACAGGTGAGAATCAGAGAGAAAAGGAAGAAAGAAAGGAGAAGCAAATGAAGGGCTTTTGGTGAGAGAGAGAGAGTTGTTTAATTGTTTTTAATCATTTTCTTTATAAAATATTTTGGTGATATTGACCATTTAACCCTAATCAAAGCTTAATTAGAAATAGTTAATTAGGGGTAATGGGTGTAATTGTATTCTAATTTATTAACATAAGATTTTATTAGTCAATTGTTGAGAAAGTCAGTACACTACACATTTGTCCGCGAATTTAATCTCAATATTATAATTTGATTGTTTTTAGTCATTTATTTTATCGAAACATGTATTTTAATGCTCAATTCCACTAAATTTGTTGGCATGAATTATTTATTTTAAAAAATATGATGATTTAACACACACATATATATACCTTCAGTGGAGGATTCAGAAATTTTTGTAAGAATAAACACAAATTAAAATATTTTCAAGGTAGACACAAATCATAAAAATCTCAAAGTTTTAGAGTATGAACAAATTATAAAAAATTAAAAAATTAAAGCGAAATGTGTAAACTTTAAAAAGTTCAGAATTGGTCCGTGTCCACCCAACATTGAACGTGGCTCCGCCACTGTATACCCTAACCATTGAACAAATATAAAATTCTTTTCTCTTATGGACTATAAAATTTTATCGTTTTAGGAAAGTATTTAATGCATTGACGGTGAATTTTTTCCCTATAAATATGTATATTTAAGTTTTAAAATAAAAAATCTAAATCTTTAACTCTTAAATTTTAAATTCAAAATATTAAAACTTAAACTCTTAAACTCTAAATCCTAATAAGCCTTTAGCCCCTAAAATAAGCATGTTTGTGTCGACTAAAATTTACTCTTAGTGTGTAAAAACTTGTAAAACTCTAAAAAAATATTCTGATGTCACCAATAAGGAGTCTATAGAGTTAGTAAGGTTGGGGCCTTGTGATTTTGTGCATACAAGTTCGAGTTTCGTTCCGTACAAATCGTACATAAGATATGTCTATATTTATTTGTATCTCGTCATTTGTGATTTATCTAAAGTTATTCTGGTACAAGTTACGTCTGATTTATGATTCGCAGTGTTTATTTTATACTCGTGGTTATTAAGATATAAAAAAAACTTCATAATTTCTAGACGTATGTTTGTCACATGTTTTTCTAAAATAAATCGATGGAATAAATTTCAAAAAGTTAACCTAAAAACTGAAAACATGCTAAAGACGTGGAAAACACGTAGTACAAGGACTTTTACATAATTAGACCAAGGGGAATAAATAAAAGGTTATTTTCAAAGGTTGTGTATGGACAACAAAATCTTGAAGGGGCACTCTCATATCTTCATAAGAGAGAATGGAGACCTCAGCCTCTAATATAAGGTCATTTTCTTAAGCGTAAAATATGGCATTAAACGCGGTTTTTGGGCCACCTTAACCCTTAACCTCACTACTCCTTCACTTCTCATCTCTTTTTCGTGCCTATCATTCACGGATTCTGCCCCCCTAAACTTTGGTCAAAACTCCAAAAACATCCCATCTTATTTTAACTCTTTCGAGTCGGGATCTCGGTTTAATGATAACGAGAAGTTACTGACAATCAGTTGGTCTAGTATGATGAGACACTAGATTTTTTAAACAAGATCAAATGTTCGATTCTGACGTTGTGAATGGAACAAATTATGTTGGGAACACTACTCCCATACAGAGGCGGAACATCATGGGGGTATACGGGGATGTCCCCCCCCCCCGCCAACTTGCTAATTTCTTTAGAAAAAAAAAGGTAAAATTAGTGTTGTAATCCTTTAATTTTTATAAAATTTTAGTTTAGCCCCCCCTCAAAACTTTTAGTCTCATTTTAGTCCCCTCGTTTACAAATTTCTAGTTCTATTCCTGCTCCCACAACTAGTCTTATAAAATTACAACCAAAAGCTCTTTGAAATTTTGTGTTTTGAATTCAAATAATGAATTCTGAACCTCGGTTAATATCGTTATTGTTATAAAATATTAAAAGTATGATGAATTCAAATACACTTTAAATATGAATCAAAAGAAAATTTAAGGAATTTATGAAAGATTTAATTATTGCATCCGAAAAATATGTGATTTTGACAAATAAATGCGATAATTGGTTTTGATTGTAGTTTTTCATTATATCAATAAAATTTAATTAACATTTAGTCATATTTTAAAGTCAACGTTTCATTATATCAATAAAATTTTGTTACACGCGAAAGAGAAGGATGGGTTGTTAAGGCCGAATTTAAGTACTAATATCAATTAAGATTAAAGTAATATTTTTATTGTTATATTGCATATTGGGTTTAATGGCATTTTTTGCCCTCAATTTTTTTATAAAATAAAATCATTTAACCCTTAAACTTTTTTTTTATTTCTTTCAGTCATTGAAGTTTTACTTTTTGTCAAATTAAACAACCAATGAAAACGTTTTGGACTCATTAAATTGACGTCTATTATTTTATATTTTTTGTCAATGACGGCGATAATTATTGTCGTTGTGCAATTTTTTTTAAAAAAATTAGTAATAATAAACATATTTAAACATGTAAATGTATATATAAATTAGTACAGCTTTGTAAAAATTACAAAGCTAAAACAACGGGAAAATGTTAAAAAAATATAATATATGTTATTAAAAATTCATTACTATTTTTTATGTCAATTGGTTGGTTTTGATCATAAAAAAATTCAAGTGCTAAAAGAGAAGGGAAAAATGGAGGGTTAAATTGACTTTTTTTTAAAAAAAATGAAGAGTTCAAATTTATTTTAAAATTTGAAGATCAAAAATGTTATTATACTTATTTATTATTATTTAAAGAAACGGTAAATGGTAAGATTTGAATACTTAAATTCTTCGTTCTATCTGTATCTTATGAATCAAATTTTATTCTGACATATATATAAATTAATTTTTGATAGAAAGGAGTTGAGTATACCTATAGACCTCGTTAAAAACCCTCTACCTCTAAATAGAGAAAAGAGTATCTATCAGAGTACCAATACAAAAAACATTGCGAGCAAAACCTCGTCTACATAAGTCTAATCACAAAACTACCATAGCCATGGCTCTAAACACCATGGAACAAGCGACACAAGCAACCCCTTTAACCACCAGAATCAACATGCCACTGAGCTTCAGCACCATTGCCTAAGTGTTGCTCGGCTTCCACCTCCAAATCCCCTCGCAAGCACATGCCACAATCCGCGGCAACCAACCCATCACAAGTAGAGGAGGCTCCAAGTAAGTCGACGCAACAAAGCTCCCATCTCGACTCAAGGACACAAGTTTGTCGGCAACACCATTACTTTTCCACTTGATATGATTGATCATAACTCGCCAATCGCGACAAATCAACTCCCTAATATCCTCAACCAGCACACTACCGGCAAATGTCGCCGATTTACCGCCAATAATCTTCGTGATACATATATGAATTAATTTGTATCTTATTTTTAATATATAAATATATGATTTTTTTACTAATTTGCATAACCATATAATATATAGAGTGTTTTTTATTTTCTAATGATAAGGGCACTCTATTGTGTCCTACCACCAAAGCAAAAAAATAAAATAAAATTGCTATGGACAATCGCCTTTTCTTTTTGTCCACTCTTGCATAATTCCGCCCTAATCTCCTCACTTAACGGCTAATCTTAATTGATGCTCCCCTCCATTAAAGTCACTTTTCTTTTGATTTTTTTCTTTATTATGTTGTTTGGTGGTTTATGAAAAAAATTATTTACTCATATGATTTAAATTTATTATATCAATTTTAAATTCATATGATGCATGAAAATTATAAATATTTTTTTAATAATTTAAAGGTAATTGCAAAGTAGTATCTACTCATAGATATTTTTAACTCTTTGACAATACATTGAGTAACCACAATTATATAATAACTCTGTGTGGTCTCTACATTGTTTTATACATTGACAATACATTAAGTATAATTATTATTTTTAACCATAAACTCTTTGACAATACAAATATTTTTAACCATTTGACAATACATTGGTCTCTAATCAAAATCATTATAGTCTTTAAAGTTGTAATTAAGCGACATTTAAAAAATATTTTATATAAATTATTTTTTTTTTGAAAAAAGAATAAAAAAAGGAGAGGCTTACAAACAAAGAAGGATTTTGGAAGCTCATGTCCATGACCATTAGGAAAGGTGACTTTAGATTAGATTAGAGGGGTTAGTACCATGTCACATTCTATATGTGAGTGTCATACAAATTGGGGTGGGGACCAATTTGGCCCAAATTTTGGGTGCTCTTACAAGACAATGAGGGGTTATTTTATCTTAGTTTTAGAATTGATAGGATACATTTAATGAATATTAATTTATAATGAGGATTGAATTCTCGATTACTGGTTAGTATGAAAATTTTTATTATTTTATTTAAACTCGTAATTTATTTGGTCTTACTTTAATTAAAAAAAACCCATAAGCTTACTTTTTATAATTAACATAAAAACGAAATAAATATATGTATTTGTGAATTATTCCACTTTTTGCCTAATTTTGCTACCCTTTCTTGTAAAGTTTTTATTGGATATAAAATCATAAATAAACAACAAATCGACAACAACCTTTTTGCACGGCCTCCCTCTTCAAATATTCCGTTATTTTCTTTGATATTCATGTATATTAGTATTATTTTTCATTTAATCAATATATCTCCGTTCTCTCCGACGTTGTAAAAAATGGAATAAGTGTCGAATGAGTTAGATTTTGATTATTTATTTATTCGATTGAGTCGCGATATAATATTAAAGTAATATAAAAATACAACTTATACAATTTTTTTAACCAAACTCACATAGACAACATTGACTATAATAATTTTAAACATGACCTAAACGTGACGAGATTTAAAACATATATCCTGAACATATTTCACGTATGGTTTAACAAGGTGAGATTCGAATATGGGTACTCAAAGTCTTAAGACTGAATATTTACAAAAAGAGTTTGAGTTGGTCACGTTGTAAGGTATTAATAAATTTAGGAACTTAATTAAACGTGACAAACTTAATCTCTTGCCAATTTAGTTGTTTAGTTCTCTACTTGAAAACAATGTGTAATTAAAGTCCATCAACTTTCCTATATGCAATTAAGGGTCATTACATTTTGTTTACGTTTAAAACTTTTTTTAACAGAAGGTTAAGATGTTATGTTCAATAGCAAGAAGGGTTGGTGAGATTTGTACCTATAATAAGTCATCGTAATCGAATTCGAGACTTATTGTTAGCTCTCTCTAAAGTCTGTGACATAATTCAAATATCGAAGTTGTTTATTTATAATAAGTTGGTTCAGTGGGACGAAACGTTATATCATTTAAGTAAGATTAAGGGTTTAAATCCTGACTTTACGAATGGAACAAATTGAGTTGTGATGGTTACCTCTATAATAAACTTTTATAATATACTATCAAAATTAATCAACTAATAAACTAGATGCTGATAATTATATTTTAAAAATAATATCAAAGTTGTCTACGCAATTCAATTTTAAAAGGATATGGTTCAATAGCAATGAAGGCTAGGTGAAATTTGTAGCTATAATAACTCATCATAATTAAATTTGTATATTTATTTTTTAAAAATTAAGACCTAAATCATTGACACTAAAACTTAAATCTTAATTGTTTTTAACCATATAAACTTTGACACCTTAACCAGACAACTTTATTAATAAACAAAATGAAAACAAAACATAACATATTAGAGATTTTAAAATATAAAAAAAACAACAAAAAAAGAAAATGTAAATCTAAAAAGAAAAATAAGCATTGCACCGATCAAATCTGACACTTCCTTTTTGCACCAAAGAAAATCTCTACAGTCTATTGTAGGAAGGGTATGGGGAGCTGTCAAAACACGAACTAGATGAAATCCCCAAAATCGGCAACCACCTTTCACGCCTATTCCAGAAACGATGATCCGATTGATATATCGACAAACAACCCAAAAGGGGATCAAACTATCTGTGACCACCGACAAAACACGAATCGGAAACAAGCGCCTTGAGGGGTCACTGTACGAACACCAAACACCCACAAAAGTAGCCATATAGCATGTCATAAGATAGAGACGTGCTATAAAGGCAGAGACATGCCATAAAAGTAGAGAAAACATGTCACAAAAGCAGAAAAAAAAACGCATCAGATGTGCGCAGAAAAAGAAAACAAACCAAATAAACTCAAAATATAAGAAACGAAATAAAATATTTTATCACTGGCGGTGACAACCAAATTAAAGCTAGTGCCGCATCCGGTTAAACAATGAAAAAAAGAGAAAAAGAATGAAAGTAAACTATGTTTAGAGAGAGAAAAATTTAGCGGCACTTTTTAACCATATAAATTAAATTCATAAACTCTAAACTAAATCTATAACTCTAAAAACATAAAAGATTGTGTAGTTTGAAAATTATATAATATATGTATTAAATAATTATCCATAATTCTTTTTCAACGAGGTTAATTATTTTAATTTCATGCATGTGTTTGATTTTCATTGTCGGATATCCTTAAACTTTGATGATTTTCACGTTATCAATTTTATTTTGTTTTTATTAGTTTTCATTGTATTTGTTGGACAGCAATCAACATGCAAATCTTCCCTTAAAACATTAGAATTATCCTATATGGTTTTTAATACTAAAAAACAGTTGATGGGTCCGTTATGTTCCCCAGTAATTCATAGAATATGTGTAATTTTAATAATAGAAATTATTATTATTATTATTATTATTATTATTATTATTATTATTATGCGAAAGTTCAAAAGTCATCAGTTATGTTTTTCTTTACGAACGAATTTAATTTATTATATATTTTTTATTAATTAAATTCTAGTGATTGCATGTCAAATAATTATCTTAAAACTTGAAAAAGAAATCAATTTTGAGGATTTGATTGACTGATGAATTTAATCGGTTACGAAATTCGAAGTTGATTTGATTGCTGCAATGAATAGCCATCTTAACAATAAAATCAAATAAATTCCAGATTTTATGGAAATTGGAAAATATAAGGAACAGAAAATCTTTTTACTTTATTTTGGTAATTAATTAAATTTAATTAATATTCTGTAATTATTAATTTTGTTTTTTACCGTTTAAAATTCAAAGTTTTATATTGGAGATTCGGATAATATTTAATTTAAGAACTAATATCCTCGTTAAAAAAAAAACTAATATTCAATGCATTAATTGTATATACTTTTATGTACAATTACTCAAACGATTATATGTCACAAAATATTTAGTTAAAATTATTTGAACCTAACAAGTAGTTTGAGTGGAAAAGCGGATTATGTTTATTTTAGGAGACTAGAGTTCAATCGATTTGTCTGTAAGGTGTGTGCTTTGTCAAATGATTAAGAATATGTATGAATAAATGTGTGTTTTTAAAACTAAGGCGTTTGTGAAAACTAAAAATTTTCACCGCCAGTGTATTTTATATAAACCTATGAACAAATATTACCTTATAATTACCTTTAGACTATTCAAAAATAAAATTTTTTTATTATCGATACATTTAATTATACATCCCTATTCAAAAAAATTATACATCATTAATACATCAAATATAAATCATTATATTTTTTAAAAACACAACTAGTGTAACTTCATTCTAAATTTATTTTGATGACCCAGTTATTTAGTTTTTTTTGCCTTCTCGGTTTCTAAAGGTTCTACCCTAACTAATCAAAATCAACTCGCGCCGCACATATGACTTTTAGTGGGTGAGTCTCTCAGGAAGATTTTCAGCTAGTTATTTAGTTAAATTCTTGTAACTATTGATTATTACTGAAATTCCTTATATATTTAGATAAATGACATCAACATGTTTTGAATTTGGATCGTAAATAGACATAAATGATCCTAAAAATAATTTTGGGAAAGAAGTTTAAACTTCGAATGTGAATGTTGAAAACAAGATTGTAGTAAGGGATATAAGAACAAAGAATTTAAGACCTATTTTAGAAAAGAAAAAAAAGCCTAATTACAATTCTTGCCTGTGGTTAATGAAACTTGGTTTATACTAATATTAATTTTGATTTGCACTTCAAATTGGATTATGTATAGGTTCAAGATGGTTAGGTTTTGAATTGACCATTTCTAGAATCATTTGCTCATTTTTGCAAGTATCCATATTACATAGCAGAAGATTTAAGTTTCGTCCAAAACTAACATATTTAACCTTAGACTTGTTCAACCATAGAGTTTTCCCCCCTAATTAATTCGGACCGACCTGCGTTGCACAACTAATTTTGATGGATGAATCTTCCAGCGGGATTTTGCATACACAAGATACTTAAGTAATATCAAGTTATTTATCATTTAGACCAACCTCGTTAGTGTTCAACCATCTGTTTAATAACCTTTAGATGTGTTTATAAGTTAAGTCATGTTGAATTGCGATTCGAATTTCTTTAATATCTTCATCCAAACTCATTCAGGTCAGCAAGAATAAAATTTTACAATTTCAAAAATGATTAAGTCTTTTATACCTTATAATGGTTAAATTATAGTTTTGGTTCGTTTGTTATGCTCAAATTAGAGATTCAATCCCTATACTTTAATTTGGTATAATTGAGTTATTTTCTATTTTTATAACATCATTAGTTAACCTGAATAATTAATATAATCGATTATTTCGATTTATAAAGTTGACATGAAATCTTTTTGAAAATAGTCTTTTATATATATATGTGTGTGTGAAAATACTCTTCCTTTAACGAGGCACGTATCCATGTTGAACTTTGTAAAATTGCTGCATTCTTAATAAAATAACCCAATCAAAAACAAAAAAAATACTCTTCCTAACTTATTATATTGACATATATTTTTCATGTTTGAAAATAATATTTTTAAGAAAATTCATGTCGATGTTTTAAACTAAAATAGTTAACGGTTTGGATTAACTCATATCATTATAAAAATAAAATGACCAATTATCTCTAATTTGAACACATTGTAGGGATCAGATTCATAGTTTGACCTTTTTCGGTTTATTTAAAAAAACATAATACAAGACACCATGTTTTTTAATCAAAATTTGGCCTTTTATATATAAAGATCAGCCTATGCATTTTGGGAGTTAAAACATGGTCATGAAAAATATTCGGAGTCAAAGAAATTTCCAATAAACTTTATGGAAAGTGGCATTTTTGACCAAGTGTACCATTCATGTACCCATTTGAATAATAGATAAAAGCTACAAAATTGAACCAAATATAACTTTGAATGCCCCCACTTTTACATATACACGAATGTTGTTTTTGTTCTTTAAAATATAATTTAGAATTGATGAAGCACATTTGGCATGTTGGCCAAGCTGCTTATCTTTATTTTTTTTCTTAGTTCATGAGTTTTAGATAAGAGTGTTCAAAACCGGCTCAATGGGTACCCAGCGGCCCAATAAGTTCAATATTACTACTATATTATTACTACGCTTCATCTTCCCTACCACATTTTTAATTTGCATCATGAGCTTATGGGCTACTGGGTACTCATTGGGCCAGTTTTGAACACCCCTAGTTCTAGACCCACTAAAAACGCACATTCGTTCTCCTAATGTCCCCTTCCGCTCTCTTTAGGTAGGATTAAGGTTAGAATTATAATTGTCAAAAAGTAATGATAATTTAGAACTTCTAGATATGATGGTATATAATTTTGCTAAATGTTTTTTTATGTAATAATTTTGGTAAATGTTCATTCATATTATAATAACGATAATGATTGAGTTGGTGTTACTTTATTTAATTAGAAACATAAAAAACAAATTTTGAAGTTTTAAATTAAAAGGATCTCTACAATACGTGTAAGTTATGGATATAACTAACATACTCATATTTTATTAACTTTAGTCACTATTAAAATTTTATTTATGGATCAAATGATAATATGACTAAATTACAATAACTGAAAATAATTAAATTGAAAAACGAAAATTTATTTTTTTAATAGTCTAAAGGTGATTACAAGATGATATTTGTTCATAGATATTCTTAACCTTCGACAATATGTATACACCTTGTAGACAAAGAAATTTGAACTCGTATCTCCTAAGATGAACATCATCCGCTTTTTTACTGATACACTTGTTGGGTTCTACTATTTTCCATTTTTAAACAATTATTATATGTAATTATTCAATTAAAGTTTTTCCAAGGATGTTGTTGAAAAAAGACACATATATATAATCTTCACATAATTCATTGTTAATCTCAGTCATCTATTTTACCAATTCAATATTTAAAAAGTATGTAAAAATTAAAATCTTTTATCTTGTGTAACTGCATTCTATCTGTATATATTTATATGTATGTATGTACGTACATATACGTAAGCAAAGTTTTATTCTTTGAATTATGTCCATGTTGTGTAATCATAACTCATAATTTTTTATTGGTACTTTTTTAATTAATGTGTGTATACTATATATATTATATATATATACCAAAAAGATGCCATCACTTCCTTTTAGGAATAATATTTTAAATTATTTAAGTGATTAATTTTGAACCCACCACTTTATCATTTTAATTAAAAGGAAATATAGGAGTATACGGCTCTAATCTAAGTTAGTGAATCAAATTTTATTGATAACGTTTTTTAATTTTTTATTCTTTTTAGGTTTAGGGGTAAGAAATCCTTGAATTTTTTGAAAAAAAATAATTAAGTCCTGAACTTTTTTTGCACTCAATTAAGTTCTTGAACCAAAAAATTAAATTAATTAAGCCATTTGAACAATTTTGACCATTAAATCTTGAAATTTTTTCTTTAGATATTACTAGCACATGACACACAACAGTTATATCATGTTGCATTTGCAGATTTCTTCAAAAAATATATTTTATACGTTTTTAAGAATTTTTAGAACTTTTAAACAAATTTTTAATAATATTTTTTGAAAATGTCAACTCGAGACACCGTGACACAACGCTCTGCACCAAGAGTTCAAAAAAACACTATCAAGATTTAATGGTCGAAATTGGTTCAAGTACTTAATTGATTTAATTTTTTTAGTTTAATGGCTTAGTTGGGTTAAAAAAAGTTTAGGTGCTTAATTATTTTTTTCAAAAGTTTAAGGGCTTTTCATAACCTTAAATTTTTATTTTTTATTTTTGGCCCTTAATTTTTAATTCATGAATTCGTCCTTGTATATATACATATATAGATACACGAGTAAGATTAATTTACATAGTGTGAAATTTAAAAAGGTTTACATTTGTTTTAGATTATTGTATAAATGTAAAATTAATGGATGAGATTATTTCATTTTATTTTTTTCTTTAAAAAACTTATCATTTTAAAGTTTTAATTTCAATCATCAAATTGCACTCATCAAATTATCCAAAATATTGTCTAACAAGATTATACTCTATATTTATTTAGGATTATATTTTGATACACAAGATACGTAAAAAAAATTACGCAATCCTTCATATTTAAACTAAAAAATTTAAAACCTAAATATTTAACCCTAACACTCCAAATCTTTAACCCTAAACTATAAACATAAAAACCTAAATTATAACAATAACCCATAAATTCTACACGCTACAACTTAAACCCTAATGTAAACCTCTAAACATTAAAATTGAAAGTATTTTCCAATTATTTATAGGAGAATAATTTGATACATAAGTAGTAGAGAATGTTTTTATTTTGGGTAGGATACACTTACTCAATGTAAAAATTTATTTTATACCATTAGAAAAGTGTAAAATTTTAAAAATATGGAGTACTAAATAATAAACTTTTATACGGAAAATTTCAAAAAACTGATTGATGTTTGAAGGGTTTACAAAAGAACTAATCATTTACCAGAAACACTGCATTTAATGGGCTTTAAAGATACTCTTCAATCGATTGATGGAACAACCCATTGACTCGAAAAATTATATTATGGGTGATTCCCACCACGTTATACATGAGACCAACCAATGGAAACCACCAATTCCACCATAATTTTTTCATGTCATTTTTTCCAACCAATGAATCTTCACTAAAATTTTTCCATGTCATTTTAAAAACTGTTTTTTTGGAAGTTATTCTATTATTAGATTAATGACATGGAAAATAATGATGAAGTGAGTGGTTTCTAGTAGTTGGTCTCATGAATGACGTGGTGGGAATCACCCATAATATAATTTCTCCATTGACTCAAATATCAACCAATTGATTTTTTTATTGCCATCCGAAATTATTAAGTTTTTTTCTTGATTAATTTAAACCGATTTGTATTACAGATTTGATTCTTTATTATGTTTATGACTGGATTATGTGTATATTTAATTTAATATGAATTTAACTTTTTTTTTATTATTGTTTCATTTTTTTGTGTCAGGGCCGGTCCTGAGCTTTTGGTTGCCCGGGACGAATATAAAAAAATGGGTCCTAAGTTAGAAATTTAAATTGCAGTTGTGATCGTATTTACAGTAATGTTAGGTTTTATTGTGGTTGCGGACATTATATATAATATTTCGGTCACCGCAAGTATTGCAATTGTGACATCTCTTAATAACATACGCTATTGTGAACATAATCGTTGCAGGTATCGCGGTTTTAGATGGTGTCGCTACCCATGGGCGAATGTAGTATATAAATTAGGATGCAATTGACTTCACTTGATTTGTTGGGGTATCAATGAGGTAATATAGAATTTTTCATAAGAAATATTAGATTTGACCCCACTTAATTTGTTGGGGCATAGGGTCAACAATGCTTATTATAGTAATATAGAAATCTTAATATCTCATACTTTACTCGTGACCCCACTATAAAAAAATCTTGGCTCCGCCACTACCACTATTATCATGTAACGGTCGTTGTTGCGGTTGCATGACGTTATTTAAATCTCAGTCTCTAATAGCAAGTAACAAAAAATTTAATTTTAAGAGTAGGTACATAATAACAAGTATTGAAAATTTGGGTCCCTAATAACAAAAATTAAAAAAAATGAATTTTAAGAGTTTGCCCAAAATAACAAATATTAAAAAAATGTGCCCCTAATAACAAGTATTAGAAAATGTTGAATTTTAAGAGTATGCCCCTAATAATAAATATTGAAAAAAATAAACTTCTATTAACAAATATTAAAAAAAATAAACTTCTATTATAAAATATTGAAAAAAATTAAACCCTAATAACAAGTATTGAAAAAAATTAGGCCATTAAAAATAAATACGATTCGAATAAAATTAAAAGTGTGTAACTTCTTTGAGTAATGGGCCCTGGGCGGGTGCCCTTGTTGCCCCTGCCCAGGGTCGGGCATAGTTTGTGTATTGTAATTTTATAAAAATTAAAATATTAATATATAAAATAAAATTTAAATGAACAAATCTTATTTGGACTTCTAACCTGATAAAATGAGAGTTAATTTTATTTTTCAATACAATCACCGGTATCCAATACGAAGTCCTGTAGTAAGTGAAACACAAATTTTTAACCCTTTTAATACTATATATATATATATATATATATATATATATTAAAAATTGATTATTTATAAATTTGTTCCTCACTTTCAAATATTTCCTCCAACTCTAATTATAACTTCGTCCCTATTATTATCCATTCTATTGGCTTCCTATTCCAGACTAGATATTGCAGAGACTCGACGATCCTCCCAATCCAGTTTGTTTCTTTCACAACATCAAAACTTAAATCTCTAATCTTGCTTAAAAGATCTAATGCCCCATCCCACTAAATCAATCAATCGTTGAAAAAAAATTCATTTATACCGATAGATTAAGTGGGATTTCAAAAAATAATTTAAGTAATTTACAAGATCGTATTTAATACATAACATTTAT
Organism: Hibiscus trionum; assembly: GCA_030270665.1. Taxonomy (NCBI): domain Eukaryota; kingdom Viridiplantae; phylum Streptophyta; class Magnoliopsida; order Malvales; family Malvaceae; genus Hibiscus; species Hibiscus trionum. The sequence goes on from BSYR01000044.1 coordinate 5,857,329, forward strand.
TAAATAGATTTAAAACTCAGTTGCAATTTTTGCAATACAAAATTATAAATAAATAAGCAGCCCTAAGCTGAGTAGGATTTGGGACTTCTTATTGATTACGCATTAATCCTGTTTTAATTAGTCTTCTCATTAGTGGCAGACACACAGATTTTGATCACATTGTGAAAAGGAAAGAAAGAACGATTGAAAACGTTTTTTCAATCCATTATATTTATTTAAATAATTATCAGAATTTAAAAGTCGGTGATCATAGATCGAGTCAATTTGTAAAGTCCTTCGACATCTTTCGTAGGGTGTTTAAATGGTCGGTTCTATTAATAATCGAAAGCTTTTAATTATTAACGGAATTATGGCGGGAGCTCAAGAGTTGCGAAGAGGAGCACCGGTGGTGGGAGGTTTAGCATCGGAGTTTCATTCGAAGCAGCATTCTCTAGGTTGGAAGACGATCTTCATCGACAACTTAAGCAAACGAGTTCATAGATCAGCGTTGAGGGAACTGATTAACTACCATGGAAGGGTTTTGAGGATTTTCATCCCGGAAGTTAATAATAGACCAAGATACAGAAACAGCACCTTCGCTTTTGTTTCAGTCAGAGAAAAGGGAGAAATGAATCGTATCATTGCGGCCCTTGACAACACGCCCATAGATGGTTTGATTGTTAAGGTTTCGGAAGCAAAGTTCCCCAAAGATCGGGTTGCCCAGGGCGCTAATGGTTGGATTTCAGGAAAGGAGAAAAATGCCACGAATAAGGGGAGTGGCGTGGATAGTGTACAGGGGAGAAGTTCTCGGAATGACTTTGAGGAGAACAGCAGACAGAAAAGGAGTTTTTGGAAAAGGAGGGACCCTGAAACTTCATATAAGGAAGCATTACTGAATAAAGGTGATGGAGTTAAGCCACAGGAGAATCATGAAACAGGGAAGCCAAAAACGGTTGAGGAAAAGGAGTTGGATATAAACATCACGCCGTCTAATATTGAATGGCTTAACGAGTGTCTTGTTGGGGTCCTGAAACCAAATTTTGAAGCAGGATTCGTTCACCAGGCGTTGTCTCATGAAGGGATTCAGGTAAAGATTGCAAAGTGGGACAGTGATATAGAATCGTATATCATTAGGTTCAGGTCGGAGGCTGTGATGAAGGAGTGTTGGGAATCAAAAAGAGAAGCGTTGTGGTATTGGTTTGAACATCTTGCTCCATTGCTCGTTGATGGTGTTCCGGCACAGTTTGTATCGGTTCTGCTCCATGGAGTTCCACTTACTTGCTGGCATGACGATTTTTTTAAGTCTTTGGGTCAACAATGGGGCACTTTCATCGGAACGGATAAAGCCACGAAAATGAAAGAGAGATTTGATGTGGCTAGGTTATGGGTCAGAACTTCAAGTCGGAGTATTTTCCCGAAGTTTGTTTTGATTTCTGCCCTGGGTGTGAAGTATAACATCTCTATTTCTTTTGGGAAACCAGAAGAAATCTTATCTTTCTCCGATGTAGAGGAGGACGATGAAGAGAGCGGTCATGAGAGGACTAACGACAATCTTGAGAAGGAGGATTGTTGGCCGGAGGGGCCTCCGGACTATCGGCCGTTTGGCAATAGTTACGTTGACGTTTCTATGCCGGTTGGCGGCTCGGTTCCCGGAGTGGATGTTAATTGCAGCAAAGACGCCTGTTCCCAAGGAACTAATTCAATCCATTCCAACATTAATGGTTGTACTCCAGATATTGATGCTCCTTTGCAGGGGGTCCCACAGCCCATTGGGGGGCATCTTCATAATGGTAATTCGGGTTGCCCGTTGGATCCGATAGGTAATGAAGGAATATATGATTCAGTGGGTCAGGCCAATACGTTGGGCCAAAATGATCCGCTGATGGCAGACTGTGGTAGGCCTCCCCAGGGTCTTGTAGATGAGCCTATACCTTTCTCTGGGCCTAATGAAATTAGTTTTGAACCGGGGATTATTAGGGAGGTTGCTGGTAACATTTCCCTTGTCTCCAGATCGAATGTTTCATGCGAGGAGGGAGAGTTTGTACCTGATAGTCTTGAGGGCGATAAATCCCAGAGTAATGGCAGTTCAGAATCTTTCCAAGTGCAAGCTAGTCAATACAGGGCGGAGGTCCATACGGCAGTTATCCCCCGTAATAATGCTAAGGCAAGGTACCTTATTCGAAGACGGATCAGAAATTCTTTGGAGGTTCAGTCGGGAACAGTGGAAGCCGCACAAGATCAGGGAGAGAATGGGAGATCGGAGGGATTCACATCGGAAGAAGCCGAAGGTGTATGGGTGGTGAGTAACATGCTTGAATTTTCCTTTAAGGGGGGTAAAGAGGCGGTTACCAATAGAGTATCTGAGTTAGAGGAGGAGCTAAGGAGGGAGAATTAGTGTTGTTCTACCACCAAGGTAATCATTTAAACAATCCCATGAATTTTAAAGCTATTTCGTGGAACATAAGGGGTGTAAGGAAAGCGGAGAAAATCAGGGCTGTAAAGAAACTTTGTAATAGAGAAAAACCAGTGTTTCTTATGCTTCAAGAAACTAAGGTAGAAATGTTAAACACGAGGACTCTCAAGAGGTTGTGGTCGGGAGATGATGTGGCCGCTCTTCAAGCGCCGGCAATAGGTTCGGCCGGAGGGCTGTTGCTTATGTGGGATAAGAATTTTATGTCTGTTTGCGATAGCTTCATTTCGCAGAGATTTATCGCGATAATTGGCACTATTGAACAGAAGAAGAATATGTGTGGCATTATGAATGTTTATGGTCCTAGCATTGATTCGGAAAAAGGGCTGTTTTTTCAGTGAGGTTCTGGATTTTTTGAAGAAGTGGGAGGTCCCTTGGTGCATCGGGGGGGATTTCAACGCAATACTAAGTGCAGAGGAGAAGATTGGTTTTTCTATGAATAGGTCTTCTACAGAGATGTTCAATTCCTTTGTGTTTGACGCAGGATTGATTAACTTACCTTTGTTGGGAGGGAGATTCACCTGGTGTAATAACAGGGAGAATTCGACCTTTGTGCGGCTTGATCGTTTTTTAATTTCTGAGGATTTCAATCGCACATTCCCAGAGTTAATTCAGAAACTGGTGGACAAATCTTTATCGGATCATAATGCGATCACTTTGGCGGACGGGAGGAAAGATTGGGGGATCAAACCGTTTAAATGCTTCAATTTCTGGTTGTCTGAGGGTGATTTTGTTCAGGCCATTTCTGAATCGATTTCAATTTTAAAGAGGAATAAACCGAAGGCTTCGATTGGGGCTGTGTTGCGATCCGCAAAATCAGCGGCTAAAGCTTGGGCATCCTCTAGGGATAACAAAAATCAAATGTCTATTGAGGATATGGAAAAGAGGATTACTGCAGTAGAGAATCGAATCCAAAGGGAAGGGGCTAACGATTTGCTTCTTCATGAGTGGTGCAAATGGAAGGGATTACTGTGGAAAGAGTATAGAATCCAGGAAAGCTGTTGGCTGCAAAAATCGAGAGTTAATTGGCACGTTGAAGGGGACAGAAACACCCGTTTTTTTCACGCGGTGGCATCGGTCCGAAGGAAAAGAAATGGTCTTCATGGCATGAAGGTGAGCGGCGAATGGATCGATGATACTAGCAGGGTTAGGAACATTGTGTATACCCACTTTAAATCTGCTTATAATTCCAACTATACACTGGAATTGTCGGATTTGAATTTGGACTTCAGGAAATTGAGCAAGGATCAAGCAAGGCTTCTGGAATTGGAGTTCACGGAAGAAGAAATTTGGAACACTCTATGTTCCTCGGATGGAAATAAGGCTCCCGGGCCCGATGGTTTTAACTTGAATTTCTTCAAGAAGTTTTGGAAAGAGCTTAAGGTGGATATTCTGAAATTCTTTGATGACGCCTTCACGGGGAAGACTTGGGAGGAGGGAACAAATTTATCTTTCATTACCCTTATTCCGAAGGTCAGCAATCCAGAGTCGTTGGATGAGTTTAGACCTATAAGCTTGGTCGGAGGTATGTATAAACTTTTCTCTAAAGTGTTAGCCCGTAGAATGCGCATGGTAATGGACACTATTATTGGTGAAAACCAATTTGCTTTCGTTCAAGGAAGACAATTATTAGATTGTTCACTGATTGCCAATGAAACTATAGATTTTGTAAGAAGAAAAGGGAGAAGGGGGGTTGCTTTTAAAATTGACTTCCAAAAAGCCTACGACACGGTTAATTGGGAGTTCTTGATGCTAGTATTGAAGAAGTGTGGTTTCGGGCGTAAGTGGAGGAATTGGATGAGGAGATGTGTTACGACGGCTTCGATCGCGGTTCTTGTGAATGGTGCACCAACTGAGGCTTTCTCTATTTCTAGAGGCCTTCGACAAGGTTGTTCCTTGTCACCTTTGTTATTTAACATCATTGGGGAAGCACTTAGTTTATCACTTCAGAAAGCAACAAGTTTAGGCCTATTTTCAGGGGTATCAATTGATAGTAATGTGGGAGGTATGTCTATAACTCACCTACAGTTCGCTGACGACCTCCTGATTTTTTGCGGAGGGGAAGAAAGGCAAGTGAGGAATGTTAAACGGGTACTGAGGGTCTTTGAGCTCGCTTCGGGCTTGAAGTTGAACTTGAAAAAGTGCAAACTGTTTGGTATTAATTTACCACAGGATGATCTGAACAAGTGGGCGGAGGCGATTGGATGTGCTTCGAGCGTGTTGCCAACTGATTATCTCGGGCTACCTCTTGGAATCCGAAGGAACAATGCTGCGATGTGGGAACCGGTAATTGTGAAATTCAATAAATGGCTTGAGGGGTGGAAATCCAAGCTTCTATCTATAGGAGGTCGGGTGGTATTGATCAAAGCCGTGCTGACTAGTCTGCCCATTTTTTTCATGTCTTTATTCCGTTTGCCCTCTTCAGTGGAGAGACGTCTTAATAGCCTTATGGCTAAGTTTTTGTGGGGTGGAAATGCTGAAAAGAAAGGTATACATTGGATCGGTTGGAGCAAGGTTTGCAAGCCAAAGGCACAGGGTGGTCTGGGTGTTTGTAACTTACCAGTGATGAACAGGGCTTTACTTGGGAAATGGCACTGGAGATATGGCAATGAACCTAACAGCTTTTGGAGAAAATGCATCGCCTACATGAATCCGAGTATCTCCTGTAGTTCGGTTCTCCCGTCTATAAGTAAGAAGAATACGTCTTGGATATGGGCAGACATAATTAAAAATGTTCAGGCGGAGGATGTTTTTGGAAAATGTTTTCGACAGAATCTGGTGTTGCAGGTCGGAAATGGTCAACGGATTAGTTTCTGGTCGGATGCTTGGTTGGAGGATAAGGCCTTGAAAATTCTTTACCCTCGTATATACTCGGTAGCCATCAACAAAGCTGGTTGTGTGGCTGATTTTGGGACTAAAGGGGCAGCTTTTTGGACGTGGAACATTGCCCTTCGAAGACCCTTATATGATTGGGAAGTTCCGCAGTGGGATAACTTAATGAGCAAACTGGAGTTTTTCAGAGCCAGCATGGTAGAAGAGGATTGGATTAAGTGGAATGGTACTGGCGATGGTGGCTTCTCCGTGAAATCGGCAAGGAGTATGTTAGATGTTGCGGTTCCTGGGGAATTAAAATGGGAGAAGACAGTTTGGATTGGTATCGCACCGCCTAAAGTCGAGATATTTATGTGGCGTGCATTGTGGGGAAGGATCCCAGTCTTGATTGAACTGGCTAAAAGAGGTATTAATCCGAACGTCTCTTCCTTCTGCCCTCTTTGTCAAAGGAGTCCGGAAACTGTAAGCCATCTTCTGATTAATTGCTATGAGATTTGGCGCACTTGGATGTTTTTTTGTAACTTGATTGGGGTAGCGGCTGTTTTTCCTAATAGCTTGGAAATGTTGATTGATATGTGGGGGAACTTATGCAACAGTGTGCAGTTGGATTGGTGGCTAATAATCCCCTTCGCTGTGTTGTGGACTACTTGGCTATTTCGCAATGAAATCATTTTTAGAGGGAAGACGATGGACGGGTCACAATTGCGTTTTTTGGTTCGATATAGATTGGCTTGGTGGATTAAGAGCAAATGCGTCAACGAGAGAATTTCGGTTGAGTCTTTAATGGGGGATATGCGACTGGCGAATGCTTGTTGGAAAGCCAAAAGAAAGGTAAAGGCAGTGACCCGATGGGATCCTCCACCTTGGGGTTTCCTGAAATTGAACATTGCGGGGGCTACTATAGTAGATAAGAATGGATATGGTATTGGAGGTGTGTTACGAGACCACAGCGGGCTGGAAATTTTGAACTTTTCGGAACCTTGTGAGCCTAATTCACCTGCGATTATCGTGTTGATTGCTTTGTCTAAAGGTATTGAGCTATTTATGGGTTCTCCATGGGAACGGAATCGGAGATTGATTGTGGAATCCACTGTTGCTGAGCCCTTTGACTGGGTGATGGGTAAAAAGAAGGCGCCGCTGGCATGGTGCCCGATTGTTAATAAGCTTAGGAGTATTTGTTTGGGGAAAGGGATTTTATTTTTGCTTTGTCCCAAGCGATGTAATACTGTGGCAGCAGGTTTAGCTAGGAGGGGAATTGGGTAATGGTTATGTTTATTTAGGCTCCCCTCCATGGGTGGCATAATGACCTCTTATTTTTGTAATTCTCTTGTTTTAATGAATAATTTTAGGGCACTCTTTTCCCCCTTCCTAGGTTTAGAGGGGGTTTTTAACGAGGCCTGATCTTCCTTCAAAAAAAAAAATTATTAACGGAATTATTTTTAAAAAAAAAATCATTAATCGAATCAGGCCCAAACTGACTTATGATCAATTACTAACTCATCTTACTACTACGTCGTATCTTCTTGGGGTTTTTTTAAGATGAAATGAAAATCTGCTACAAAGCAACTTTGGGTACACTGGTAGACATATTGTAATTCCAATGAGAGGATGCGAGTTCAAATTTAAGAAACGATATTATAGGAATAATTTTATACTCCGAACATGAATTGTAAAACGAACATGTATATTAACAAAAAAAAATGCTACAAAGCTATAACATATTACCAAAAAAAATCTGCTACAAAGCTATAAAATAAAGTGTTCGAACAATCTATCGATCCATTTTAGAGTTTGCAAATAAACTATTCATGTCAGCCATAATTTACATACTGGACCAACCACTTATGGGCCTAAAGCCCACTACTACAAAGCCATATCATATTATGTGATTTTTTTTTCTCTCAATTTCACTCGTGCATTATAGCTAAAAATAGTAGTTTTTTATTTATTTATTTTTATATGTGATTATATGATAGTATCTATTATTTACATCTAGTCTTTGAAAAGATATAATATCATACATATTACACTGATTGAACCCGAGTCATTTAGGAGGAACAACGTCAATTTTTACTATTGAGACTACTCTAGTAGAATGAGACACTAGATCCATTAAATAAGATTATAGGTTCGAATTCTAATATTATGAATATGAATGAAATAAATTATATTGAGAGGATCAGTACTTGATCAGAATTAATTAAAATAGATAAAATATTGAAATGAGCTAATAACCAATAAAATAGACCATATTATAAAAAATCTATCCAGACTGAAATTGATTAAAAAATTTAATATTTTTCGGTTTAAATTGAAAATGCTCTCCCCTACTGTCATATTTGGGCAGCTTGAAAATTCATTATAAATACCCGATTACAGCCTCACTTAAGGGTTTTTTTTTTTGGATAAATAGCCTTACTTAAGTTGTGATAAGCTAAGGGAATATATGGGGCTTGGCCCCTTTACAATTGTAAAATTGTGTATAAATCCCTCTAAAAATTAGTTAAAATTTTAAATTAATACATGGTAAAAATTATTTTTTATCCCCAAATAATAAAAGTGTGATTTATGCATTCTAAATATTATAAACTAATACAATGATAAATTTACATTATAACTTTCATAAAAAGTTGTAACTCAGTTTTGAACTAATTCTATCGCACCATCAATCATTGGCAATTTGATATCATATATATTACATCGATCAAAAAAAGGCTTAACTCAGATATAGGTGTTCAAACTATACACTTTTTTCTGAGATAAGTGTTTAATGTTTTGTTGGATGAAATAAGTGCATAAACTTTTATTCCGTTAGTGTTTGAAGATAATAACACTAAAAAATTCTTCACCCAATAATAGATTAACATGTGGCTTTTGTTTTATTTTATTTTTTAAAACATAAACTGAAAATAAAATAAATTAAACAATATTCTAAAATTTTCAAAAACCACAAAATAGTCCCAAAACTCTAAAACTCCAAAACCTTAAACCCAAAAGTAACACCATTACCCCCCACCCAACCTTAATCATTACTAACAAATCATTTAATTATTTGGATTACCAAAATCATATAAAAAAGTATAAAAGTAACGACTTGATTGTAATGTGGATCTTTTGTCATTACACTAGTAGTGATTGGTTACATAAATAATGTTAAATTTGTTTTCACGAAAATAATAAATCATAATATATTTACAAAATATAAAATTAATTTTTTTATTAGAATATTAATGCATGAAAAACGATTTTTATTAAATAGAGAGGTATAACATTTTTATGCGAGAATTTAAACCCATATAATATGAGGTAATATAAGCATTCTTAATTATTAAGCCAATTAGTGAACTTTAACAGATTTTTTTATTAAATATAATATAAAATTTAATAAAATGTTTCACTGTTTTTATGAGATTCCTTTTTTTTTGTTGAAAGAGATGGGAAAATCTTATTTATCACCTTTGTATTATTGCGAGCCTCGTTAAAATTTTTTCTAAGTCTAATTGAGAAAAAAAAGAGTGAAACGCAACAATACTAACAAGGAAACCTTAAAATTGAACACTGATTACAATGCCCAAAAAAACTCATAGCATAAAATCCAGTACATCTATACAATCGGAGCTTTTACTAACACCCATGATCATAACTCAAAGTTGCACCAAGACAACCGAAAAATATTTTCATAGAATATTTTTAACTGATGAGGAAAAATATTTTAATTCGCACATTGACTTTACCGAGTATACTCTATTTGAATTTGCTATCCATTTGATGTTATCAGGAACATGCAGATTAAGTTTGAATGTGTTAATGACATTGACAAAAGCTTCCCATTGTTCTGTCTCTCAATCAAACAAATTTATCTTCAAAGGGATTCTTAGTATATATAATTTTTATGAGATTCCTAATATATATATATATATATATATATATATATATATATATATATATATATATATATATATATATATGGGTTAGGATCAACTTACACTGTGTAAAACTCATTTAGTTTTACACAGTTTTTAGACCGTTGGATGATGATAATTAATGGCCCAGATTATTTCATTATCTTTTTTTTCTCAAGTGATAATCTTCACATTTTTTACTGTTAATCTCATCCAATGGTCCTAGATTAGTCTAAAACTAAATAAGTTTTACACCATGTAACTTGATCCCCACCCTATACATGTATGTATGTAACACTAGGACTTCTCAGGAGGTCACTTATCCTAGTACTACTCTCGCCCAAACACGCTTAACTGCGGAGTTCTGATGGGTGATTGAGTCTGGCAGCACATGGATGGCTGCATCGTGGTTTATTGCTTGCTGTGTCTTTGCTAAACGTTTTTGTAACAATCTTTCCTTTTGTCCCGATTGCACTCTTTTTCCTCCATTTTAAGATAGAGAGGTTTTTTAACGAGGCACGGGGCAAAGGATCTTTTAATAATACTAATCTTTCAAAAAAAAATATACGTATGTATGTATGTATAAGTATAAAGTACTAACTATATGATATTAACATTAATTAATAAGATTTTGGTTGCAAATCCGTATGTTAATTTTACATAAGACAAAATGATTAATAGCACGCGATTTTTTTATGCACACGTATCATTCCCCTATGCCTATCCTTTTCTAAAATCCATCTATTTTCCATTTGCGATCCATTGGAATTCTCGTATTTTTATTGTATCATAATATAATATATATTTATAAATTTTTGGTGACATTGAATATAGAAATTTGATTAGAATATTTTAATTAAATTAGTCTTGAATTAACTTATAATATCTGTAGCAACGGGGTGAGTCGCCACCAATCTTTAGTTTTTTACTTTAGGTGCGATTGGAACACCTGAAAAACCCGGATATTTTAATAGAAACCAATTTTCACGATTTTATTAAAATTCGAGTTTTGGATCTGCGAAACCAGAAAAATAGGTTCGGGAGTCGGTTACGTGTAGGGAAGGGTGAGCACCCCCACAACGCCCAAAAATTGGTACCTAGTCGGTTACGAATTGATTTAATGACGAAACTTAAAAATTTGAATTTAATTTAATAAGGTGATCCAAAATAATTAGAATAATTTTAGAAATAAAAATTTAAAGAAAGGGATATACACTCCTACACCCGGGGTATGGTCTTCCCTATAAAATCATTATTCAAAAAAGGTGATATTAAATAATAATATAATAAAAGAATTAACGGAAAATGACACTCCAATGCCCGGCGTGTGATTTTCACGATAACTCTTAAAAATCTGTAAATGAACTTTAACAAGAATTATTGTTGGTAAAATAATAACAAATATAATAATAATAATAATAATATATGAGAAAAATGTAATGATGAAAATAATAATAATAATAATAATAATAATAATAATAATAATAATAATAATAATAAAAGGGAGTGGCAAAATTGAAAGAAAACAGAAATTAAAGGACAGAAATTGAAGGAAAATGATGACGAAAATGGAAGGAAAACAAAATAAAAGGGCAGAATCATAAGGATGCTAGAAGTTGGATGGCCACACGCGCAATTACCCCCTCAGCTTAAAATCACGCGGGTCTCTCGGCGGGTCGGGTCGCGTATCCGGGTCGTTGCTTGAAACGACGTCGTTTTGGGCTTTAAGGGCTAGCATCAAAACGACGTCGTTTTGGCCATTGTTTAAATATCATATTTCATCCCAAAAAATTCATTTGAACCAAAAAAATTTTTTTTAGAGCTGAGAGCTCTCTCCCCTGCCCTGCCCGGCATGGACACCGGCGTTGTCGGCCGCCGCGGAGCATCGTCGCCGGCGACGGAAGCCGCCGTCTCCGGTTGCCGGAATTCTACCGCCGGCGAGAATCCGGCAAGCAAGGATGGTTTCCGACTCGGTTTCGCGTGGTGAACCCGGATCTAAGGTTAGTTTTTCCGAACTCCCCCTATATTTTTCTAGATCTAAAAATTTCGGATCTAAAAAAAATATTTTACCTCTTTTTTTTGTTTTTTTTTTTGGACTGATTTTGCTTCAAATCTTTTCTTTCTTTTTTTTTATTTCGAATGTTTCTTTTTTTTTGTATTTCGAATCCTCCTTTCATTACATTTTCGGGTTTATATAGCCCGATTTTTTACATTTTTTTCTTTTCAAAATGCTTCTACTTGTTGGAAATCCACCGAAAATTGTTTGGATTCATCCACTAATATTTGTTTATTTGTATGTGGCTCGTGAGTGCTAGAGAAAGGGGACCACGGTGGGGCTCGAGACGGCCGGGAAATCCGGAGTGCTCGAGGTGGTGGGGTTCGAGTCGGCAGCGGCTCGGCTTCATGGCGGCGGCGGCGGCAGACCGGGCTGGCGGCGGCGGCTAGGGTTAGGGTTAGGTTTAGGGTTTTTTTTTAGTTTAGGATAATTGGGTTTTGGGTTTTGGATATTTGGATTGGGTTTATTAATTGGGCCTGGGTAAATGGGTTATGATAATAAGGGTTTTTTTTTTATTTGGGTTTAAAATGGGTTACTACAATATCAATCCAATAAAAAATACAATACATAATATAATAAAAAAAGTTAATTAAACTACTTTAGGATCATTGAGTGAATGTAAATTAATGATCCTGAATTCAACATTAGATAAATATAAATTAATGGTTGAGATTAAACTCTTTTTATTTTCCTTAAAAACCTGTATATTTTTAAAAAAATTAATCTTAATCATTAATTTACATTCATCAAATAGTCCTAAATACTCTTTCTATATAATTTTTTTTGACAAAAACCGGCTGGAGATATTATTATTAAAACAAGAACCTGACAGTCATAAAGACACACTAAAAAAACCCATAAAGACAAAAACCCAAAAGAACAAACCGCACGGTTCAAAAAGAAAAAAAAATAAAAGATACACAAGAGAGAAACTCTCTGTTTTCTCCAAAAGCCAGTTCAGAAACAGAGCTCCTCAACCTCCCTTCACCACGATGAAGCATCCAGTCAAGCTGTGAAAACCCAAGATGAGGAGACGGGGCATCTAGTGTAGAACAAAAGCCCCAAATCAATTAACCAAAACACACTCACGGCGGCTCACAAAACCTTCTGTCATATGCAACCAGAGAAGACGCGATAGCAGGAACTTCTTCCACCCAAAACAACTTCGTCGATGAAGTAGCCGATGCTCGAGCTACCGCGTGCGCCACTTTGTTACCAGCTCGCGGAATGAAGCCAAACTCACATGCATCAAGACAGTGAGCTCTATTCTTCACATCCCAGGTCAGGGTACTGATTTTCGATCTGGTGATGTTCTTTTTAGTTTTCTGATTACTGCTAATGAATCTCCTCCGATGATAACCTGTCAGAACCCAAGGTCCATCGATAGCTCAATGGCGTGACTAGCAGCAAAAGCCTCTGCAATAAAGCTATTTGGGACGTTCTGTACCCGACGGCAACAAGTGCCCATAACCGCCCCCAAACTATCATAGACGTGGACGCCAGAATGGGAAACTTGGGATGTGGTCGAAAAGCAAGCATCGAAGTTCGATTTGACGCAGCCCTCTGGAGAAGGAGACCATCGAGCTTAAGTTGTCGATAACCGCCCCCAAACTATTATTAACTTCCGGGATGAAAATCCTCAAAACCCTTCCATGGTAGTTAATCAGTTCCCTCAACGCTGATCTATGAACTCGTTTGCTTAAGTTGTCGATGAAGATCGTCTTCCAACCTAGAGAATGCTGCTTCGAATGAAACTCCGATGCTAAACCTCCCACCACCGGCGCTCCTCTTCGCAACTCTTGAGCTCCCGCCATAAATTTTTTTCCCTTCATGCAATTTTTTATTTCTGAAAAATCAGAGTGCCCTAATAGTCATTAAAACTTCCTTGTGCTTTGAATGTGGAATGTTAGCAAATATCCATGCCAACCAATTGTAGATGCTTAATAGACTAATTTGAGATGGCCACACATAATCTATATACTGCCACACAAGTCTCGCCGAAATGCAGTCCCTAATAACATGAACCCCCGTCTCACATTGAGATGGGCAGCTAGGACACTTAGAGTCATAAAGGACCCTCTTTGAGCATAAATTTTGTCTGGTAGGTACATAATTCTTTACGAACCGCCAGACTTAAGTTTTAACTTTATCAGGGCACGATATAGTCTACAAATATTTAAAAAACTTTCTCATAGAAAGATCACTGGCTAGATTCTGAATTAACAGTTTATACCCACTTCTAACAGTATAGGAACCAGTATGCTCATCCGACCAAACAACCATATCTTCTTGCATAAAATCTGAAATAGGAATACTCACGATTTTAGTTGCCTCTTCTTCGGAGAAGATGGAATGAACAAGTTCTGCATTCCAAGATCTGGAATCACCATGAATGAGATCCTTGACCCAAGTAACATCATCAGTAACCAGGGATTCAACAAGCTTTGGTGGTGACTTCGGCAACCAAAAATTCATTCCAGATATTGATGGAGACACCCGAACCAACTTTTTACCTGAGCCCCCGCAACAAAAGCCCTTTTGCACTCCAAATACTTCGCCAAATTAAGGAAGATTTAGAGCCCAATTGGGAACTTAAGAAGTCCGTAGACCGAAAGTACTTCGCCTTCAACACTCGACTAACCAAACTTGTTGAATTAGATATCAACCTCCAACCCTGTTTAGCCAGTAACGCGATGTTAAACTTCGATAAATCACATAAGTCTAGACCACCATCCTCCTTTAGGTTACATAGCTGCTCCCATGTACACCAATGTATGTCACATTTTTGCTTGAATTTCTGCCACCAAAACCGAGCCATAATAACCTGCAAGTCTTTACAAATACTCTTCGGCAGTAGGAAAACACTCGTAGCAAATAGTGGAATTGCTTGCAAAACGCTCTTTATGAAGACCACCTTACCACCCTGAGACATCGATCTATTACTCCAATTAGATGTACGCTTGTTCGTTTTGTCCTTTAAATCGGTAAAAGTCCGAGCTCGGCTTCGACCAACCAAAAGAGGCAAGCCCAAATACTTCTCAATGTTGTTACTATGCCCAACACCAAAGATAGTCTTCACCACATGTTGGTCCGCATCATCAGTGTTAGAGCTAAAAAAATAACTCCGATTTAGCAAGATTAATCTACTGGCCCGAACATCTCGAATAAATCTCAAGAGCAGCCTTTATTGCACTAGCTTCACTTCCGTTAGCAACCCCAAACACTAGGCTGTCGTCAGCAAAAAATAAGTGTGTGAGTGATGGGGCATACATGTTTAGTCTAACCCCCGTTAACTGCCTTCTAATTAAAGCTTGATGAAGCAACGAAGAAAGCCCCTCCGCACACAAGAGATACAAATAAGGGCTAAGAGGGTCACCCTGACGCGGTTGTTTTATAATAATATTGTGAGTAAATAGGCACAATCAAATACAAATAAAAAAAATCATTTGAATCTAATTATAAAATACTCTTTACCAAACAGGTCCTTAATATTTTATATTTCTAATAATAAAACAAATCGGTTGATTGATATAAATAGTTGGTTCTGATTAAACCAGAAGTGATTAATTAATAATTAATTAACGAATTAAGAAAAATGGACCATAATTGGGATCTAAACCCAAAAAGGCTAAAAGTCCAATACTCTTTACATGATTGCGTAAAAGAGGGGTACATAATCCTAAATCATGTGGTCTAAATGATATATACTATATATATTACATAAGAATTTGCAAGAGGAAACCCAACTTATTAGGTCACCAATGGAAGTTCCTTGGTGCTTAGGTTGTTTGTCCAAGTGGATTTAAAATCAAAGAATCAAGGCAAATCCAATGAAGTAAAATTCTGGTTCATTTGATTCGGATTAATCGAAAATCAAAAATTTATTCGATCTGATGTCATATAAAAGAAATATTGAATTGGTTTAAAAACGGTATAATCATTAAAAACTTAAAAAAAGATCAGACAATTATTTTGATCTTTTAATTATTTACCATATATATGTACTCTTGTACTAAAAGTTACATCATTAAACCAAATATATATTTTTATTAATTGTTTACCATATATATTTTTGGGTAGTTAAGATTATTGAGATATATTAAATTCACGTTGCAAATATTTGTAAAGAAGTTAAATGTACAATCATGATTGCAATTGCCAAAACAAGACGTTGGATTCCAAATAATTATACTAGAATCAATTATTATGATTCATGTTTAAAAAAATATTATAATTCAGAATCAAACTGATAATTAAAAGCATGAGTCTACTACGTTCGACGAATACCGCTTAACATCACTAACGTTGAACACCATTAAGTTAATTAATAAAGATTAAAAATCTCAAGGACTCAACAAATAATTATAAAATATTTAAAATAAAAATTCAATTAAATTGTTTTCTATATATATATTATTTTTATTTTTTTAAAATAATTGGATCAAATACCAACATTGGTCAATTTAAAAAATAAAAAACCCTAAACCCTAAACTCAAAACTCAAAACCATAAACCCAAAACCCTAAAGCCTAAACTTAATGTTTGAATTTAGGGTTTATGATTTACAGTTTAAGGTTTATGGTTGTGTTTTGGGTTTCCGGTTTTGAGTTTAAGGTTTCAAGTTTTGGATTTTTAATTTTTAAATTGACTAATGTTGGTATTTGATCCAATTATTTAAAAAAATTTAAAAATATTATATATATGGAAAATAATTTCATTAAAATTTTATTTTAAATAAAAATTATAATTATATGTTGAATCATTGATATTTTAATCTTTATTGATCAATTTAATGGTGTTTAACGGTTTTCAGCGTTAATATTCAGCGTTGTTCGTCGAGCGTTGTAGAATTTTTCTAATTAAAATATATTCGGATCTAAACTAAGATAAATTTAAACAATACTTTTATCATTAAATTATACTTGCATTTCTTTTTGGTACGAAACCGAGCACAACTTACTCAATGTAAAATTCGAACATAAAATTTCAAAATTTTAACTTTATCATTAAATCATACTTGTGTTTCTTTTTTGTATGAAAACTATGCATAGATCATAATATTAATAAGAGTATATTATACGATAGATCATTTAATTATTAGTAAGATTATAAACTGATATTGAATTTAAAAAAAGTTATAAACAACTTGCTCTATTTATTGATTGTAATAAACATGTCACTTTATCGTTAGGTTTATAACGGACATTAATTTTTTATTTACAACTGAGTTACTTGATTCTTATAATCAATAATTTGAGTGGTTTGATTGTAACTAAAAATTTAATGACCGTTATATACTTAACGACAAAGTGACCCGTTTATAAATTTTTGAAATTCAATGACCTATTTATAATCCTACTAATACTTGAGTGATATGTTGTGTAATTTGTCTTCTTAATAAAACCTCATTTTTTAACTTAGTTAATCATTGAGATTGAATACCCAAAAGGTAATTCAATAATATATATATATAGATTCACTTACACAATCTAAAACTTTTTAAGTTTTACACGTTTTTTGGATCGTTGGATGGGAAGAATGAATGGTTGAGATTAACTCCTTACTTTTTCTCCAAGTGATAATCTTCGCATATTATACTGTTAATCTCAGCCATCCATTTCACCCATCCAACGATCCAAAAAACGTGTAAAACTTAAAGAGTTTTACACTGTTTAACTCGATCCTAACATATATATATATATATATATATATATATATATATATATAGGGTTAGGATCAAGTTACACTATGTAAAACTCAACTAGTTTTACACTAATTTATGGCCATTAGATTGGTTAAATGAATGGATGAGATTAACTCCTTACTTTTTTTCCCAAGTGATAATCTTTCCATATCCTACTTTTAATCTCATCCATTCATTTCACTCATCCAATGGCTATGGATTAGTGTAAAACTAAATGAGTTTTACATAGTGTAACTTGATCCCATCCCATATATATATATGGGTTAGGATCAACTTACACTGTGTAAAACTCTTTAAGTTTTACACCTTTTTTGGATCGTTGGATGATGAAAATGGATGGTTGAGATTAACTCCGTGTTTTTAATTCCCAAGTGATAATCTTCACATATTTTACTGTTAATCTCATCCATCCGTTTCACTCATCCAACGATCCAAAAGAGGTGTAAAACTTAGAGAGTTTTACACAGTGTAATTTGATCCTATCCCTATATATATATATATATATATATATATATATATATATATATATATATATATATTTATGTATATGGGATAGGATCCGTTTATACAGTGTAAAACTCTTTAAGTTTTACACGTTTTTTGGACCGTTGGATGAGTGAAACGAATGGGCAGATTAACAGTAAATATGTGAAGATTATCACTTGGGAAAAAAGAGTAAGGAGTTAATCTGAGCCATCCATCCCCCCTCTAATAATGCAAAAAACGTGTAAAACTTAAAAAGTTTTACATTGTGTAAGTTGATCTTAACTCTCTCTCTATATATAAAGAAGTTTTTGATTTATCCCAATTAAAAACAAATTTAAACTTTGAAGGCCCACTTATAAATATAATAATTTTTTTGAGGAAACCTATAAATATAATAAGGTTTAGGGGATGGTTTTTTCGGAGTAGAGATAAAAAAGTTAAAATTATATATTTTTTATGTTTAATTTATCAATTTTTAAGAGGAGTTAAAAATGTATTTTTATTCAATTAAGAGGTTAATAGGGATTAAATTAATCAATTTCTGGGAGGGATTAAAAATGGAATTGTACTACTAATCAAGTGGACTAAATCTCTGTCTTTTTACATATTATAGTGCATATAAATATATGGTCGGTGAAAGATATATTATTAATAAAATAAATATAACTTTTAAAAGTTTTAATAAAATTTATTTTTTTATTTTCGGACAATGCATGAAATTCTAATTTGATTATTATCATTTTTGTATAAAAAATAATATTTAATTCATTAATTAATTTATCCACATACTATTACAGAAAACGAGATGTTATGCCTAAACAGTCCAATTTGTCTGGTCTTATTTACCTAACTTACCTAACTAACCGTTTCCTTCACATATCAAGGGCGTATTTGTCATTTCAAATATAGTAAAAAATAAACTAAAATAAAATCTTCAAACATGGAGAGAAAACGCAGCGGCAAAGGTCTGAGCAGGCTTGACTTGAGAAGAGAAGGATTCTCCAAGAACAACAAAAGGGATCAAATCAATGGAGATAAAATATAAATAAATAAAGCAAAAAAACAAAAAAGGGAAGAAATGGTGGTGTGGTTAACGTGCAAAGAAGGGAAAAATGGCAAGCAACGAAAACAGTGCTTGCAAGGCACAGATGCCAATATCATCCTTTCTCCATTCAATTTCCTTATGCCATAATTTATTCGATGTTTCTCTTCCCTCGTTTTCCCTTATTTGTTTACTTTTAAATTCCTCTTTTCCCTCCTTCACTTTGCTTCAAATCTCTGTGTTTCCTTGCTGTTTTGTTGAGCATTGGGTCTGTTTTGATCTTCTTGGCTCTGGGTTTGTCTTTTTTTCAAACTTAATTGGTTCGTTTTCGACTTCCAAGCTCCACTTTGCTGATTGTTTTTCGTTGTTCGACTTGACTCTGGGTGAGTGTTTTCTTTTTTCAAGTTAATTTCAATACCCCTTACTCTAATCGCCTTGTTCGCTTGAGCATTTGATTTTTTGTGATCTTATTAGCTCTGGGTATCTGTTTTTTTCTTCAATTATCATTTAATTACCCTTAATTCTAGTCATCTCGTTCTTGATTTCCTAGCTCGAATTCGCTGTTTTTTGTTCTTTTTAGGTTGTTTGCTTGAGCATTTGATTTTTCATGATCTTCTTGGCTCTGGGTGTGTGTGTTTTTTTCAATTTAATTCCAATACCCTTAACTCTAATCGCCTTGTTATTGAATTCACAGCTCCACTTTTGCTGATTTTGTTTTTAGTTTTTCGTTGTTGGTTCTGGGTGTATTTCAAAGCTCTAATTAGTTCGTTTTTTTTTTTAAATTTCCAAACTCGAATCTGCTGAAGATCTTTATTTCCATTGTTCGTTTTAGCATTTGATATTTTATTGAGTAATCTGAGCTGTTAAAGTTGTGTTTTTTTGATATTTTTTTGTAGGTAAATGAAACATGTTTTCTCCTTCCGTTGTAATCTTAATATTAAATGCATATTTTCAATTTCCCTTCGTTTCTTCATAATTGCCATGATTTTAACTCTCGATTTTTTCTTCTCGCTGAATGTTTCATAATAATTGCAGGCCTTTCCATTTTATCACTTTATCTCTCTGCTTTTTTTCTTTTTTAAATGCCTTCAATCGCTTTCCTTATTGAATAAAGTTATTTTTTTTGCCCTGCAGAGTTTTTTTAATCTTCTTTTGGAGGGAAAACCTTTCGCTTGATGGGAATAATTTTGTGAAATTTTGGGTTTGTTTGAAGAAAAAAAATATTGGTTTTAATCATCATGCCATCTGAAACAATGGACCTTCAGAGTTTGTCTTCACCATCTATTTTCTCAGATGATATACGTTTTCCCAGTGAGGTACATATTTTCTCGGTATCCAATCACTTTTTATTTTCCCTCTAAATAATTTTTACCCCCCCTATTCTAAGTTTGAATTTTCGGGATTGTGGCAGCGGCAGGTTGGATTTTGGAAACTGGACACGGTGCTTGATCAGCAAGGTTAGTATCAAAAGTGAATGTTAAATTAGTATTATATTTTCTTGCAGGAATGTAGTTTCAATTGGGAATTGAACTATGTTTTGATCTTTTATTTTTCAAGGGAAAGTGGTTCATTTTCTAAAATTTCATCTTCCATGAAAGTAAACTGTACTCAGTCAAAAGTACATTCCCTATGCATATGAAGTGCACTGAAATGCAGTTCGACCCGGAAATTTTCGAGTATATATATTTTATATTCTTGCAGGAAAGTAGTTTTAATTGGGAATTGAACTATGTTTTGGTCTTTTCTTTTTCAAGGGAAAGTGGTTTATTTTCAAAAATTTCATCTTCCATGAAACTGTAACCAGTCAAAGTATCATTCCCTATGCTTATGAAGTGCATTGAAATGCAGTTAGACCCGGAAATTTTCAGAGTATTTTCAATCTATGAAAAACAGGCTTTATGAATTTTTCTATGATTTGTTTTGCTCCCACTCGGAATGTTTGTTAATTTGGTTGCACCTTGGATTTTTATTCTATGTCGGAGTCTAGTTTCGTTGCTGTAGTGTATTTTTCAAGTCTTTTTCGAGAACTGGAAGCTTACTCTTTCTCCACTGGCAGCATGTAAGAAACTGGTTACTCCATCAACCATGGAGAAAATTATTCCAGTTGAAAGTCAGATAACAAGATACATGGACAATGATCAGCCTTTCACCAAGCAGCACCAGAAAGCGAATCTATGTGTCAATAGTCGTACAGTGGGAGCAGAGAGAGTTATGAATCAATCACTAAAGTCGTCGAAACATATTAGTGGAGAGATTGGATTTCATTCTGCAGAAGGAAACAAAGTCAACACTATGACTTCCCCGTTTGAGAACAGTATTTTCTCGAGTTCGTTTTCGGAGTTCTTCACTAGGAAGTGTAAGTCTTTCTCCATCTCACCATGTTTAGTATTGAATGGTTTAGTAAGCTTTTCTCATAGCATGCTTAGTGTTGCGTTTGTTAATTGGTGATCTGTTCTTTGCAGTGAATTTATCTTCAGACAATGCTCTATATGGAAATTCAATTGATACTATTGCCTCTTCACACTATGAGGAAGATGAACCATTCGAATCCCTTGAAGAACTTGAGGCCCAAACCATTGGAAACCTCCTTCCCGATGATGATGACTTGTTTTCGGGAGTGACCGAAGGACTTGATTTTGTTGTCCAACCAAATGTTGCAGAGGATACAGAAGAGTTGGATGTTTTTAGCAGTGTTGGAGGGATGGATTTAGGAGATGATGGTCCCACTGTTGTGCGAAAAAATGAGAAAAGTCACCTGGGGTTATTTAATGGTTTAGCTGGAGAATACCCTTCCCGAACACTTTTTGTGAGAAACATAAACAGTGATGTTGAAGATTCTGAATTGAAGGCCCTTTTTGAGGTTAGCAATTGTTGGATAATGATTGTCATTTCCTTTTTCGGTTTTTCCTTTTTGGTTTGAGTGCATGTGTGCGCTTTACTTGGTTTGTTTGTCTTAGTTGAATGCTTGACCTTGTTTCAACTTCACATATGTCAAATGTGCAGCAATATGGTGACATTCGCGCTCTTGACACAGCTTGCAAGCATCGTGGTTTTGTTATGATCTCGTATTTTGATATTAGAGCGGCACAAAAGGCAATGGACGCACTCCAAGGTAGACCATTGAGGTGCAGGAAACTTGACATTCGTTACCCGATACCGAAGGTTAGCTCATTTGTTGTCATATTTCCTATTTCCTGGTTGTCCTTTAGTTTGCAGTTGGAGTCAACATATTGCTATTATGTTCAGGTTCAAATTGTATTCGTGTATATTTTTTACCAAAAATTTTGGGTAGTAGCATGTTGCTGTAATATTCAAGTTTAAATGCTCTAGCTATAGTCTGATTGTTTTCATTTCTGGCTGCATTACCTCAGGAAAATCCTTCAGAGGACCGAAATCAAGGAACTCTAGTTGTATGTAACCTTGTTTCAACTGTTTCAAACGACGAAATTCGTCGCATATTTGGTGCTCATGGAGAAATCAAGGAGGTGAATTGGTGTTTTATTTTTTATTTTTATCTTTTTTCAGTTGATAGGCCATTGATTTATTCTTATTCTTGGACCACAGATCTATGAAACACCAAAAAAAATTCAACACAAATTCATCGAGTTTTACGATGTCAGAGCTGCTGAGGCTGCTCTTCATGCGTTGAACAAGAGTGAAATTGCTGGGAATCAAGTCGAGGTTGAGCTTAGCCATCCCGAGAGTTCAAGAAGATGGTATCGCCTATGCTCCTCGACTCTTCTTTTGTATTTTGCATAAGACCAGAGAATACCTTTTTGTTACCTACTCTGGTGGTAGATAAACGGTTCACTTATGTATGTATTTCATAGTTCCCTCTCTTTTTCTTCTTGCAGTTCTATGCAACCGCTTCCTTCAGCACAGCAAGATGAATGCTCCCGTTACGAGCATCAATATAGTCCCTCTAATGATGCAAATTTGGCTGGTATAATTGTTGTTCCTATTAATTGTAATCTCAATTCAACAGCAAACTTCGTATCTTTGCTCTGATCCAGGAAATTTCAATGACTGCAGTCGGGCCAAACTCATCAAATAACATGGATGTTGGAACTACTTCGGGGTTGAACTCTGCTATAAAAGTCCCGTTTTCGGAATCAACAATTCCTCATGGTATCTCTCCCAGTGTTTCGTACGGTTTAACCTCCACGGTTAGAATGGGATCAATAGACCATCAATCTGTCATTGGCGAGTCAGGTCACTTGCAAATGAAACTTGATGTCCAAGGTGCACCGGCTTTGTATCCTCATCCGCTACCAGAGTATCAAATTGGTTTAAGTAGAGCTGTTCACTCCAATTCTTCAGGCCCCTGGGCTGCAAACATTATTTCCAAACCACTAGAAATAATTGATAATAAGCCATTGTCCAGAATTGGCTCAACTGGGAACTTATTTGAATTCAGTAATGCTGGTAAGGATGGCCAATTAAAAACTGCACTTTAGTGTTTTTTTACCCTTTTAACATCTTGCATATAAATCGAGTTTTCGAACCTCTCTCGAGGAAGCTCTTTGTGGTGTATTTTTCATAAACCATCAACCTCCCTCCCTTGCACCCATAGTTTTCATTGATACAAGTGAAGTTCAGAATGCTGGTTTCTGTTTTTCTGTTTATTTAAGTTGGTTTGTGCTGAGTTTCTCAGGTTTTCGATCTGCTGGAAATGAGAGCCATCTTTTTCCCGGACATCCTTATTCGTGGAGTAACTCTTATCACCCCGAGCCTCCAAGTATGACATGGCCTAACTCACCTCCCTTAGTTAATGGAATTTATGCTGCTCATCCCACAGCACAGCTTCACAGAGTTCCTACGACTCATACGCTGAACACTGGCCTGCCCGTAATTAACTACCATGTTGGATCAGCGCCAACTCTTAATCCATCTCTCTGGGACCGGAGACATGCTTATGGAGGTGAATCTCCTAATACCGGTTTTCATCCAGGTTCACTTGGCAGTATGAGAGGTTCTAACAACTTTCCATATTCTATTGAGTTCATTCTAATCATCATTTCTAATGTATGTCGGTGAAAACTCTAACCAACTTTCATCGTCTTAAAAAAATATAGGACCGCTGTTGTTTCACTCAAGGTATTCGGTGTATAACGGGAGAGGGCAAAACATTCCAATTACAAGATCAGCTGATTCTCCTCATGAACATGCTAGAAGCCGGAGGAACGAAGGAAGTATGAACCATGCTGAGAAGAAGCAATACGAACTTGACATTGAACGTATAATACGAGGTGAAGACAAGCGAACAACTCTCATGTTGAAGAACATTCCTAACAAGTAAGTGGCTTCCAACTTTTGTTCTGAGATACAGTGCTCATTATCATTGGTTTCACCATTTCTTTGATTTTGATCGATAAAGAATGAACTTGGTCCGTCGTCAGTATCCCGATTCCTTGTTGCAAACGGAAGAATCCTGCTATTAATCTGTGGTGCTGATGATTTTCTGCTTGGTATTGAATGATCCTGACCATCGATTGTAACTGCAGGTACACCTCAAAGATGCTTTTGGCTGCAATTGACGAACGCGGCGGAGGAATATATGATTTTGTTTATTTGCCAATTGATTTCAAGGCAAGTTTCATCGTCTGGAATTTTCTTTTATCCAAGCTTTGGAGAATACCAGATGGTGTTCAAAGCATATATATTTATTTTACCTTTGTATTGTTGCAGAATAAATGCAATGTTGGATATGCATTTATCAACATGATTGAGCCTAGCCAAGTCAACACATTTTATCAGGTTTGTTTTCCGAAATTTTCGAGTCGACGGGGTATATCTGAAAACACAAAATGCTAAAGCTAAACGAATTAAATTGTTGCAGGCATTCAATGGGAAGAAATGGGAGAAGTTCAACAGTGAGAAGGTGGCATCACTTGCTTATGCTCGTATACAAGGAAAGGCGGCACTTATTGCTCATTTTCAGAACTCGAGCTTGATGAACGAGGATAAGAGGTGCCGGCCTATACTCTTCAACACCGACGGTCCTAATGCAGGTGATCAGGTACCTGAGATAACATAGAAACAACATAGTTGATTCGACTCTATGTTTTTCTTGCATCACAATGTATTCTTAAGCTTGAAAACTTGCATGTGTGATGGCTATTAAAAAGAATGCAAAACCTTTGAATTTTGCAGGTGCCATTTCCGGTGGGGGCTAATGTTCGAACAAGGCCCGGAAAAGCTCGTTCAGCTGACAATGAGGGGAATAATCCAGAAAGCCCTTCGAGTTCAGAAAACGAAGAAACCTGTTCTTCAACTTCAAAGGGATCAGACTAGCAAAAGCCGGTTTCTTTCGGCCGGTACTAACCTTTTCTTGAAATCGCATCCGTCTAAAATCTTTGTATAGGTGAAACTTCAAGTGATTATAAATATTTTCCTTCAAGCTCACCTGAATAGTGAATCCTAGAATTCAAAATTTTGGCTTAAAGAAAGAGTAATATAAAATGAAAAATCTTTGTATTGACATTCTCTATTACGTTTTCAAGCTTTTAGGTCCCATAGCAATTGCAGAGAAACAGGGCCTTCAATATTGTTGAAATTCTTTAGGTTCCAAATTCTTTTGAGTTCCTATTTGTGTACTTTGTAACTTTCTGGTTGATTAATGTTCTATTACTAGCATGGAAATAAAATCTAGTTTCAGTAGAAATATAAGCTACAATCCCATATTGCGTAGAAAACAGTAAATACAATGGTTTAAATATAGCATTTTGTAACTCGTAGGTTGCTTGAGCCTCGGCTCGGGGATCAGCTGCTCTCTTTTTCAAGGCCTTAGACAAAGCTCTAAGCCTCAAATTACATGGGTGGGCCTCTTGCTTGACAGGCTTGTAATATGTGATTACCACTAACCATACTCCTTAATTACCTTCTCAATTTGATCTGGACACGTGTATTTAGGCCATTATTATTTTTCCACTTGTAATTTTTTTTTATCAAAATACCATCTTTCCATTATTTCTTTTCTGTCAAGTACTATATATATATATATTTTAAGATTCTAATATTTTGTTATCGTCGGATTTTCAAGGCTCTATCAGCTTAAACTTTAATAAGATAATAGACGTTGCCTAATATGTTGATAATTTTATTAACAAAATAAGTAATTTACCTATTTTGTCATCGTCGGATTTCCAAGGCTCTATCAGCTTAAACTTTAATAACATAATAAGCGCTACCTAATATGTTGATACTTTTATCAACAAAATAAGTAATTTACCTATTTTGTTATCGTCGAATTTTTAAGGTCGTTTCTTAACCGTATATTAGTCTGCCTTTCTTTAGAATTTTCTTGTGCTTGGGCATCATCGGTTCTCTTTTTCATGGAGTCTGACAAGGCTTAAGCGTTAGATCACGTGTGTGGACACCTCTTGCTTACCAACCAATGTGCCGTTCGTCAAATGTTAAAAGGTTACGATGATATATGAGGTGAGGGGAAGTCTTTATTTATATTTGAAGCACCCTACATTCGACAGTCTAGATTGATCCTATCTATAAAATTTCTTAATTGCCACAAATATTATCTAGATAAAAATAAATACGTTCTTTTAGAATTCTTCATAAATCCGGTTAAATTTAATGGTCTTTTAAAGCTCAATTTATCTATTAGAATCTTTTGGGCCGTTAATTGTGCTCGTGACTCAAACTTGTTGCGTCTTTGAAATGAAGCTGGACTGATTTGTTTCAATTCCATGGCTTGCCCCAACTCAGAATTGGGCTTGGTTGTCTACTCATATATATATTTTTTAATGAAAATATCATTTTCCATTATTTATTTTTTGTCAAGTATTATACATGTAAAACCTGATATCCTCAACCGATTTGCTTGCCAAGAGGTAGAGAAGTATAATTTTGGGTGATGGTGGTGAAAGCAAAAGAAAGAAATGAACACGATGATTTAGAGTGGTTCGAGCTTCTCAACCAAGCTCTACATCTACTACCTTAGCTTCCTTACTAAGGATTTCAACCAAACATACTATGAATTTCTTCCCTTTTTTAGGCTTAAAAGGCAACCTTTACACACTCAAAGCTTTATACCCAAAGCTTGAACAAACTCTCTTATACAAGAGAAAATCAAAGCAAACTAAATTCTCTCACAAAGGTATGTGTTTACACAATTTAAGCACTCACCCAAACCTAAAACACTTGAGCAAAATATAACAAGTTTGTTGAGTGGATCACACGAATGATAATAACCAAGAGGGGGGGTGAATTGGAATTTTAACGATGTTGTAACGGAAATTGCAACTTAAAAATATTGACACGGGAATTTAGAGTGGTTCAAGTTCACCAACCGAACTCTACATCCACTACCTTAGTCTCACCAAGGATTTCCAACAATTTCCACTAAATTGTTCGTCCCCTTTTCCCAGGACAAGGAGGCAACCTTTACAATTTCGGTTAATTTTTCTACCCAAAAATTAACCCAATCCTCACACAATAGAACAAAGAAATTTGGTGGCTAATAAGGTATCTCTCAATACAAATGATAGCCCAATATCAAGCACTCAACCCAATCGAACAAAATAGAAATGAAGGATACAATTGGGATTTCTAGACAAAGTAGGATTTTTGCACAAATGCTTGGATTTGATGTTTTGATATCTTCTTTAGGTTCAATAATATGTTGCTGGAGCTTCTTGGGGTCTTTTTATAGCCTCTTGATGATTTCCAACCGTTGTGAGAGTTGATTTTAAGATTATAGCCGTTGGGATGCTTTTTCTCCACTTTCTTGCACTTTTCCAGCTATGAGTATCGGTACTCTATAGTGGGGTATCGATACCTGTCTCATAAGAAAATAGCCGTTGTGTACAAATAATAAAGGGGTATCGATACGCGTTCTTGGCGTATCGGTACTGGGTATCGAAACAGCACAGGCTGTATCGATACCTTTTTCTCGACATAGCTCTCTGTCAAATTGGGTATCGATACTAGGGTTAGGGGTATCGATACCGGTTTAGTGACCGTTTAAAAATCTCAACGGTTATATTTTTAAACTGACTTTGAAATTAATAATTATAAAATGGTATCGATACTGGTTCATCTGTATCGATACTGATTTCATAGCGTATCGATACTAGGGTTTGCCGTTTCGATACTTGTTCCGACAGAGGCAAACTTTTGCTAAAAAGGTATCGATACTCCTTGATGGGTATCGATACTGGTTGACGTTTTTCACTATTTTTGCCTTGGAACACTTAGAAAATATTTGAGTTTGAGTTCTAATAAATCAGTTTAAAGTCTTTGGGGTTTCAAAAACTTGTTAAGGGATTTGTACAAACAATTTTAAGTTCTTCAATTTGATCCTTAAAGATCTAGTTATATCAAAATCAAACATAGGTTTTACAATCTCCCCCTTTTTGATATAACAAAACCAAAACTTAAAATTTTTGACAACTTTTGAAAATTAACTCCCCCTTAATATAAGCTTGATATTTCAATTTAGTTAAGACCAAAGAAATTTCTCAAAATCAAAATTCTTAACTCCCCCTTGATGTAAGTTTGATAAAACCAAAAAAAATTTTGAAAGTTTGTTTGTGAGCTATATCTTCTCCCCCTTTTTGTTAGATCAAAAAGAAATTGTGAGAGCATAATGTGCATCAAATATCAAGAGTATAAAGATAAGCAACATAATCTTATTATATCATAAACGAGAAATCCAAAACATAAGCAAACCTAAATCCTAAAAAATCAAAGCATAGGTAATAATCTTAATCCTAAGAACATAAAACATAGGTGCATAAAAAAAATCCTAAATGATATGATATGATATGCAAAGATAGAAGTCTAGGCATTATCTTCATCGTCTTCATCATCGTCATCTTCATCTCCTAAAGGGTCATTGTTCCTCATGCTATTACGCCATTCATCGTGGAAAGCGGCAATGGAAATATTCGAGGAATTTTGCTTGCTTTCGAGAGATGTAAGGCGATTCTCCATACCTGTCATCCTCGTATCAAATGTAGTTTCAATAGAGGTAAGACGAGTGTTCAACCCGGTGAATTGTTCATTAAGGTATGTCATGAGATTATCCATGTTGGGTTGTGGGACTTGAGGAGCTTGAGGAGCTTGAGGAGCTTGTTGTTCTAAGGCGGCGGCGGCCTCGGGTGGAAGCTCGGTAAGACGTAGCCAATTTCCATTAAAATAATGAAATTTGCTTCGAGCAAGAGAATGTTCGTCGATAGGATCGGTAAGAGTAGAAGCAAGATCAAACGAACAATCAATATCCTTTTGAACAAAATAATAGCTTAAGGCCGTACCGTAGATAAAGGATGTAATGAGAGGAGTTTCACGTTGTTGAACATGATAAGCAATCTCATTGAACATGATGCGAGCAAGATTTGGGCGTTTTCGTTGTCGGAAACTTCGAATCCAAAAATCATCCAATAGACGGATGGTGGAATATTTGCCTCCGGAGGGACGAAGCCACCATGATACCATCAAATGTAGGATTCGATCATGAGCATTGAGGACGGTTACGGAACCGCTAAGAACATGTCCTAAGGCATTCTCATTATCTTCACCTTCATCCTCCAATTTAAAAACTTCACAAATAGACTTGACATCAAGAACTATTTGTTTCCCCATAAGATAAGATCTAATGGCAACGACTTCTCCATTACGATAGATGCATCGAGCATTAGAGAAGAAAATCAAAACCAAGAGCCGATAGTAAATACCCGGAATAGTGAGAAAGTGCATGAAATTCCAAAGACGAAGAAGCGGAAGATATTCAAACTTGAAGCGCTCGGAGTCGAGAAAGGGGATGGATACGATCCTCTCCGCACGAATTTTGTAGTTTTCAAATTGGCGGAAATATGGAAGACCATCGGAATCTTCAAAAGATTGGTTGTAGATAGTAGCATAATCGGGACGAGCAACCGATCCGGGAGTTGAAGAGTCTCCGGCAAGAAGAACTCTTTGTCGTTTCCTTGAATGCTCTTTTGGTGCCATAGATAATAGAAGCTTTGAAGAGAGAATTTTGAGAGAGAGCAAAAGCTTTGATTAAAGGTTTTTTTTTTTGATTTTTGGTGAAGAATATGAAGGAGAAGAGGCCTTTATATAGCCAAAAACGTTTAGGGTTAATAGGATATTAAAGAGTTTTAATTTTGGTAAAATTAGATCTCATTAAAAGCCTATTTAATACCTTCAGCGCGAAAGGGTATCGATACTCCTCAGGGGGTATCGATACGGGGATAGAATTGTCTTTCCTCAAATTTGACCGTTAAAGGAGGTATCGATACTCATTAGACAGTATCGATACAGGGATAGAATTGTCTTTCCACAAATATAACCGTTGAAAGCGGTATCGATACTCATTAGACGGTATCGATACAGGGATAGACCTGTCTTTTCTCAATTTTGACCGTTGGAAGAGGGTATCGATACGCAAGAGGCGGTATCGATACGCTTGAAACGATGAGAAATTCTGGGAAATTGAAATGAAGAACGAGTATCGATACCCATTGGGCAGTATCGATACCTTATGCCCAGAATTTTGCCTATTTGGTTAAAAATAACCAAAGACATGAACTTAACATCTCTTAAAAGTATGTAAATGATGAATGAACAGATCTAAGCATATTTTAACATAAACATACTCCCCCTAACTATATGCATGGAAGAAATTGGGAGACTAAACACATAAACATGATTATTTCACAAAATCAAGCACATTTAGTTCTAAAAAAAGAGGTCCTAAAGGTCAAGATAGGCTAGTTAGACCCAACTCTCTCCTAAGGGACCAAAAACGCTCTTTATCTAATGGTTTTGTGAAAATGTCCGCTAATTGATTTAAGGTGTCTACATACTCTATAGCCACATCTTTCTTAAGGACATGATCTCTAATGAAATGATGCCTTATTTCTATATGTTTGGTTCTAGAGTGTTGGATGGGATTTTTTGTTAAACATATTGCACTTGTATTATCACATTTAAGGGGTATGGTTTCTATTTTTACACCATAATCTAAGAGTTGTTGCTTCATCCAAAGAACTTGAGCACAACAACTTCCTAAGGATATGTACTCGGCTTCGGTGGTAGATAAAGCTACACTATTTTGTTTCTTAGAGAACCAAGATATGAGCATACTACCTAAGAATTGACAAGTTCCCGATGTACTTTTCCTATCGATTTTGCAACCCCCATAATCCGCATCCGAGTAAGCATGAAGGTTGAAGGTAGAGACTCTAGGATACCAAAGGCCTAAACATGGAGTGTCTCTAAGGTATCTAAAGATTCTCTTAACGGCTATAAGGTGAGACTCTTTAGGACTAGCTTGAAACCTAGCACACAAGCAAACACTAAACAATATATCCGGTCTACTTGCGGTAAGGTAAAGCAAAGATCCAATCATAGAGCGATAAAGCTTAGAGTCAACACACTTACTTCCTTCATCTTTGTCAAGCTTTGTAGATGAGCTCATAGGAGTGGCTTGAGGCTTTGTGTTCTCCAAGCCAAACTTGTTGAGCATATCCTTTATGTATTTTGCTTGATTTATGAAGGTGCCATCCTTCATTTGTTTGATTTGAAGTCCCAAAAAGAATGAGAGCTCCCCCATCATGCTCATCTCAAATTCACCTTGCATTAACTTAGCAAACTCTTGACAGTAACATTCATTAGTAGATCCAAATATAATATCATCAACATAAATTTGAACTACTAAAATGTCATTTTTATACATTTTTATAAAGAGTGTAGTGTCCACCTTACCTTTTTCAAATCATTTTTCAATAAAAAAATTTGAAAGCCTTTCATACCAAGCTCTTGGAGCTTGTTTTAAACCATAAAGTGCTTTTGTAAGTTTGAAAACATGATTTGGAAATTTTGAGTCTTCAAAACCCGGTGGTTGTTCTACATATACTTCTTCATTTATAAAACCATTTAAAAATGCGCTTTTAACGTCCATTTGAAAAAGCTTGAAATTATGATAACATGCATATGCAAGCAACATCCTAATGGCTTCCATTCTAGCTACGGGTGCATAGGTTTCATCAAAATCTATTCCCTCCTCTTGAGTGTAACCTTGTGCTACAAGTCTAGCTTTATTTCTCACAATGTTACCACTCTCATCTAGTTTGTTCCTAAATACCCATTTAGTTCCTATTGTAGATTGATTTCTAGGCCTATCAACTAATGTCCAAACATTACTTCTCTCAAATTGATTTAACTCTTCTTGCATAGCCATAATCCAAAAATCATCTTTCAATGCTTCTTTGATATTTTTAGGCTCTATGCATGAGATAAATGCAATATGATTCATTAATTTAAGAGAAGAACGAGTGGTTACCCCCTTGGATGGATCACCCAAGATTTCACCATCTTTGACATAGTTCAACTCCCTTGGATAGCTAACTTCCTTTTCCTCAATAGCCAAGTCCCTCAAGGCTTCAAGAGGTGGATCTTGTGTGTCTTCTTCTTTTGGTTGAATCTCATCCTTCTTTGAAGTTTGACCTCCATCAAAGGTATTTGTGATTCCTACATTATCATCATCACAAGAATCCTTCCTAGGAAGGGGATTATCATCGAATACAACATGAATAGATTCTTCTACAACTAAAGTTCTTTTGTTAAATACTCGATAGGCTTTAGAGGTTAAAGAGTAACCTATAAAAATAGCTTCATCACTTTTTGCATCAAATTTACCTAAATTATCTTTTCCATTATTTAAAACAAAACATTTACATCCAAAAGGGTGGAAGTAGCTAATATTAGGCTTTTTAGATTTTAAAATCTCATAAGGTGTTTTCTTTAAAATTGGCCTAATGGTTACACGATTTATAATATAACAAGCTGTGTTTGTTGCTTCCGCCCAAAAATATTTTGGTAAATTATTTTCGCAAAGCATAGTTCTAGCCATTTCTTGTAAAGTTCTATTTTTCCTCTCAACTACCCCATTTTGTTGAGGAGTTCGAGGGGCTGAAAAATTATGGCTAATACCATTTTCATTTAAAAAATCTTCAAATCCTAAATTTTGAAATTCGGTTCCATGATCACTTCTAATATGTGAAATTTTAAGTTCAAGATCATTTTGAATTAATTTTGAAAATGTGATGAATTTTTCCAAAGCCTCATCCTTAGTACTTAAAAAGAGAACCCAAGTGAATCTAGAAAAATCATCAACTAATACAAAAGCATATGATTTGCCACCCAAGCTCATAGTCCTAATTGGCCCAAATAAATCCATATGGATTAGTTGTAAACATCTACTAGTAGAAATGTCATTAATGGATTTAAAGGAAGATCTATGTTGTTTACCCTTTGAGCATGCATCACAAATTTTATCGTTTGAAAATTTTATCTTGGGTAAACCTTTAACTAGGTTTAGAGAGACTAGTTTTTCTAAAACACTTGTGCTAGCATGTCCTAGCTTCCTATGCCACAACCATGCATCATTTTCGTTTTGAGCAACTAAGCATGCATGAGATGTATGAATGTCATCTAGATGCACCATGTATATATTCCCTATGCGATGACCAATGAGCATAATATTATTAGTTTTAATGTCTACAATTTTACAACCGGTTTTATCAAACATAACATTAAAACCTTTATCACATAGTTGACTTATGCTCAATAAATTATGTTTAAGACCATTGACATATAAAACATTTTCAATGAGAGTAGTAGAGTGATTACCTATGGAGCCAATACCTTCAATGTGGCCTTTGGAGTTGTCACCAAATGTTACTACTCCTCCACTTTTTGGCTTTAGATCCATTAGTCTACTCTTGTCTCCGGTCATGTGTCTCGAGCATCCACTATCAAGGTACCATGAGTTTTGACTTTGTGCTTTGGCCTTGTAGCAATGCTCCCCCTACAAACAAAGATATTTAAACTTTTGTTTTTGGTACCCAAATCATTTTGGGTCCATGTGTGTTAGTTCCTAAAACTTTGGTTCCCTTAGGAATCCAAGGTGACATAGCAATAATATCATTAGATTTAACAAGTTCCTTAGGAACCCATACATTTCTAATTCTTTTAACTTTACTATGTCTAGGATAGTTATCTTGTTTGTAGTAGTTAGTCTTTTTCTTATATTGGTGTGTTCTAGAGGATTCTCCTATGTCATGTTTAACACTACCATTAATTTTTAAAGACTTTTTGAGCTCATTTAGCTCACTTAACACCTTTTGATGTTTACAATTATTTTGAGATAAAAGATTATTAAGATCAATATTTTCTTTTTGAAAGAATTTAAGTTCATCTTCTAATCCTAATATCTTTTTCTCTATTTTAGAATTAGTTTGAGTAAGTGAGTCATTTTTCTCTTTTAATTCTATAATAATTTTTCTATTCCTAATAACCGACTCCCTATACTTCTCAACTAATTCATCATATACCTCTTGTAACTCATCATAAGCATCATTTAATTCTTCATATGAAAAATCTAAAGTAGATGAGTTAGAGGTTACCAAGGAGGAATCTTCCTCAAGTGCCATGAGGCAGAGGTTCGCCACTTCTTGTTCGTCATCCTCCGATGACTCCTCATCACTCCAAGTAGCAAGCTTAGCTTTGAGCTTTTTCTTCTTCTCAAAGCCCTTCTTCTTGAGTTGAGGGCACTCCGAACGTATGTGGCCGGGTTGTCCGCACTCGAAGCAAGTGATTGGATCCCTTCCTTCTTCTTTGTTCTTGCCTTTAAAGTCCATTTTCCTTTGGATTCTTCTTCCTCGGTTGGACCTCATAAGGCGTGAGAATCGTTTGGCTATCATAGCCAATTCTTCAAGTTCATCCTCATCACTAGATGAACTTTCATCAAGTTGGGAAGTTTTAGCTTTGAGAGCTATTCCTATTTTCTTCTTTTTCTCCCCTTCAAGCTTCTCCATTCTTTTTTCTTCTTTCTTTTTCTCATCTTCCCTTCCTTGCTTCATGATCTCGTGAGTAAGGAGAGAACCTACAAGTTCATCAAGCTTTAGAGTTTTTAAATTCTTTGCTTCGATGATAGCGGTTCTCTTCCCATCCCAAGATTCGGGAAGTGAATAGAGTAGCTTTCGGACAAGCTTGTCTTCCGGTATAATTTCTCCATAGCCCTTTAGACCATTCACAATTGTGGAGAATCGATCAAACATCTTTGACACCGTCTCATCAAATTCCATCTTGAAATTTTCATAACTAAGATTGAGAATTCCAATCTTAGTTTCTTTGACATCGTTGGTGCCTTCATAGGTGGTTTCAAGAGTGTCCCACACTTCTTTGGCACTTTCAATTGATGAGACCTTTGAGTAGATGTCCGGACCGAAAGCACAAAATAGCATGTGAAGAGCTTTATCATTTACTTGGATCTTTTTCCTTTCCTCTTCACTCATTTCCGTTCTTCTTTTAAGCACCATCTTGCCATCAACATCTTGCTTCAATGGAATATATGGTCCATCCTCAATGACATCCCACACAAGGTAGTCACTTGATTTAATAAATAGACGCATTTTATTTTTCCAAAATGAGTAGTTCTCACCATTGAAGAAAGGAGGCTTTGTGGTGGATTGTGAGTCGTACATGCCGGGAGCGGAGGTTGATGCCATCTCTTGATATTTTGATGATGATCACACTTCTTCCAAGGATCTCCTCTTGCGGTTGTTAATCCTCAAAGAGTTAAGCTCTGATGCCAATAGTTGAGTGGATCACACGAATGATAATAACCAAGAGGGGGGGTGAATTGGAATTTTAACGATGTTGTAACGGAAATTGCAACTTAAAAATATTGACACGGGAATTTAGAGTGGTTCAAGTTCACCAACCGAACTCTACATCCACTACCTTAGTCTCACCAAGGATTTCCAACAATTTCCACTAAATTGTTCGTCCCCTTTTCCCAGGACAAGGAGGCAACCTTTACAATTTCGGTTAATTTTTCTACCCAAAAATTAACCCAATCCTCACACAATAGAACAAAGAAATTTGGTGGCTAATAAGGTATCTCTCAATACAAATGATAGCCCAATATCAAGCACTCAACCCAATCGAACAAAATAGAAATGAAGGATACAATTGGGATTTCTAGACAAAGTAGGATTTTTGCACAAATGCTTGGATTTGATGTTTTGATATCTTCTTTAGGTTCAATAATATGTTGCTGGAGCTTCTTGGGGTCTTTTTATAGCCTCTTGATGATTTCCAACCGTTGTGAGAGTTGATTTTAAGATTATAGCCGTTGGGATGCTTTTTCTCCACTTTCTTGCACTTTTCCAGCTATGAGTATCGGTACTCTATAGTGGGGTATCGATACCTGTCTCATAAGAAAATAGCCGTTGTGTACAAATAATAAAGGGGTATCGATACGCGTTCTTGGCGTATCGGTACTGGGTATCGAAACAGCACAGGCTGTATCGATACCTTTTTCTCGACATAGCTCTCTGTCAAATTGGGTATCGATACTAGGGTTAGGGGTATCGATACCGGTTTAGTGACCGTTTAAAAATCTCAACGGTTATATTTTTAAACTGACTTTGAAATTAATAATTATAAAATGGTATCGATACTGGTTCATCTGTATCGATACTGATTTCATAGCGTATCGATACTAGGGTTTGCCGTTTCGATACTTGTTCCGACAGAGGCAAACTTTTGCTAAAAAGGTATCGATACTCCTTGATGGGTATCGATACTGGTTGACGTTTTTCACTATTTTTGCCTTGGAACACTTAGAAAATATTTGAGTTTGAGTTCTAATAAATCAGTTTAAAGTCTTTGGGGTTTCAAAAACTTGTTAAGGGATTTGTACAAACAATTTTAAGTTCTTCAATTTGATCCTTAAAGATCTAGTTATATCAAAATCAAACATAGGTTTTACAAAGTTAAGCTCACAAGTGTTGTCTATGAAAGAATTGACAAATTAATCACTCTGACTCTTTTTCAATCATAATGATGTTGGCTTGTTGATCATTAGTTGTTCCAGGTGCTTGAAGACCCCTTTTATCTTCCCAAATGAGTTCCTAGATGTTGGTGACCGTTGGGGATAATTGGAGCCGTTGGGGATGATTTCCATGCAAAATTCCCCAATCTGATGTTGTTTGTATTGTAACGCCCCGATTTGGGGCCTAGAATTTAGGGGGTTGTTTAGACGGTTCGAGCAAATTGGGTTAGACAATCGGCCTAGTTTCGAGAATTTAATCGGATTAAATGATTTTCGGGCGAAATAAAATGTGGAAAATATTCTAAAATATTAGAACAATATTTTAAAGGTTTTGATGAACTCAATTTGGCAAAAATAAATTGGGTCAATTAACATTTCAAAAGTGGTGATCAAATTGTAAAATTTATAAAATTGTTTTGGTGACTAAATTGAAAAAGAGTCAAAACTTAGAATCTTTAGGGAGCTATTACACCAAATTATTTTATCAGCTTTTCCCTTGATTTTAATTATTTTATAATGATTTTAAAAAGGTTTATTAATTATAATAGAAAGGGTTTAATAAAAGGATTTCTTAAAAAGCCAAATCATTTTCTTATGTAACTTCTCCTTTTCTCTCTATTTTTCCACTTACCAAATTAATTTTTTTTCCATAAAAATGTTGAGGAATCAATTGATTTGATTTCCTTTTTGATTTTCTAAAGTGATCTTTAATTTTCTACAAGTCCCATTGAATTTCTTGAAGCTTTCAAGCCAATCAAGAGAAAAATAACTTGTTAGAGGTGATCTTCTTAATTCTCCTCTAATCAAAGGTTCTTTATTGAAATTTCTAAGTTCTTGACTCTTTTGTTTTGGTTTCTAACTTGGTTTGATTAATAAACATCTTGATTGAATTGAGCTTTAATGGTGGTTTAATTGATAAAATTAATTGAAAACTGAATTGGACTGATTTTGTTAGGTTTTACATTGATTTTAATCATAATCTTGATGTTTAATAAAATTGATAATTGAGTTTTATCAATAGAATCCCGAAACTAGGTGAATTGCTATATTTTTAGGTTGGAAAAAGTAAAATTTGGGCTGTTTTGTGGTTAATTGAATGTTGGTGCTATAAGGTTGTTTGGAGGATGATTTTAGATGTAAAATGATGATGATTAGATGTTTAATTCGCTGGGTAAAGGCTGATAGATGTTTAGATGAGTTTTGATGATGTTTCTAGCTATTATAAAGGGGTGATTGTTGGTTTATTGATAGAGGAAGGTGAGGAGTTGTGTTGCTGGGATTTTAGATGCCTAAAAGTGCATTAATTCTCTGTTTTAATGTGGTTAAAATAGGAGAATTAGATTCGGAATCGTTAAAAGAAATTTCGATAATATTGGATGCTTGAGATCGCTTCGACAAAGCAAGAGAAGCATTGTTGGTGAGTGAAAATAGTTTTAAAAGCTTTTCAAAGGTTTGAGAACACTTTTTAGAGGTTTAGATTGAGCTTAAAACGTTAATCTAAACTCGAAAGTAAGTATGGATGATTTTGCTCTCGATTTTCGATTTTCATTGTTTTATTAAATTCATTCTCATGTTTTGAAGATAGATTTGTTATACCCACTGTTATATGCATGTTTTGGAAGTGAGAAATGTTGCATATGTTTATGTTTTGATAATACATGTGTTTAGAAAGTGATATGAAACATGTTTGAGGAAATATTTAAATACATGGTTTAATGCATTTGAGATACTTTGATAGGAATTGGTTTGAATGATGCATACGAAAATCAGTGAGGTAACATGGTTTTAAAGTGTATATTGACAAGCGATGGTATGGAAATAGTTTTTAAATTGCTATCGAATATAGTTAGCCTTCTATAGGATTGAGTGCACTATAAAAAAGTTGTCTTAGATGTTGAGGGATTTATACGGTGTACCAAATACTCTATCCAAGTACCCTAACAATCGAGGAAGTGTAGTGTCCCGTCTCTCGTTGGTGAGGTTATACATCTACCAATGAGTGGTGTTGAGGGGTTTAAGCGGTGTACCGAATACTCCACCACGGGTATTGGAACGGTTGAGGGGAACTCCTGTCCCGTATGTGAACCTTGAGATGCCGGTGAGAATACATGAAGTGTTGGGACAACACTTGTGAATTCGTGTATTTGATGTGTTGCTAGCACTTGTGAATCTATGACTTGTCCCTAGGGATGTAAAAACAGGTCAACAGTTGGGTTTCAGGTCGGGTCAAATCGGTTACAGGTCATTTCGGGTCATTTTTTGTTTTGACTCGGTTCGGGTTCGGGTTCATTTCGGGTCGGGTTCATTTCAGGTCGGGTTCAATTCAGGTCGGGTTCATTTCGGGTCGGGTTCATTTCAGGTCGGTTCATTTCAGGTCGGGCCAAAACGGTTAATTGACAGGTTGATTTCAGGTCGGGTTCATTTCAGGTCGGTTTCGTTTCAGGTCGGGTTCATTTCAGGTCGGTTTCGTTTCAGGTCGGGTTCGTTTCAGGTCG
Organism: Hibiscus trionum; assembly: GCA_030270665.1. Lineage (NCBI taxonomy): Eukaryota > Viridiplantae > Streptophyta > Magnoliopsida > Malvales > Malvaceae > Hibiscus > Hibiscus trionum. Next base: position 5,896,155 of record BSYR01000044.1, read on the forward strand.
GTTTCGTTTCAGGTCGGGTTCATTTCAGGTCGGTTTCGTTTCAGGTCGGGTTCTTTTCAGGTCGGTTTTGTTTCAGGTCGGGTTCATTTCAGGTCGGTTTTATTTCAGGTCGGGTTCATTTCAGGTCGGGTTCCTTCGGGTTTATGGTTTATTGTGTTATGTGTATTATATATATTGACAGATTATGATTTTTATTTTTACGGTTTAGGGTTTATAGATTAGGGTTTAGGGTTTAGGGCTAGGGGATTACGTATATATGATATATATAATATATATAAGTAGTTGTGACTATTTGATTTAGTTTTAGGGTTTAGGGTTTTAAGGTTTAGGGTTTAGGGTTTACTAATCTTAAACTAATACAAACATGCCTACACTATATATATATTAATGGATTATTATTTTTAGGGTTTAGGGTTTATGGTTTATGGTTTAGGGTTCGGGGTTTAGGGTTTAGGGTTTATTGATCTTAAATTAATACAAATATGCCTACATTAATTATATATATATATTGATGGATTTTGGTTTTTAGGGTTTATGGTTTAGGGTTTAGGGTTTAGGGTTTATTGATCGTAAAGTAATACAAACATGCCTACATTATATATATATATATATATATATATATATATATATTGATAGATTGTGATTTTTAGTGTTTAGGGTTTAGGGTTTAGGGTTTAGGGTTTAGGGTTTATTGATCGTAAAGTAATACAAACATGCCTACATTATATATATATATATATATATATATTGATAGATTGTGATTTTTAGTGTTTAGGGTTTAGGGTTTAGGGTTTAGGGTTTATTGTTCTTAAATTAATACAAATATGCCTACATTAATTATATATATACATATATATATTGATGGATTTTGGTTTTTAGGGTTTGGGTTTAGGGTTATGGTTTAGGGTTTAGGGTTTAGTGTTTAGGGTTTATTGATCTTAAATTAATACAAACATGCCTACATTAATTATATATATATATATTGATAGATTGTGATTTTTAGTGTTTAGGGTTTAGGGTTTAGGGTTTAGGGTTTATTGTTCTTAAATTAATACAAATATGCCTACATTATATATATATATATATATATATATTGATGGATTTTGGTTTTTAGGGTTTGGGTTTAGGGTTTAGGGTTTAGTGTTTAGTGTTTAGGGTTTATTGATCTTTAAGTAATACAAACATGCCTACATTAATTATATATATATATTGATATATTGTGATTTTTAGTGTTTAGGGTTTAGGGTTTAGGGTTTATTGTTCTTAAATTAATACAAATATGCCTACTTTAATTATATATATACATATATATATATATTGATGGATTTTGGTTTTTAGGGTTTGGGTTTAGGGTTTAGTGTTTAGTGTTTAGTGTTTAGTGTTTAGGGTTTAGGGTTTAGGGTTTAAGGTTTAGGGTTTAAGGTTTAAGATTTAAGGTTTAGGGTTTAGGGTTTATTGATCTTAAATTAATACAAACATGACTATATTAATTATATATATATATATATATATATATATTGATGGGTTTTGGTTTTTATGGTTAGGGTTTAGGGTTTAGGATTTAGGGTTTAGTGTTTATTACTATTATTATTATATATTTAAATACAATTATTATTATTATTATTATATATTTACCGTGCTTATTATTATTATTAGTTTTATGATGATGATGATGATTATTATTATTATTATTATTATTATTATTATTATTTGTAATTAAATGTATAGGGTTTAGGGTTTAGGATTATGTACTATGGTTTATTGATTAAAGATTAGGGTTTGGTGTTTAAACCCCTAATGTCTAATTATCGACCCTAAGCATTAAACCCTAAAGCATAAGTAATTAACCCTAACCACTAAACCCTCGATCTAGGACTACGGACTATGAGCTATAGATTAAATATTAGGGTTTTATAATTTAGAGGGTAGTGGTTAATGTTTAGGGTTTAGGGTTTAGGGACTATGGTTCATTGATTAAATATTAGGATTTAGGGTTTAAACCCCTATTATGTAATTACCGACCCTAAACCCTAAACCCTAAAGCATAAGTAATCAACCCTAACAACTAAACCCTCGATATAGGATTACGGACTATGAGCTATATATTAAATATTAGGGTTTAGGGTTTAGGGTTTAGGGTTTAAACCCCTATTATGTAATTATCGACCCTAAGCATTAAACCCTAAAGCATAAGTAATTAACCCTAACAACTAAACCCTCGATATAGGATTACGGACTATGAGCTATAGATTAAATATTAGGGTTTTAGGGTTTAGAGGGCAGTGGTTATTGTTTAGGGTTTAGGATTAGGGATTATGGTTCATTGATTAAAGATTAGGGACTATGGTTTATTGATTAAATATTAGGGTTTAGGGTTTAAACCCCTATTATGTAATTATCGACCCTAAGTATTAAACCATAAAGCATAAGTAATTAACCCTAACCACTAAACCCTCGATGTAGGATTACGGACTATGAGCTATATATTAAATATTAGGGTTTTATGGTTTAGAGGGTAGTGGTTATTGTTTAGGGTTTAGGATTAGGGACTATGATTTATTGATTAAAGATTAGGGACTATGGTTTATTGATTAAATATTAGGGTTTATGATTAGGGACTATGTCCAGGGCTTAGGGTTTAGGGTTTTTAATATTCTAGTGTTTAAGATTTATGGTTTAGGATATAGGGTTAACTAAATCATAAACCCTAAATTAATTAAAATAATCCTAAAACCCTAAACCATAACTTACTTGCATTATATTTATATATATATATTGGTGGAATAAGGTTTTTATTTTTAAGGATTTAGGGTTTATAGTATAGGGTTTAGGGTTTTTAGAATTTCAGGGTTTAAGATTTAGGGTTTGGGATATAGGGTTTATTAAACCCTAAACCCTAAATTAATTAAAATAAACAAAAAACCCTAAATTAATTAAATGAAATATTAATCCTAAAAATTAATTAAAATAAACCTAAAACCCTAAACATAAACCCCAAATCTTAATTCAAAGACTAACCCTAAACCTAAAAATAATTACACAAATCTAAACCCTAAAACTAACATATAAAATTTAATTATATATAAAGAAAAACCCTAAACTATAACCCCAAACCCTAAATTAATTAAATGAAATATTAATCCTAAAAATTAATTAAAATAAACCTAAAACCCTAAACATAAACCCCAAATCTTAATTCAAAGACTAACCCTAAACCTAAAAATAATTACACAAATCTAAACCCTAAAACTAAAATATAAAATTTAATTATATATAAAGAAAAACCTTAAACTATAACCCCAAACCCTAAATTAAATCCATACACTAAAGCTTAAAACTACATTAATGACGAAATTGAAATGAAAACAAAATTATGAGCTCAATTTCAAATAAATAAGGACGAAAATGAACGAATTGAAACTAAGAGTGCTTGCGGAGCAAGACCCGTGTGACCCGGATATTCACGCGCGGATCTTTTGACCCGGAAGCACTCTATAAATAAACCTTCACCCCCCTCTGTTTTACGTTTTTTTCCCTACCGTTACTCTGCCAAAATATCCTCTGATCTTCTCTCTCCTCTAAAAACACAAAATTCTCAGAAAGTTTCATTCTTTTTCGATCAAACTCTTGGTTTTTTACCAAGTTCTTCTCTGTTCTTCCACTTTCCCCTCTCCAGATCCTATACAAACACCTTAGCCCACCAAAAACCTGTTTATTCTCGATCAAAACATTTTTTTTTTCAAAGTTCTTCATTGTTCATCCACTTTCCCCTCTCCAGATCCTATACAAACACCTTAGCCCACCAAAAACCTGTTTATTCTCGATCAAAACATATTTTTTTTCAAAGTTCATCCTTGTTCATCCACTTTCCCCTCTCCAGATCCTATACAAACACCTTAGCCCACCAAAAACCTGTTTGTTCTCGATCAAAACCTAATTTTTTCTCAAGAACAACCCTATGTTCTTCCATTTCCTTCTTTTCAATCCTTCAAACCCTAATCCCCAATTCAATTCTGTTTTACCCTAAACCATTATCCAGAAACCCTAAACCCTTACCCCTGATCCTCAAACCTCAAACCTTATACCATAATCCTGAAACCCTAAACCCTTACCCCTGATCCCCAAACCCCAAACCTTATACCCTAATCCTGAAACCCTAAACCCTTACCCCTGATCCTTAAACCCTAAACCTTATACCTTAATCCTGAAACCCTAAACCTCTTCAGATCCATTCTGACCCTTCTCATTCCACTGTCCATACTGTTCGTTATCTTCTTCTTCTCTCTCGGTAAGTATAAAACCCTTTCATATTTCATTTAATTATTTAGTTTTTTAAATTTCATTTTACTAACTGTCTTGTGCTTTGATCTCAGGATCGTTTCTGGGTTCGTCAAGCATTTTCTTCCATATCTGCGCTTGGGTTTAGGGTTTCTTCTCTTCTTCTATTTATTTTTTAAATGTTTCTCTTGATTTTTGTTTGCATGTTTCTGTTTTGTATATATGTTTGCTTGTTAGAGTTTTGATGTTGTTTGCATGCTTCTATTTTATATATATGTTTGCTTGTTTGAGTCTTGTTATATGTTTGCATGTTTCTGTTTTTTATGATTATTTGTATATATGTTTGCATGTTTATGTTTTTTATGATTATTTGTATATATGTTTGCATGTTTCTGTTTTTTATGATTATTTGTATATATGTTTGCATGTCTATTTTTAATGATTTGAATATATGTTTGCCTGTATTGTTTCTGTTTGTATGTATGTTTTGTGTTGCATGTGGGTTAATCCGAGTATAAAAGGCTGGAAACCCGTCCTGCGATGCTACTGGTGTCAAAGGAGGCTCTTTTCTTAAAGAGCCTTGGGGGCTGGTGTAACAACGCCATGTATGAGGATTAACCCGTTGATTTATTTTATTTTTAATTGTTGTTTTAATTTTTTTACTAACTGTGGTTCATCTTGTTCTCAGGTACGTTTCTGGTTTCTGCAATGGATTCTGATTCTTTTGAGATGAACTATCCTGGTGAAACTGGTAAGGTTCTTTCTTTCTTTTTATTTTCTTTATTCTTTACTTGTTTTCAGTGTTAAAGTTACTAACTCTGTAATTGTTTTTTTGAAGGGGAAGCTAATGATCAAGTGTCAATAGTTGCTCCTTCCTCTAAGAGGAGGGCTTCAACTGACATTGGGAGAAGAACTTCTCCTGTGTGGGATCACTATACATTTATTAAGACTGCTGATGGTGTCATTGCTCAATGTAAGTATTGCAAAACTACTAGCTATAAAGCTGATTCTTATGTTGGTACTTCTACACCTAAAAGACATACTGATAAATGCCAAGCATATAGAGATTTTCTTGCTAAAAATGTTAATAGTAGTTCTGCATCTGTTTTTGATCAAAAAAAATATTGTGAACTGTTTGCTGAAGCTGTTCTCTGTCATGGTTATGCTTTAAGTATTGTTGAGCATGATAAACTTAGGGTTCTGCATCAGTATTTGAATCCTAATGTTAAGCATATTTCTAGGTATACCATTACTAAACATTGCATGTTAAAGCATGAAAAACATAAAAAATTGCTCATTGATTCTATGAGTTCTATTCCTAGTCGTATCTGCTTTACATGTGATGGATGGTCTGCTTGCACTTCACATTCTTATTTTGCTTTGACTGCTAATTATGTTGATAATAACTGGAAACTTCAGTCTAAAATACTTAATTTTAGGCGTTTCCCCCCTCCACATGATGGTGAGTCTATATATAAATTTGTGAAAAAAATGTTATGTGAATGGGGTCTTGAGAAAAAAGCCTTTACCATTACTGTTGATAATGCTTCTGCCAATGATCGAATGGTGAAGAGGCTTAAGGATGACTTGCATGCTATTTCTCCCCTACCATGCAGTGGTAAGTTCTTTCATGTAAGGTGTGCTGCCCATATTTTGAACTTAATTGTTCAAAGAGGTTTGAAGGTAATTGACTCTTCTGTTCTTAAGTTGCGTGAAATTGTTAAGTTCATTGATTCTTCTGATGCTAGACTTTGTAACTTTGACTCTGCTGTTAAAGACTGTGGTTGTTCTTTTTCTGGTAAATTAATCCTAGATGTCCCTACTAGATGGAATTCTACTTATCTAATGCTTCGTAGGGCCATTGATGCTAAAGTAGCCATAAACTTGTTTGTTAATAGGGAAAATGATTTAGATGTAATTGCTGATTCTGAGTGGGAAACTTCCCAATTAATCTGTGATTTTCTGGAGCCTTTTTTTGAAATTACTACACTGTTTTCTGGTTCTAAGTATCCTACTTCTAATCTTTATTTGGCTAATGTGGTTGCCATTGAGAAGCTGTTGTATGATGCTCACAATGATCCTTGTGAGGCCATCTCTGCAATGGCTGGACCTATGCTTGAATTGTATGAGAAGTATTGGTCTGAGCACTCGACCATTTTGTCCTTTGCTGTTTTGCTTGATCCAAGGTATAAATTACAACTCCTAAAAGAGTTGTATTCTGTCCTTTATGTTGAGGATGAGGTTGAGAGAAGGGTAAGTATTGTTTACAATGAATTTGTAAACATGTATGTTTATTATTCAAAATCTGTCCTTTGCAATTCTGGATCTTCTGTTCGAAGTAACTCCTCTCAAAGTACAACCGAGTCCTCCACTGGTCGGCCTCGAACATTTAAGAAGTCTAACCTTTTTCAGGTTAGTTTTTATTTTTGTTATTTCAGTTTCCTTTATTTTATTATTTCAGTTTCAATTACTGACTTGTTTTTTTTCTAGAACTTTGATGCTAATCTAGCTGCTTCAAGGAGTGGGAAGTCAGATGTTGACTCTTTTATTAGTTTGCCCCTTCTCCCTCATGCTGATGATTCAGACTTTGATATTTTGGATTATTGGAAAGCCCAATCTGTGTCTTTCCCTGTACTTTCTCTCATGGCTAGAGATATCTTAGCCATTCCCATCACTTCAGTTGCTTCTGAATCATCTTTTAGCACTGGTGGTAGGATTTTAAATAAGTTAAGGGCTAAACTCCTTCCTAAAAATGTTGAGATATTTGTGACAACCCGTAATTGGTTGTATGGGTTTGAGCCCGAGGAAGAGGATGAGGAATATCTTTCTGTTATGAAAGATTGTGCAGTTGATGAAGATCCTAGTCCAGAGTAAGTTTCTGATTTGTTTAACTTATTTTTTTTATTTGTTTTGATTTCTTAACTGATTTGTTCTTTTTTTTGTAGGGACCTCTGAGAACAAGGAAGCTATGGATCTGGTATGTATGTTTCTGATTTGTTGAAAGCTGGAGATGTTTGGTAAGTTGTTTTTATTCACTGTCTTTTTTTAATTTTATATTTCTCATTGATTCTGTTATATGTTTGCTTTATATGCATGTATGTATGTTTCTGTTTAGTTGCTCACTATGTAATGTGTATGTATGCTTCTGTTTTATGTTTGGTTGTATATGCATGTATGTTTGTATGTTTCTGTTTAGTTGTTAACTATGTAATGTGTATGTCTTCTTCTGTTTTATGTTTGGTTATATATGCATGTATGCATGTATGTATGTTTCTGTTAAGTTGCTCAGTATGTAATGTGAATGTATGCTTCTGTTTTATGTTTGGTTGTATATGCATGTATGTTTGTATGTTTCTGTTTAGTTGTTCACTATGTAATGTGTATGTCTTCTTCTGTTTTATGTTTGGTTATATATGCATGTATGCATGTATGTATGTTTCTGTTAAGTTGCTCAGTATGTAATGTGAATGTATGCTTCTGTTTTATGTTTGGTTATATATGAATGTATGTTTATGTTTAGTTTTTCACTATGTAATGTGTATGTATGCTTCTGTTTTATGTTTCGTTATATATGCATGTATGCATGTATGTTTCTGTTTAGTTGTTCACTATGTAATGTGTATGTATGCTTCTGTTTTATGTTTGGTTATATATGAATGTATGTATGTATGTTTCTGTTTAGTTATATATGCTTGGTTTGCTTTATTTCAGTCTGTTAATGTTCCTAATGATTTTAATTGCTTGTTGCTGGTTGCTGGTTTTCCTAGTTTTAATTATGTTGGTGTCTTAGCTTTAAAAGTTAAGTTGCCCATAATTTAAACTTGGTTGCCCTTCAAAGCTCGATGATGATAATTCTGGTAGCAGAGTTTGTAAAACTTTGTTATAAGATCTGAGAGCTTAAAGTTTAAACTTTTGTATGTTTGTAAATTTTGTAATGTGAAAGTTGAAGTTTCAGTTTGTAAAAATTATTTAGTTTGTAAGTTTCAGTTTGTTGTAAGTTTCAGTTTGTAAGTTTAAACTTCTTGTAATATTCAATAAAGTTTCAGTTTGTTGTAAGTTTTGTAAGTTTAACCACTTAAATTATTGAATATAAGTCATTTATTGTTTTAATCTTCTTAAGTTTTACCTTATTCTGTTTTTACTTATAAAAAAAATTGGAAGTATCCCTGATTCCATTCAAAGTTAATGTTTTAATATATTTTAAACAAGTTAACTTAATTAAGTACTGCAACGTTAATCAGTTTTTTACTAAGTCAATTAAGTATTTAATGTTAATTAAAAAATTTCGTTATCTTATATTAATTTAGTATACAGATTTAGTTTAATAACTTTAAACTAATTTTAGTTAAGTATAAAAATATAATTTTATAATGGTTATTCATTCAACTTAAGTAGATTAAGTAGTTTAAAAGAATGCAAGTTAAGTTAATTTAATAACTAACTTAACTTAAAATGAATGCAAGTTAATTATTTAGCATTAATTTATTCTTATAATAAAAAATTTAAGTCATCTTATTTTAATTAAGAATATAGATTTAATTTAATAATTTTTACTCATTTAACTTAATTTTATTAAGTATAAAATTTTAATTTAATAATGGTTATTCATTCCACTTAAGTTAATTAAGTATAATAGTTTATCTTTGAAGTTATTTTAAAATAATAGTCAAGTTAATTAGAAATACAATTTATTAATACTTAGAATTATTATTAATTCAATTTATCTTTTAATTGAAGTTAAGTTAGTTAATTTATTAATACTTGAAATTATTATTAATTTTAAAATTTTTCAATACTTGACATTATTTTATATCCATTAAATATAACTTCTTTAAATGTCAGATAATTATCATTATTAGCAAATCAAATAATAGTATTAGTTCAGGTTAATATCAGTTCAGGTCAATATCAGTTCAGGTCAATATCAGTTCAGGTCAAGAACAGTTCAGGTCAATATCAGTTCAGGTCCAAAACAGGTCGGGTTCAAAACAGGTCGGGTTCAAAACAGGTCGGGTTCATTTCAGGTCGGGTCCAAACAGGTCGGGTTAAATCGGTTATCTGGCAGGTTAGTCTCGGGTTCGGGTTCATTTCGGTCGGGTGCAGGTCGGGTTCGGTTACTACAGTAACAGGTCAATTTCGGGTTCGGGTTCACTTCGGTCGGGTGCAGTTCGAGTTCGGTTTCTACAGTTACAGGTCAAATTCGGGTTCGGGTTCGTTTCGGTCGGGTGCAGGTCGGGTTCGGTCTTTGAATTCTAGGGTTAAACCAGGTTCTGACTCGATCGGGTTTCAGGCAGGTTACCAGGTCGGGTCAATTTTTCACACCCCTACTTGTCCCAACTCAGAATTGGGCTTAGTTGTCCCCTCATATATATTTTTTTAATCAAAGTACCATTTTTCATTATTTCTTTTTTTGTCAAGTATTTATATATATGTTTTAAAATTCTTAATTAGTCTAATTATTAAATTGACAATAAATTAATTTAAACTGAAATTTAAAAGAAAACTCCAAATGAAATTCTTTTACCTTTAAAATGGTTAAACTATTGTCACGGAAAAATATCTTAATGTTTCGGTGTTCGACATTTTAAATATGAATGTGAATATACTATTAAGATTTTTGATTAGTCTAATCATCAAATTAATTTAAATTGTAAATACATTAATAATTTAAACTAAAATTTTAAAAGAGAACCCCAAATGAAGTACTTCTACTTTTCGAATTGTTAAACTTTTGTCACTGAAAATTATCTCGATGTTTCAATGTTTGACATTTAAATTTGATGTATAAAGTCTCTAAATATATGCAAGTTTTCAGACAATTGATCTTACTCATTTCGAACATGAGTGTTTAGTATTCGTACTCAAATCCAAGTAACATAAGCTTATAACCCCCTTTTCATTTTTCATTTTTATGCATTGGTCTATTATCTTATTAGGTTTAAGGGTTAAGTCTATTATTTTTTGAAAATTTTATAATTATAATTCAAAATTTTGAACTGGATGAAATTGTTAAGATTTGTGAATGTGGAAGACAAAGTTTCTTAAATCATTTAAAATTAAGATCAAATTGATAAAATACATAAATATCAAGGTCTAAAAGTAATAAGAAAAGACAACAAGATCATCATTTAAACCAAGGATTTAAAGTGTAGTTACCATAAAAGAAACACTATAGTAACTGAGTGACTAATATAGTTATTTACCCATAGCAAAATGCAATGGTTGGTACAAAATTGGCAAGAAAAATTCAAGGCGCAGCAGCCCGGCCCGGCCACCTCCAAGACCAGGTCTCTTAATCTCGTTTATTCAGCTTCGAAACGACGCCGTAGCATTCGAACAGTCAAAACAAAAGCAAAAACGACATGTCGTTTCATTGCTGCTTGGAAAAGCATTAAAGTTTCAGAGGCAGAGCAGAGAAAATACTCCCATTGAAACCCTAAGCAATCAAACAAGATCCAAAGATGCTGAGAGTTGCAGGGAGAAAATTCTCATCTCTTCCATGGCGGTCCTCCGCCGCTCTCTATCCAAACAATCCCGCCGCCGCCTCCTCCTCCTCTTCTCAATCGCCTTCCATTTCCAGATCGGTTCCGTCGCTTTCGCCGTTCTCCTTCAATTCGCAGCTTCCTAATCTAATCAGAGGTCATTTTTTCTCCATTTTAATTTTTTTCCTTCCGTTATTTATAGGATGCTGTTTGATCTATTCTGTATTGTTTTTCTATTTTTCTTATCGATGAGATGATATGCTAGATTTTTGTTATTTCTCTAATTGTTGCGAAGTTAAAGAACATAGAATCAATGATCTGTTTTTATATAAATTTTTTGATATTTTTGTTTTTCATTAAATTTCTTATTATATCTGGAATATGTTTTGAAACTGAATTTGTATGATATGCCCCCGATGATTGCATTTGTTAGCCTATGATGTCGAAGAAATTAGATCTTCATTTTGATTCAGTTGTTCCTATGCGAAGATTTTACCGTTCGTTTATGATTTATGCTTTTATTAAATTAAGCAGCTACATTTTGTTTTTTAATGCAATGAAAATATGAGGAAAATTAAATATGTAAAAGATTTTTGATCTTTTGCCTGCATAAGTGAGAAGCAGTGAAGCACCTACCCATATATGCACATAGGAGATTTTTCACATTTCAAGCCACTGGTATATGTCACGTTAAATATTCAGTAAACAATCACGAGTTCAAATAGCTCACGCGCCGTTTAGGATGATAATGATTTGGATTAAAACTATGTTGAGATTTTGGATCCTTTGCCTTATGCAAGTGAGATGCAGTGAAGTGCCTACCCATTTATGCTCCTGACCAGAGAATTTTCACATTTCAATCCACTGTTATATTTCATGTTAATATATTCAGTAAAACAATCACGATTCACGAGTTCAATTACCTCGCCATCCATTTAGGAAAATGGTTCTTTGGAGAAAAACTACATTTTTGTGCAATACTGTCTTGTTATCATGGTGCAATTTATGGGTTTGTTAATCTGGCTAATTTTGGTGAAGGCTCCGTTGGCTGCTCTTTTGTAAGTACCTCTGTACATGTGCTTTTGTCATAGCATATGACAGTTGTTTTAACTTTTTTCCAGGTTTTTCTTCGGATGCTCTCAGCCGAGGACATGATGTGGGAATGATCTCAGATCTCCCTGCTACTGTAGCAGCTGTGAAGAACCCTACTTCGAAGATTGTTTACGACGAGTATAATCATGAGCGTTTTCCACCTGGTGATCCCAGTAAGCGTGCTTTTGCTTATTTCGTCTTGACCGGTGGCAGGTTTGTTTATGCCTCTTTGATCCGTCTTCTGGTCCTCAAGTTTGTTCTGAGCATGTCTGCCAGCAAAGACGTCCTTGCCCTGGCTTCCCTTGAGGTTGACCTTTCTAGCATAGAGCCAGGGAGTACTGTTACTGTCAAGTGGAGAGGAAAGCCTGTTTTTATCAGACGTAGAACCGACGAGGACATCAAGACGGCTAACAACGTTGACATTGCATCCCTTCGTGACCCACAAGAGGATGCAGTCAGGGTTAAGAATCCAGAATGGCTTGTCGTGGTTGGTGTTTGCACCCATCTGGGGTGCATTCCCCTGCCAAATGCCGGTGACTACGGTGGCTGGTTCTGTCCGTGCCATGGCTCACATTATGATGTGTCTGGTAGGATCCGCAAAGGGCCGGCACCGTACAATCTAGAGGTACCCACATACAGCTTCTTGGATGAGAACAAGTTGCTAATCGGGTGAGAATAATTCCGAAACCTTTTTTTTTTGTGTGGAACAATGCCTTACTGCAAATTGTCGTAATAGAATTTTTTCTGTGAACAAGAGCAGTGCATTCGATTTATTCAGTTATTCTGGATTTTGTATCTGCTCTTTGCTTTAAGATGATCCAATGTTCTGAATAAAATACAAAGCAAGATTTCTTGAGCATTTCACTATTTTTATTATTTCAGGATATATAATCCTTTAATTTGTGATGAAATTTATATGTAGAATAATGTCTAAAATAATAATTTTAGAAATTTAAGTGGGGTTGGACAGAGCAATATTGATCAGAAATTCAGAATTGCCTTGTTGTATTGTGTGCATTTATTTTTAAAAAGAAAAATCATTCAAAGTGGATTGATGCAAATTTTGTGGAGTGATTTGAGTTTCATCAACTCGCATACCGATAACGTACGCATACATGTTGTCTGAACCCGTATCTTTTAAAATAGTATATAACTTGTGCGAGTCTAACGTACAAATTTAAGGTGCGGCTAAAGACGATAAATTTTGATACTTATCTAAAAACTTAAAATGTATGGCTTTTTGATAACATTTCAAGTTAATTTTTTTCGTATTTTTTTGACAAGTATCAATATTTATTTTGTCCAAAAACTTAAAATGTTATAAAAAAAATTATTGTACTTACAAAATAAGTATCAATATTTGTCTAAAACACAAAAAATTTAACCTAAAATATTATCATAAAGTCTTAACATTTTGAGTTTATAAACAAATTTCGAAATTTATCGTCTTTTAACCGCATCTTAGATCTGCGGCACTTAGGTCGAGTGAAATTGTGGTGATGAGGGGGGACCACGCCATTTTTGAAAGGCTTTCCATTAAATAAGGTAGCCATTGTTGCACGCCATGTACACCCGCGGGACAACCAGTGCCACAGAATTCTATTTAACACCTGTAGCTGTCGATATCGAAATGGATGGTGATGTGTTTTCGACGTATTATTTAAACTCTATTTTTAGCTCTTCAACAACATTATTTTTATGTTAATTATTCCATCATTAGTTAAAATAGATAAAAATAAGTGATTTTTTTTAGTAAAAAAAACGTTTCAACCCATACCAACCAATAGTAAACTAATACAAGTATATACAACAAACATGTACAAATACAAATCGATACATATCGACCAATATCGATACAATATCGACTACATAGATTATTCACGAAAGCATAGCTATATAAATAGGATTGTATTTTATATTAATTTAAAATGCATAAAAATATTCAAGAGTAAGCACATATTGTCTATATAATCTGAATAAACAAGGTTTTATGAAATGATTATGCCCCTTCTGAGTATGGGGTAAACATATGGGATATAGGTTTGAACTCTCCTCCCTCCTAGTATAGAGTTCTCTAGCCATGCCTACAAGCTGTAGTGCAAGCAAAAAAAGGAAACTTGGGGGTCAAGTTAACAGTCCTCGATCGGAACTAATGGCAGTTTACCCCCATATATATCTGGAAGTTGGCTTTCATCAATGTCCTTTAGCAAAGTGGATTTCAGCTTTTTATTCTCAACAAACACTATCTGCAAAAAAAAGAAGAGGAAATGGGGTAATCAGAGTGGTTTTCGAGAACATTCAAACCAGGGGCGGAGTTAGGATTGAATCTTGAGGGGCAAATTGTACGAGAACCTAAGAAGTATTTAAACCAAAAAAATTGCGGGGAGGCTTAAGATTGAATAAACCGAAAAATTGGGGGGGGGGGCATGAGCCCCTCCCAAGTTCTACATGGATTCGTCCCTGATCCAAACTTACACCGTCGTTAAACACCAATCTTGTAAATTTGGGGTTTCTAAGTATACATGCATGGCACTGATGATGTTGGTTCATTACATTTCCCAGGTCTAATTGTGTCTTCACCTTGTCATTGCTTCTTGAGTATCAACCTTCCCGGTCATTGCATACAGGCCATATCAGACAATATCGGTGCTCAAATTCGACCCTTTATTTTTCTTGAAGTATTTGTGTATAATACTTACTAGACACCTTGAAGTGGCTACAGACAGTATATGTCTCCAAATAAAAGGAAAATGTCTTCAAAAAGAAAATTCAAGCCAACCATGTTCGACGTGTGTTTATGTCTAACATATTCATGCAGGACTCCAAGTCTATGTATGTTGGACACGGGTATGCGTTTGGCATGGATTTATTCAATTTTTGCCAAGTTTTCCAAGTATTTTGAGGGTGATTGGAGGATTCTATACCCTATAGACGTCAGGCATGAGTTTCAGACACGAGTACTTTAAGAAAAATGAAAAGTCGGAGTAAAGTAAATCCAAGTGACATAGCAAGTGTCTTACCTTCTTCTTGGTTCGGCTGTCGATGAATGGGTAAACAACTTTCCAGGCAGTCATGAATATGTAGGGCACATGAACAATAAACAATTTCCCAAGCCTCTCCGGATAGCAGTCCTGTAATCACAAACAGTTGAATTACTGCTCAAAGTCTTCCGGGAGACTGGAACATAGATTACTCGGATTTGGTGTTCGACACATGAACTTCAAAAAAATGAAGAGTCAGGACAATATAGACGAAGACTGTAGATTGCTAGATGGTTGAAGATCAAACCTGAAGAATCGATAGACTTGCCACATATGCACGAATATCGCTGTTCGAGTATCCCCACCCTTCAAGATCACCAATTGCCACAAACTTTTCTTGTCCTTTTGGCATTCTAAAACACAAAAAGGATAGAATCTAAGCATTTCCGCTTAGATATATACACAACACGAACAAGTAGGAGATTATCCATTACATCGGCAGAGATTCAAAGATTGTTGATATGAAGATTAGGCCATGGTGGCATATAAAAAAACTCAACTGTACATCTCATTTCGAAGCAATTCATGTGCATTCATAATCCTGAACCCTTATATGAGGTGGTTTGGCTAACCATAAACAAGCAGCTCCACACCACAGGTTCTAATCATTCGGGACTGGTTCACTCGAACAAAAAACATATCCGTATCCGAAACTCACAACTAACGTATACAGCTAAGGTCTATGTTAGGCAAAACTCTTATACCCGAAAATCATGCCTGATGCATATCTAAACATGGGTATGCGAATACGATCCCGCATACACGAAACGAGCTTCGTTTAGAAAAAACCAAGCATACCCCTATCTGAAACTCCCACCTAATGTCCGTGCTTAAGCTCTATGTTACTCAAACTCACACGAGGTTCGAGAATACTGAACATACTCATATCGGACACTCACAGCTAAAATAGGTCAAACTTGAAAGCTATTTACCTGGCACAAATTTTCTCTAAACCATAGACAACAAAGCCTGCAGAAAGGTAAATCACAGCACAAGGTAAGTCCAAAATCTGTACATTCAAGATAAAAATGGCAAGAAAACAGAATCAAACAAAAGCTGCAAAATTCTGGGAAATCTGTTAAACAAATGCATAAAAAAGAACATACGTTTGACTTCCTCCAGATTTCCTTTGGTGGGCTTATGTCGACCCCCAAAAGCAACAACAACAGGCCGACCCTGTTTATCAACCCCTTGCATACAAAGCTTGTTATCGGCTAATTGACTCGAAATCTCGGATTCAGATACGATTCCTTTGGGCAAAAACGTTCTTCTCCAGCTTAAATACTTCAAGAACATGGTGTTTGCTTTCTCTATATCCAAATCACGAGCTCGAAGGAATCTCCGGATCATGAAATCATCCGCATCCTTTTCGAAAACAAAACAAAAATCAGAAATTGGGTACTTCAAAAAAGGAGACCCAGAGTCAAAATATTGTACCTTGGCAGATGGGTCTTCTCTTTCGGCCAGAGCTCTCAAGATACCGACTTTGCTTCGTTCCACTTCATCTTCA
The DNA here is from genome assembly GCA_030270665.1 of Hibiscus trionum. Lineage (NCBI taxonomy): Eukaryota > Viridiplantae > Streptophyta > Magnoliopsida > Malvales > Malvaceae > Hibiscus > Hibiscus trionum. The sequence goes on from BSYR01000044.1 coordinate 5,912,558, forward strand.
ATGGCTTCCTTTCGTTCTTCTTCTTCTTCTTCCTGTTGGCCGTGGGTTTGGTCTTCGTTTTCGCAGTCTTTGAACTCCATTTCTTCTTCTTCTTCTTCAGTTTCCTTTGCTTTCTTCTCCTTCTCCATTGAAGCTGGAATTGAAGGAAACCCAAACACTGAAACACAGAGAGAAGAGAGAGGAGAGTGGTTGAAACATGCGAATTAAATGCTGAGAAATAAAGGGGTTGGCTCGCTGCTCACCTATATTTTAAATATATGGTTTATACTTATAGTAGCAAATGTGTTTGTCTTCTTCCCCACCCACGTTGATTGAAGTTGAACCCAGAATTCATCCATTTCCAACTAACCATTAGTGGTCCTATTAATTCGACTAATGGATAAACTGCTAGAAATTTCAAAAGCTGGACTAAGAAATCAAGAATTCAATTGGTTGAGTTGATTTTGATTTCTTTTATAATTTTTAAATTTTAATAGATTCGAACGATGAATTTAAAGTAAAAAGCTAGGTTACTTTAAAAGGTAGTTACGTTGATTTTAATTTTCAAAGGTTTAAACTTGTTTGGTGTAATTTTATTTTTAATTTTATCATTCGTTTATCTATATAAAAATCTCTGTCCCTTTTCGGTACCTTACTTATACCCTATGCTTAAAATTAAGTTTAGAGTTTAGGGTTTATGATTAGGGTTAGGGTTTATGAAATTTTAAGGTATGGTGTATTTTTTAAGGTATAGGTTGTAGGTTTTAGTAGTTAGAATTCAGGGTTAGAGCTTGAAATTTAATTTTGTAGTGTTTTTTTAGTGTTGAAGCATAAATAGGAGCACCGAAAAAGAACATATGATTTTTATCGCATATACCTATAGGAGATTTAGATTCGGGTAAAAAAAGAGTTATTCCGTGAGGAAGTACCCTGCCCAGTTGTGTCCACGAAGACGCTGCTATCCCAGGTCCCCCGCCTAGTGGTGAACCCGCCGATCACTGTAAGGTTCTAGACTCATCTTTTCCGCCCGGTTGTCCCGTGTCGCCCCGCCTTCTGGTAACTGAACCCCATTCTCCCCCTCTATTTGCCCCACTCCCTGGTGACTGTCCCCCTTTCTCCCCTCTCATTGCCCCGCCTCTTGTGGACTATCCCCTTCTTTGAATTGCGGTTGGATGAAGTGGATCCTTTCTTTTTTGTTTGGATTGCTATGATTGCTCGACTTTACTTTGTCCGATGGGTCTGAGTTGTGACTCGGGGGACTTTTTCTGTGCTTTCTCCTTTGTGTCGGGGGAGTCGAGAGGCTCTCGGTGTGGGTCTATTCTTCTGCGACAGTGACACCAACGCTGGTTCCCTGTTACCTCTTCCGCCGCTTACTGAACGGCCGGTGGGGTCTGGTTTGCTTCCGTTATCTGTCGAAGAAGAAGCGGCGGTGTTTCGATTGGAGTTTCATTTGTCTGGGGTTGTTCTTGAAGCTGAGGGAGCCGGTTTTGAATTCAGAGGTCACTGTAGCTTTCCTGGGCTGAAGAAGTACTATGTCAATCCTTGCGTGGAATATCTGAGGAGTGGGAAATCGAAAATCGGTGAGGGCCCTTCACAATACCATTTTCAAGATCAAACCAAATATCATATTCCTCAGTGAGACAAAGCAGAAGAAACGGTATCTGGAAAAAATCAAGATGAAAATGAAAATGGAGTCGTCCTTCTATGTCGAACCACAGGGGCTTGCGGGGGGACTTGCCCTTTGGTGAAACTCGGAAGCGGACGTTACCATTCTGGGTTTTGACCAAAACTCCATTGATACGAAGATTAGAGTCCAAGAGGGAGACTATTGGTATAATACCTTCATTTATGGTCCCCCACACAAAGAAGATCGGCAGGCCTTTTGGCAGAATCTACCGAGATACAGAGAGTCTTCACAAGACAAATGGGTGATCATTGGGGACTCCAATACGGTGACTAGTCAGGCTGAAAAAGAAGGAGGAAACCCGTTCCATCCCTCGGAAGTTAAAGGGTATACAGAGTTTGTAGATTCAACAGGAATGATAGAGATTTCGATCAAGGGAGGCAAATTCTCTTGGTACAATCAGAGAGGGGGGAATATGCTATTCTCGAAAAGCTGGACCGAATACTCTCCTCCCCGGATTGGAGCTTTGCTTTTCCAAAAGCCACAGGGGTCATGGAACTTACCACAGCTTCTGACCACACACCAATAGTCCTTCTGCCTAAAGGACTATCCAGAAGATAAAAGAAAGATTTCAAATTCGAAACTAAATGGCTTCTGGAGGAAGATTGCCCCCAGACAGTGGCTAAAGGATGGAACATCTCTCCCGGAGAAAAGGTGATGTCTAGATTCCGGAGGAAAATCCAGAGTACCAAAATTACCCTTATGAAATGGAACAAAGAAAAGAGGAAGAAGAGAAATGAGAGAAAGCAGGCCCTAATGGAGGGCTTAACAAAACTACAAGGCAGGAAACTGTCGGACAAGGAAATTGAAGAATATGGAAAGCTGAAGAAAGAGATCGATGCAGAGTGGGAAAGCGAGGAAAGATTATGGCACCAGAGATCGAGAGTTAATTGGTTAAAATGGGGGGATAAAAACACCAAATTCTTTCACGCTACCACCATCCAGCACAGAAGGGCAAACTCGATTGTTAAAATCAAACATGATAATGGGTCTTGGTTGGAGGACCCGGAGGAGATTGCCACTTTTCTTCTTCAACACTTCCAAAAGGTGTTCACGAAAGATCACTCTGTTGAGTTCACTCGGCTTAAAAACTACATTCCCAGGATTGTTACTGATGAGATGAATGCAGCCTTGTGCAAGCCGATCGAGGAGGAAGAAATACGAAGAGCTGTGTTTGAGATGGGGCCAACGAAAGCTTCGGGGCCCGATGGCTTTCCTGGGTGTTTTTATCAGACCTTCTGGGACACTGTGAAGGACGACCTTCTTGGAATGGTAAAAGCCTTCTTCAGGGAAGGTAAGCTGGACCCCACAAGTAATAAAACCAATATAGTGCTCATTCCGAAGAAGGCAAATCCCACAGAAGTTGGCCACCTGAGACCAATCAGCTTATGCAATTTCTCATTGAAAGTGATCACCAAAGTTCTGGCAACCAGACTAAAGGTTTTTATGTCGGATCTTATACCGCAGTATCAATCTGCGTTTGTGAAAGGAAGGTCAATCCACGACAACATCATCCTGGCAAACGAGGCTTTCCATGCTTTAAAACGGACTCGAAAAGGAGATAAAGGATTCATGGCTCTAAAGATTGATCTAGAAAAAGCTTATGACAAAGTGGACTAGAATCTTCTTCAATTTATTATGAAGGAAATGGGCTTTGATAACTGGTGGATCAACAGAGTTATGAACTGTGTCTCGATAGTTTCCTTCTCCTTGGTGGTCAATGGGGAACGAAAGGGTGAATTCATCGCTGAGAGAGGTCTGAGACAGGGTGATCCTTTATCTCCTTTCCTCTTCACCTTCATCTCAAGTGTTTTCTCTTGGATCATTGAATCAGAAATGCAAAGGGGAGCTTTCACAGGGCTGAGAATCAAGAGAAGATGTCCCATTCTCAGTCATCTATTGTTTGCAGACGACTGTCTTGTATTCGCAGAAGCAAATGAGAAAAACTGTGCGGGGCTTCTGCAAATTCTTCAGCTTTTCCAAAAGTTCACAGGCCAGACAGTCAGCCACATGAAATCCTCGGCTTTCTTCTCTCCAAACGTAAGTAACAGGCTCAAATCTCATCTACAGCGCTTCCTAGGATTCAAGGCCATGGAGGAAGAGTCAAAGTACCTTGGTCTTCCGTCCTTCTGGGGACGGAGCAAAAAAGAAGCGCTGGCCTTTATACGAGAACGTGTTATCAATAGACTGAGAGGGTGGAAAACCAAATTTCTTACTAGTGCTGGGAAAGAAATTCTCATCAAAGCAGTGGCTCAGGCCATTCCCACTTATGTAATGCAGTGTTTCCTTCTTCCAGTCACCTTCTGTGATGAGATAAGTTCAATGGTGGCCAAATTCTGGTGGAACAATTGTGCAGAGAAAGAAAGAAGCATTCACTGGATAAATTGGAAGGATCTCTGCAAGCCAAAAGATAAAGGGGGAATGGGTTTCAGAAATCTCAGATTGTTTAATAAAGCCCTGGTTTCCAAGATTACCTGGAAAGTGATAAGGAATCCTGATTCCCTACTAGCTAAGGTCCTTCGTGGAATCTATTTCCCAAATGGGAACATTTTTGAGGCCCCAAAGTGCTCAAACCCCTCTTGGGCTTGGTCTGGAATAAGGGAAGGGATAAAAGTCATTAAAAACGGATCCCTCTGGAGAGTTGGAAATGGCACAAGCATCTCAACCTGGTTTGATAACTGGATTCCGAAGATCAAGGGATTTCGACTGACAAATCAACCGCCACATGGCTTCACTGCCCCTTCTGTTAAATCCCTCATCAATTCTGACTGGTCTTGGGATGAAACTAAAATTCGTGATCTTTGCTCTGCTTCCGAAGCGAAGGCGGTCATGACAATCCCGATTGGAGGACCAAATGTTCCGGATCGGCTCATATGGGCCGGCAATAAAAATAGCGAATATTCGGCTAAGTCGGGGTATCGTTTTTTGGAAGAACAATTCTGGGAGGAAAACAGACCTTATTCAAGTGAAGACACTTTGACACAGAAAGCGCTTTGGAAGTCAATCTGGGAGCTGAAGGTCCCCTCAAAGATTCGATCCTTCTTGTGGAGACTCAGTCATGACATCGTTCCCACAAAGAGATCATTGAAAGCCCGATTATATGGGAACTTCAGGGACCAGGACGTCTGTCCTCACTGCCTTCATTCAGAGGAATCAGCAGAGCACCTGTTGTTCTTCTGCCCTTTCGCTCAAGCTGTTTGGAAAGTGTCAGGGTTTAATTATTCTCCTGCAGAAATCGGGTTCCCTGGTTTTCCCAAATGGTGGTGTAGGCTACGTCAAGATAAGCTTCTGGGTCTCTCTGGTGAAGGGTATGCCCACCTTGCCTTTATTCTCTGGCACATCTGGAAAGCAAGGAATACTTTGGTGTTCGAAGGTAGGAAAGACTCTCCCTGGGATGTTTGGCTAAGAGCAGATAGAGCCTTCGTGGAATTCCAACAAGCAAATAAGCAGGATTCCCCTCCAAAACCGAAAGGTGCGCCGATGAATTCGGAAGGGGTTCCTCCCCCTCCGGGGGTTATCAAAATTAACTGCGATGCCGCCTTTGACCTGGACTCAGGGAAAGCATCTCTCGCAGCTGTGTTCCGAGATTGCTCAGGTTCTTACCTTCTTGGGGTCTCTGCTCCGTGCTGGGCGCCATCTGCGGCAGCGGCTGAAGCCTTTGCAATCCAACTAGGCCTAAAGACTGCAAACCTTTATGCCTTTGATAATGTTATTGTTGCGGCAGACAACAAATCAGTTATATACATATTGTCTTCAGGAGAATGTTCGGATTGGACCACTTCAGCCATTGAAGAAAATATTAAGGAATTGACCAATTTGTTTGATTCCTGTTGTTTTTCTTTTGTTAGTCGATCTTGTAATCTGGCAGCTGACTGGCTAGCCAAATTCGCGAAGACTGAACAGGCCCAAGTAGTATAGAATCCTGCAGTCTTCCCATCAAATTTGTTACCCTCTTGACTTTTCTATGATATGGAAGTACTGCTTTGATCAAAAAAAAAAAGAGTTATTCAAAAATAAAGAGAAAAAAAACCTATGAGATGCTAAAAAATATAAAAAAAAATATATACAAAACTTTAGATATCAACTTCAAAAAGCTTCTTTTTAAAGAAATTAGAAAAAGGGTAAACTAGCCTTTCTTTTATTATACGAACTTTGACACAAATTAAAGTCTTAATTTTTATTATTATTAATACAATATCTAAACTATCTAAATCCTAACCTATCAAATTTCAAACGTTAACACATTCAAAATAGGAGTCTTCGAAAAACTTTAATCAAACTAAACTCATACACTCAGTTAATCCTCGTTTAGGGGTGATCGTTCAATCGAGTCGAATACAAAAAGTTCGAGTTATTTGAGTTTTTACGTCATATATATATGTATATGTATTTTTTCATATTTTTTCATGTGTGGCATATATTTCTTCATATTTTTTATGTGTGGCATATATTTCTTTATATTTTTTATATTAGTATATATATATATATATATATATATATATATATATATATATATATATATATATATATATCAGGAAAAATCGAGGGACTCGACTCAAATTTAAAAATCAATCCTTTAATTAGTAAAAATTTCGAGTTATTCGAATTTTCATTTTACAACTTAAACTTTATTTGAAATTCTTTCGAGGCGAGTCAAAACGAGTCGAGTAAAAAATTTTAATTTTTTCGAGTCGAGTTTTGCTCACCCTATCCTTGTTAATCAAATGACAAGTTTTTTTTTTATAAAAAAAATTAGATATGAATCCCAATAAGTGAATTATATTTAGTTTGAAATACTACATACTGATATTTATATGAATTTGTTTGATACCTAAAATATTCATTTTTCTAAACATGATACTCTTATTTTTAATCAATTTTGGTGCACTAATTTCTCATTATTCTCTTATGCCGTACATGTTATTTTTCCTTAATCAATTTGATATCTAAATTGAACAGTTTTTCTAAAGCGGTATCTAAATTTAATTATTCTAACATATAATAACAGGTCATCTTTACATTTGTCACAACTTTATTAGTTGTTAAAATACACATCATCAAATGTTAAAATTGTGAACGAAGAAAACTAGCTATTATCATTCACAATCAATTAGTCCAGCAAGATAAGATATTAGGTCCTTTGAACAAGGTCGGAGTTCAAATTCTAGCGTTGTAAATGAAAAAAAAAACTACGTTGAAGGTCGCTCCCATATTAGGCCTATACAAAACCCAATCTGAATTAATCAGTCCATGAGTCAAATACCGATTAACAAAAAGAATTGTCAAATTAAAATACCAAACAAATAATCTTATATTCCAGTCAAATGTATCAAACAAAAATAATGCAACATATCCTTAATACGACAGATGCAAACAAAAGACAGAACAAAAATTAGATCTTTCAAAACAAAGAAACGAAACATTATTCCTCATTTTTTACCTTCTTTGATTTACGTTCGTGAGAATGATCCAATGACCCAGTTGATTCCTGGGCATTTCTATTCTTTGAAGACCCTGACATTGGAGTTGTCTCCTGACTCTGTGTTGGCTGGTTCATGGATCCTATAGATTCGTCACCGCGCTTTCTTTTAGAAGGCTTCGACAGTTCATTGATTCCCGAGACGGTACTTTTCTGTCGACTACCGTGTGTGCTGACACTACGCCCCAACGACTGCGAACTTCTCCTCCCTTTACTTTGCATCGGAGTTGCAAAGGAATCAGTCATTCCAGAGGATCTTTGATGTATCAGTTTCTTTTCGGAATTGATCTTTTCGTATTCCTCGGGAGTCGTATAATGTACAAGGGAAACTCTTCGCGAAATCTTCCCGACTATCAAGAAAGAAATCAAAATCAGGGGAAATGCACGAATTTATTTGCAATACGGAACTAAATACGAACAGTTTAGTCAGTAATTACTACGATCAAAATCAAGGAACCACACAGCTACCGAAACATTCACGAGAAAAGTGATGAATATCAATTCATGCCCAACCTAAATTCCTCAATTTCTAAAATATAGAGGAAAAAGATCACAGAAGATTCACAGACCCTTGTGGTAGAGGTTTATTTTGTGAAACTGAGCAAAGGATCGGCGACGAACAGCGAAGAATATATGTAATACAAACAAGTGCAAGATCTATGCACGGAATCTATAATGTTACCATTCTCAAACCAATGCCTTTTAGTTATATTATATCAAACCATTTCGATATATTAACAGCCTTGTAAAATAGAGTGAATACAACCGCTTAGATGTGAAACAATGTCGTAATGCATTAAAGATATGGTCAATAATAGGATGAAAATTCGATCTATCCTAACAGGCAGACATGAATACCAGAGCGGGTTCATCAGAGTATAGCAATTGAATCCAAGTGTCCAATTCAAAGGAAAAACAAATTGCATTAAGAGTCCGGACGATACAGAAACATAAAAGAGCAATTAACCAAATTACGATCGAGAAATATAAACAATCACCTTTGCACCGGGAGGTCCATACAACCCTTTGTTCTTTGATTTTTAGAAAGATATTGTTTCACTGACAGTATATTTCCATTTAACTATTGATTTTCGAACTTAGAAAAACGAGAAGTAAACAATGCAGGCACTAAAACAATAAACAGAATGCAAGATTTGATACCGATTTTAGACTCCGATTCAGAGGATAAGATAACCGTTAGATCAGGCTGTTTAGATGCACTGCTAACAAGATCATAATCTTTTCCTGCCATATTTAAGCAAATAGTAAACAAATCAGAACTAGCTTTTTTATATCAAAACGTCAATGTAAAAATTCAACTGGAAAATGTAGAAAATTATATAGTTCAGACTCGATAACAAAACAAAACTAAGATCCATATACGATAGAATACCAGTAGAATCTGTAAAACTGCCTAATTTTCCATCCGAATCGAGCTGAAGAGTGACTACTTCGCCATTAATTTCAGGACGCTGCAACAACCATAAACATAACAAAATACAAACATTAACAATTCCTAACTAAGTTCAAATTAATAATAACAGAAAAAAGTATCACAGAGCATAAGCAAAGCATAAAGGAATTTAATTAAAAAATAACGAAATATTTACTTGGTGAAGAGGCCATTGAATAAGGAAAAGCTCCGTAGAGTCCGATAGCGTAAGATCGACGAGTTGCTGAGAAGAATCTTCTTCGAAATCTGGCGTAGGTCTATAAGCGTTTCGTTCAGAATTCATGCTTTCAACAAAGCTGAATTCAAAAAAAATATCTCAAACAATCAAAATCTAAATCTAAAAATAAGAGGGGAAAATGAGAGAATAAATCGTAAACGATAACAAAAATGAGCTAACCCAAAGGGATGATTAGGGTTTAGGGTTTACAAGATGGAGGGAGGGAGATTTTAGGGAAGTTGGACTGGGAATATAAACAATAATCTGACGGCTCATGATTTCTCTTGTCATCTGACGGCTGAAATTAGTTACGAATATATTTACAAATATAGAATTTCTTTTAAACCTATTGCTAATGGGTTAAGTGGGGAATACACTTTAACTTTTATAAATTAATTAAGATTTATATCAAATACACTGTAGTGAAAATTTTAATTTCTACAAGCGCCTTAATTTTAAGGTTTATAACTTAGTTTATGGTATATGTTTAGTAGTTTAGGTGTATGAATTTAGTGGCTTAGGGGCAATTGTTAGAATTTAGAAAGGTTAGGATTTAGTGTGTAGAGGTTAGCGTTTATGTTTTAGTGTAATAGGTTGAAAATTTAGGTTTTAATCTATAAATTTTAACCCTAAATTCTATTCGCAATCACTAAATTCTAAACTACTAAACTTAAACCCCTAAATCCTACACCCTAAATTGAGTCCATAAATCTTAAAATTATAGGGTTTAAATTTGATATACAGACTATGTAAAATTTACAAGCTTGCTTACTTATACTATAAATCAAAATTAAACATAAACCCTAAAAAAATAAACTCCAAACACCAAACTCTAAAATCTAAATTCTAAATATTAACCTTAAATTTTAAACCCTACAACCCAAACTCCTAAATCATTTACACGACTGTGTATTAAAGTTTTTCTCCTAACTATAAGACAATAACATAAATTTTATTTTAAACACAATTGACATTGTTATTATTATAAGATCAATAAATTTTCTATTGTCCTTTCTAATTTTTTTTGGTATAATAGTATTTTTGTTCTTTTTAATTTAAATATTAATAAAATATTATTGTCGGTCCTCCTAATCTTTAGACTTAAAGGCTTAATAAATTCTTATTCCTCTCACGATATTTGATTCTAACTTTGTCCCTCATCAATACATTCATTGATATTCGATACAATACTAACTAAAACCAGAGGAAGAGAGAGTATATTAACATGTTGCTGAAAGGTTAAATCAAGAACAAACAATCAATGACCAGTTAGTGAGTCTCTCCATATAATTATTAGCCGTAGAACAATCAAAATGTCGAAAGATTCTGGCATTTCACGAGCACAGAAATAAAGCCCAACGAGAGTGAACTTGAAGCCACCCTCAATTCAGACAATCTCACCTGAAAATTGCCAAAATATATTGTACAGAAACAAAGCCGTCTATCTCTCTCTTTTTTTGTCTAAATATATTTCAATCCAGAGATATATTGCTGTCTAGATATTATATACTGGGCCACGGAATAAATAATGCCTAACAATCCCAACACCCTAATCTTGACCAAATCCGATATTACGATGGACGGCAGATTGAGAGGCAGTGTTAGAAGCGGCGTCGAATCTGTTGTCTTTGAGTGAGTCCAGACGAATCGGTTGAATAGGATGTGGCTTGGGAATGTAAGGATCAGGAGGGCTAGATTCTTGACCGCGAAGAACCAACCGGGACCCCCGATTTCCATGCCCCACCCAGCATTTCCGTGCCAGACATCTTCCCATATGCTGTATAATGAGGTTATGACCAAATAGACTGATATGGCCACTGTAACGGGGAAATACCTCTGTTTGTCTCCGAATCCGGCAACGAAATCAGAGTCCTGGTTGAGCAGCAGTAATATAGGAGCCAGGAAGAATATTGCCTGATTTGAGCCACCGGTGAGATTAACGTTTAGAATCAGGCATATAGCAAAGCACATCACGGTAGCAACATTACCAACCGCGGGCATCCATGCCCCTTCAGCAGCCATCCGTTTAATTGTGAAGCTTGACACAGAAGAGGTACGTCGTTGTTGCATGAATCTCATTCGTGGAGGGAAACCCACAGAATTGCCTTGACCAGACTGATTATGTCTAACTGGGCCCCTATCGAGAGTCTTTTCCCGGATAAGTGAGGCTAGTTCGTATTTTATTTCCAAAGCTATAAGCATAAAGATTGCTGCATACAGACCAAGAAGAGATGTCCTGGCCCCCTCAACAGCCAGTAGAGTTGTAAGATTCCTCTCTTCATCTCCGGTGCCATCAAATTCGTTTTCTGCAAGGAAGCTTTTAATTCTCACTTGACCTTCCAATAGGTAAGTCACGGGAAATAGAGCAACAAGGGAGGCAAACACCCATGGTAGGAGCTTCGTGCTGGAAGCAGACGGAAAATGGGTGAAGACCACAAAAACAGATGCACAGACCATTGTTACAATGATGAGGAGATGAAGGACAGCAGCCTGCAGGAAAAACTCAGCAGATATGTAAACACCGAGAGCAACACCCATCGCAATGGCATAAAACGCTCTCAACTCCACAATGTATTTAATGGGTATGACGGATGTAGCAGAAGCTAAGGTGAGAAGAATTGCCAATATAAGTAGCCAAGAAGGCCAAGTTGGTTTTGACGCCATAAAGCCATATATGGAAATGTCATCAGCAGATTCGCGTGCAGCTCTGATTATCTCAGACCGGTAAGTCCATGATAATGGAATTGGTGGTTGCATTAGGATAAACAGGAGACCTGTTGCCACCACTAGTAGAATGCATCTCTTTGCAGACTGCGTAAACAAGAATAGAATAGAATCAATGTACTACATTTTCTGTGAAGAGACAATACTTTGTCATACATTATTTAATACAATTGAAGCACAAAACAGCCATCATTTCTTATTCATGTTCAAGAATCATCAAGCACTAAATCAACTATGATATTCAATTCAACAAGATAACACCATATATCAGATAGTTTAATTTCTTTCCCTGCTCAATTATTGGTTAGAATCTTGTTCTTTTAAAATTTTAGGAGGATTGAAGGTATTCGAAGCATGATTGAACATTAAACAATTCCCTTTCTAATCAAATAAAACAAGATTGATATTTCAACTGATAACAACATAATAAGGATATTTCATGACAAATAATAATATAACTATATAAGAGATACATGGCAAAACAACAGAATGTATCCATACCATGACATGAGAGAAATGCAGAGCAACTATGGGTACACAAGCCACCCCTGTCAAAAGGATACAAAAACCTAGAAGTAAACCATCAGATGGAGGTCTACCATGCCACCATTGTAATGCTTCAAAAATTGTTTCGCGGCAAAACCATACTGATAATGCAACCACAGCAGCATGTGCATAGCCTTGCCAGGCTTTCATCTTCGATGCTGTTCTTGACTTATCCCTTCAAAGTTTATAAAGTAAACAAAAAGAAAAAGTGGGGCAAAAACACACCATTTCAATTTAAGAATCAGATAGAATGAGACATAAAGTGTTTACCTGTAAAGAAGCAATGGAGGTGAAATAGCCAATAAAAGGATAGCTGACACCCACACAACAGATTTTGATGTAAGAAACAACATAGACAGCTTTGAGGAATAAAGGCAAGTCAAAATCCAAACTGCTTTGGGTCCAATTCGATGATCCACAGATAGTCGTCGCACAAGTGCAAATCCAATCATTGTTGTCAGGATGACCATGTAGCTTGGATATATTACATCATCATCCAATCCATAATAGTATATGCTTGAGTAACTGAAAAACCGATTCTCAATATAGCATAGTAGCAACGCGTGGCTGATCAAACTGGCTTCAGTCAAAAAATGAAGTTTTGACGGAAGAAGTGCTAAACCTGGAATAGCAATGGCTAGAACAACATCGGCAACAATAAGTTTACAAAAGGATTTCAGGGGCATGCCTGCCAACCATATATTTAAGTCCCAGAAATTGTGCATCACAAACCACATGACCATCAAGCTCCCAAGCACAAAGAAGGTGAAATACGATGGGAGGCTCTTCTTTGTAAAGAAACGAGCTAAGTAAAAGCCAGCAACTGAAGGTAATGGAATAAACTGCAAAACAAAGTAAATAGCACTAAAACTTCTAAAATTAAAATAAGAATTCCTTTCTCTTTCTGTAATATCTTTTGATAAAATTCATTACATAACAGCACAAGCTAAGAATAGCAATTATCAAAGAGAGATTCGAATGTTTGCAATAAACACAACATGCAACAGTAATGGTACATTTTTAATTTGAGCAGCATAGTTTGATCAATATCTAAAATCAAATACGATTTTTAGGGGAAGAAGAAGAAGAAGGAAGATCCCAAAGCATAGCCAATTCTGGTATCCCCTACCTTGCAAATGACTAGTTCAAGTCTAATTAGGATAAAACAATCAGGTAACAAGAAGATAGCTTTTGTCAACCATCCTTGAAGTATATAGAACTAATTAAAATTTGGGCATGCTCTTTGCAACTATAACCAAAAAAGAAGCCAACTTCATCTTCAATATCAGCTATTCTGCCTCACAATTAATGAAACAAGAACCAAGGTTTAAGGAGTAACCATTCTAGAATCAAATCCAAGCTACCAAATTCTCAGTGCGATTAACTCCAGCCTTGGAAAATCTAGTAGAATGAGTAATCACTAACTTTGAACTATATTATCTTCTCATGTAAAGTAAAGTTCTACAGTAGAGTTTCTAAATTCTAACTTCCACAAGGACGTGCACAGACAGCATACCATGTTCAATATCGAATTCTATTTTTCAACTTGTTATGCTTGTCTCAGTACACTTTAGGAGACATCATACCGAGTGAAACATGACCGGTGGGCAAAACAAGTCGAGAAGAAAAACAAAATAATTACCTTACGTAATGATTGTGCATATAACAGATATTGAGTTGATTAGTTTCAAGTAAGGCAACAAAAGAAACAAACGTACCAGTATTGGAAACCCAACCACAATTGCCCCAGCAGCACTGACAATAACAGCCAAAGAAGTGAAGGCCAGTGAGCTGAACGCATCAGATACCATTCCCAGTGCATAAAAACCAGCTCCAGCAGAACCTCCAAGCATGGTAGTAGTGACAAGAAGATAATTTAGTGGTGGTGGCACCTGAATGTACCTCCCAAACGAACGAAACACAACTCTAATCTCAAGGCAAATCACAACAACAATCAATGCAATTGCACCGTTGACCAACTGTATGCTACGCAGCTGGAGGGGATTTTTCGTGACCCACCACAATGTTCCTCTTGTTGAAGCATACAATTGGAACAAGAAAGGAATAAAGAAGAGAAGAAGCAAATCACTGATGGAAGCAGCAGACGAGAACATCACAGAGTAATGCGAAGCGATATGGAAAAGGAGAGGAAAAAACAATAAATTCAAAGTATGGAGACAGCTCTCGAGTGGACCAAGAATCAAATTATCATCAGGAACTTCACCACCGTGGTACTTAACTTCTTGTTTGGTTTTAAACGAAGAAACTCTAGGAATCGCAAAAACCCAATAGAAAACGCAATTGAAAGCCATCAGATAGTAAGAAGCATTGTTCATACCAACCGCAGAGACGGTAGCCCAGGTAAAGATCGTAGAAGCAGCAAAAGGAACGCAAGCAAAGAGGAGCCGCTCCAAAGCCAGAACAATCGAAGGGTTTTCAATCTGAATCCACTTGAACTGAAGCGAAGCCCAAGCGCCGATGAGGAAATTCGTCTCGGCGCAAAGAAAAGCCGCGAGGATAGAGAGGGGAACCGAGTTCAAGGTATAGTAAAGCGAAGCGCTGAAGAAGAAAGCGATCTGAGCTGCGATGAGAGAGAACCAAACACCGAAGAAAGCGCCGGATTTGAAATTGAGCGAATCGACGATGTAAGCGATCATGAGCCCCAACGTCAGTGTCGCGACGACGGGGGTGCCGCCGAGGTCGAGGAGGAAGGCAGCGCATGGGACGAGGGCAATGGCGAGGCGGGCGTTGTGAGCGAAAGAGGACGGGGAGAAACGGGAGTGCTTGAGGGATCGGGAGGAGGAAGAGGAGGGGAAGCTGGATTTGGAATTGGGGTTAGGGACAGGGTTTGGGTCGGGATCGTCGGAGGAGGAGGAAGGGTTGTTGGTGAAGGAGGAGAAAGAAGGGGCGCTGATCGACGACGAGATGTAGGGGCGGAAGGAGCGGGATTGAAGCTCCTGCGGCATCATTTTCGCCGGAATTTTCGCCGGATCGAGCCGGGGACGGAAGTAAGAGTGGGCTGCGTGAGTTTTAAGGGCAGACTGTAGGCAATAGAGGAGAGAACGAAAGGGATGGAAAATTGGAATTGAAAGAAGAGATGATCAGATCAGACCAGAGAGGATTTCATGTCCGGGTCGGGTCGAAAATTTCACCCAATTATATTTGGACCCATTTTTTATTGTCAGTTTCATCTTATTTTTGGGTAAACTATATAAAATGGTCCCCAAACTTTTAGGATACTTACATTTTAGCTATCAAACTTTTAAAACTTATAATGCAATCACTTCATTTTTAATTCACCTCATTACATTCAATGTTGTCAACTGTCGTTAAGAAATGCTGATGTAACACGTTAGTCTTCTTCCTTCCTAAAAAAACTTTAAAATTTTCTCAGACTTTAAATTGATAGTCTTCATTTTTCTTTTTGTTGTCGTTTTAATCCTCATCGGGCGAAAATTTTTATGTTTTAGGCGAGTTTAGTTGTTTTAGCAGTTTTGAAGCTTCAAAACAACACTACTCAAAGTTTGATTATGAGATTAGAAAAGTTTAGAATATACTCTCGCACGTTGATAGTATTGTATATGTATTGATCCCTTTTTTTTCCAACCTCATTTTACTTTGTTAATACCTATGAATGTCCACCGACATGTGTCAAGCAATCACAACCTACGAACGACAATCCACCCCTGCAAACCCCTGTAAAGAAGAACAAGCGGGGGCGGCCTGCGAACTGCGAAGTTGTATGGGCGAACAACGCTTGATGAACACGTGTTAGCACATGCGATCAGTATTGATGACCAAGCAAACCTACGACGTCGAACCATATCCAATTCCATTATAATGCTACGACTTCCTTATCACGACACCTGTTTAGATTGTATAAAGCAACATGCAATTAGGACACACCAAGAAAACTCTGGATCACATTCTACCTTATAACCCAAAACAACCACAGGAATCATTACCAAACTACGACTCTTGTCGACTTTATTAGTCAATCAATCTAAAACGTTGTTAAGTACATCTTTGAGTTTCTAGCATAAAGACTTGGACGTTTTCATTTTGTTGTCCGGTACTTGTTGCATTTTATGATACCTATATCACCATAGTTGGATTCTGATGAGTGACTAGATTGGTTATGGTTTTAGTTCTAATTTTGATTAAATGGATGGCTTTAGATGTTGAAATGTGGGTTGTTCTGTGCTTTTTCGTGTAGGAACTATGTGGCTGGAAATCAGACTGGAAAAGGCCAAAATCTACAGAAGTTCGGGATTAGTGGGTGGATTCATGGGCATGAATGCTGACTGGACGCCACGCCAGCGCCTTCTAGAAGCTGACGTCAACAGCGGTGATAACCTATCAGCCGCGTATCAGATAACCTATCAGCGGATTTTAAATTTCAAACTTTGATATTATCTTATGTATTTATTTTGAATTATTTTGGGATTTATCTTTTTAGGGTTTTAGGTTTTTATATACTATAAATACCCCACTTTGGGGTGAGATCAAATCATCACTTGCTCATTGTTTTCTTCTACTTTTGAGTTGAATACATTTCTCTTCCTCCATTTTCTTTTTATTCCCTTCGTGAAAAAAACTGAGTACGATTTCATTACAAACTATGCTTAGCTAAATCACCATAGCCAAGAGCAATGCCAAAACCCAACTTACCTCGTGAGATTAGAAACAGTCTTCAAACCTCCAATATCTCTCTTGATTCTCGGAAAAATAGATTAGGCAATCGGCTTAACCTTTAAGCATCACGTTTGCTTCATCCCGGAAAATGCACGTCGTGGTGAAGTCATCTTGATCTACCGTTGGAGACAAGAAAAGGCTTGTAGCTGATTCAATTTTCTAAGAACAAACTTATTGGCGGTTCACTAAGAGGAATTAAGATCGGACTTGATTCTCGTTGAGACAACTGTCCAAGCACGTACTTTTTCATAACTAAACGCAGCGTTTATTAGCATCGATTGTCGTGGCTAATCAACTTAACACTTAGTTTCAAGGATTGCCCTGGGAACTGAGTTTACCTTAGAGAAGCAAGTTACAAGGGTTGGGCCTTGTAGACTGTAACCGGCAAGAGCTTGAAGTAAAATCCCTTTCAGTGATCGAGAGGAGTTGTGGCGAAGCGAAGCTTGAGGCTAACTCTATCCATAATTATCTTCAATCATTTCTTTATTTTATTTATTTTAGGCATTCAATTAAACTCTCTAAAACCCCTCTTTTTAGTTACTTGCAGATTTCTTGGTTAAAGGTCAAAAGCGATTAATATTGGAAACTACCTAGTCCCAGTGGATCGACCCTTAATCTCTCTCTATACTATTTATTTTAATTATTTCTTTGAGTTTAAAGAAATTATTTTGACACTATACGACGCGTGTCAAAATTGGCGCCGTTGCCGGGGACTACGGCAAGAGTTACTAATATTGTTTTATTTGATTTATGACCAGGAGTAATCCGGGAGAACAAGTTGAACTCATCTCAGAGATCGAAGCACTAGCCCGAAAGTTGCACGCACAAACACTTCGGGAAAAGAAGAACAAACAACGCCAACAAAGACTTGAGCGCGATCTTGAGATCACATCCGAAGCGGAGTCAAATTTTGATCATACCAATGAAGAACCGGATCCGATGGGAGACGAAGATCAAACTATTCGTCAGCTAAATGATGCACCCGATGGACAACAGTCGATGTGCATTACCTTCTCGAATGGCACAACACCATTCGTGCTAAAGACAGGTTTGATTCACCTTTTGCCTACTTTCCACGGCCTACCGAATGAAAATCCGCATAAACATTTGAAGGAATTTCACATGGTTTGTCTAAGCACAAAACCTCAGGGAGTATCCGATAACCAAATTAAACTTAGAGCTTTTCCATTATAACTTGAATAGCGTTTCTATTATCCTTTTAACATTCCATGAGTAGTTAGTTAAAATCTGAAGGATATTCTTTTTCTCTTTGTCCCTTAAGTGTTGTGCCAAGCTAATTTTAGCATTTTAGATCTTGTGTTTGATATCTGTTACAATTATATGCATGAATTTGATAGTAAAAAAATAAAAATAAAAATAAAGCTAGAGGTGCCTATCACTGGCTCTAGCAAGCTAAGGAATAAAAAGCTAGAAGTGCCTACCACTGTTTCTAGCAAAGAAAAAGTTTATGCATCTTGTTCATCTTGTAGTTGAGATTGCATTTCATCACTAGTCTATTTAATGTTCTGATTGGTTTTGCTATGTTTGATGCACTTTGAGTAGCTTGAATAATTCCTTGTACGGGTTCTTAATTTAATTAGTTGTAGGAATGTTTTTTGTTTAATATTTTCTGCTATAATCCATGTGCACCTTTAGTTTCTTTCTAGTTGAGATAACTAACTCATATTGTAGGCAAGAGAACTTTGTGAATTTAAGAGTGAGAGCTTGATCTTAATCTTCAATACTTGAAGGCAAGCATCAGATAAGTGAGGGGGAGTTTGATGAGTGGTTAGATTGGTTATGGTTTTAGTTCTAATTTTGATTAAATGGATGACTTTAGATGCTGAAAAGTGGGTTGTTCTGTGCTTTTTCGTGCAGGAACTATGTGGCTAGAAATCAGACTGGAAAAGGCCGATATCTGCAGAAGTTCTAGATTAGTGGGTGGATTCATGGGCATGAACTGGGGCATGAATGCTGACTGGACGCCACGTCAACGCCTTCTAGAAGCTAACGTCAGCAGCGATGATAACCTATCATCCGCGTATCAGATAGCCTATCAATGAATTTTAAATTTCAAACTTTGATATTATCTTATGTATTTATTTTGAATTATTTTGGGATTTATCTTTTTAGGGTTTTAGGTTTTTAGATACTATAAATACCTCACTTTGGGGTGAAATCAAATCATCACTTGCTCATTGTTTTCTTCTACTTTTGAGTTGAATGCATTTATCTTCCTCCATTTTCTTTTTATTCCCTTCGTAAAAAAACTAAGTATGGTTTCATTACAAACTATGCTTAGCTAAATCACCATAGCCAAGAGCAACGCCAAAACCCAACTTACCTCGTGAGATTAGAAACGTTCTTCAAACCTTCAACATCTTTTTTGATTCTTAGAAAAATAGGTTAGACAATCGGCTTAACCTTTAAGCATCATGTTTGCTTCATGCTGGAAAGTGCACGTCGTGGTGAAGTCATCTTGATCTACTGTTGGGGAAAAGAAAAGGCTTGTAGCTTATTCAATTCCCTAAGAACAAACTTAGTGGCGGTCTACTAAGGGGAATTAAGATCAGACTTGATTCTCGTTGAGACAACTGTCCGAACACGGGCTTCTTCAGCACTAAGTGCAACGTTTATTAGCATCAATTGTCGTGGCTAATCAACTTAACACTTAGTTTCAAGGATTGCCCTGGGAACTGAGTTTACCTTAGAGAAGCAAGTTACAAGGGTTGGGCCTTGTAGACTGTAACCGGCAAGAGCTTGAAGTAAAATCCCTTTCAGTGATCGAGAGGAGTTGTGGTGAAGCGAAGCTTGAGGCTAACTCTATCCATAATTATCTTCAATCATTTCTTTATTTTATTTATTTTAGGCACTCAATTAAACTCTCTAAAACCACTCTTTTTGGTTACTTGCAGATTTCCTAGTTAAAGGTCAAAAGCGATTAATATTGGAAACTACATAGTCCCAGTAGATCGACCCTTAATCTCTCTCTATACTATTTATTTTAATTATTTCTTTGAGTTTAAGAAAATTATTTTGACAATATACGACGTGTATCAGATTCTAAAATAAAAAAAATTGATTTCGAATATTTCGTATTGAATATTTGATTCTTCAATTAAATTAACGATCATCAACATGCTTGTGAACTCGTAAAAGAATGGTTAGGAATCTTGGGAAATTACTTAGTTCAAGCAAGAACTCTAATCAAACAAGTTCTTCAATATTTTGATCATTGAACTTTTAAAACTTACAATACAATCATTTAATTTTTTGTTGACAATGGCTTTGGGGTTATTTGTCCCTTAAACCGAACTGTTAAGTCATATCTATTCGGTTTGGTTTAAAAAATATTATGATTAATGTATAGTGTTTTGATTTTTTTTAAATTAAACCAAAATCAAATTCACATCAAAATATTCGAGAAGAAAACACAAAGAGAGTCATGATAACAAGAGCGCCATGCACGAACTAGCAAAGCATTTTCATGGCGTTTTCACAGGACAGATGTCCGTCGAAGGCGGGAACGGGGGACAGAAATCGTTGTACTCTTGAAAATTCCGGTAGCATCCTCTCTTATATGACGAGCACCACCAACCATGACCTTCCGGTCCACATATTATAAGCTCATAAGCTGTAGTCTAATGTTTCTCCGATTCTTTCTTTTCTACCATCTTCATACTAAACTCATTCGCAACAATATTGTCTCTGCTACATGTTTCATCCATAGAAAAAATAGAAGACATTCAACAGTAAACTAAAAAAATCAGAGATCGAGATTTAGAAGAACACGAAACAAGAAATGTATAATCAAATTATTGAATCATGTATGTCAATTTATTAATCACATTTCTTAGTGTTAAAAAATGTCGGATATTCGAATCATAACGTTGTAAATGAATAAAATTAAGTTGAGAAGGTCATACCATAATAAAGTTATTCAATCAATTTGGATTAGTCATCCATTGAGTTAGAATTTTAGATGACTAATCAATTTGGATTAGTCATAATGTTGAAAAATCAAAGTTATTGAATCAAAAACATCAAGGTTTCATACACTATAATTAGTGAGATTTTGATTTTTTTATATATATACAATTTTAGATAGAATTTATTTATGTTTAATGCTATATTTTTAATTATTACATGGAAAATTTTACAACGCTCGATGAACACCGCTGAACATCACTAACGATGAACATCATTAAATTGATTAATAAAGATTAAAAATCTCAAGGACTCAACATATAATTATAAATTTTATTTTAAATAAAATTTTAATTAATTTATTTTACATATATATAATATTTTTAAATTTTTTAAAATAATTGGATAAAATACCAACCTTAGTCAATTTAAAAAATAAAACCTAAACCATAAACATGAAACACAAAACCCTAAATTCATACATTAGGTTCAGGCTTTAGTGTTTATGGTTTAGGTTTCATGTTTATAGTTTTAGGTTTAAGGTTAGAGTTTATTATTTAGGGTTTCATAATGTCTTACAGTTTAGGATTTAGGGTCTAGGGTTTTTTTTGTTTTTTTTAAATTGACTAAGGTATGTATTTGATCCAATTATTTAAAAAAAATTAAAATATATATATAATATATATGAAAAATAATTTAATTGAAATTTTATTTTAAATAATTTATAATTATATGTTGAGTCATTGAGATTTTTAATCTTTATTAATCAATTTAATGATGTTAAATAGTGTTCATCGAGCGTGGTAAACTCATCCTTATTGCATAATGTAAATATTAGAGCATTACAATTTTAGATTTGATTAGATATTTTGAGTACCTTTAGCAAAAAAATCTTAACCTTATTAAAGTTCATTACAAGCTTAAATTGCTATTAATTGTACATTGTTTCCCCCCTAAAATTTACACGTTTTCTCAATTTGACCTCTAAAGTTTATTTTGGCCACTTTTGTCCCCTAATATTTTTGACGTTACCCATATTGCCCCTTATTGTTAAAAAATATGTCTTGACCAATCAACGTTGACAAGCATCGTGAACTGTCAAATAAAATTCCTTAAACTCAATTAAAGAAATAATTTAAGTAGAATAGTGAGAGTAAGGGTCGATCCGCAGGGACTAAGGAGTTCCCAATATATATTTGATTTTGATGATTATCAAGCAATCTGCAAGTAACAAAAGGGGGGTTTAAGCAAAATAATTCGAGAAGATATAAATAAATAAAGTGAAAAAAATAATTGAAATAGATTATGATAAGAGTTAGCCTCCAGCTTTGCTTTGCCTCGACTTATCTCGATCACTGAAAGGGATATTGCTTCGAGTTCTTGCTGGTTACAGTCTACAAGGCTCAACCATTGTAACTTGCTTCTCTACGGTAAACTAAATCCCAAGGCCAATCCTTGAAATCCAATTTTTGTTTGATTAGCTTCGTCAATCGATGTCAATGCAAATTCTTTGTTTAGTGCTGGAAAAGCCCATGCTCGGATGGATTATCTCGACAAGAATTGTATCCGATCTTGATTCCCCTTAGTGGATCGTCACTAAGTTTGTTCTTAGGGAGTTGAATATGATACAAGCCTAATCTCGTCCCCAATGGTGGATCAAAACCACGTCAACCCGATGCGCGCTTTCGGAATGAGGTAATCGTGATGCCTAAAGGAAAGGCCGATTGCCAATCCAATTTTGCTGAAAATCAAGAAAGAAATCGAAGGTTTTGATGAACTTTGTCTATTCTCACGAGGTAAATCGGGTTTAGCTTAGCATTTGGCTAAAGGGGGATTTAGCTAAGCATAGCTTGTGAAGAAACCATACTTAGATGTAGAACTAATGTTTTGATATAATGATTGAAAAATGTTTTGGACTAATTTAAAAAGAATTCAAAACTATTTCCAAAGTCCAAATAATTTGAAACTATGTTTAGGGATGTTTTCAAAGGGTTTTAAATGTTTTCAAAAGCCAAACTACACAAAACCGTCCAGGTGTTTCGAAACACCTAAGGGTGTTTCGATACGGGGGATTCTAGTAGCAAAAGTGTTTCGATACGGGTATCGAAACGGGCCTTCCCTGGATGTGAATTTTGCCCACGTGGTATGTCGTTTCGATACGCCTACGTGGCATCGACCACAACGGTCATAAACCCCAACAACTATTTTCCAACTAAATTTTAAATGCAGAGCGTTTCGATACGGTGCCTAGCGTTTCGATACGGGCGTTTCGATACGGCCCATGGCATTTCGATATGGATGCTCAACGACTTTTTCTACTTAAAGAGCGTATCGAAACGGGTTCGAGCGTTTCGATACGGGTAGCAGCAGAATTGCATTTATGGTGGGAAATAAAGTCATCAACGGCTCCAATTCATCCCAACGGCTAGTAACGACTATAAACTCATCAAGGAGTATAAAAGGGACCTCCAAGCATCAAGATATGGTTAATGCTCATATTGTCAATCAACAAATGATCAAATATTGTCTTAGCACTTAAATTGTCAATTCTTGTATAGACAAACACTAGTGAGCTAAAATTGTCAAATTTGCTCAAGTGTTTTAGGTTTTGGGTGAGTGCTTTAATTGTGCAAACAATCACCTATTAGAGGGATTTGTGTTTGCTTTATTTATCTCCTTGTAAAAGAGGGTTTGATCAAGACTTTGGGTAGAAAGCTTGATCGGTGTATAAGGGTTTCCTTCTAAGCCTAGAAAAGGGGACGAATCAATAGTGGATTGATTGGAAATCCTTAGTGGGAAGCTAAGGTAGTGGATGTAGACCTTGGTTAGAAGGTTGAATCACTCTAAAATCATTGTGTCTTTAATCTTTAAGCTTCCACACCACATCCACCCAAAAATCCACCTCTCCACCACTTGGTGAGCAACATCAGTTGAACGAATCGAGCACCTTACAACTCAACAAA
Source organism: Hibiscus trionum (assembly GCA_030270665.1). Classification (NCBI taxonomy): domain Eukaryota; kingdom Viridiplantae; phylum Streptophyta; class Magnoliopsida; order Malvales; family Malvaceae; genus Hibiscus; species Hibiscus trionum. Next base: position 5,936,225 of record BSYR01000044.1, read on the forward strand.
CCATACTTAGCTTTTTTAACAAAGGGAAATTAAAGAAAATTAAAAATAGAGAGGAAGAAAATTTATAAAACTCTAAAGTGAAAATGAGAACAAGAGCAAGTGATCATTTGAGTCTCACCCCAAAGGAGATATTTATAGCATCCTAAAACCCTAAAATAACTCTAAAATGATAAGAGATAATCCTTAAAATATTTAAAATACAAGAGATAATTCCTAAGTGATAATAAATAAATCCTAAAATGTTTAAATTTAAAAAAATAAAAGATACTCCCCAAGCTTTGATCCAAATCTCAGTTGATAAGTGATCCGGAACGCGACTGATAAGCTTTCACGCGCTGCTGATGTCATCTTCTAGAAGCCCGCTGACGTGTCGTCGAGTCAGCGGGTTCATGTCCACTAATTCAACTATGAATCCAGAAAACGTGCAGAATTCAACCTTTTCTAATCTGTTTTCCAGCCATGAAGTCCTGCACAGAAAAGCACACAATATACCACAATTCAGCACCACAGATCAACCATTTAAGCGTAATTAGCACTAAAATATTGACCAAACTAGCTACTCATCAAGTGTCGCAACCCTTTTTCAAATGGCTTGACATTAAAAAAAAACAACGGAGTTGCCACCTATCTTTTAAAAAGGTGTTATTGGATCACCTAAAAACGAGTTATTTTAATAAAATCATTTTATTTTATTTTATTAAAACAACAATTTTGGTCTGCAGAAAGCAAAAACGTGTCCGAGATTCGGTTACGCGTGGGGAAGGGTTAGCACCACTATAGCTCCCAAAAATGGTACCTAACCGATTACAAAAAGTTTTAATGTCGGAATTTACAAGTTCATATAAAATTTAATTTATTGTCCATTTATGAAGATGATTCTATTTTAATGGCCCCACCATCTAAAGAGTAAACTTTAATCACTGCCAATATTTTTGGCGCTAACCTGTTACCTCCTTTTGGTAGGACACCACATTAAATATGTTTCACTTTTTTAAACAAGCAAACAAAGAAATAATTAGCGTGTTAAAACTTTTATTCATTCTAACTTAGTTATCATTAACCTAAAGAATATTCTAAATAAATTTTAGACTATTGGGGTTAAAATATGATTAAATGTATTTTATGAATTTTAAATGTAAAGAAAAGTTTACTACATTTACTATTTTTAAAGCTCTAACTAAGGTGTTTAAGAACTTAAACCTAGAAGTTTTACCTAAACTAATAATTTAATTAAAAGATAAATAGTTAAAGGTTTTAACAGAAAAATAAATTAAAAAATGTAACATTAATCCAATAAAGTAACAAAAATGAAACAAAATAAAATTTTAAGTGGCCCACTTTTGTTTAAAATGGGTACAAAGCCTAAAAACACAATTCACCAACTTTTTATTTTAAAACAAAGATCAAATATCCTATTTTATGTGATTTTGAGATGCTTGTGGTGTGCAATGGTGAGTGAGAATTACAAAAATGAGTGAGTGGTGAAGATAAGAGTGTTGAAGGAATTGTGTTGTAGTGAGTGTTACAAAAAATACAAAGAGATTGGAATCAAAATCTCATGATTTTCGGTGATATCTGCTCTGCTTGAATGATTTAATTTCCTTGATTTTTCTCCTTGTGTTTGATTTGACTCTGATTTGCATGGATTTAGGATGATTTCACCCTTAATCTTTTTATGTTTGATACGATTCATTTCTTTGTTTTTTTTATGTCAAGCTAAAAAACAGTGACAACAATCAGAACGCGCCATATCATTTTTTTTTATATATTTTTAAAATTTTAAATAAAATAAACATATTAAATATTTATTAATTTAATTATATTTTCCAAAATACCTCTTCAGCCATCATCTTTTTGCCCAATATTTTTAAATTTTTTAATTTGAATCGTCCAATGTAGGGTTCTCAACTCAGTTACAATGGCGAAATCAATTTGCATAGCACTAAGAGAAGGAGCTCTAGAAGGAGAGCTGGAGCGCAGCTTCTCTTTCATTTTGGCAGGAAAATCGCCGTCACGGTTCACTTTCCTTTCCCTTTTCTTATCAGAAGCCGTTTAATTAATCGTTATTATCTTGAAATTAGAACAATTGTTTGACTATTAATTTGTTGCAGAGGTAAATCCTTTTCAAGTTTGAAAGATTAACATAAGCTTTCAATTGTTTGTTGAGTAAATTTATTTATGGGATTTTTTTTTGAGTTCATTGTGAATCTATTAGATATTATTGCAAAAGAATTAGGATAATTGTTTGTTAGTACATATAAAATTGTATTCCGATGAATCCGATCTTCTAAAATGATAAAATTATAATTTAATTATCTTAAAACTGTAATGTTACACGTTGGTAACATAATGATAAAATTACAATTTTACTTTTATAAAATTTATAATTTAAATCTAAATTCTTTGAAAAAAATTCTAATTTCGACCCTGGCCAACACTTGACGGCGGAGCTCGTGAAGGAGACAAGGGAGGTCGTGATCGGGGCAGATTTCGAGAGTTTTCGAGGAGTATTTCGGAGCTGCAAATCTGCAAAAGAAACTGCTATCAACAACCTAGCATCGATCCTCAGTTGTTCACCGGATTTTGAAGAGAGATCCACTGCTGCAGGGATTATTAGCCAACTTCAGTCCATTGCTGCAGGATTCTTGATGAGTTCACTCATTATAAAAATCAGATTGAATCTATGAACTGCAGTGGGTGGTAGATAATATATTGTTGTTTCATTAGATATATGCCCACTAGATGCCATTAAAGTAACAAAGCCAAGGTGTATGGCACATGGCCAATTGGCCACAGTACAAATTTCAAGGCCACAATATCATATTCTTTCTAGTCCAATGTGTAGCACATGGCGGCAGACAATGATTTCGGAATTTTCAAATGACTTGGACTAATTGACTCAACCACTACCGCATAATACATCTCCTCTTCTTCCGTTTTGCTTGTTCTTCATTTCTGTCTAAACCTTATTTCTCCTAATCTCACCATGTCTTTCATTGGAGAGGCTGCTCTTTCTAAGCTTTTGGATCTGTTGCTTGGCAAGTCCGTCGATGCTGCTCTCAACTTTGTTGCTGATCACAAGCAAGTCTACGACCAGCTCAAGGAGTGGAAATCCTTGTTGCCCGGTATCAAAGCTGTGCTCAACCATGCTGAGGAGAAGCAGATCAAGGACGAGGGCGTCAAGAGTTGGTTGGAAGATCTACAAGACTTGGCCTACGATGCGGATGACATCTTGGACGAGTTTGCTTATGAAGAGTTACGTCTCAAGCTCCACAAAACTCAGGCTCAAGCCAGCACTAGTAAGGTTCGGAAGCTCCTTCCTTCCTGCTGTACCGGTACTGATTTCACTCCATCCTCGTTTCTATTTAAAAATGCCATGATTCCCAAGATGAAAGAGATCACGGCTAGACTCAACAGTCTGTCTACACGAAGAAGTAGCTTGGGGTTGAGTGAGATCTTGCCTCAAGCTGCAAGCTCCGAGAGAAAGAAACCGGCCAGGCTGCAACCGACTTCCGTGATGGATGGAGGTGTGGAGTATGTTGGTAGAGAAAACGAGAAGCGAGAAATGCTTGATTTGCTGAAAACTAATAACTCCGATGGAGTTTGTGTCCTTTCCATCGTTGGCATGGGAGGGATGGGGAAAACAACTCTTGCTCAGCTTGTTTACAATGATGCCAGCTTAGAGAAGTCTTTTGATCATAAGGCCTGGGTATGTGTTTCGGAGGACTTTGATGCTGTTAAACTAAGCAATTCAATTTTACAGTCCATCGATCCTTCCTCATCTGATCTGAAAGACTTGAATTTACTTCAAGTCAAGTTGAAGGAGAAACTATCTGAAAAAAGATTCATGCTCGTCGTAGACGACCTTTGGAACGAGAGTTATGATGATTGGACAATCTTACGGTCTCCCTTTGGAGCTATGTCCAAGATTATTGTAACTACTCGTCTTCAAAAGGTTTCATCTGTTGTGAATCCGATGAAAGCTTTTCACCTGGATAAATTATCACAGAATGATTGTTTGTCCATCTTTGCTCAGCATGCATTTGGAGCAAGAAATTTTGATGGCCATCTCCAATTTAAACAAGTTGGAGAGAACCTAGTGAGAAGGTGCAACGGCTTACCTTTAGCAGCAAAAGCCATTGGAAGCTTCTTACGCACAACTAAGAATCTTGATGAATGGGAAAGAATAAATGAGAGCGAGATATGGGACTTTCCAGAAAATCAATGTGCCATAATTCCCGCGCTGCGATTAAGCTACCATCATCTTCCTTCTCATTTGAAACGTTGCTTCGCATACTGCTCCATATTTCAAAAAGACTACGAGTTCGAAGAAGAAGAGATAATCTTGTTATGGAGTGCAGAAGGTTTCTTGCAACAAAAGGCTAAACGTCAAACCAAAGATCTTGGAAATCAATATTTTCAAGAGCTGGTGTCAAGGTCATTTTTTCAGATATCTAGTCAAGATAAATCTCGATATGTCATGCATGACCTTATCAACGATTTGGCTCAATTAGTTGCAGGAGATATATGCTGCAGACTAGAGGACAATAAACAACAAATGTTTTCAAGTCGTTCTCGTCATTCGTCTTATATTGCCGGCCAGTATGACACAGTGAAGATGTTTGAAGCATTCCATCAAGCAAAATCTTTGCATACTTTTCTACCGTTAAAGCAACATCATTGGCAGGATTATTATTTGACTAATGTTGTCTTGGTTGAATTATTGCCGAGACTTAGCTGCTTAAGGGTGCTCTCTTTGTGTGGGTATTGGATCACTGAATTGCCTGAATTTTTCCAAGATTTGAAACATCTACGCTACTTGAATCTTTCTCGTACTGGAGTCAAATGTTTACCGGATACTTTATGTGCTCTTTACCATTTGGAGACTTTGTTGTTAAAAGGGTGTTCCAAACTTCAAAAATTGCCCTCGGAGATGGAAAATCTTGTTAACTTGCATTATCTTGATATTAGAGGTGCAGACTCAATAAAAATGATGCCTTTAGGAATTGGTAATCTAACCAATCTTCAAAGATTGTCTGATTTTGTTATAGGCGAAGGCGATGGGCATCGTATTGGAGAATTGAAGAATTTGTCAAACATCAGAGGTGATTTTTTTCTTTCAGGATTAGAGAATGTTGATGGTCAATATGCAAGGGAAGCCAGGTTGAATGAGAAATCGGGGATCAATAAGTTGGTGCTACAATGGAGTAGAGACTTTGAGAAACCTATAAGGAAGAATGAAGTTGATGAACGAGTGCTGGACTCTCTTCATCCTCCCAAAAAGCTTGAGCAACTCGTGATTGAGAATTTCGGAGGTGCGAAATTCCCTACATGGATGGCAGATTCTTCCTTGAGGAACTTGTCGTCATTGAAGCTACATGGTTGCAAAAACTGCAAATCACTACCACCGATTGGAAGGCTGGCATCGTTAAAAGGCCTTTCAATTAGTGGTTTGGATGAGGTGCACAAGATTGGTGCTGAGTTCTTTGGAGAAGATCAATCAAATGCATTTGCATCCTTAGAGACTTTGTCATTTGAGAGTCTACCAAAGTGGGAGGAGTGGGACGCTTGTGAAGGTGATGAGCAAGTTTCGAGGTTTCCCAACCTTGGTGAGCTTTCGATCAGAGCATGTCCTCAATTGTTGGGAAGGTTGCCGACCCGTCTTCAATCCTTGCAGAGACTTGAAATCAAAGAGTGCAGCAGATTGGTAGTTTCAATTTCAAGTTTTCCATCACTGCGTGAATTAGGAGTGGAAGGGTGTGAAGAGTTGGTGGATGAATGCTCATCTTCACCTGTGGAGGATCAGGTTGCCTCTTTGCAGAGTGCGTCTGTTTCAAGCATTTCAAAGTTTAGTGTTGCAGCAGAGAGGATAAGGTTGAGGTTTTCAAACTCCAAAGATTTTGAAACTCGTGATTTCAACATACTACCAAAAGTGTTGCATGTTTTCACATTCCTTACAAGAATGAAACTAGCAAACTGTGAAGGCTTGGCTTGTTTTGCGGAGAGTAACTTCCCCCCTGCTCTAAAAGAACTGGATATTTTGGGTTGTGAGAGTTTGCAATATCTGTTTGATGAGAGTATGAGTAGTAACACTTGTCTTCTTCAGCACTTGGAGATTACTGCCTGTTCATCTCTAATATGGTTATCATCAAGGGGTGATATGTGCAATCGGCTTCAACATCTCGGAATTAAGTGGTGTCCAAAGTTGAGGAACTTATTTTTAAATTCCAAGTTGCCCGTAATGCTTAAAAAGCTAGATATTTGGCAGTGTCATGCGTTGGAATGCATAGCTCAAGACTTCAATGAAACCAATAATCTTCAAATTATTCGAGTTGGAGATGTTGAAAATATGAAATGTTTACCGCGAGGATTAGACAAGCTCAGCCATCTCCAGGAGATTTCTCTACAGTTTTGTTCAAATCTAGTGGTTTGTTTCGAAGAAATTGGATTGCCCACCACAGATCTCAGAGTTTTCTTAATTGAATTTTGTGAAAATTTTGGAGCCCTTCCAAAGTGCATCAGCAACTTCACCTCCCTTAGGGAGTTAAAGGTGTCCAACTGTGGGGATGACATATCCTTTCCAGAAGAGGGTTTCCCTACTAGCCTTGTATCACTTGAAATCTTAGGCGCACCAAGAATTTATAGCTCACTTGTTGAATGGGGATTCCATAGACTCACCTCTCTTCAACAACTTCATATCAGCGGGGCAGAATGCTCAAATGTGGTGTCTTTTCCGGAAGAAACGAGAGGAATGACGCTGCCTCCTTCTCTCACCTATATCCGCATTGTTAATTTCAAGAATCTGGAATTCATGTGCTCCAAGGCCTTTCAACACCTCACCTCTCTCCAGGAATTGAATATCCTTGATTGTCCAAAGCTCGCATCTCTTCCGGAAAAAGACATGCTTCTCTCGCTTGGGTATCTATATATCACCCGTTGTCCGTTGCTAGAAGAAGAGTGCAGAAGAGTTAAAGGACGAGAATGGTCCAAGATTTCCCACATACCTCTAGTTAAACTTGATGGTAAACATTTCATCCCGAGGGAAGTAGATTGAAAGTAAAACAGCAAAAGTTCGGTTTCTGATATATCTCCACACTCAAAACCGCAGGTGTGAAACCAAAACCATTCTAGACATTGAACAATTTCATAGCCTTTTTTGTTTATGGAACGAGATGATAAATAATAGCTTATGTTATGGGACATATGCAGCCTGCAGGTGTTGAAGAAAGTGGGGTTTCCAAGAGAACTAGAAGCAATGCAGATATTCAACTGATGATGTGAACATTGATGACAGGGTACGTATAGTTTATATGGAGAGTTTCTTTACTGCATTGGTGACCCATTTTATGTTTTTAAATCTTAAAATACAGGGGATTTGCACAGTGTTGATTCAAAAATAACAAGGAGTTGACTTGTTTGTTTGTAGAAACTTGTTACTCTGGATTGAAAGTAAAGAACTGTTTTGCTGTAGTGATCGTTCTCGTCATTCGTCTTATATTGTCAGTCAGTATGACCCAGCGAAGAAGTTTGAAGCATTTGATCAAGCGAATCCTTTGCGTACGTTTCTACCCTTAAAGCAAGATCTTCAGTGGCGTTGTTATTTGAGTAATGTTGTCTTGGTTGAATTATTGCCGGGACTTAGCTGCTTAAGGGTGCTTTCTTTGTGTGGGTATTGGATCACTCAATTGCCTGAATTTTTCCAAGATTTGAAACATCTACGCTACTTGAATCTTTCTCGTACTGGAATCAAACGTTTACCGGATTCTTTATGTACTCTTTACCATTTGGAAACTTTGTTATTAAGAGAGTGTTTATTACTTCAAAAATTACCCTCGAATATGGAAAATCTTGTTAACTTGCATTATCTTGATATTAGAGGTGCATACTCAATAAAAAGTATGCCTTTAGGAATTGGTAATCTAACCAATCTTCAAAGGTACCTCATGTTCAAATTGATGATAAAAATTTCATCCCCAGGGAAGGAGATTGATAGTAAAGTAACTCTGGTTATCCTCGGGAACAAGACGATGATAATAGCTTATGTTATGTGACATTTGCAGGTGTTGAAGAAAGTGTTGTTTTCAACAAAAGAAATCAACATATTCAACAGAGAATGGTAACTGTGATATGTTGAGGCAAGCTGCTCAGGTACTCACCCCTCTTAAATCTCCATTCATGATTCACATATGCTAGGATTATGCACTTTTGTTTCCCAAATTTTAAGATGAATTATCTTTATAACTAGAATTTCTTGAATATTGACTTTATTTGGCACCAATACTCTTATACTTTAACAAATCTGAATCTTCAATGTGCTAAATTTGGTTGCACAACTCATTCTGTTAAACTCAACTACATAGAATTGGAGATGCTCCTGTCAATAACATTTTTGAATCCGACACTCACATCCGAGTCCGAATATGAATAGTACAAGTACAGCTCCATTATTGAAACCTTTTTTCTGGACAAATTACTCCTGCAGATGAACAGTGCAATATTCACAGAAAGAGTAGCCAAAGGAAGCAAAACTCAGTCTTTGAAAGCACAACTCTGCATGAGCCATTGTTGCAGGAAATGAACAATCTCAGCTCTCAGCCATCACCCATTGTTGCAATGAGATTAAGGAAGCTATTCACTGTAAATTTCTGCAGTTTTGTTATTTTCAGTGTATATTAGTTATTCATGTTTGAATTCGATAATACATACATTGGTGAAATTTCTCCACATCAAACCAGACTCGAGTTAATTGTTTATAAATATGAACGAATGTGGATAAAATTTAAGATCCATTATTGTTATGGTGATGACCCATTGAAGAACATGTCCATGTCTGCACTAGGACACTAGTATTAAGACACTTGTGTCCTTTTTCACGGTACTAACAAATTGTGGGTTAAATCATGCAAATAAAACTTTTCTTTAATTATTTAATAAAATAACATTCATCTAATATAATTTATAGAAATAACCACTACATTGAAGTTTGGTATAGCTAAAAATTTACATCTCGCGGCGTTTACATGACAAACACCATAAATGACAAATTTTGCGGCGCTTTTACAACAAACGCCGCTAAATAATAACTTGTAGTGGTGTTTTTCACCCAAAAAAACGCTGCAATATGTTCATTATTAGTGACGATTAGTCATAAACACTGCTAAAAGTTTTGTTCTTTAGTGGTGTTTTTGTTTGAAACGCCGTAATAGGTGAGTTTTTTGTGGCGTTTTGTCACAAACGGCGCAATAGTTGAAGCGCACCGTTTTGATTTCACGATTATAACTCAATCTAGACTTCAGATCATCCCAAAATCAAAAGCCCTCATTCTCCTTATCGTACGTTAAATCCCTAAACTCACGACCTACATCGCTGTGCTTGTCTTCTTCGCCGCGTTGTCCTCGTCACCGGCGAGCGGCCGTAATCGTCCGTCGTTCTTGTTTAATTTTTTGATTTGGTTAATTTTTTATTTAATTTGAGCGTCTAGGGTTTAGCGATTCTTGTTTTAATTTACAAACTTTCGATTTTGTTCATCACTATTTCAGCAAAATGGATGTTCCAAGTCTTGTCGTTGTTCTTCAAGCTGCTCTTAACCCCAATCCTGCTGAACGCAAAGCTACTGAAGAAAGCCTCAATAAGGTTAGTTTTATTCATTGTTTTTGTAATTTGTATTAATTGGTTTCGATTATTAGATTGAAAGATTGAATTTTTATTTTTTAAATTTTGTTTGGTTTTAGTTTCAGTACACGCCTCGGCATTTAGTGAGACTGTTACAGATCGTCATTGATAATAATTGTCCTATGGCGGTTCGTCAAGTTGCTTCTATTCAATTCAAGAATTTCATTACTAAGAATTGGGCTCCTCTTAATCCAAGTATAATTTCTCTCAATCAATCCTTTTTTTTTAAATCAAATCTTTTTGTATATTTTAGTTTATGTTTTTATCAATATGAATATACTTTGGTTTGTTTTTAATGAATATAGATGAGTCACATAAAATTCTACAAAGTGATAAAGATGTGATTCGTGATTATATTCTTGAGATTGTTACATATCGTCATTGATAATAATTGTCCTATGGCGGTTCGTCAAGTTGCTTCTATTCAGTTCAACAATTTCATTGCTAAGAATTGGGCTCCTCTTGATCCAAGTATAATTTCTCTCAATCAATCTCTTTTTTTAAATCAAATATTTTTGTTTACATGGTAGCGTGCCTAGATTACATGCTTTTGTTGCTTTCTGCATCATATTGGTTTTGTTTGCAAGGTTCAATTGGGTGAGTGTCCTAAGACCATTATCCATGTGGATTATCCGGAGCAGTGGTGGCAGTGGCCACCACTTCTGGATTGGGTGAAGCATAACCTACAGGATCACAGGTTTATGGGGATTTGTTTGTGTTGCAGATACTTGCTAGAAAATATGAGTAGGGGCTAGTTTAGCATTGCTTTTGAAAAGTGATTTTTAAAAGTGTTGTTAGAAAGAGATTTTAAAAGGTTGATTGTAAGATTTTAGTGTTCATCATTGCTGTCAAAAGTGCTTTTAAGAAAATAAATGACCATTTTATACATGATATTGTAAGTTTTACATATATGTGTATGCATATATATATATATGATATTCAAATCCTCTAATGTTATAATATATGAAATATATCAACTTAAATTATTATAAAAATATAAAAATATTTTTATTAATAAATATATTTTTTAACAATTGTACGTGTTCCATGAAAATATAACAAATTTAAAATATTTTATTTAAAAAACTTGACATGAATAAATATATATCATTTTAAAATTAAAAAATAATTATTAATTATATAATTATATCTTCGTAAAGAATTATAAATTTATAAATTATAAATAAACACAATAACAAATGAAGGTTAAAATTGTAATTTGACTCTCAAAATCACTTTTACAACCGTAAAAGCTAAAAATTTTAGCTTTTGCGTTTAGTTTGAAAATCACTTTTCAAAAGCAGTTTTTTCTCCAAAAGCTAGCTATTTAGCACATTTTTTGGCCACAAACTAGCTTTTGGAGCCAAAAGCTAGTTTAAAAAGCAATGCTAACATTTTTCTCTTTTAAGTTGCAAGATTAAGAATGAAAAAGTTAGAAATTATTTGAATAGCTTGAGAAAAAAGAAACCAATTCCTTTCATTGTGAAATTATTTGAATACCTTGAGGTATTTATATGCATAGAGATTAATTTTTCTTTAATTTGTTTTTTCTTGTTTGGGGTTTCACACAGATTTGATGGTGTTGCACCTGAACCTATAAAAGAATTAGAAGTGGTCATGTGTCTGGCTGTTGAATGTAATGCATTTTAAATCATTATATAATATATGTATGTTTTTTATTTGATTTTTTTTGAAATATGATGTTATTCGCGGCGTTTGTAAAACAAACGTCACTATAAAACATGTTCTCGCGGCGTTTGAGTTTCACTAAAGAATAGGTTCTCGCGGCGTTTGATTTTACAAACGCCACTAAAGAACAGTTATTAGCAGCGCTTGAGTTTACAAACGCCGCTATAGAACTTGACTTTTTTGCGGCATTTGTTTTTACAAACGCCACTAAAGAACAGTTATTCGTGGTGTTTGTCTTTATAAACATCACTATAAATCTTGACTTTTTGTGGCGTTTTCAAACTATTACGGCGTTGGTTTCAGCATCATTTCTTGCGGCGCTTTCTTAAACGCCATGAAAGTTTTTAGCAACACTAGAAAACGCCGCTATAGGATTAAAAAACGTTGATATAAAGTTGTTTTGTTGTAGTGAACACTTATTTAGGTCACATATGATAAAACACACTACATTAATAGTGTCTTTTGAAAAACACGTCACAGAAGGTATATCTTCTAAAATGACCTATGTGATAGTAAAAGAGTGCACTAAGGACCAAAATGAAAAGAATAAATAAATTACAAGATCCAAAGTTGTAATTCAACTCCATAAATTACAAAAGATATTAGTGTTAGTTTATATAGACACAATTGGTGTGTTAACAAATGCTAGCACTTCAATTTATAAAAGATGTTAGTGTTAGTTTATATAGACAAACTTTTTAGCTCCTTAATTTCTATTAAGAAACAAATGCTAACACTTCAATTTCGTCTATATAAACTAGCATCAATAACATTTGCAATTCAAAAAATTGAATCACAGCTTTAGTTCTTGTAAGTTTTTTTTTTTTTTTTTGATCCCTTGGTTCATTTTTTTAGTGATTTTGTTCAATAGTTTTTTTTCGAACAATTTTTACCTAGGGGAAGGGAGAGAGAATTTGTTTGTTCCTAATAGGTTTCAAACCCACAACATACGAAAGAGAGAAAAGAATATCAACTGAAAGCTTTAACCACTTGCTCTATAGATTGTTGACCAATAGTTAAAAAGTATTATTTGAATCATAAAGCCCAAAATGCGTCAATTGCTCCCATAACCCATTATATCTTCCCCCCACCCCACCACCCAAATACATCTTAACAATTCAATAGTCAAATTCATGTTAAATTATGACTTTGGTTCTTTTATTATATTCAAATTTTAATTTTAATTATTATATTTTATTTTTATATAATTTGACCATTTACAAATCATATTTTGATCTTGACTTTATCAATAAAATTGTATTTGTAGTGCACGTAAAGTTTCAAATATTTCTAATATTTTTTTTGGTAATATGCATGTCCGTCTTACGGTCCATGTTTGGGGTGCGTGGATGTCCCTTCCAACAATGTCATCTCCAAGGTTCGAACTTGCGTCCTCTCCTTGAGAGTGTAATGTGCCTTACCAATGCACCCCAACACTTGTTGGTAACCAGCACTAATGCACCAGATCCTATCAGAACTCCGCAGTGAATCATGCTTGGGCGAGAGTAGTATTAGGATGGGTGACCTCCTGAAAAGTCCTCGTGTTGCACACTCATTTTAGGTTCAAACTACACTAAGCACATTCCTTATTTCTAAAACTGCACTTGGCACAGTGGTAAACCAATGTCCATCTCCCCACATAGACTCAGGTTCAAAACTTGTTGGGGGCAATTGTTGTTTTCTTTAAGAATTACCCTTAGTTTAGATGGTTAGGGCTTATGCTCAACAAGCAGAAGGTCGAGGGTTCAAATTCCATTGACACCAATTCCAAGCATAAGATGTAGGAATTTTGTTTTAAGTCTTAAATTTGACCCGGTAGTTTGGTGTAAAATTTTTCATCTTAAAGATCCTTAGAATTTTAAATTGATGATTAAATGCAATGTTATACAAATTTTTGTAGCTGTCATGTCACCTAGTCAACAATAGTTAACGGCTTAATGACCATTTTGTAACAAAAACTAAAGTTTATTGCCCATTATGTAACTTTTGAAAGTTTGGTGACCATTTTAAATTTTTTGGGATAGTTTAGTGACCATTTGTGTACTTTACCCTTAAAACTTTTATACAACACATAATACTAGTTGGTTAAGCGAGACAAGACGTTATATCCCTTAAGTAAAGTTAAGGTCTCAAATTTTAACCTTGTGAATGAAACAAATTGGGTTGAAATAGTTGTTCCAATAATGAATTTATACAACATTCAGTCTAGATTAATCGACTAATAGATCGAATATCAAGAAATATATAACAAAAAAAGTAAGACAAATTTTTTGAATAGTCTTAAGGTAACTACAAGGTAGTATCTGTTCATACTTTTCTTACCCCTTTGATGTGCTACACACCTTGCAGACAAAGCGGATTGAACTCAGGTCTCTTAAGATGAATAATATCCTTTTTTTCACTGGTACCACTCGTTGAGTTCGTAAGACAATTTATTTTCATGATAATATTGTTTATAAATATTAGTATATTTTAAAATAAATTAATTTTTAATTCTTATGGCTGCCATTTCAAGAAAAGGAAAGCACACCGACTGCAAGACGAAACGACAGTCAGCAGTGCCGCAAAACGACAGGGACAAAATACTAGAAAGGGAAAGTACACGTTTCAACCGATTTGCAGAATATATTTAAATTGTGGTCGTTGAATTTCACGTGATTTTATAATAGGAGGGCTTTTAAGTTATTTTGTTTTTATTTTGTTAAGAAACCGTTTATTTATACTAATGTTAGTAATGTAAAACTAAAATTAAAATAATTTTGTACGTTTATATAGTTCTTTGTACGATTAATATTTAATAATTTATCAATAAATGTTAAATACGGATAATAAACCACAAAATAAACATACAAAATACTAAAAATATTTTAATAATCTTATCGTCATATTTAATGTTCTATTTATGCAAATAATGCATGTCAAGTTATGCTCAAATAGATAATGCATGAGAAAATAACTTTAAAAAATACTATACACAAATTATTAATTATTATTTTAATTGAAAAAATAACATTTAAGAAATATTTATGAGAAAAAACTTCGAATTTTTTTAAAATATGTTCAGAAATTATAAACAAAGTTATTTTATTAAAATAATTCCAAAACATAAAAACGAAAATCAAATCAAATTATCATAAACGATTTAAGTCCGAATAAATTTTAATATTTCATTTTACATTCTACTCGTGAAGAGACAAATTCTGTAATTCAATAATACAAAAAGAAGAAAATCGACTGACCAACCCTTATTTCAGTTGACAAACATTATAACATAAGGCTTTATGTGTATAATGTGTTTGCCCCCTTTCACTTTTATTTTGAAAATTCTTTTTTATATTTAGAATATATATATATATAATTCAATGTAAAATAATTTTGTAGGTGTTATTGTTTAATATAAATATTATATAAGTTTCTTTATAATTTATGTCAATAAAAATTATAATTTTAATAAATTTTAGAGTTAACTATGACAGGTACCACCAAACTATTAGGAGTGACCCGTTTTTTTCATTAACCTTTTAATTGGTCCAAATTTACCATCAAATTTTATTTTTCGACTCGTTTATATCACCGCGCCATTAACTCCTTAACGGGACGATGACATGGCGCACGACGTGATGACTTGGATGCTAGACTAAAACGACGTCGTTTTGGTGCCGCTATTTTAATACTAAATGACCAAAAACGACGTTGTTTTGCTGGAGAAAAATGTGCAATCAATGGGATTTAAACCTAGAACCTTCAAAATTAAAGGCAAACTCTTAACCACTAAACCAACTTATCATTTTTTTAACACAAATAATATATATTCCATACTGCAATTTATCATATAAATAATATTATTATATATAACTATATTGTTTCTAATATAAATATATTAGAAATATATTAGTATACATATATTAATATATAAATAATAAATAAAATATATAAATATTTTTTATATTATAAATAATATTAAATATATAAATAGATAAATATATTATTATAAAAACTAAAAGATTAATTTTCAAAACCACGAAATTAAAAAAAGCCCAAAATCCACCAAAACCTTAAATCACAAACCCATAAACTTTAACCCTAAACTATAAACCTTAAAACCTAAAATTTTATTCATAAACAATTAATATTAAAATATATAAACAAATAATATATTATTATAAAAATAATAAAATTGATTTTAAAAAATCTGAAATTTCCAAAATTAAAAAAAACTTAAAAATTCACCAAAACCCTAAAACATAAACCTCAAATCTATCCATTTTGGTTGTAGATGAGATTAGGATTTAGGATTTAGAATTTGTGATTTAGGCTTTTAGAATTTATAGGTTAGAGTTTAATGTTTTGGTGGATTTTGGAGTTTTTTTGTAAATTTTGAAAATTTTGAGTTTTTTTAAATTAGTTTTTTTGTTTTTATAATAATATATTATTTATTTTTATATTTAATATTATTGATAATATATTTTTATATAAATATATTATTATATGTATATTAATATTATTTATAATATATTTATATTATTTATATAGAGTAATATTATTTATATAATAAAATAAATTGAATTAATCTCAACTGTAGTTTGGAATATATATTATTTGTGTTGTAAACAAAACAAAAATGTTAAGTTAGCTTAGTGATTAGGAGGTTGTATTTGATTCTTAAGATTTTAGGTTCAAATCCTATTTAATATCAAAATAGTGGCACCCCTAATATTTTTGTGGTACTTGACTAATTTAACCTAAATTTTAATTATCATTTATCATAAACGGAAACTCAAGTAAAAATACAAAAAAAATTACAAATCTTTAACTAACGACAAAGAATAAAGTTTTGAGTTATAATGTTAATAGAAAGATGAGAAATTCGAAATTTTCAAGCAAATAATCCATACAATAACAAAATCAAATATAAAAACAAACAAATTCAAAGGGATTTTACTCCAAGTTGTGGTGTATATCTCATCTTTTCCACACTCCATTTCCAGATTTTCACGGTAAACAAACAGCCAGTAAACCCCACACCAACTTATTAAAACTATTGTTCGATATATATTTTCTTTCGTTTGCAGTTTTTTGTTTAATCTTTTGAGCCGGGAAGCGGAAAGGTTGAATTAATGCTAGCTGTGTCGCCTTTGAGGAACACAAGCAAAGATGAGAGCAAAGGAGAGATGGAGAGTTTTACTATCAGTTCCGAAGAGTTCCCGGATTTCGCCGACGGGAACTTACTCGAGAGTATCGATTTTAACGATCTTTTTCTCGGCATCGACGTCGAAGGCGACGTGTTGCCGGATTTGGAGATGGACCCCGAAATTCTTGCTGAATTGGCCGTCGTTAGTGGCGGCGAGGAATCGGAGATGAATACGTAAGTGGAAAACCCCGATGAAGATGATAATCGGAAGAAAGAAGAAGATAAAATTTCGAGTTCGAACCAAGGCAAGAAAATCATGGAATATAAGGGAAGAAAATCATCATCAAAAGCAAAGAATAGCAACAACAATCAAGGCACTCGAAAAGTGAAGGTAATTTAGTACTTGAAGTTAGGTTTTAATTTGATTTTTTTTAGACTCTCGGTATTCGATAATCATAAAAAATTTAACTGAATTCAGAGTTGAATTAGGTCAAATTCGCTTTGATATACAAGTTGATGCTTATTATTTCATGGACTATCTCTTGAATTGTTTGAAGGTGGATTGGACGCCGGAGCTTCACCGGAGATTTGTTCAAGCGGTGGAGCAGCTCGGGGTCGATAAGGCGGTGCCGTCGAGAATTTTAGAGATTATGGGAGTCGATTGTCTCACTCGCCATAACATCGCCAGCCATCTCCAAGTAAATTATTTAACCATTAATTCCCATTTTTTCTTAATTAATTCTTCGGGAAAATAACAATGATTTTTTTTATTATCTCCAATTCCATTCTTTCCATTGATTTAAATTTTAAGAAATCATTGTTAAATTTGTCAGAAATATAGATCTCATCGGAAGCATTTACTAGCTCGTGAGACGGAGGCGGCAAGTTGGATCCACAAGAGGCAAGTATACGGCGGAGCTACGCCGGCAAGTGGCGGACCCAAGCGAGATATGAACCTTTGGCTTCCACCTACGATGGGTTTTCCGCCCATGTCGTCGTCAGCTTCGCCCATGCACCACCAAAGCCACCATTTTAGGCCTTTGCACGTATGGGGTCATCCGACCATGGATCGATCTTTAATGCACTTATGGCCAAAACATCTAGCGCCACCGCCACGGCCTACTTGGGGCCCTCCGCCACCGGCAGACCCCGGTTTTTGGCACCACCGTGTAAGCTCTTGCCACCTTTTTTACTAGTACAAATTACAAATATGTCAAAGTTTTAGCTGCTAAAATTGGTGATTTTTCATTCATTAGGTTCCAAATGGACAAACCCCGGGAACACCTTGCTTTCCACCGCCATTGACGGCGGCGCCAACGGTAAACCAATAATCACTCATCACTGTGTTTCATTCTTCTTGTTTGTTTTCGTATATATAATATATATATATATATATATATATATATATATGCACATATTACATTATATGTAATTAAATGATTAGGTTATTAATTAGTGAGATTTGGTGCTTAATTTACATGCAGAGATTTGGTGCTGTACCGGTTCCGGGCATTCCTCCCAACCATGCAATGTACAAAGCAGACACCGGCATCGGCGCCACGGCCGGCCAATTAGGTCGCCACCCTCTCATCGACTTCCATCCGGTTAGTTGTTTTCACTTTTTTTTCGATTACATATTTTACGAGTTGTAAACATAATTTAGAGTTTAATATCAATGAATCAAGTGAAACTTTGTAACAAATAAATTATACAAAAAAATCAAACTTTATATTTATAAATGCTAGCGTTGTGAAACAGTCGAAAGAGAGCATCGATGCAGCCATCGGAGACGTTTTAACGAAACCGTGGCTGCCGCTTCCGATCGGGCTGAAACCACCCTCGGCCGACGGTGTTTCGGCAGAGCTGAAACGTCAAGGGGTCCCCAAGGTACCGCCCTCTTGTGTTTGACCCACTTACAACTCCGCCGACGGCGAAGAATCCTAAAATCCGACGACATTACTCGACGACAACGATAAATTGATGTACAAATCTAATCCTTCGTTTCATCTCTTCTTTTTCCGACTAAAGTTGCAGTGCAACTTGGTTGTTGTTTTGTTCCCTTGTGAGGACAGCTTTATTAATTAAGGTTGCCGATTCCATGTCTGGTAATGAAAAACCTTTTTTTTTTTTTTGTAATGGTTTAATGAATGAGATTATTTATTTGGATTTATGTTTGATAATGAAATCTTCATTGGTTATCCACAAGAATAGTGATCCTTAACATTAAGATTAATTAAATAACATTCAAATGTTAAACTTTCGTAATTATAATTTTTTTTGTTAATTCGGTTAAATTAATTAGTTTTACTTAACTAAGGTCTTGTACTATTATAAATTCGATCCATGGTATAATTATACACGTTTTGTGACACGTGTAACTATGAAATAGGAAAAATTATTAGATGGATTCGGTTAATCATGTCATTCATAGTCTATCGAAATATTTATTTTATAATTTTTAAATAACTATTCACTCCTTGAAGGTTTAATGGACTCTTGCTCCTCCCAACGTTTGATCCTAGCTCCGTCCCTGAATATCTGGAGCACGTGGTTAAAGTTCTCAGTTGACACCCTCTTTTTCCCTTAGATTGTGAGTTCAAGACCCAGTAGGAGCAAAATTTTCCTTTCTCCTCTCTTAGATAAAAATTGTATGAAAAAATATTATAATAAAAATCAAATTAATCGAATTAAAATTTAATCAATAACATATAGGAGTATTAGAATTAATTTAAAGTCTGACTCGGGTGGACCGTAGACATGAAAGGCTGAAAACTGAGAATATGAAAGACTGAAAACGAAGGGCGACATCAGACACGGACATAACCACAAAAGGCAAAGGGGCCCATTGGTGCATGGAAACTGTCGTATAATCCAACGTTTTCGGCCATCAAAGTTGACATGGCAGAGGCTGACCTTTTCAAGTCTTATCTACAATTATTTGGGGTTATGGTTTGAATATTCCCCTTTGGGAATTTATTGGGGAAAATAACCCCAAAGATTGATATTGGGAAAAATACCCCCCTTTCATGCCATGTAGGACGAATTCGCGTCCTGCAAAGAGCGAATTCAAGATTCGCGTTTTGCAGGAAGCGAATTCAACATAATAAAGTGAATTCGCGTTCTACAGAACGCGAATTCTATTTCCCAACCGTTCGTATTTACTCCAAATCGCGATAATTTGGGGATAATATCGTGGAATTCGCGTCCTGCAAAACGCGAATCTTGAATTCGCTTTCTACAGGACGCGAATTCATCCTACATGGCATGAAAGGGGGGTATTTTTCCCAATATCAATCTTTGGGGGTTATTTTCCCCAATAAATTCCCAAAGGGGAATATTCAAACAAAAAAACCCAATTATTTACCCTTCTCATCATTGACACTAACAAGCTGGAAATTCTAAAACGAGGTGAGTTAGGGTGAGGTTAAAATGGGTCGAATTTGTGTAATTATATAAATTTTTATTATTTTAAAAAAATTTGTGTAGGAATGGTAAAAATTTGTGTAATTGCATAAATTCTTACCATTTTTTGTAAGAATTTGTGTAATTACATAAATTTTTATATTATAACCTAAATTTTTACCATTTGGGTAATAATTTTTACAATTTAATAAGAATTTGTGTAAATCCTCCTTATTTTAGCCTTACCATAAGCCCGCCTCACCCTAGAATCACCCCTAACAAGCATGCACTCAAAATATAGCAAGTTGCAGCTCAAATGGATTTTGATTTAATATTATATATTTAATACTATTTTTAAGTCATAAAACTCACGCATGTCAAACAAATAAAATTGTTCGAATTTAAGTCTTTTAAGAAAGATAATATTTTTTTCATAGTGATACACAGAAAAAAAGTGATAGAGGTTCTACATGGTTCACTCGGTAGATAAAAAGTTATAGAGTAATTTGAGAATGATTGAAACTGGGAGTGAACGATGGTAGTTGAGAGTTGATTGAAGTTTTTTTAATAGTCTTAAGGTGATTATTAGGTAGTATATGTTCATATTTTTGTAACTCTTTGATATCGTGCACACACCTTGTAAACAAATTTACACGAACTCGAGTCTTTTAATATGAATATTATATATATTTTTCATTTGAACTATTTGCCGGGTTCAAAGTTGAGTGAAGTTTTGAAAATTCCTATCTCGTGAATTTTGTAAGTATTTGAAGAAGACTTTTTACTGATCCCAATTTAGTATGTGTCGTATATGAATTAGGGAAGAACCTTATTTGAATTAGGAGTGTACATGGTTAATCAAAATACTACGAATATTTTACATGTAAGTTTTGTTCTTAGTGTAATTAGAATACATTATCTTTAGACAACATCATTTAATTACACTAACAACATAATTATAAATTAACCGTTATAATATTTTAATTAACCATTAACACTTCCTATTTAAGTGCCATTGTACCAAGATTCACATATTAATGATTAGTGTCGACACAATGTTTATCTTCCTCTTATAAGAGACTTAAGACTTTGTGAAGTATGAATATATAATAAGAATATATGCCCAGATTTAAAAAATAATTAATTTTAGTTATGTTCGAATTTTTTTACAATGGTAACTGATTTTTTTAAATCATGAAAGATACCACAAAATCAGGGATGGACGTAGAACTTTATGTTAGGGGTGAACCTATAAAATTTTAGGAGAGGAGAACTTATAAAATTTTAGGGGGCGAAAATACATTTTCAATAGGAAATAATAAAAAATTTCTAAAATATTAATTTCTAAATCATATAGGAATTTCAAATTTTTAGGCGGGACGACCGCTCCCTATAGCCCCCCTTTAGGTCTATCCCTGCACAAAATAATGCATTCAGAAAAGAGAGTAATGAAGACTAGTCCACCAAAAAATTATATCGATAACAATGTTAGTATAAAATTTGAACTAAAACAAAAATTTCATGTTTATAATTACACAAGATCAAAGTTAATGTATTACATCACACGATAAACTATTGTTATAGTTTGCAACATCTATATTTATCATCTTTGGTAAGAAAGAAATTTAGCCCTCTGCTCAGCTTCTTGACTTAAATTAATACGTTCATGTGTAATCCGATTCCAAAGTTTAGATGAAGTTTAGGCTCGGATTCGAGGTTCTTTAATGAGATTCATCAACACTGGTTAAACATAAAATAATTTTTTTTAAAGAACGTGAATTTTAAGATATTCAAATTCGATTTATTTAATATTTAAATTTTAATTGTCCATTTAAATCTAAACTTTTTCAAGTCGAACTTAAGTAGCTAATTAACATCTTCTACTAAGTAACAAGACATTAAAGACCACCTTGTAAGAAAAAAAAATGGACCACTATAAAAACAAACCCAATTATTTTATTTAGCCCGACTGGTTGTAAAATCCGATTCAATGTTTTGATTTATATAGCTTTTTTTTTTCCCGATTTTTTTGGGCTTTGTTATGACTAATCTGAACTAATCCGCATCATACTTCTGATTTTGGTGTGTGAGTCTTCCCGCGACACAATACCTCAAACTCAATACATGTTTAAACAATGTCGAGTTATTTACCACTTGAACCAACCTTCGTTAATTTTTTTTATCCATAAATTTAAGGCTTAAAGCATTATTCGTCTTTTAAGTTATATTTTTTTATTAATTAGTTTTTTTTTATAAAAATTGTACGTTTTGCCTTTTTAATGTACAGTTTCGTTATCCATTTCATTCTAAATCATTAAAAAGTTTTCTGACCAGCAAGACTATGCAACGTGATATTTTTTACCGTCACTTTTTTGAAAATGATAATTGACATTTTAGATCTTTCGGATTTTATTTTTATTTAGTGTAGTTTACAAAAATATAAAAAAATAATAAGGAGTGAAATATTAAAATTTTATTTATTTATTCTATTAAAGTGAGACAGTCAAAAGTTTCACGTGAAATAATTTTATTGGCCAATTTTTTTTTAAACAAGAAATAAATAACCAAATTATAATCATTAGGATATAAAATGTTAATTTTTTTTAAGGTGATAGAGGACAAACAATATTTTAAGTCTATATTTAAATGGGCTTTAAGATGATAAACCGTTTAACCTATAAGTGCAGTTGGGCCGGTTCAAGTACCCTGTACTTTTTCTGCTTTTGTTGATAGAAAAGAGACCGGTTTAAAAAGAGACCCTGGATTGCTTGGGGAGAAATTAATTTAAAAAGTATATACTATAATAACAACATATCTCCATATTATTTGTTGTTCTTTTTCTTCAAAGCCTTCTCCCCAAGAAAATTCCCTAAAGTAAAACTCCATAAGCAACCCTAATTACTATGTCGGATCCGAAGAACGACGCCGGAACTTCCCAGCCGAAGGCTCCGGCCAAGGATCCCAAGAAGAAAGAGGAGGAGGATCTGGTGAGTCGCCGTTCTGGATTTGGATTTTTGTTAGAAGTTTTGATTTTGTCTAATTTAGTGTTTTTTTTTTTAAATACGCAGTCGGAGGAGGATTTGGCTTTGAAACAACAGTTGGAGTTATATGTAGAGAGAGTTCAAGATTCTGATCCCGGACTACAGAAAGTAGCTCTTGAGAGCATGAGGTGACTGAATCAAATTAGGGTTTTTTTGCTGGTTTTACAGTTACTGGGAGTATTCATTGCTGGGTTTAGTTTCAATGCTTGAATAAAGCTTAATTTTTTATTGTATGATTTGATATTCGTTTTAGGCATGAAATCCGCACCTCGACAAGCTCCATGACTTCTGTTCCGAAGCCATTGAAGTTTCTCCGTCCTCATTACGGAACCCTAAAAACTTTTTACGAGACAATGCCGGAGTCCGATTTGAAGGTATTGGTTGTTTTGTTTTGATTCTTCTCCATTACTCTTTTATGAGTATGATCTATTTGGGCTATAAGAAGTGCAGGGAACGATGTTTTAGATGAAGGCATTATTTTATATAGGGGTGCTGTGAATTGTTTTTGCCTATATATTTTTGGATAAATAGTAATCTATGTAAAATTTTGGGTTATTTAGGTTATTTCTTATTAAATAGATATAGGCAGAAACCCATATTCCTTCTGATTACAATTAGCCATAATTTCAAAAATCAGGAATTTCAATTTACTTGAAGTCTTTTCTTTCCTAGATATTTCCTTTTTCTCCATATATTCACCACTAAATTATTTTAATTTTTTCCGCAGAAATACCTGGCTGATATCTTGTCTGTGTTGGCTCTGACCATGTCTGCAGAGGGCGAGCGGGTAACTTCCAAGTTATTTATTTTCTGGAACTCTATTCAATGTGGAATTACACATATTGGTTTGTTTCGTTTTTTGTTCCCCGGTTGTTTTGAGCTCTAGTTTTGATTTGACAATCTTACAGGAGAGTTTGAAGTACAGATTGCTGGGTTCAGAAGGTGATATTGGTTCATGGGGTCATGAATATGTGAGGTGAGCGTTATCCGACTTGATAACATATTGATATACTCATTTTATTTTGTATTACCAGTTCTTCATTAGCTATATCTGGTCAAACTTGTGAACAATTTCAGGTTATGATCACGCTTTAATTTTTATCTGTTGGTATGTTAGTTTCAAGTTCCACTATCAGGTTGGTGCTCACTTTATCATTTCTTGTCAGGAACTTGGCAGGAGAAATTTCACAAGAGTATATCAAGCGACAGGTTAGAAGTCTTTAGGAACCTTTAGACATATGATAGTTTCTATGAGTTCAGCACTTTAGGGTTCTCTGTAATGGTGAGAACTGAGGTTAATCTGGTTTTGAATTGTATTTCTTTTGCTGATAATACAGAGTGAAGAGGCTCCAATTGAAGATCTAATGGAGCTTGTGCAACAAATTGTTTCTTTCCACATGAAGGTATACTCTCTCCTTGTCATATGTAACATAACACACAATTGATTTTTTGCAGAAGAAATTTTGTTTTAAAAAATTATGTTGGTTTCATGTTTCTGAAACTTCTGTACTTTTGATGCACAGCACAATGCTGAACCTGAAGCTGTTGATCTCTTGATGGAGGTACCACACAACATTTTCTCTCTTAACATTACTTACTTGAATTCTCTTCCCTTGTTATCGAGCTTGAAACATGTGTTTTATGCCTAACTGCAGGTTGAGGATCTTGATCTTTTAGTTGAGCATGTTGATAAAACAAATTTCAAGAGAACTTGTCTATACCTCACCAGTGCTGCTAGGTATGGAGTATAAAAGCTTTGGACTACTTGTTTATCACAAACAATAATGTCTTGAAATTTATAGTTTAAAATTGTTGAACTAAAATTTACAATTAAACGTTTGATGATTGTTCCCATGACAAAGGATGTTGAGCTCTCTTGCTCTCCCTGTGATAACATTTCATGCTGCAAATTTTTGCAGATACCTTCCTGGACCAGATGACATGTTAGTTTTGGATATTGCGTACACAATATATCTGAAATTTGAGGAATTTGCAAGTGCACTTCAAATTGCACTGTCCCTTGACAACATGCAGGTTTGTTTTCTATTATGTTCCTCTCCTTTCATGTCATGCAGCGTTGTTTAGAAACTGTCTTAGGATGTCAGTATTGAATTGACTTATTTTATTATCCCTAATAATTTATTGTGTGCTGTTGCAGCATGTGAGACAGGTGTTTACATCTTGTGATAATCAGCTAAAGAAGATGCAGTTTTGCTATATTCTTGCTCGACATGTAAGTACACAGCTTGCTTTGCTATATTGATGCTGTAACTATTCGTTGCCCAATATTCTAATTGCCTAATTGATTTATATTTTCATCTCATTCTGGCTTCTATTTTTTTTGCATTGTCAAAATTGGGTATTGATAGCCTTAAATTTCTCCAGGCTTGTTAGTTTGCACATCACATACACATGGGAGTGAATGTGCATGTGTTTAATACATAAGACTTTTTCTGCTTTATTTATTTATTTATTCTGTTCTTTGCAGGGAATCACCTTTGAGCTTGATGATGAGATGGTTGCAGATGACGACGATAGAGAGGCTTTACAAGATATCATCAACAATACTAAATTAAGTGAAAGTTATCTCACGCTTGCTCGTGATATTGAGGTTATGGAGCCTAAATCTCCAGAAGATATCTATAAGGTTTGGACTTCAAAACCTGCTAGACATTTTGAGTTTGTAGTTAAAAGAACTGGTGCTGTATCAATTGTGTACCGGCTGGCTGGGCCCTTGCCCATTTTATTTTTCCTTTCCTAACTGGATGTGAAGTGCTTAAATTCATCTCAGCTTTTATAGGGAGCTTCTTTTTGACATTGCCCATGTTGGATAATTTTCTTCATGAAATTGACAACTTACATGCATGGATTTTGCCAGGCTCACTTGCTTGATGGTCGTGCTAGTGCTGGTGCAAGCGTTGATTCAGCTAGACAGAATTTGGCTGCTACGTTCGTCAATGCATTTGTTAACGCAGGCTTTGGTCAGGATAAGTTAATGACGGCACCAGCAGACTCTTCAATTGGTGGTTCAACTGGAAATTGGCTTTTCAAAAACAAAGAACATGGGAAGACCAGTGCTGCAGCGAGTCTGGTATGGTTAGCCTATTAAATTTTGCACCAATGTGTGTATGCTTAAGTTGGTATTCATTTTCTATTTGGAGTCTATTTTAACTATATATTCACCTTCTCCATAACAGGGTATGATTCTATTGTGGGATGTCGACTCTGGGCTTGCTCAGATTGACAAGTATTTCCATAGCAATGATAACCATGTGATTGCTGGAGCATTACTAGGAGTTGGGATTGTCAACTGTGGTATTAAGAATGATTGTGATCCTGTAAGTTTCTTTTCTTCTCTGCATCACTTGGTCCATACACATTGTATACTGTTTTCTAAATGTCTGTCTTGTTTCTTTTATCAGGCACTGGCTCTTTTGAGTGAATACATAAGTAAAGAAGATTCTTCCGTCCGAATTGGTGCAATTATGGGTTTGGGAATTGCATATGCTGGTGCTCAAAATGAGCAGGTGTACATCTCTCTTTATCACCTGTCAAATTAACCTTTTGTAGTTCTTGGCAATTATATTCCATGTGATTAATGCTGGTTACCTTTGCTACTTTTTAATTGAAGTCACTTAATGTTTTGCTCCTTAAGTATCACAGATTTTCTTTTGCTATTCGGTTTGGATCATATTTAACTATACTGAAAGTTTACCAATTGTTAATTGACAGATCCGTAGCAGCTTGACTCCCATACTTAATGATGCAAAAGCGCCCCTTGATGTAATAGCTTTTACTGCAATTTCCTTGGGTTTGATATATGTGGGTTCCTGCAATGAGGAAGTTGCACAGGCTATTATATTTGCTTTAATGGACCGAAGTGAGTCAGAATTGGGTGAGCCCCTCACTCGGCTTCTGCCTCTTGCTCTTGGTCTTTTATACCTGGGAAAGCAGGTAAATAACATTTTTGGGCTCTTGGCATGTAGTTGATGATTACATGTTCTTTTGGTAGCATTGTTTATGTTATAATTCAGCTTGATAAAAAAAGTCTTTATATATGCAATTTTGTGAGGTTTCATACTCGTTTGTAAACACTTTCACTCTTAACAGGAAAGTGTGGAGGCCACTGCAGAGGTCTCAAAAACGTTTAATGAAAAAATTAGAAAATATTGTGATATGACACTACTCTCTTGTGCTTATGCTGGAACTGGAAATGTGCTAAAGGTAAGCTCTTGATTCATTAGTGTGCTCTTCAAATTTGAGCTGGCATGAATATTAGCTTAACATTTTCATATGCAGGTCCAAAACCTTCTCGGTCATTGTGCTCAGCATCTTGAAAAAGGTGAAACCCACCAGGGTCCAGCCGTGCTTGGAATTGCCATGGTAGCAATGGCTGAAGAATTGGGTCTTGAGATGTCAATTCGTTCACTAGAGCATCTTTTGCAGTATGGTGAGCAGAATATCCGGCGGGCAGTCCCTTTGGCTCTTGGTCTTCTTTGTATATCAAACCCAAAGGTAAATCAATCTCATTAAATGTTTTGCTAGAACATAGTTTGGTCGTCATTTTCAAGGGAACTTTCAGGTTTAGGATTTAAGGGCACCACTTTTTTCATCATAGCAAATGAGCTGAAATTGAGAAGCCGACTACAATTAATATACTTGTTTCTTGTTATCTCATTTGTTGCACTTATATGTAATCCAGGTTAATGTGATGGACACTTTAAGCAGGCTGAGTCATGATTCAGATTCAGAAGTTGCAATGGTAAGATGATTTGAATAAAGGGGGTTCTTTAATGTTGTTTTTCCCCGTCAGCTTGACTCAATTGTTTGTATCGATGCTACAGGCTGCAGTTATCTCCTTGGGATTAATAGGTGCTGGAACCAATAATGCTCGCATAGCTGGCATGCTTCGCAATCTTTCAAGTTATTACTACAAAGATGCTAGCCTTCTATTCTGTGTATGTATTTTTGTACTTGTCTTTATTGTTTGTTTCATGATACCATGTGCTTTGTGAGACAACTAAGGCTCAATTGCTTGTCCAGGTGCGAATTGCTCAAGGTTTAGTACATTTGGGGAAGGGTCTGTTGACTCTCAATCCATATCATTCTGACCGCTTTTTGCTATCACCGTAAGTGTTTCTTCCCACATAAACATCCACCGAAGTAGAAAATGAAAATCACAAAATCATGTACTCGGTTCTCCATCTTGGTTCACCATACAAAATTTCTTCTTTTTTCCATTCCAGGACCGCACTTGCTGGATTGGTTACAATGCTGCATGCATGCCTCGATATGAAAGCTATGGTATTGGGGAAATACCATTATGTTCTCTACTTTATAGTTTTGGCAATGCAGGTCAGTAGTCGGTTTTGGTCACACTACTTACTTTCCCGATGCATGCGTTTGTCAATGCATGTTTTCTCATTATTGTAAAATAATTGTTTTCTTTACAGCCAAGGATGTTGATGGCTGTTGACGAAAACCTCAAACCTCTCTCAGTCCCGGTTCGTGTGGGTCAAGCTGTTGATGTTGTTGGGCAAGCCGGTCGACCCAAGACCATCACCGGCTTCCAAACCCATTCCACCCCGGTTCTTCTTGCTGCCGGTGATAGAGCAGAGCTGGCTACCGAAAAGTAAGTTACCAACTCAATGAGCCGTAACGAATGTTGCATGATCTCGGATTTTGCTAACAATCTCTCCCGTCTTTGCAGGTATATTCCACTGTCACCCATACTGGAGGGCCATGTTATTTTGAAAGAGAATCCAGAGTACAGAGAGGATAGTTGAAGTTAAAAACAAAAGAGTAAGAAACTGGTTGCTGCTTTCCATGGGTTTTGAGTGTAATGCAACTCTCCATATTTAGAGTTCTTTTGTAATTTTTTTTTATTTTTCGCCGTGAAAGTTTAAATTGAAGGACTAGGTGAAAATGAGTAGTATGTACTTCAAAATATTTTTCTTAATTTCAGATGCTCCAGAGAAAAAAATCGTATATTTTCATTATCAATACAAGTTCAGGGATTATACGGTCCTTGAACCTTTTGTTGACACCGTATATATACGGCCACACGTATATGAATAATGGGAATAACTTGTCAATTTTCCATGAAAGTGGATGGATTATCATGAAGCTAAGAGATAATATTTATAATTAGAATAAGAAAATTGTCATGACCGCCGGGAGAAGTTCGAGCAAATTAGGGATTCGACCAGTGAGGATTGGGAATTCTGAAAGCTTCAGTAAGCAATTCGAAGAGAGGCTGGACGAC
Organism: Hibiscus trionum; assembly: GCA_030270665.1. Classification (NCBI taxonomy): domain Eukaryota; kingdom Viridiplantae; phylum Streptophyta; class Magnoliopsida; order Malvales; family Malvaceae; genus Hibiscus; species Hibiscus trionum. Next base: position 5,965,425 of record BSYR01000044.1, read on the forward strand.
GTCGTGTGGGAGTCGGAGAGCGGGCCGAATATTAAAGTCAAAACGGGCCGCGTGTTCGAAGAGAAGGAGTGGGCTGGAGATGGTTTGGCCCAGCTACCAGGGTATCCAGATCAGAATGAGGCCTAATTATCTAAATAGTACAATTCTGTTATGAGTTAGTTGTTAAGAGACAGCTGTAAATAAACAATTTATCCTTAGGCCAACAGATATATTCGGATGTACTCAGACAGAAAATTTTTTTATCGTTTGAATGAAAATACAACTTTTCTCTTCTAAAACCTAATCTCTATTCTCTCTGAAACCTCAAAACTTCTTTTTTCTAGCCTACACTATTACATTTGGTAATCAGAGCCAGGCCCCTGATCCATCAGTCACGCTGGGAAAACAAAAGAAACCACAAGCCATAGGAGAAAATGTGGACTTAACCACCCTGCAGCGCCAAATGGAGGAGATGAAAGCAGACAAGGAGAGCTTGAAGGTCAGGATGGACAAGATCGACTCCCGTATGGATGAAGTCCAGGATGATCTGAGAAAGATCGTTGAGGCTGTGACAAAAGGAGCAGGAAGCTCAGAACCAGTGACACCTGAAAAGGACAAACAAGCATCAATGGAGCAACAGATGAAACAGGAAGGTAAGAAACCTATTCAAGTGACTTTTATTGATGATAAAGAAAGATATTCCATTAATATAGACGACCCGGGAGTCCTAGGCGCAAAACCACAGGATAACATGTCTTATGATGGGAAATAGAATGAAAAAGGGAATACTTCGAACCCCCAGGGAAACCAAAAAATGGAAAGAGAGGGACAAGAAAATTGGTGGAACTCTTTAAATCTGAGACCTAAGATAGAACTGAGCATGTTCGAAGGGGAAAACCCTAGAGGTTGGATAAGGAGATGTGAGAAGTACTTTGCCATTTTCAATATACCTGAGAATCACAAGATGGAGATAGCTGCAATGCATCTGAGTGGAAGAGCAGAAACCTGGTTTGATGGCTATGTGATGCAGAAATACATGCTAGACTGGCACGAGTTCATAGCTGACCTATGCCACAGATTCTGTAATAAAACCAGTAGCGATGTAGTGGAGGAGTTTAACAAACTGATTCAGAAGACAACTGTTGAGGAATATCAGGCCAAGTTTGAGGAGTTAAAGCCATATATGCTACAATTGAACTCATCCCTCAGTGAAAACTATTTTGTATCCAGTTTTGTTAGTGGGTTGAAGGAGGAGTTGAGGCACAGAATCAAGGTCCATCCCCCAAAGAACCTCTCTGAAGCCTTCAGACAGGCCAAGTTGATTGAGTTATCACTGGATTTTGAGCACAGAAGGCAGAAATACTCTACAAAAAGTTTCACTTCAACTAATTCAGCAGTGAACAACAAACCAATGGGAACACCCCTAAATGCCAGAACTATTCCTCAGATGTAGGGCAACAGGCAGACACTGTTGGAATACAGGAGGACAAATAACTTATGCTACAGATGTGGTGAAAAGTACTCTCCTGATCATCAGTGTAAGGTTAAACAACTGAATGTGATGGAAGAAGAAGACACAGAAGAACTGGAAACAAAAGAAGAGGAAGAGGAACATGAGGAAGCAGGGGAGGAGAAAGCCAAGGATGCAGAATTGGAAATCTCTATGAATGCCTTAACTGGCAGCATTGGGCATAACACTCTCAGAATTCCTGGTACAATTAAGGGGAAGATGCTCAGTATCTTGGTGGACAGTGGGAGCACCCACAGCTTCATCACTCCAACATGGGCCAGAGGAGGGGTGGAACTTGTACAAACACCACCATTAGCTATTACTGTTGCAAATGGTGAGAAGCTATACAGCACGGGCAGATGCAACAAACTGAGTTGGAGAATGCAAGGCCAGGACTTCGAGCATGATTTCAGGATCTTGAGACTAGGGGGAGTGGACTGGATGAGCAAGTACAGTCCTATTCTAATGGACTTCAAGAAGATGACTCTGAGTTTTGAGAAACAAGGGAAGACAGTGGAGTTACAAGGTGGGAGGAAATCAGAGAAGATCAAAGAGATTTCCAGTGACAAAATGTTGAAATTGACAGAGAAGGACCCTGATTGCTTTGGGGAGATGTACCTATTGAATATGGAGGGAGAAGAGACAGAAGTTCCTGATAACCTCAAGGACCTTTTAAGAGAGTTTTCTGATGTTTTTGAAGAGCCTAAGGGACCTCCCCCCACCAGAACACATGACCATGCTATCATACTAAAACCAGGAACATCACCTATCAACCTGAGACCTTACAGGTATCCCTACCATCAGAAAACAGAAATTGAGAAACAAATAACTGAGATGCTAGCCAGTTCTGTAATCCAGACTAGCAAGAGCCCCTTTGCTGCACCTTGCTTGATGGTCAAGAAGAAAGATGGAGTTGGAGGTTCTGTGTGGACTACAGACAACTCAATTCAGCCACTGAGAAGAACAGATTTCCTATCCCTGTGGTGGAAGACTTGTTGGATGAGTTAAAAGATGCTGGGTATTTCTCTAAGATTGATCTTAGGTCAGGGTATTGGCAAATTAGGGTCAAGGAGGAGGACATCCCTAAGACAACTTTTAGGACCCACCAAGGGTACTATGAGTTCAGGGTTATGCCTTTTGGGCTAACTAATGCCCCTGCTACATTTCAAGCATTGATGAATGAGCTATTTGAACCCTATTTGAAGAAGTTTGTGTTGGTATTTTTTGATGACATTCTAATCTACAGCAAGGGGATGAGGGAGCATGAAGGGCATGTCAGAGTTGTTTTGAAGGTATTAAGGGAGAATAAGTTGTTTGCAAAGAGAAAGAAATGCTTCTTTGGGCAGAGGTATGTGGAGTATCTGGGGCACATCATCACTGATCAGGGGGTGGCCACTGATCCCTCTAAAATTGAAGCCATGAGAAGGTGGGCCTTACCTACAAATCTCAAGTCTTTGAGGGGATTTCTAGGCTTGACAGGCTACTACAGGAAGTTCATCCGAGACTATGGAGCAATCAGTAAGCCCCTCACCAACATGCTTAAGAAGGAAGGGTTTAGTTGGTTAGAGGAGTCCAGGAAGGCCTTTGAAACCCTAAAGGAGGCCATGTGTAGAGCCCCAGTGCTAGCACTACCCAATTTCAGCAAAGCTTTTTGTTTGGAAACAGATGCAAGTGCTAAAGGGGTTGGAGTAGTACTATCCCAGGAGGGAAGGCCCATTGCATATTTGAGTAAGGCTCTAGGTCCTAAAGATGCTGATTTGTCCATATACGAAAAGGAGTACCTGGCCATTCTCTTAGCAGTTACTAAGTGGAGGCACTACCTAGAGGGAAATCCCTTCATCATCAAGACAGATCATGAGGCTCTGAAACACCTACTTGAGCAAAAATTAACCACTACCATACAGAAGAAAGGGCTCACTAAATTACTCGGGCTAGACTACACCATCCAGTACAGAAAGGGGAGAACAAATGTGGTTGCAGATGCCTTGTCAAGGCAAGAGGAGGGTGATCCTGAACTAAATGGTCTCACAGTTACTACCCTAGTGCCAGAATGGGTCAGGGAGATAGAAGGAAGCTATGAACAAGATCAATTGGCCCAAGAAGCTATATCAGCTCTTACTGTGTGTCAGAACTACAAACCAGGGTGGACATATTCGAGGGGAGTATTGAGGTTCGAAAATAGGGTCTATGTTGGGGAAGCAGGAAGATTGAGGGTACATCTGCTGAAGGAGTTGCATGACTCCCCACAGGGAGGGCATTCAGGGATCCAGGCCACTCTTTTGAGGTTGAAAAGTACCTTCTATTGGCCTGGAATGAAGAACACTGTTAAAGACTATGTGCAACAGTGTGAGGTGTGCCAGAGGACAAAAGGAGAACATGTGGCTAAGCCAGGATTGCTCCAACCTATTGCAGTACCTACTCAGGCCTGGGAAGTGATCACAATGGAATTTATAGAGGGTCTTCCTACTTCTATGAAGCTTAACTGCACACTGGTCATTATAGACAAGTTCACCAAGTATGCCCATTTCCTTGGACTCTCTCATCCTTACACTGCCATGGATGTTGCTCGAGCATACTTGGACCAGGTTTATAAACTGCACGGACCACCTAAGATAGCTATTTCAGACAGGGACAAGGTGTTCACAAGTCTCTTCTGGAAGGAGCTTATGAAACAGGCAGGAACCTTGACCCATTTCAGCACTGCATATCACCCCGAGACGGATGGGCAGAGTGAAAGGTTGAATCAATGCCTCGAACAGTATCTCCGAGGCATGTGCTTTCTAAAGCCTAAAGCTTGGGCCAAATACCTACCCCAAGCCGAATGGTGGTATAACACTAGTTACCACACAGCTATAGGAGTTACTCCTTTCGAAGCACTCTATGGGTACAAGCCACCTAACCTAGCCTGGAATAATGATACTACTGTCAACAGTGTCCAAGAGGAGAAGGCTAATCGAGAGCATATGGATAAAGTATTAAAGGAGCAATTAGAGAAGGCACAGCAACGAATGAAACATTATGCAGACAAGCATCGATCAGACAGGCAGTTTAATGTCGGAGATGAAGTTTATTTAAAGTTGCAACCTTACCGACAGACGACCCTGGCGTTGAGGAAGAATCTGAAGTTGTCCGCGAAGTTTTACGGGCCGTACAAGGTGATACAGAAGATCGGGTCAGTAGCGTACAAACTGCAGTTACCAGAAGGGTCCAAACTGCACCCCGTGTTTCACGTTAGCTTGTTGAAAAAGAAGATCGGACACAGAGACATTACCTCGTTGGAACCACCAGAAACCACGGACGACGGCCAAGTCAAGGTCTACCCCGCCCTAGTTCTGGACAAGAGAATGGTGAAGAGGGACAACCGGGCGGTGACACAGCTTCTGATCAAATGGTCCAACTTGGGGGAAGAGAACGCCACATGGGAGGATTTCAGTGTGCTCCAATCCCAATTTCCGGACTTTGATCCTTGGGGACAAGGATCTGCTGAAGGGGAGGGAAATGTCATGACCGCCGGGAGAAGTTCGAGCAAATTAGGGATTCGATCAGTGAGGGTTGGGAATTCTGAAGGCTTCAGTAAGCAATTCGAAGAGAGGCTGGACGACGTCGTGTGGGAGTCGGAGAGCGGGCCGAATATTAAAGTCAAAACGGGCCGCGTGTTCGAAGAGAAGGAGTGGGCTGGAGATGGTTTGGCCCAGCTACCAGGGTATCCAGATCAGAATGAGGCCTAATTATCTAAATAGTACAATTCTGTTATGAGTTAGTTGTTAAGAGACAGCTGTAAATAAACAATTTATCCTTAGGCCAACAGATATATTCGGATGTACTCAGACAGAGAAAATTTTTATCGTTTGAATGAAAATACAACTTTTCTCTTCTAAAACCTAATCTCTATTCTCTCCGAAACCTCAAAACTTCTTTTTTCTAGCCTACACTATTACAAAAATCTAGATTGAAATTAAACGAAAACATAATTGAAAGGGGAGGGGTTTAATTATAGGATTAATATTCTATACACTTGCGGTGAAAATTGAAAGTTTTCACAAACGTCTTAATTTTAAGGTATATAGAGTTAGTTTAAGGTATAAGGTTTAGGGGTTTATGTGTAGTGGGTTAGAATTTAGGGATATTTGTTTTAATTTAAAGTTTAGGATTATAGGTCAGGGTTTAATTTTTAAGGTAATATGGTGAGGATTTAGGTTTTAACTTATAAATTTTAAATTATAACCCTAAACCTTAAATTAAAACAACTATCCTTAAATTCTAACCCCATACCCCTAAACCCTATATCCTAAACTAACTTCATATACCCTAAAACTAAGGCGCTTGTGGAAACTTTCAGTTTCCACCACATATGTATAGAATATTTATCCTTAATTATATACATAATAAGTAGGGGTGGGCAAAAATACCCAACCCGATTGACCCAACCCGAAAACCCGACGACCCAAACCTAAAATGTCGGGTAATTCCCGGAAAAAAAATTATCCGACCGGGCCGGGTACCCGACCCGACAAATTTACCGGGACACGGACCGAAAGTTTCCTCTTACCGGGTACCCGACCCGACTTGATAAAAATTAATATATATTTTTTATATTTAAAATTATATTTTTATTTTATGTTTCTTAATATTTTCACTCTAAAATTAAGTTTAAAATCCCTAAATTTTTTCTATGTTTGTATTATATTCTTTTAAGTTTTATTTTTTTAAAATATTTTTGTGCTTAACATGTGATTTTTTTTTAATTTTAGAATTAAAAAAAAAAATAGGAACCGGGTACCCGGTACACGGATATAATAGACCGGGACACGGACCGCCTAATGAGGTACCCGAATGAATCGGGTACCCGGTTTTTCGAGTACCCGAAAACCGGGTACCCGACAATTTCCACCCCTAATAATAAGTACTATAATATCGATAAATTTATAATAGGAGGACGACTGATGCAATTGACCTAAATTAATATCAATAGAATAATGACAACCCATTTTGATGGTGTTGGCCATACCTAGCTACCTTATGAGGACCGGTGAGTCATCGGAAAAAAAGTGTAAAAAGTATGGGCGTTTGGGTCCCAAAAACGACACTCGGATGTCACAAACAATGAATGAAAGATGCAAAATTGTTAGGGCAGGTGGGGACCCAAGGCAGAGCTCCGGTCCTAGCTAAGGTCATTTTAGCATGGGCGATTGGGCTGTTCCCTCACCCACCACCCCCACACCACACCATTCTCGCGACAACTTCGCGCCTTCGGCAACGATGTAACACGACACGAATATGACATAAAAATAATTGTAAAACATTAACGATCTAACTCGGCACTACCAACATCAGAATGGATAGAATCATTGGGACCAGAAGCGTATGGGTTGATTTCCCCACCACCACAGCTGTGTGTTTCAGATACATGTACCTTCCTAGGAAACAAATTAACATTATGACACTGAATGCGACGCTACTTGACTCGACTCAAAAAGATTCAACTTGATTCGTAATTTTATAAACTCGATTCAATTGAAATTTTTTAAATAAAGATTGATAAAATTGAACGCGGATAACTCAAAATTTTCAGTTCGAGTTGAGTCCATCAACTCTACCTGATATATGTCTATTGTATATGATTATAGAAAGTCATTTAATTGGAACCGATTAGTACCATAACATTATAGATATTTGCAATTAAATATATACAGAAACTCGAATAACTTAACTCGACTAGACTTGAAAATTTTCAAATAAATTTGTATTAAAATAAAACTCGTCAACTCAATTAACTCGAAATTTTTTTACTTGACCAATCGAATACTCATCGTTATCATTATCAAGTTTAATGATTTTTTTCTCTTTCATGCCCATAAAAATCAATATATTCTTCCATTTTTAGCCATGACTTGGCTGATGGAGTAGTCTTTTTTGCTTTCTAAGTTCAATGTTTTTCTTTATTGGTACTCATAAATAAAAAATTTCCCATTGTGTGATGAATTATTAATATACGTGGGAGTAGGAGTAATTATGAGTTGGAATATTGGTTTAAAATAAGATATATACTTAGAAAATGCCCAATAATCTATTTTATAAAAACATATTAATTAAACTATAAAAGTTAAATATTAAACCTTTGGATCTGTGTCGTTATAGTCATTAAACTATATAAAAAAATCATTTTTCGACTAAACTATTCTATAGTTAAACATTTTTGTCACTAATCTATTAAATCATTAACAACGAAATAATGTAATTTTTTTGTACTAACATAAAAGTAAAAAACCGTTATTCTCCGACATCTTTTGCGATCTATCACTTTTGTTTTTGACAAACTCTTTAAAATGAAATATAAAAATAAACAATTTTGGGGATTTGTTGAATTTGAAAAATTTAGAGTGTCCATTCGAAAATTTGAACAATGAGGAACATTATTCCAAGCATATGGGTAACAATACAGAACTCTAAATTAATCTCATCGGACAATCGTGGCAAGAAATCATAGTATAAGAAAGTCAAAACTTTGAATGATTTTTTCATCGATTGTAACCCCCTCAACCCGGTCTAGCCGAATGACCGGTCTGAGTGGGTCACACGGGGAAAACCGAAGCGAAACCCATTAAGGATCCCCCCTCGGTTAGCAACCCTATTTTTTTTTTCATTTTAATCTTGTCATAATCAAGCAATAAATTCTAAGTGAGTTCCTATACTTTTACGGTTCGATTAGACTAATTTCCATTTTCCTAATTTCTTTAATTAATCACTTAAACTTTCAAATTGATCATTAAAATTGGTGGATTTCACATCCTACAGATTGTAAATCAATTTATTAACACTCCATTTAATCCAATTTTACATCTTTAATAATTCACAAATTCTTAATTTTTCTTCTTTTCATTTATACACAATTCTGACCACCTAATTTAATTCGTTTCTTATTTCCTGTACATAACTCCAAATCGAACACTGTTTGTTCCTAAATTCAACTAACATACCCAATTTTAACATATCAAAAATTCAGGTCGAAACTCCTAGTAGATTATTTTCTACAATTTTACAAAGTTCACTGTCCAGCTAGGAGCATTACTGGACAGTTTTGCATGCTGTTCGAAATGTGTTTCCAGATTTCACTACAATGATCAAAACTCATATTTATAATTTTTCTACAACTTTAGACATGTTAAAGTAGAATATATCAAAAATTCAGCACGAAATTCCCACTAATTAATTTTCTATAATTTTCTAAAGTTGCATGTTCTTATAACTACTAAATCTGTCCATATTTTCTCTGGAACCTAATTTTCACCAAAAGTTTCGAAACCTTGGGAAGGTTTCGAAACCTTTGACCATAGTTTCTAGCCAATCAAAACACAACCATTACTCATAATTCAATGATAAATTTCAGTCACCACTCCAATCCATAAACACAATATGAATATATATAGGAAGTCTATGAACATAATTTAGGAAGCAATAAAGCATATACACACATGCAAGAGCACCTGTTTAAGCCAAGGGAGTCATTCAAACATGATATAATGCATTCATACATAGCATTCCAATTAAAGAGCAATTTATGCATATATGGACATACATAAAATCTCAACAATACCAAAGATACAAATTAACACATAGAAGACTTAGACATATCAACTAAGCAACCTAATCATCCAAAAAGGACATGCCATCACACACAAGCATTCATCAAGGCATGCATCACTCAAGCATTCATCAAGGCATGCATCATAAGTGATATTTACAATTCAAACAAGGCATCTAATTGCCAAACTAAAACAACACACCTCAAAGCATCAAAAACAACAACACCTATCCCATTGCTTTTCTATTACAAATCTTTAATTTATAAATCATACATTGAGCTCACCAAAGCAACACTTGAAGACCTTTCCTTTCCCATGCCACCCATAAGCTATTTATCTGCATTGTCGAACAAAAGAGAGCGTAAGCATAAAAGCTTAGTGAGGGTAAGCTCATAAAACAAACCTTCGACAATACAGGGTCCAAGCTCGAGCAATTATCATGATGAAATACATGACTTTATCTTCGATCCACATGAACCAAAATGAACATGATGCATGAACATATAATCAACATTATGTCATGCTCAACATCTCATAAGCTCAACTTACAATGATACATATATATCTCAATGCATTAACCAAAACATATATAGCTTCGCATTTGAAATTCACCTTTCATATCACATTGATACACATATCAATTCATTTTAACATGTATGCATAATCTCATATTGGCATATACATACTTTCTCATATTGGCACCTAGTTATGACTCGAATACGCGGATAACATGTTGGAACGCATTTTCCAACATCAACCTTACCTCGGTGGGATTACACTCATCACCGGCCTTGCATGTGGAACGCATTTCCACATGCCCTACGGATGGGATTCCACTCATCATCACGTAGAATATATAAAAATTTCCGGTGGAATATTACATCACCGTACTCCTCCTTGGTGCCTTAACGCCACCAAGGCCACGTACGTTTTGACTCAATTAGTGTGCACACTCATCCTGATGATCGATCATTGTACCCAAGCATACTAGTGCCAATAATAATCAAATTTCACAACCTTTGATATTCAGAGTCATAATATGGCATCTTACATCATATTAAGCTCAATATCAAATATCTCAACAACATAATATCATAATGTCATTTTCAAGAGTCATAATATGGCATCTTACATCATATTAAGCTCAACATCATCATGCACAATTTACAATCCAAACCACATGCATAGCAATGCATCAAACCATGCCTCAACAACATGTATAACACATTATACATAATCATCGTAACACAATTCATCATGAGGTATAACATCAATTAAAGAGATCATCCAATGTCTCTAACTAAAGCTTAGGATTAGGCTACCACCCTAATCCTAACTCTAGGTGAGTCTACCAATCTCAACCTAGTCCACATGCTCGAACCAATTGCTCAAAACCATTTAAAATATTTTAACCATTCACCGACTACTCCATTAGCACAAGCCGACAAGCCTACCAAGCATCCAAGTTTCCGGATTCGAGCCCGAAGCTTCACCATAGATTTCCCTTGCTTCTAACCATTCAAAAACAATATATTAACCTCAAAATCAGCCACAATCCCAAAGTTTAACATCAACACACTAATCCATTACAATTCTCACAATTCAAAGCCAAGTTCATTCTTCAATTTCTCATTTTCGTACTTCCACAATAACCCGTCAAAAATCAGAATTGTAGTCATCCAAAACACTCTTAAACATGTTCAAAACACTGCCCAACTATAGTATAACCATCAACCCCCAATTTCAAACATTAAACACACAATTTAAGCCATAAACAATCCCCAAAATCATCAAATCCGAGCAGCCATGAAAAACAGTCCAAAACTTGTGATTTCAACATATTTAGCACATTCAAACGCTTCCAAAACAACCCCCAACTATTACTCTAACATCAACCATCAAAATACCAACCCGGAATACAATTCAAATGCAATTTACCATGTTGCAAACCATGAACAAATCCCATTTTTATCAAATTCGGGCAGCCCCTAAACCATGTCCAAAAACCATGTTTCCAACATCCATAGCACCCACAAATAATCCCAAATCAACCCCTAACCATAGTACTACCATTGGCTATCAATTTCCCACCTAAAACAACCCCTAAAACTCACTCAAAACCCTCAAAAACCCCATTTTCGTACTCCTATTTTACTTAGCAGAAAATTATGTTTTTAAACACCCAAATGATATCTAAATGATTCCAAAACATCATCCTAACATATATAAACCATCAACCCTTTAATTACAATCTAAAACTCACCAAAAATTAAGTTTTTGACACTTTAAAAATGGGTCTAAGAATCCACTTCGAATTTTTACCAAAATTCAACCAAATTGATATATGTTACACCTTTTAACATGATTAACTAAAACCCCAACTCAATTTATCAAAACCAATTGGAAAACCCTATTAAAAACCCAAATTTTAATATGAACCCTAATTTTCAAAACTCCATAACTTTGAAATCTAAGAATATAGATAGCTAGAGGATGAAGAGGAGATTAAGAAAACATAATTACCTTCAAAAACGCCCTTAATTTGATGAAGGAATTTGATGAATTATAAATTTTGGGATTTGGGAGAGTTTGGTGTTCTTCACGGTGGGGGAAAGGGGAAATGGGAAAGATGATAACATTTTCCTTGCTTTTAATTGATAAGGTTGTCTATTTATTTTTGTTTTGGTTAAATTACCAAAATGATCCCTCCCTTTCTTTCTAAACTCAATTTGCTCACGCTAAGATCAATTTGATCACATTTCAAATATTTATTTTTGAAACCTGAACCGTAAAGGATTATTTTAATTATAAACTCGAGCCCAAATAATATTAAAATATTATTTTCACCCGACCCCTAAACCCGGGTGTTACAACTCTCCCCCACTTAAGGAATTTCGTCCCCGAAATTTATTTAGACAGGAAGAGTCACTAACACATGCTCCTCCTCACTTTCTCTCTTACTACAACATACTCTCCAACTCGAAAGACTTACCACACAACACTTGCTATCTTATACATAGATCCCAACTGATTCTTCAAGGCAGGCCAATTTCAACTCAACTCAATCTCTTCTACAACATAGCACGGAACAGATCTGACTCGCACTTCCGAATCACAGATACACAGGGCACATCACAACTTCTTCTAACTCTGGTGGTAACCGCAACAAATAAACAACAGAACTAGCCCGATTCACAATCTCATACAACACTATTTTGAACACCTGACCCATAACTTTCTCTGACAGATCATCTGACTTCAACAAGTAACCAAACACTATGCAGACGCCTTCAAAAATCTAGTTGAAATTTCGAATCTCTATCACCCACTTTCACTAAGAATCTTCCACAATTGTACAGACTAGAAGAAAAATGACATTCTGTCTTGTCATGCTGGCAAATTATACACTTACCCTCATGCTGTACCACATCACCCATCATCTCAATCCCGAAGTATTCATCTTCAACCCACAATACGTATTCTGAAGGTCTTTCTTCTGCTATGTCTTGCACGCGAGGTGCCAAGAACCTGGCTTGCAATTGTTTCTCTTCAAGTATCTGACTCAAAGTAGGTTTAACATGAAACTCGGCCACAAAACACTATCGTTTGATGAACTGAATCCAGCAACATAGCTCGCAACTCAACCACTAATCTGACAACAAAATAATTCGGAACATCGGTTACCACGTAGACTCTCTTTAGATAGTACTCAATCTTGGGACCACAGTCTTCAAGCAATTCTAACAACTCATGCTGTTCAAGTTCCAACCCTTCCTAAGTTGTCTAACAATTCAAGTTCTGATGATATGTACATACTTACTGTGCATTTCTTGCTATACAAGCTTGTCTCTAAGTCTTCGAAGCAAACAATACTGTAATTAACTCTTCTCTCGGTCTCTCAACTATCTCGATGAATAAGCCACAATCTTCCATCTTGCATAAGCATACCACCTAACACTACCTGCAACGCATCACTATGGTTTAAATTTTTTTTTTTCGGATCAAGGTCGAAGCTTCCATTAAAGTTTCTTTCAACTCACATCTTCTTCTGCCTACTTAGGATTTACTCTAATGTACTCGGCTGATCTACATTTCGTAGGAGAACATCTTCATTAACTCGGAGTCCACGTTTGCTGGCCCACCACTGATTCTCTAATAGGATCTACAACACTAACTTCAAAGCTTGTCATGGCCTTCTTCGGTACATGAATATACTCATGTGTCATCTATGAGAACTACTACCACCGATCAAGGAACTCGGGAATTATCCTTTTCAACATCTCTATGAAGGTAACTAATACACTAGTCAAACAAAACGACATAACTCAGAACTCAAGGTGATCACATCTCGCCCCTAAAGCTGTCTTCGGTACTTCAATTTTTTTTCCCACTTTCAACTGGTAGTAAACGGATCTCAATGACGAACTCTTCTTCTCTATCAAGAGACAAACTGGGTAATTCTTGTAAACACTTGTAGGAAAACACAAACTATTCTAGCATTCGGTGGTCTAATCTTCATTCAAAAATCAAATCCATCACAATTGCCAAACAAGTCTGCCAACTAAACTCCATCAATCTTCGACCTCCACAGTTGGATCAACCATTCAATAAGAAGTTTACACTCTCGCCTACTACTACAGTCCCACTGAGACCTGCAACTTCAAGGCAACTCTCTCTCTTTGTCTCAACGTATACACTAATTCTGTGCTCTTCAAGCCAAACCTTATCAGAAGGTACATCAAAACCGTAAGAAGACAATTACTTCACACCTACTAGAAACTAGTAACTCTGAACTACCAACTAACACTTTCTGTACATCTTTCTGATCACTACCATCTCTCAAAGGCTAGTCACATGTGTCCCTACATCTAAGGTCTCAACAAAGATATCTAACTCTTTGCATGCTCCCGCAAAAGGAGGTATCCGCAGAAATCGCAATTTCACATGTACACAACTGATAGTCTTCGGTCCTCTTGTTTTCAGACTGGTTATTCAACAAAATCTAACTCCTCTAAACTGTTCCTTGAGCTTCTCGTAACCTCAAGATTCAATTTTGAACACACACAAACAATCATGCTGGACTTGCTCTACCTCTAACAAACAACCTAGAGTCAAAACTCAAGACTCCTTTCTCAACTCAACTATATCGGTAGTGACTTCATCTCTTCCGCTTGCTGAAATACAACTCAACGTACACCGACCCAACCACACAAACTAACTCCCACTTGTGAACACTAACTGGCTGTCTTGCATTAAAATCATAGATCGAACCCCAACGGTCACCAACTAACATTTCTAAATTTTCAGATTACTCACACGAAACCATTACCCTGATCTCACCAAAAAAACTAAAGTGCTCATACCTACCTCTAACACTTCACCGGGCACATTCAAACTTTGCATGCTTGCTAACAACGTACAGAAATACAGATTCAGAATCAACCGGAGGGAACAAACTCAAAACTACACCAAGGCTTATCTACTATATCATCGATAACACTCTGACTCCCACTCATAGGTCGTCACCTCTTTCACCACTAACACCAGAAACGATCACATCGTTCCTCATAAACAGGAACCAACCCACATACACACTAACTCAGTCAACCAAATTGTACCTCAACCCCGGCACAACTATACCTCCCTAACCAAGATGATGGACTCCCTCAACATCATTTACATTTTCAGAACCCACAGTTTCCACTTACCGATTCACAGTCCACGCATTGGCCTCAAACTTACCAAAAAGTAATAAACTAACAACAACACATTAACATACAAACTGGGTTAGCAAAGGAAAAGGTCCAAGTGGCTCAAGTATGATTTCCTCACTTAAAATCTCTTTTTCCGATGTAATAGAAGCAATGGGACCCTACTCAACATGCTTCAAGCAACTCAACACACATACATGCTCAATCATGCATATTACAAGGCATACTTGCTAAACAAGCAAACATATGCGTACGATCAAACAACATACCTTCTCCATCAAACAATCACACATCACCGCATACACGGGTAACGAGCAACATGCTTTTAAACAAACAATCAACATACTTGTCACACAAGCAATCATACTTACAAAGCAAGCAATCATTCATTACAGCATACTCGAATAACAAGCAACATACTTACATGATAAGCAAACACCGTGCATCTTAATCATAGAACACAACTTACTCACTTACCTGCCCAAGGTCTCGGAAACCTTAAGCTCTGATGCCAACAAATGTAACCCCCTCAACCCGGTCTAGCCGAATGACCGGTCCGAGTGGGTCACACGGGGAAAACCGAAGCGAAACCCATTAAGGATCCCCCCTCGGTTAGCAACCCTATTTTTTTTTCATTTTAATCTTGTCATAATCAAGCAATAAATTCTAAGTGAGTTCCTATACTTTTACGGTTCGATTAGACTAATTTCCATTTTCCTAATTTCTTTAATTAATCACTTAAACTTTCAAATTGATCATTAAAATTGGTGGATTTCACATCCTACAGATTGTAAATCAATTTATTAACACTCCATTTAATCCAATTTTACATCTTTAATAATTCACAAATTCTTAATTTTTCTTCTTTTCATTTATACACAATTCTGACCACCTAATTTAATTCGTTTCTTATTTCCTGTACATAACTCCAAATCGAACATTGTTTGTTCCTAAATTCAACTAACATACCCAATTTTAACATATCAAAAATTCAGGTCGAAACTCCTAGTAGATTATTTTCTACAATTTTACAAAGTTCACTGTCCAGCTAGGAGCATTACTGGACAGTTTTGCATGCTGTTCGAAATGTGTTTCCAGATTTCACTACAATGATCAAAACTCATATTTATAATTTTTCTACAACTTTAGACATGTTAAAGTAGAATATATCAAAAATTCAGCACGAAATTCCCACTAATTAATTTTCTATAATTTTCTAAAGTTGCATGTTCTTATAACTACTAAATCTGTCCATATTTTCTCTGGAACCTAATTTTCACCAAAAGTTTCGAAACCTTGGGAAGGTTTCGAAACCTTTGACCATAGTTTCTAGCCAATCAAAACACAACCATTACTCATAATTCAATGATAAATTTCAGTCACCACTCCAATCCATAAACACAATATGAATATATATAGGAAGTCTATGAACATAATTTAGGAAGCAATAAAGCATATACACACATGCAAGAGCACCTGTTTAAGCCAAGGGAGTCATTCAAACATGATATAATGCATTCATACATAGCATTCCAATTAAAGAGCAATTTATGCATATATGGACATACATAAAATCTCAACAATACCAAAGATACAAATTAACACATAGAAGACTTAGACATATCAACTAAGCAACCTAATCATCCAAAAAGGACATGCCATCACACACAAGCATTCATCAAGGCATGCATCACTCAAGCATTCATCAAGGCATGCATCATAAGTGATATTTACAATTCAAACAAGGCATCTAATTGCCAAACTAAAACAACACACCTCAAAGCATCAAAAACAACAACACCTATCCCATTGCTTTTCTATTACAAATCTTTAATTTATAAATCATACATTGAGCTCACCAAAGCAACACTTGAAGACCTTTCCTTTCCCATGCCACCCATAAGCTATTTATCTGCATTGTCGAACAAAAGAGAGCGTAAGCATAAAAGCTTAGTGAGGGTAAGCTCATAAAACAAACCTTCGACAATACAGGGTCCAAGCTCGAGCAATTATCATGATGAAATACATGACTTTATCTTCGATCCACATGAACCAAAATGAACATGATGCATGAACATATAATCAACATTATGTCATGCTCAACATCTCATAAGCTCAACTTACAATGATACATATATATCTCAATGCATTAACCAAAACATATATAGCTTCGCATTTGAAATTCACCTTTCATATCACATTGATACACATATCAATTCATTTTAACATGTATGCATAATCTCATATTGGCATATACATACTTTCTCATATTGGCACCTAGTTATGACTCGAATACGCGGATAACATGTTGGAACGCATTTTCCAACATCAACCTTACCTCGGTGGGATTACACTCATCACCGGCCTTGCATGTGGAACGCATTTCCACATGCCCTACGGATGGGATTCCACTCATCATCACGTAGAATATATAAAAATTTCCGGTGGAATATTACATCACCGTACTCCTCCTTGGTGCCTTAACGCCACCAAGGCCACGTACGTTTTGACTCAATTAGTGTGCACACTCATCCTGATGATCGATCATTGTACCCAAGCATACTAGTGCCAATAATAATCAAATTTCACAACCTTTGATATTCAGAGTCATAATATGGCATCTTACATCATATTAAGCTCAATATCAAATATCTCAACAACATAATATCATAATGTCATTTTCAAGAGTCATAATATGGCATCTTACATCATATTAAGCTCAACATCATCATGCACAATTTACAATCCAAACCACATGCATAGCAATGCATCAAACCATGCCTCAACAACATGTATAACACATTATACATAATCATCGTAACACAATTCATCATGAGGTATAACATCAATTAAAGAGATCATCCAATGTCTCTAACTAAAGCTTAGGATTAGGCTACCACCCTAATCCTAACTCTAGGTGAGTCTACCAATCTCAACCTAGTCCACATGCTCGAACCAATTGCTCAAAACCATTTAAAATATTTTAACCACTCACCGACTACTCCATTAGCACAAGCCGACAAGCCTACCAAGCATCCAAGTTTCCGGATTCGAGCCCGAAGCTTCACCATAGATTTCCCTTGCTTCTAACCATTCAAAAACAATATATTAACCTCAAAATCAGCCACAATCCCAAAGTTTAACATCAACACACTAATCCATTACAATTCTCACAATTCAAAGCCAAGTTCATTCTTCAATTTCTCATTTTCGTACTTCCACAATAACCCGTCAAAAATCAGAATTGTAGTCATCCAAAACACTCTTAAACATGTTCAAAACACTGCCCAACTATAGTATAACCATCAACCCCCAATTTCAAACATTAAACACACAATTTAAGCCATAAACAATCCCCAAAATCATCAAATCCGAGCAGCCATGAAAAACAGTCCAAAACTTGTGATTTCAACATATTTAGCACATTCAAACGCTTCCAAAACAACCCCCAACTATTACTCTAACATCAACCATCAAAATACCAACCCGGAATACAATTCAAATGCAATTTACCATGTTGCAAACCATGAACAAATCCCATTTTTATCAAATTCGGGCAGCCCCTAAACCATGTCCAAAAACCATGTTTCCAACATCCATAGCACCCACAAATAATCCCAAATCAACCCCTAACCATAGTACTACCATTGGCTATCAATTTCCCACCTAAAACAACCCCTAAAACTCACTCAAAACCCTCAAAAACCCCATTTTCGTACTCCTATTTTACTTAGCAGAAAATTATGTTTTTAAACACCCAAATGATATCTAAATGATTCCAAAACATCATCCTAACATATATAAACCATCAACCCTTTAATTACAATCTAAAACTCACCAAAAATTAAGTTTTTGACACTTTAAAAATGGGTCTAAGAATCCACTTCGAATTTTTACCAAAATTCAACCAAATTGATATATGTTACACCTTTTAACATGATTAACTAAAACCCCAACTCAATTTATCAAAACCAATTGGAAAACCCTATTAAAAACCCAAATTTTAATATGAACCCTAATTTTCAAAACTCCATAACTTTGAAATCTAAGAATATAGATAGCTAGAGGATGAAGAGGAGATTAAGAAAACATAATTACCTTCAAAAACGCCCTTAATTTGATGAAGGAATTTGATGAATTATAAATTTTGGGATTTGGGAGAGTTTGGTGTTCTTCACGGTGGGGGAAAGGGGAAATGGGAAAGATGATAACATTTTCCTTGCTTTTAATTGATAAGGTTGTCTATTTATTTTTGTTTTGGTTAAATTACCAAAATGATCCCTCCCTTTCTTTCTAAACTCAATTTGCTCACGCTAAGGTCAATTTGATCACATTTCAAATATTTATTTTTGAAACCTGAACCGTAAAGGATTATTTTAATTATAAACTCGAGCCCAAATAATATTAAAATATTATTTTCACCCGACCCCTAAACCCGGGTGTTACATCGATTTTGAGTGAATATTGTAAAAGATTAAATCGAAAAGAAAAAAAAAATTGAACATTTCAATATCATTTAAAATCATAAATGGTGCATGATGGCAGCCAACAATCGACTGGTAAACAGAGTAATTTAGGATTTTTTGGGTTAAAATATAATTATCGCGTAATCACACTGTTAATGATTTAATGATCTATTAATAAAAATATAACTTAAACAATTAAGTGACCAAAATGAAACAAATCTCAAAATTCAGTGGCTAATGATATAATTGATTTATAATAACAAAATGTTATTGACACGGGGCTATTACCCTCTTATTGTACTCGTGATAGACCAATTGTCACGGTTGTCCATCCTACTTACCCCACTCATGGGCGCTCGGCGTGAAATAGAACAGTCAAACAATCGCTCTAGTATCACTTCTCAAAGAGCCATTATCCTTTTTCCCAAAAGACATATCTGATAGTATGTGCAGCACTACCGTTTACATATCCCAAACCTCCCTTTTTCTTTCTGATGTGAAATTATTGTTCTCGTTTCCACTCTCCAGGGACGAACGCGGGACTTTAGGTTAGGAGAGCGAACGTATAAATTTCTAGAGGGGGCGGACTTATAAAAATTTAGGGAGGGCAAAAATAGATTTTCAATAAAAAATATATTAAAAAAAATTTAAAAATTTTCTAAATCGTATAGAAATTTCAAGTTTTTATGAGGCAACCGCCTCCGCCAGTCCCCGTCAGTCCATCACTGTCCACTTCTTCTTAGGCGTGACATTATACACTTGGTAGCATAAAAATACTAAATTATTTATGTTTATTTAAAATATTAAATTACTAAAAAATAAAAATATTATCCAAATCTCCGTATATATTATTACAAGAAAAATGATTTAATACACTAACGGTAAACTTTATTTTCCATAAACGATGTATTTTTAAACTTTAAGATTAAGGATAGAATTAATGTTAGCTTTTAAGATTTAGGGTTTAATATTTAAAATTTAAAATTTAAAATTTAGAGTTTAGTATCCTTAAAATGACATAAAATTCATTTAAAGCCTGCTTATAAAAGAAAAAAAACTCATCAAATATTAATCCTTATTACAAAGCATTACTTGTAACCCCCCCCTACATAATGCTTGCACGTTTGCCACGTAATTATATAATATATTTAAAAAAACATTTTAAACATGATTTTTGAACCCTAAACCACGTAAATCACGGATAAAAATCCTCTGCTCCTTTTCGGTGCCCATATTTATGCCTCAACACTAAAAAACACAACAAAATTAAATTTTAAGCTCCAATCCTAAATTTTAAATCCTAAACCCTACACCCTATACACTAAAAAATACACCCTACCCAAAATTCATTAAACCCTAACCATAACCCATAATCCTAAACCCTAAACCTAATTTTGAGTGTGAGGCATAAATAGGGGCACAGAAAAGAAGCAGAGGATTTTCATCCGTAAATCACTTGCAACAACTGAGAACTAAAACCATGGATCTGTACGTTTTTTCCTACTCGAGCTTCACCGAGCCGAGCCCGAATAGCTCGAACCAGAACCAGAATTAACTAAAGATAAATGATACAAAAATAAATGATGACATTATCAAATCTCATAACAAAAAACTTACAAGCAAAGTTCACAAAGAAGAGAACTAAAACAAATCAAAAGCTTAAACAATAATCAGATAAGGAATCTTTAACTCAATCACACATAAATATATACATTTTAAAGATCTGATATATATATATATATATTAAGTTGTCGTCGTCATCTTCGTCACCATTATCGTTGATCCTCCTCAATTCTCTACATCAGCAGCTCATTAACCCACCCAAGATCAGGATCATGATCAGAACCGACGCCGTTTTGCTGCTGATCATCTTCCTCTCTGAACGGAACATGGAGCCGGAGATTATTAATGTTTGCATTACCACCAGCAGTCATTGGTGAAGAAACATCGTACAGATTCATGGTTTCCAACGAACTCATCAGCTCGTTGAAAAAAACATCTTCGTAACTGGTCGTCATATCGGTTCCAAGCTTACTTAAACGATCACTGTACTTTGAAACCGGTGAAAACCCGGATGTCTGCTGGTTTAGTGGCGACAGAGGCGGCGACAGAGACGACGATCTCGAAAACTGAGATAGACCCATTAATGTACTCGTGGGGGACGAAGTAACAGAGTGACAAAACAAGCAACAATTGTTGTTGTTGTTGTTGTTGTCTGGATGGTTGTACTTCGGCAATGGCGGCTCCGGCAAGAGACGAAGCTCACGTGAAGAGTGGGCGAAAAAACAAACCTTACGCTTGCAGTTCTTGCCATCTTTGCAGGCCTCGGTTCTGTAACGTGTAGGGTGGAGCCAGCATTCGAAAACCCCGTGAGCGAACTCACAGTCGTCCCCGCGTGGGCATCCGCCGCCGCGGCGGTAGTCGGAGCAGATGGTGGATGAGTACCGGTACCGTCTCGGGTCGCGGCGGCGGGCTTTCTCACCGGTATGAGCGAAGGGGCAGTCGGTCCAATCGTGGCTCCGGCTCCTAGTGCACCTCCTCACCTTGAACTCGTACATGCGGAAATGGTCGCTTCCGTAGGGATCATCGTCGCCTCCGCCATCTTCCTCCTCATGGATTTTGTTGTTAGAAGGGAGGTATTTATGGAGGTTCATGGCGGCGGCGGTGACGGCGGCGGGGTGAATATGATTGTGGGAACATTGGAGTTCGACGTCGTTGAGGGGCATCTTCAAGGAGAGATGATGGCGAGAAGGGTCACGAGCTGTGCTCATGGGTAAAGAGAAAAGGATGTTTTGGATGTGTTGAAGTGAGGGATCGATAGAGAATAAAGTGTTGAGTGATATGGGGACAAAGTACTTGGGAGGGGGGAGACTTGCATATATAGGGGCCATGGGGATTATATTTAAATCGATATATAGCGGTAGATCTAGAAATATTTTTTAGAGTGAACACCAATGGCGGATTCACGTGTAATGTAGATGGATGTAAATTGTCTACCCTTTAACTATGCCCAATTGGTGCCTCCACTTTAAAATAACGAGTTTAGGGTTTAAAGTTGGGACTTAATGTTAGGGTGTAAGGAATTAGGGGTATGATGTATTTTTTAGAGTTTATGGTTTAGGGTATAGGATATGAAAATTAGGGTTAAGGCTTAGAATTTAATTTTTAGGTGTTTTTTAGTAGGGGACATACAAGGAGGCATGGTTAGGGGACAGAAGATTTTTACTCAATGTAGATGGCCGTGTTCACCCTAAATTTTTCAAAATTTACACATTTATCCTTAAATTTCTTAATTTTTATGAATTAATCCTTAAACTTTTGTTATATTTAAGGTTTGTGTCAACCTTGAAATTTTAAAATTTTATCTGTGTCCATCCTCAAATATATTTCTGGATCCGCTACTAGTGGACACATAAAATTTAAAATTTTCAAACAGATAGAATGCATAAAAAATAAAAAAAAAATTACGGATTAATTTATAAAAATTAAAAAAAATGATGGATATGTGCTTACCTAAGTACATTAAATATGCGACTATATGAGCAAAAATCTTCTGCCCCTAACCATGTCTCTATTGACGCCTTTTATTAAAAAAATTACTTAAAAATTAAATTAGGAACTTTAACTCTAAATTTCAAACCCTAAACTAAACGCCCTACACTCTAAAAATACAACATATCTTAAATTTCCTATACCCTGACCCTAAGCCTAACCCTAAACTCTAAACCTTACACCCTACACCCCTAATTTTATTGTGGATGCATAAATAGAGGTATGATTAGAAGACAAACGATTTCCACCGCTATATATATGAGAGTAATAAGATACTCCATATTGTATTTTCAATATATAAATTTAAATTTTAAAGATTATATTGTAAAGAGGATAATCATAAATTTCAAATGAGGTTAATCTCCGTGGTTCATAAAATAGATCATAGAGGATATTTTTAATTTGAAAGTGTGTTTATATATAAATTTCGAAACGTTATAGTTGAATATTTAAAGTATTATTATTGGTTCAATTCGAATTTTTAATCTAGTTGTTAATTAAGTATTAAATGCTAACAAAGATATTTTAAAAACTAAATAACGTGAATTAAATTGTAAACATGCATATATATTTATAGTATAAATAATTGGAAAATATTTGATATAAAAGTTTGTGTAAACTTTTAATTTTAGGGTTTAGAGATTTAAGTTGTAGTTTAAAATTTAAGGGTTTAGGTTGTAGGATGTAGAATTTAAGGTTTAGCGTTTAAAGTTCTATGTTTAAGGTGTTAAGACTAGGGATTTAGTTTTTACATTTTATAACTTAAATATAAAGGGTTGTGGAATTTTTTATATAGTTTGTGTATCAAAATATAACTATAAATAATGGGGTGGGTATACATTTATATATTTTGATCCATCTCCCATATAATAAATACACTAAATCATATTCAAGAGTAAAAATCCTCTGCACCCTAATTATGCCTCCATTTATGTCTCATGTTAAAAAAACACTTAAAAATTAAATTAGGAACCCTGACTTTAAATTTTAAATCTTAAACCCTATAACTTACACCCTAAAAATACACCATATCCTAAATTCACTATACCATAAACCCTAAACATTAAACCTAAACCCCTAATTTTATTGTAGAGGCATAAACGGAAACATAATTAGGAAGTAGACGATTTCCACCAATATTAAAGTAACATTTAAGGTGTGAGTTAATAAGTTGGTTGGCAGAATAATTTAAGTGATAAAACATTAATATTTTAAGATTAAATTAAATCGTTTTTGAAATTTGATAACTAACTTAAAACAATTAATGTATTTAAAATTTAAACAACATTTTAGCTTTGATTCTTATGGATGGAAAAAAGAATTTTAGTTTCGTATTTAAAGTAGGTTTTCAAAAATGTGAATGAAGCCCCTCGTTGGGATAAAAATAATCTGACCCTTTTCGGTATCTCTACTTATGCTCAACATTAAAAAACACAACAAAATTAAATTTCAAGTCCTAAACTCTAAACCTTAAATTCTAAATTCTAAACCCTACACCATATACCCTAAAATACACCCTACCATAAATTCTCTAAACCCTAACCATAACCCCTAACCTAAAACCTAAAACCTAAAAACTTAAACACTAAACCTAATTTTGAGTGTGGGGCATAAGTAGGAGCACCGAAAAAGGGTAGAAGATTTCCATCCGTCGTTGGAAGGGTCGTTCCTATAATAAATTTCTGTAACATTCGATTATAATTAATAAAGTAATATATTAAATATGGGTGATTATAATCTAAAATAATGTGGATGTAACGTGATTATGAACTCTGGAAAAGTCTAGAAAGAAGGTAGGTATGGGCTTTGAGATGCGTGGCGGAATAAGATTAGGGATAAGCATGCAAAGAGGGGGTCGTGGCAGATTCACAAAGCACAGCGTTGCAATGTGTTGGGTTTGGTTTTTGGGAGCTGTGGATGAGCCTGACATGTCCTCGTGCCTTTGGAATTTTGGGATCAAACTACCCTACAAGTGTCACCCTTTCACTTCCTCAATTGTCAAATCAACTTTAATTTCAGATTTACTTAAAATACATTTTTTTTTAAATAAGTGTCTCGAGTATATTTTTGACTAAATAAGTGTGTAGCATTTTATTCCATGACTCATTTAAGGGTTTTTTTTTTTATCAATGACCGTTAAAAAAATAATGTATTTTAGCACGTGGTTTTTTTAATATTTTTAATTTCTGAATTTCTTTAAAAATCCTAAAATTTTAATTTCTTTCAATCAAACCTCCAAATCACATCTCCCTCGCTGTGTAACACCCTTACAAGTCAGAGGTTCACCGCCCAAAGCATCGTGTGCCTCACCGTTCGACACACTACAAGAAAATGTATTTTTAGTGACATTGAAAATAGTCACAAAAAGTGTTAAATTTAGTCACTAAAATTTACAGTGACTATTTTTTTGAGTCGTCACTAATAACTCCGTCACTATTGTATTAGTGACAACTTTCATGTATTTCGTCACAATAGTTATATTTTTTATGACCACACTATTTGACACAAATGATTATTAATAGTGACTAAAATTTAGACACTAATGTTATTCTTACTAGTGACAAACATTCTATCACAAATACATATTTAAATAGTGTCTAAAATATGTCGTCACTGTCAATAATAAAAAAGTTAATTATACTTTAGCATTTTAGTCAGCAAACTTTTTTTAGTAAATAAATGCAATGCCTGGCTTTAAGAAGGATCGAACCTGAAACCTTTAGGGCGAGAGTGCAATACTTATCCACTAGGCTAGGCAAGAAATTTAATACTATTTTGAAAGAAAAATAATATTAAGGTTTAATTGTATTTGAAATTAATTTTATTTTTTTAAAAAAATATTTATTAATTATAACACTAATTATTATAATAATAATTTAACCAATTTTTCATTGGTTTCTTATACGAAATACGTATGTTGAAGAAACTATTTAGATTTTTTTTTTGAAAAAAAAACTAATCAAAATGGAATATATCTTTTAAAATTTTCAAAAAAAATTCTATCATATATTATACTAAAATCACATAGTAGTCTTTGTACTCTAATTTGGTCACTTTAAATTTCTGCATTTTTTAAATTTTAAATTTTCGATCTTGACATGAATGGTAGTATTTAAATATGTTAAGTAAAATTTTCTTTTTATCTAATTTGTTATACATAAGTTGCTTATTTAATTTTTGTTCTTTAATTTGATCATTTTTAGTCCTTGTAATTTAGTCATATTGCCGGTGTCCTGTTGGGATTATGATTAAAATTTTAAAATTTGAAAAATTTAGGGACTAAAGTTGATCAAAATAGATTGACTAAAACAACAATTTACACATAGTATAGACTATAGAAATATTTTACCTTTTGACAAACTAATTTATGATAACTTTATTTTTTTATAATTATAAAAATAAAATTATCATTGTGACAATGTCTAATTTGTCATTACTTTTATTTTTTTATTGGTGACAAAATTTATCACAACAAATAGTAAAACTTTAAGTGACAAGTAATTTTATTGTAACAAAAAATATCAAATAATAGTGACCACTTTATATATCGTCACTATCATGTGTCAAAGTTTTAGTGACAATGAACTTTGTGTCACAATTGTATACTTATAGTGAGAATTTATTTGTGAAAAATGTAATCGTCACAATTACTACTGTTACAGTGATCAAATAAAAATATGTCACAATTACTTATACTAATAGTGTCACACAAAAAAATTGTCACAAAAAGTTAATATTTGTGACAAAATTATTCATAGTCACTATTAATTTGTCACTAAAAACCTATATTGTTGTAGTGACATCCGCCATTTTTCTACTTGACGGTGAGAACCCAATCGGCCTATGTTTTCTTCATTGTTGGGTGTTCGTCGACTGTGCAATCGACATTTCATTTATCGGTTTTTGAACGAAATGAAGGGGTCCGATGAAGACAAGGGTGGTCGGTGATGGTTGAATCGGTGGTTAGAGTGAATGAATTTTAGGATTTGGGGTTATGGTTGAGGTCTTTAGAGAAATTAAAATTTGTTGGGTTAATTAATATTTTTTTATTTTTTTTTCATTTTCGAATTTTAATTTCAAAAAATGATCAACCATGCCACGTGTTTGAATTTTATTGGATAACGGAAAAAACAACGTTTGTCACGGAAAAACCTTAAATGGGTCACAAAATGAAACGTTGGATACCTATTTGGCCTAAAATATAGTTCAGACGCCTATTTGAAAATACATGTATAGTTTGGTCACTTATTTGACTGTTATACCTAATATAATTTGAATACTTCAAAAGTTTACTATGAGAACAACCCTCTCAATTCAATTGTTTAATGCATAACATCAATATTAGAATATTTAATTTTACTTAAGAAATTTGACGCTCATACTATTTTACCAACTAATTGTTAGTAATTATAGAAAATTTAAAATTTAATGGTAAAGTTTGACTCTTATTTTTTTTAATGTCGACTCTTAAAACTTTAGATTCGATCATCTTAAAACGGGTATATATCAAATATGATTCCAAAGTTTAGTTTTATGGTAATTTAAATTTCATTATATTTTTTACACACGATAATGGATGGATGAATTCTCCTAATATTGCAGGGTTTTTTTTTATTTATTTTCAAATTATGTATCTTTATTTTTAAATCTATAACATTTGCTACAATAAAAGCATGGGCGGATGTATTATATAAATTGAGAGTGTAGTTGACCCCACTTAATTTGTTGGTTATAAAATTTTCAATGAAATAATATAAGGCTTTATCTAACATATGCTTGCATTAAATATAATATTCTATTTAAAAAAATCATATCATTTAATGTATTACAAAACTTTAAAAGATTCTATTGAAAAAACTCACAGTTAATGTATTAGGGTTTAGGATTTATGATTTAGGGTTTTACGGTTTAGGATTTATGATTTTAGGGTTAAGGTTTTAGGGTCATGGTTAGTGTTTATAGTTTTAGGGGTTTAAAGTTACGTGTTAGAGTTTAGAGTTTAGGGTTTGGTAATACATTAAATGAGAGTTTTTTCAATAGAATCTTTTAAGGTTTTGTAATACATTGAATGATAAGATTTTTTTTCTAATAAAATCTTGTATTTAATGCAAGCTGTTAAGTGACCCTTAACCTATGCATGTATGCATAGATTAGAAAAGCCAATATATATTTTTTCATTAAAACTATTAGGTTTGACCACACTTAATTTGCTAGTTATGAGGTCAACAATTTTTATTGTACTAGTATGAGAATCTTTATACCTTGTACTTCATTTATGACCCCACTATATAAAAATTCTGGCTCCGTCACTACGTGAAAGTAAAGTCGGTGAGAATACAACCTAAATTCACTGTCAACCTATTTTTTTATTAAAAATATTGAAGACGAGATACTTACAATCTAATTTTAGTGTAAAACATTGTTTAAAAAAGGTATACTTACAATACGACTTTGGCTATTTTAATAGAAAAAAATAGTTCACTGCTCAAATTCGAATCCAGCTCTAACCGACTTCAAAAACATTGTAGCAATTATAATATTTTTACAAATAAACTGAGCTGTGTTATACTTGTGAGTAGAAAAAGGGAAAGCAATATTTATGCAAGGCTTCCAATAACATATAGTTTTATTGAATATAGAAAAAAAAATACAGTAAAGTTATAATAAAAGTATACAAGACTAATCACATTATCTAGTCATTTTTAATTATTGAGGTGCTCATAAATTAGCCACTAAAACATAAAATAAGATTCATGTAAAAAAACATAAAATGAGATTAAAGATTAAAATTTAACCAAACAACTTGGTAAAATAATAGATAAACAAATACTATAATCGTCGGTGAATGATAATCACCCTAACTAATATATACAAGTTATATTTCGATACATAATCTGTGTAAAATGTTATACAATGTTTTTTTTGAATTATAAAATTTAAATTTATAACCATAAAACCTTAAATTCTAAGCCTATACCCTAAACTATAAATCATAAAATTTAAACCACTAAACTTTAGATAAATCTCTATGAGCTAATTTTTTTCATATACGAGTTGAGTTGACCAGGCCATCCGATTTAAGACGCCTAGACCCGACCCAGCTTGGGGAATAAACCCAACTACTTCGGAGGAATAAAGAGCGTGCGAAAATAGCCGTTGGAATGACACCTCATTTCAGCAAATAGTAACAAAACCCGACCGTTAGACCTCCTTCTGCAAAATTCAAAAAACAAAAGAAAAAAATTCGACCGTTGCAGTTTCCCAATCCATTTCTTTCTTTAATTTACTAATAGCGTACCAGATTTTCAAAACTTCCAAAATTGGGCACTGAAAACTTTCCACCAAATTCAATCCCTCCCCCGCAAACAAAGACAGTGAGAAGTCTCTCCGTTTCGGAATATGATGGATGAATCAACTGCGACGGCGGCGATTGACGAGTTATATGAGTTCTCGGCGCCGTGTTTCTTCGATTTCGTGAAAGGAGAATCGGAAGAAGAAACGCGAAATGCGGAGCTCTGGTTCGAAGCCGCCTTAAGCTACGCTCCTTCTCGTAAGTTCTTTTTCTCTCTTTACTATTCCTTTCTTCAAGTAATCCCTCACTCTTTGAATCATTCTTTTCTCTGTAACCGTATCGTTTCTTGATTTTTCTTGAAATTTTTAGGGTTTTGATTTGCTATTTCCTCTCTCTTTTCTGGTTCTTAGTAATTAGTGGCTTCCGATTATAACTTGATTGATTTTAATTGTTTATTACTGAAATTTATATCCTGATGTTCTAGGGGTTCGAAGTCCCTTAGTTTCTTAGATCTGATTTTAATATTTAATTGTTTTGTTGCTTAGTTCTGGTAGGGAAAGAAAGAAATTGCGATGTCATTAAGCATAGCCTAATTATGAATTAAGCATGATCTAATTAGGCTGGTTTTCATGGATATGAAGTGTAAACTTAATCACCAATTAAAGCTGCTGCATTTTTACGAGGAGAAAACTGGAGATTTTTAATTTCCTTCTGTTTTTTTTTATAATGCAGCTTTTATGATTAGAATCAAGTCTGGTAGTAGATACTTTCAGGTGGGGAGTCTCTGCAATGTCAGCGAAGAAGATCAAATGCAGAAGGTTCGAATTACTTTATATATGCATTTACTAGTCAAATAAGCCACCGGTGACCGGTGTAATGTCGAATTACTAGCGCAGATTTCATATATGCCCTTACTAAATTTCAACATCTTATAAAGAATCTTCTCTCATCTCAATCATGATGATATATATATTATTGATGCAGGCACCTGAATCATCAGAAGATAAGCCTCAAGCAAAGCTCGTGCCTGATAAAGTAAAGGAAGAAGTTAAACCCTCTGAGGCAAAGGTAATTAGGGGCCATTTTGTTTCTCAGCCATTTGGTTATTGATTAGTATTCTCATGATTTTAAATGCTTTGCAGATTGCTAATGAAGATAAAGATAAGGAAAACATAGGGACTGTATGTGCACAAGAAAATGGAAGGTTTGTTCGTAGGGTTCTTTAAAAGAAATTCAACTCTAATTGAGTTCTGTATGAATACTTTGGTTCTCATTATCGTGTCTTTGGTTCCTTTCTGTTGAATTTTCAGTGCCCGAACTGAAAAATCACATTTAAATGTTACCGGTGATGAAGAGAAAAGCAAATCCACTGTGCAAGTAGAAACTGAAGTTTGCACCCCTAAACCATTGATGAATTCTCAGAAAAAACTGGTGAGCGACAAGAAGTATCAGACAGCTAAAAAGACAGCTAGTACTATAAGGAAACCGTCAGTGTTGAAGCCGAAAACCGGCAATTCTGGAACTCCTAATTTGGCTCTAGAAAGCCAAGCAATCAAACGCCAGAAACTAGACGGTGGAAGATCTAGACAGGTGCTTTTATATGCTCTTCTCCTTAGCGTGTTTCAACACTGTTATTTTCTAACTTCAATCTTAAGTTTTGCATTTTTGTTGCTTCCCTCTCTGTATCTCAGATCCTCAATGTGAAGCCCCACAACTTGCTCCACAAGTCAAAACTTGGTCTTACCAGTGGCAGTTCCAACTTGGTCTCTTCTGCTGCTAAAACTTTTAACAAATTGGATAGAAAGGTTTGTTTCTATGTGATTAGTTCCCCCATCTCATATTTTCACTAACAATTGTGAACTAGAATTAAAAATTGCTTTGTGTGTTCCTTGAAGGTTTATGTTCGAGAACAAGCAGCACCATTTGTTTCAATGGCAGAAATGATGAACAAATTCCAATCTTGCACCAGAGATTTGTCGCTTCCTCACAGTTCTTTGTCAAATGTAAATAAACAGAATCACGTCATTTTGGCTCCAACAAGGATTTGGTTCCTGGATCCTCCTTGTTTCCTTTCTTCTTTTACTAATTCCTTCTAACTAATCAGAATAATGCTGCTACCATCCAGATGCCAACGCTCAAATTGACAAGGCCTATAGAACCTGAATTCGAAACAGCACAGAGAATGCGCCCGGTTAAAGTGAAGAGCACCGCAGAGCTTGAGGAAGAAATGATGGCTAAAATTCCGAAGTTCAAAGCAAGGCCATTGAACAAGAAGGTCTAATGCTTATACCATCTGATTTATGTCTATCAAACTGGTCTTTCTTTGTTTTTACTGTTAAAAGATTTTTATCTATTAAACTTTCTGTAACTTGTTTTCCATTTTCTTCTCTGGTGCAGATTTTTGAAGCTTCAACACCACTACCTTCATTACCTAGAAGTACTCCAAAGCCTCCCGAATTTCAGGTAAATTGTGCTAAAGCATATAAGTGGTGGTGTGAGATGAAAATAAAGACCGTTCTTGGCAGACTAAAAAAATTATTCTGTTTCAGGAATTTCATTTCGAGACAATGGCTAGAGCAAGTAAGAATGTGGAGACACCTTCAGTAGCTTCAACGGAAGTGTCTCATCAGGTTCGGAGAACTATATCCCGTACATTTGATACGTTTTCATTTGGAACCTTGAATAGCTCGCTTACCTTTCTCTCTCCTTTTCCCTGTAGCAGAATAATCAGTGGAAACCTCAGCTCACAGACCCTAAATCCCCTGTGCTTCAAACGTCTTTGAGGGCAAAGCCTCCGAAGGTCAAAAGTTCTATTGAACTTGAGCAGGAGGAACTTGAAAAAGCACCTAAATTTAAAGCAAGGCCATTGAATAAAAAGGTACTTTTCCCATCATTTCTATTCCGAATTGTATACTACAGCATCCAATAACCATGTTTACTTGAGAAAGTAACACTACTTGTTGCCTTGTGTAGATCTTTGAGAGCAAAGGAGAACTGGGAATCTTCTGCAATGCAAAGAAACAGGTGACTATACCTCAAGAATTCCATTTTGCAACGCATGAGAGGATACCGATACCACCACCAGTGACAGTTTTTGATATATTTGATAAGGTAATTATACAAATGGACCAACTACTTGTTAGAGCATATGATATTTGAGAGAAACAACTCTTTACATGTTTATTCCCTTTCACAGCTTTCTCTGAATTCAGAATCTAGCCACGATCCAATTCCGAGGAACACCATTCCCAATCCATTCCATCTCCACACAGAGGTACATTTCTTTTTTAATTATAATACCTGGAAAAGATACATAGAGATCAGTTTTTTTCTGAAGTCCCTAATGATCTTCAGGAAAGAGGTTCTGAAAAAGAAAAGAAGTTTGTGATGGAGATTATAGAGAAGCAGTTTGAAGAGGAAAGAGCCCGGGTCCCCAAGGCTAACCCATATCCATACACCACTGACTATCCTGTGGTATGTTAAATTCTCTGTTCTTCCATTTTAATGTCTTGGTCAATCATGAGTTACCGAGGGTTTAAATGTGTATTTTTCTTATGCAGGTCCCTCCGAAACCCGAGCCAAAGCAGTGTACAAAACCGGAACCCTTCCAATTGGAGAGTCTGGTGAGGCACGAGGAGGAGATGAAAAGAGAGATGGAAGAACGAAAGAAAAAGGAGAAAGAAGAAGCTCAGATGAGGGTCTTCAAGGCTCAGCCGGTTCTAAAAGAGTAAGATTCATCCACATTTTATCTTGATTTATGTTAGAGCATCTCTAGTACAATGTTAAATCCATTTCTTATCATGCAATCTTATGCAGAGATCCAATTCTTGTTCCTGAAAAAGTTCGCAAGCCTCTAACACAAGTGGAAGAATTTGACCTCCATGTCAATCATAGAGCTGTGGATAGAGCCGAATTCGATCAAAAAGTACAATCTAGTCTCTCTCCCTCTTCTGAAGCTTGTTATATTTCCATTCAATAAGCAATAATAAATCTTTTTGATACAGATTAAAGAGAAAGAAATGATTTACAAGAGATACAGAGAGGAGACCGAGGCTGCTAGAATGGTGAGAATTCGAGTTCTTTGTCCTAAACTTGTGTTGTCAATTCGAGTTCTTGGCTTAGCATAACTAAGTTGTTATTAAATTGCCAGATTGAGGAAGAGAAAGCATTGAAGCAACTAAGAAGGACAATGGTTCCCCATGCTAGGCCTGTTCCCAAGTTTGATCATCCTTTCTTCCCACAAAGGTAAGAAAATTTACTCGTCTATCGGTGTTCGTATATTTTTGTGTTGTGTTGTGTGCGTGGCTTGTGATGGTGTATGATTTGGCCAGGTCTTCCAAGGAAACAACAAAACCAATGTCACCGCGGCTACGAGTTCTCCAAAGATTAGAAAGGACGAAAACGATCAGTTCACTAAACACACCAACTTCCAGTCCAGCCACTCTTATGAGATGATTTCGGTTTCAGGAAACCGAGTCAGGCAGGCACCGCCGCCGCCGAGGGGGTTGTTCAAGAACTTTTGAAGAAACTCAAGACCAACCATTAACCGTCATGTACAGATTTTATTGTTGAAATGTAGACTCCAAAACATTCTTTCGTTACCATTAAATTTATAAAATGTATGAAGAGTTCTTCTACTAGGAATGAAAATGCATGCATTTGGGGATATTTTTAAACAAATTTACATATATATTTCTGTTGTATCAAGTAGAACAATGATTACAATCAGAATCAATCATTATAAACGTCGAACTATATAATTAAATTCAACAACTAACTAAAACTAGAAAATTCGCATGATTTATGCGGGATGAGACTCAAACTCAAATTCTAAAGTTTTGTTGTAGGTAAATTTCAAAGACACAACAAAAGTAAAAATTTATAATTATTTTTAAAATTCATGTTAAATCAAATAATGATTTTGTGGATACACAATAAAATACAAGTTTCAAACCTTTTCCGTTTACAATACATAAAATTAGGTTTAAATAAAATATAAAATTTATTTTGGAAAACCTAACTGAAAATTTAATTTATACATAAATACATATTTTAAAATTTTGAGCCAAAATCTCTTCTCGATTCTTAAATCCAAATTTGAAACAATCTGATTCAAAATGAAAATTAACCTAAACTAATATCAAATTTCAAATGATCATTTGAAAATTTTAAAATCTAAATTAACTTAAATCGACAACTAATCCGATTCACTTAAATCGACCAAATATGTAATTTTAAAATTTTCTTGTAAGTTGCCACGTGGCAGTTCCGTCATCCCACAATTAGTTTTTTAACGGCGGTGGTCAAAATAGGTTGATTTTATAAGTTCGGTGGTTTGATTGACGAGTTCGTTAATTCAGTAGTTAAAATAGGAATCTTCAATTATTTTGGTGGTCAGTTGTGTAGTTAACCTTTTTTTTTTCATTCCTACAAATGTATGCAAATAAAAAATTTAAAAAGAAAATGAAACGGCAGGTTTTGGA